>CAWUFW010001554.1:777500-1977500 GCA_963921515.1 Calotriton arnoldi
TCTCTCCCTCTACCTGTCTCTCTCTCTCTTTACCTCTCTCTACCACTCTCTACCTCTACCTCTCTACATCTTTCTCTACCTCTACCTACCTCTCTCTACCTCTCTACCTCTCTCTACCTCTCTACCTCTCTCTGCCTCTCTCTCTCTCTGCCTCTCTCTCTGCCTCTCTCTCTGCCTCTCTCCCTCTCTCTCTACCTCTCTCTCTACCTCTCTCTCTGCCTCTCTCTCTCTCTACCTTTCTCTCTCTCTCTCTCTCTCTCTCTCTCTCTCCCTCTCTCTCTCTCCCTCTCTCTCTCTACCTCTCTCTCTCCCTCTCTCTCTCCCTCTCTCTCTCCCTCTCTCTCTCCCTCTCTCTCTCCCTCTCTCTCTACCTCTCTCTCTCCCTCTCTCCCTCTCTCTCTCTACCTCTCTACCTCTCCATCTCTACCTCTCTCTCTCTCTCTCTACCTCTCTCTCTACCCCTCTCTCTACCCCTCTCTCTCTCTACCTCTCTCTCTCTCTCTCTCTCTACCTCTCTCTCTCTACCTCTCTCTCTCTACCTCTCTCTCTACCTCTCTCTCTACCTCTCTCTCTCTCCCTCTCTACCTCTCTCTGCCGCTCTACCTCTCTCTCTACCTCTCTGCCGCTCTACCTCTCTCTCTCTACCATCTCCTTCTACCTCTCTCTACCTCTCTACCTCTCTACCTCTCTCTCTCTACCATCTCCTTCTACCTCTCTACCTCTCTACCTCTCTCTCTCTACCTCTCTACCTCTCTCTATCTCTCTACCATCTCCTTCTACCTCTCTCTCTCTCTACCCCTCTCTCTCTACCTCTCTCTACCCCTCTCTCTCTACCTCTCTCTCTCTACCATCTCCTTCTACCTCTCTAATTCTCTACCTCTCTCTCTCTCTACCTCTCTACATCTCTCTCTCTACCTCTCTACATCTCTCTCTCTACCTCTCTCTCTCTACCTCTCTCTCTCTCTACCTCTCTCTCTCTACCTCTACCTCTCTCTACCTCTCTCTCTACCTCTCTCTCTACCTCTCTCTCTCTCTACCTCTCTCTCTACCTCTCTACCATCTCCTCCTACCTCTCTCTCTACCTCTCTCTCTACCTCTCTCTCTACCTCTCTCTCTACCTCTCTCTCTACCTCTCTCTCTCTACCTCTCTACCTCTCTCTACCTCTCTCTCTACCTCTCTACCATCTCCTCCTACCTCTCTCTCTACCTCTCTCTCTACCTCTCTCTCTACCTCTCTCTCTCTCTTCCTCTACCTCTCTACCTCTCTACCTCTCTACCTCTCTACCTCTCTACCATCTCCTACCTCTCTCTCTACCTCTCTCTACCTCTCTCTACCTCTCTCTCTCTACCATCTCCTTCTACCACTCTACCTCTCTACCATCTCCTTCTACCTCTCTAACTCTCTACCTCTCTACCATCTCCTTCTACCTCTCTAACTCTCTACCTCTCTCTCTACCTCTACCTCTCTCTCTACCTCTCTCTCTACCTCTACCTCTCCCTCTATCCCTCTCTACCTCCCTCTCTACCTCCCTCTCTACCTCTCCCTCTCTACCTCTCCCTCTCTACCTCTCTCTCTCTACCTCTCCCTCTCTACCTCTCTCTCTCTACCTCTCTCTCTACCTCTCTCTCTACATCTCTTTCTCTACCTCTCCCTCTCTACATCTCTTTCTCTACCTCTACCTCTCTCTACCTCTCTCTCTCTATCTCTCTACCTCTCTCTCTCTGCCTCTGCCTCTGTCTACCTCTGTCCACCTCTGTCCACCTCTTTACCTCTGTCCACCTCTCTACCTCTCTCTACCTCTGTCCACCTCTCTACCTCTCTCTACCCACCTCTCTACCTCTCTCTACATCTGTCTAGCTCTCTCTCTACCTCTATACACCTCTCTACCTCTCGCTACCTCTATACACCTCTCTACCTCTCGCTACCTCTATACACCTCTCGCTACCTCTATACACCTCTCTAATTCTCGCTACCTCTATACACCTCTCTAATTCTCGCTACCTCTCTCAAATATAGCTACAACGTCGACGTATAATACGGTACACTAAGTGGCAGCCGCAGCCTAAAATCACTTCTTGTCCTTAAAAAAAACCAATCATTACCATATCCAATATATCTCCCCTTTATGACCGTATAAGTATTTACTTCTGCAGCACAATATCCTTTCGTCAACAACATCAAATGTTGCACAGCTAAACACTTATAAGGTCCCAAAGGCGAGACCTATTGGCTATGCCAATGCTTGTTCTTTAAGGGCGTTTTGGGTGACACTTTGCACCCCGCCTTAGGAACAGTGTCCTCTTGTTTGTTTAGCCATTCACACCTCCCAGCAGGCTGCCGGGAGACAGTTGGGGTTTAAATCTGAAAAGGTTGGGGTTAAATCTGAGAGGCTTTAAGCAGGAAACGCCAACTTTCTAAAAGTGCCATTTTTAAAATACTGATTTAAAATCCGACTTGACCATTAAATTGGATTTTTAATTACTGTTAATTTGAGTCCTTGCATCAAAGTTGTAGCTATTCCCAAACTGTAGTTATGCATTATAGGCTGTTATAATGTAATCCAGTGCTTTTCTATGCCAGAGCCACAGTGAAAAAAATTTCTTTCACTGGTAGGAAATATAAAACTTGAGGACTCATCCTACTTTTTAAATACTATGCACCCTGCTCTATGGGCATTTATGGCCTACCTTATGGGTGACATGTAATTACCAAAAAGGCAGGTTTAGACCTGGCAAAATATTATTATTTTGTGCAAATTCCCCAATATGGGGTAGTGTCCTCCTCTGATGCACTACTGGTGAGGTGCAGAGGTACCTTCCTATGTGTCTTACTTGTTCAGTAATTCCTCGTACACTTACCTCATTGTATAGTTGATAAAAATAATAATTGTACAATTGTTTGACTGAAGTCTTTTTAGATTTGTATTTGTAGAAATGTCAATTCACTGCATCATGTGAAATACAAGTCTCCCTTCCCCAATGCATTTCAGGACTGAATTGGCCCTTCATGAGGGTTTTTTTATGTGAATCTAGAAAAAACACATGATCAATAAATCAAACCTTAAAGCAATTTATCACAAACAATTCATTGTACTACATATCATAATCCAAACATATTTGCTTGTATGCATTTGTATTGCATTTAATTCATCCTGGTGGTCGAGCGATCTTTTGCAAAAAGAGTCCGTTCAGAGCTAGCCAAACATTATGATTGCATAACTCAATTTGAATCTACATAGTGACAATTCATCATCATCATCATCATCATATATATTTCTTTATTTCGGTTTATATACCTTAAAAGAACAAACCCAGATTAATACAAACGTGGCTAAAACAATTAAAGTTAAAAAACAGGGTTAAAACAATTTTAAGTTAAAATGATTCTTAAATTTAAAAACAGTGAGAAGGTCAATCACATTGCCCAATCCTTATTTTACACTTTAAGAAAATTCGTCCTTGCCCACCATATTGAACTTAGAGAACGTGAGACCGCATAAACAATATGGAGTTCGGTGTTATATTTTAGGAGCCTGAATGCTTCTTTGCAATGTGTTGTACCAGCCATCTGTGTCTAATTGTATGGTATCCCTGGCAAAAGAAGAAAACATGGAGTTCAGACTCCTCACCCGAGCTACATGCTACGCACCCCAGTGAGGTGCCACTAGACCATTTGTTGGTGAAAGCACGCAAGGGGAGGCAGCCATGCCGAAACTGCACATACAGTTTCCTGGATAATGCCGGACGAATTTTATCTAGGCATGGCTCCAAATTGTACGTGACCTTCACATCCAGAAAGTGTGATGTGAGAGAACCAGTGGTAGAATCTTCGTGAAGTTTATCAAGTTTTCCACCCCAGTAACTAGTACTTAGTTGTTTTCGCGAGGTTCTCAAACATGCTGTGTCTGGATTATCCCAAAGGTCGTTTCGGCCAATTGCACAGAGACCTTCCATAATATGTGCAAACCATGGCAGCTTTCCTATGCCGGGGAATCTCAAAATTTCTAAGTGCTCGGATCTATACTCTGCCAGTTCCGGTGTCACCCAGAGGCGCCGCCAAAAGAGTAGAGGCCTGCAGCCAATTTCCTCTGCGATGGGTCTCACCACTAGATCCATACGCAGTGGTATCAGAGGGGAACTTACCGGTAATCCGAATAGTTGCCTAAAAAAGTTGTTCTCAGTTTTAACAATAGGCCTAAGGTTAGAATGCCCCCAGAGTTCAGCCCCATGTAGGGCAGCACTCCTAACCTGGGTTTTATAAATCTCCATAACAGGGCTTACTGATTTATGGAACGACTTTCTAAAGAACTTGGCCATGCCACCTGCGGTCTGGGTCAGTTTGAGATTTGACTTGTCTATTTGAGGCCCCCAGGTCATGTTTTCAGTAAGTGTAAGGCCCAGGTAGTCAAATACAGATACCCGCTCCAGGGGAATACCATTCATACATGGGCTGGGGCGGGTTGATTTGTTAGGGTTGAAGACCATAAATTTAGTTTTTTGAATGTTGATCTCCAACCCCCTAGACCACGGGTACTTATAGTACGGCCCGCGGGCCGCCAGCGACCCGGCAAGCCTTCCTTGGCGGCCCGCGGACCTTGCAGACATTGTACTTGTTTTTTTAAAAAAAATTTAAAGTGTCAGCAAACACCGCAGCGCGGACTCTGAGAGACTCTGCTCTATGGGGGCCGGGCGATTCTTTAAAAGACCATTCACTTGTTAATGAGGCTTTGTTGTATTTTACCTCTTCTTAGCGCCCCTGCATCTCCACTCTGAGTGGAGATGCAGGGGCGCTAAGAAGAGGTAAAATACAACAAAGCCTCATTAACAAGTGAATGGTCTTTTAAAGACCTGTGAAGTACTCGGGTGCGGCTGTGTGTGTTCCCGGGAAGGTGTCTCAGCCCCGGCTGACACACAGGCGGGGTGAGGTGAGAGAGGGTGACAGAGAGAGGGTGACAGAGAGAGGGTGACAGAGAGAGGGGTGACAGAGGGAGGGAGACAGAGGGAGGGAGACAGAGGGAGGGAGACAGAGGGAGGGAGACAGAGGGAGGGAGACAGAGGGAGGGAGGGAGACAGAGGGAGGGAGACAGAGGGAGGGAGACAGAGGGAGGGAGGGAGACAGGGAGGGAGGGAGACAGAGGGAGGGAGACAGAGGGAGGGAGACAGAGGGAGGGAGACAGAGGGAGGGAGACAGAGGGAGACAGAGGGAGGGAGGGAGGGAGACAGGGGGAGGGAGGGAGACAGAGGGAGGGAGACAGAGGGAGGGAGACGGAGGGAGGGAGACGGAGGGAGGGAGACGGAGGGAGGGAGACAGAGGGAGGGAGACAGAGGGAGGGAGACAGAGGGAGGGAGACAGAGGGAGGGAGACAGAGGGAGGGAGACGGAGGGAGGGAGACGGAGGGAGGGAGACGGAGGGAGGGAGACGGAGGGAGGGAGACGGGAGGGAGACAGAGGGAGGGAGACAGAGGGAGGGAGACAGAGGGAGGGAGACAGGGGGAGGGAGTCAGAGGGAGGGAGACAGAGGGAGGGAGACAGAGGGAGACTGACAGAGGGAGACTGACAGAGGGAGACTGACAGAGGGAGACTGACAGAGGGAGACTGACAGAGGGAGACTGACAGGGAGACTGACAGGGAGACAGAGGGAGACTGACAGGGAGACAGAGGGAGACTGACAGGGAGACAGAGGGAGACTGACAGGGAGACAGAGGGAGACTGACAGGGAGACAGAGGGAGACTGACAGGGAGACAGAGGGAGACTGACAGGGAGACAGAGGGAGACAGAGGGAGGGAGACAGACGGAGGGAGGGAGACAGAGGGAGGGAGACAGAGGGAGGGAGACAGAGGGAGGGAGACAGAGGGAGGGAGGGAGACAGAGGGAGGGAGACAGACAGAGGGAGGGAGACAGACAGAGGGAGGGAGACAGACAGAGGGAGGGAGACAGACAGAGGGAGGGAGACTGACAGAGGGAGACTGACAGGGAGACAGAGGGAGACTGACAGGGAGACAGAGGGAGACAGACAGAGGGAGGGAGACAGACAGACAGAGGGAGACAGACAGAGGGAGACAGACAGAGGGAGACAGACAGAGGGAGACAGACAGAGGGAGACAGACAGAGGGAGACAGACAGAGGGAGACAGACAGAGGGAGACAGACAGAGGGAGACAGACAGAGGGAGACTGACAGAGGGAGACTGACAGGGAGACAGACAGAGGGAGACTGACAGAGGGAGAGAGGGAGACAGAGGGAGAGAGGGAAACAGAGGGAGAGAGGGAGGGAGACAGAGGGAGGGAGACAGACAGAGGGAGGGAGACAGACAGAGGGAGGGAGACAGACAGAGGGAGGGAGACAGACAGAGGGAGGGAGACAGACAGAGGGAGGGAGACAGACGGAGGGAGGGAGACAGACGGAGGGAGGGAGACAGACGGAGGGAGGGAGACAGACGGAGGGAGGGAGACAGACAGAGGGTGGGAGACAGACAGAGGGTGGGAGACAGACAGAGGGAGGGAGACAGACAGAGGGAGGGAGACAGACGGAGGGAGGGAGACAGAGGGAGGGAGACAGACGGAGGGAGGGAGACAGACGGAGGGAGGGAGACAGACGGAGGGAGGGAGACAGACGGAGGGAGGGAGACAGACAGAGGGTGGGAGACAGACAGAGGGAGGGAGACAGACAGAGGGAGGGAGACAGACAGAGGGAGGGAGACAGACGGAGGGAGGGAGACAGACGGAGGGAGACAGACGGAGGGAGGGAGACAGACGGAGGGAGGGAGACAGACGGAGGGAGGGAGGGAGACAGACGGAGGGAGGGAGGGAGACAGACGGAGGGAGGGAGGGAGACAGACGGAGGGAGGGAGGGAGACAGACGGAGGGAGGGAGGGAGACAGACGGAGGGAGGCGGAGGGAGGGAGACAGACAGAGGGAGGGAGCATCTCTGGGTACCAGGTCAAATGCACTCTTGAGATCCACAAAGACCAGATACAGGCTACCTCCTTCTAGATGTACTGTTTTCCAGTAAAGAAGTTGAAGCCTGAAAGTCTGGTCTATTGTTGATGTTTTTTCTCTAAAACCGGCCTGCAAAGGGGTCAAGATCTTTTGTTCCTCCAACCAGGATTGTAAGCGATCTAATAGAATCCTGGCAAATACTTTTTGTGAGACATCGATCAAACTGATCGGTCTGTAGTTTGTAGGTAATAACGGTGATCCCTTTTTATATACCGGAAGGATCTCCGCGCCTAGCCAGGTCGTAGAAAGGGCCATTCCCTGCAAAATGGTATTAAAGACCACCCAGAAATAAGGACCCCAGATCTTGGGTTCTGCCCGGTACAGATCCCCTGGTATCTTGTCCAGGCCAGCAGCCTTACCAGGAACTATTCTGCTTAGAGCTTTAGTGACTTCTGCCAGAGGGATCTCGGGAATAGCTATCACAGACACCGAGGGAGTTGAATTTGCTGGTGTCTGGCTGCTAGCCTCACTAGCATATGAGGCATAGAGGGCCAGGAAATGCTCTTTCCAACTATCGGCCGCTATGTTTGGCTCGAGGGCCGCCTGTCCTTTGTTACTACCTGTAGATGTGATACTCCAGAATGTTTTCATATCTTTAGACTCCAGAGCCGGTTTCAAACTATCCCATTGATCCATTTCCCATGTGGTTTTAGCAGATACAATGGTGGTTTTGTAGAGGGACCTTGCTGATTTTACTGCGGTGTTACATTTGGATTTTATGGCCTCTATCAATGCCTTTTTTGCCGCCCGACAACTATCATTAAACCAAGACTGCTTCGGCTTCCTCCCACAACCCCTGGTACACACTGTCCAAAACACCTCCTCCAGCTTAGAGGTAGTGGACTCATTAATCTTTGCAACCTCTGCAAGGGAGGGAGCGAGGTCTCCATACTTCACAAGCTCTGTCATGGCCTCAAGGTTGGAAATAATGGCTTCAAATAGGAGGGCCATTTTTTTGTGCGATTTTTCTAGCCATGCCCACCTGACTTTCCGCCTATTGTTAGTTAGTGTCAGTCTTTGGTCAGTAGCAGATGATTCTGCTGATTTGTCCCTGATCATTGGCAAAGTAAAAGCAAGTATTAAAGCATTATGGTCACTATCGTGGCACGGCCGGACAGTGAAGTCCTTGACCAGGGCCCACAACCTGGTTTCAATTAGGATATAATCCAGGATGGATGAATGACCAACTCTGTTATAGGTGTGGTTCCCGGGGGAGTCTGAGCTGAAGCGACCATTACAGGCTCGCAAAGAATGCTTTAAGGTAAGTGCTTTGATTTGCACTGCCAGAGGTGTCCAAGCCCAAATTGGAGAGATATTTGTTTCCGGGTTAGCCCACAGCTCGTCCTCCTCTGTAACAGGTGGACCAGTTAGGTCTTCCAATGGTTCAAATTGGCAGTTTAGGTCGCCACCCAGCACTACTAAAGCATTATTTGAGAGGCCAGATAGCAGACTGTCAAGTTGATCTAGGGTTGGTGATTCTTGGCCAGTCTTCACCGGCCTCGAATAAATGTTAATTAGGGCAATTTTGAACTCTGGAGTGAAAGTCAGTATGAGGCACAGTATGTCTGGGGAATGGTGCGCCACTGGAGTGATCGTACATCCTAAATGACACCCAACCCACGTGCAGAGCCCGCCTGAGGGTCTACCCCGTCCCCTGCTTACGGCAGGCATGTAAAATGAAGCAAAGCCCATGCGAGTAGGTTCCTCAGTTGACCAGGATTCCTGGAACATACAAATGTCACAGGTATCCACGAAACCCCCCCCCCAGTCAGGCCAGTCTAGTTTGCTTTTGAGTCCTGCCACATTCCAAGATACAACCTTAAGATTGTTTGATGCACTAGGATTGACTAGAGTGCCTCCCTGGACCACGTTCACTAGATGAACTTCTGTTTCTGATAGCATTGTGTGGCACTTATTCAGAGAATCAATGGTTACCACTGAGTTTATCCCCCTGACCAGGTTACCAGAGTTTTGTGAAATGCCATGGGAACAAATAGGAGCATGGGGATGTATGGGGGAAAGAGAATGTGCATCCTGTATGGTTGTGGTAAGTTTAGGACTGGGGGTTGCTAGTAGAACCTTGAGCGGTTTGGGGTGGGCAACAAGACCGGGATGGACAGTTACAGTGTTCAAGATGGGGTCCTTATCGGGAGAGCTAAATGGCTTGTTCTTAGAATCCAGGACCCTTTACGCTATGGGATCACTCACACATACCGTCCAGGGTGCCTGCTCGGCCATAAGTCAGTCGACTTCTTCCAAAACCCCAAATCTATTTGCCAAGGGCAGGTTGAAGGTATGAGGTCTCAGTTGTATAGCACCCTGTCCCACCATTGGCTGGTTCTGGTGCCAGTCATTTTGTCTGTCTGGAGTCGACCCTGCTGTCGAAAGTGGATTCAAAGGTATAAAAGTGGGTGAGCGGAAGAAGTCTGATGGCGGAACCTGTGGTTGGGAGGCGATGGCTCAAATGCAATAGATGTTGTACGATACGTGGGTTCCTAAAGTTAACTATAACACAGTACCCACTGACGTCTTTGGGCCTGTTACCCACCCAGCTCACCCTGCGTGTCATAAGTATTTCGACAGCATTAGCATAGTTAAATTGACAGTGTCTAGCGAGCAAGTGCAAGCATTTGTTTTTTAACTCAAATTAGGTTTCATTCTGACCAACTTTTAGAACTGGGACTCCAGTAAGAACAATAACATAAAGGGTTGAGGCTGGGGGAAGGTTAATCGTTGGTAGGTCTGACCCTGCCCAGCCTCTCGATCTCGTCGGCCCCGCATTGCCAGTAGTTTTTTCCAATGTACCCTCAGTTGCAGGTGCCCTGACCCCAGGTTTGTGGCCCGTAGCTGGCCTTGTGCTTGCCTCCGCTGGGGTGACAGTAGGAGCCCCACAAGGTGCATTTGTCCTTTCTCTGTTCTCAACAGTTCCAGGTTCTGTGGGGTCTACAAACACAGTTCTACTCTCTCTAACCGATGTTGGAGAAATGGGCATTTTTTCAGCGTTGCTGGTACATAGGTTAGAGAGTTTATCCAGACGTGCGTGTACGTGGGCAAGTTCCTCTCTCAAAATGTCTCTAATTTGGCCTCGTAGAATTTCCAGCAAGGGAGCCGCCCAAGCTGATGGTGACAAGTCCACATGCTGGTTTGGCCCCTCAGGCGCAGTCTGATCTGACCCATCTCCCGTGTACTCCGGGGTTCCATCATTTGTCTTCTTTCGCTTGACCCCTACCTTCGTGGGCTTCGTGGGCTGCTTTGTATTGCTAGACTTGACTACACCCTTGGTGACACCCCTCCTCCTTGTGGATACTTTGGGAATTGTTCCAGTGCCCACCTCTGGTGTCAGAATCTGTGGCGACGGTTCAAGTGAACGTTTTAATCCGCTTTGTGCGATAGGCGGGACCGTGGCAGTGCAGATTTGTTGGAGGTCCGGGGTCAATGACAGTATGCGTTCTGTGAGTTCTATCTCAGTGGCCACCACTCCTATGGCCCTTTGAAGCATCCTGTCAATAGATGTCTACGGAAGGGAAGGGGGTATAAGCTGTGGTGGTGCATGGCATATTGCATTTGTTGTGCGCTTCCCCATTACTAGCTGATTTTCTAGACACGTGACCGAGACCCCTGAGATCACTTGTGTTACCGCCCGGCTGGACAAATATATACCCCACTAGGTTTTTATCCTGGGGTTACAGGGAAAGAATTTGAGCAAAATATATAAAACACAAAAGCAGCTAGAAGTTAGATTCGGGTTGCACTTACGATTGGTCCTGCTAGCAACCTCACTGTGGCTGGTAGTAGACCACCCTTGAGTGTTTCCTAGTCTTCTGTATAAATTGAGCAAAACACGGCCACATAGGAGGGTCCAGTCCAAAAATGAAAAAAAAGAAAAAACCAAGGGAAGGTGCCCAGCCTCATCCGGTCTTGGACGGGCGCAGACGGGCCCGCCCTTGGCCCGGGCTTAGCCCGGGCGCGGCCCGCGCTGCGGGATCCCGCGGCCTAATTTGTAGCACCTCCAGGCGCTGGAAGATGACACTGTTTGCTGTGCGCCGTGCGCCGTTGAGAGCAGGGCAGGCTGGTAGTAGCAGTCCTCCCGAGACCAGTGGCAGCAAGGGAGCGAAAAGAGCTCCCCCTTGTCTTTTATTTAGGGTGGCGCCAGCTCGTGGTAACCACTGGTATTCTGACCTATTGCTTTTGTTCAATAGGCTTCATAAGCTATCGCATGGCTGCCCCCACCATAACGGGGGGTTTTGCCGGGTGCGCGAGTCTGATACACCTACCCTCGACCATGCGTGCCTGGATGGACAACATCCAGGCACGCATGGACGAGGGTAGGTGTAGCAGACTCGTGCACCCGGAAAAAAACCCCAAGCTGGCGCCACCCTAAATAAAACACAAGGGGGACCGATCTACCACTTAACTATACAGGGGTTATGTATTCTGAATCTCGCAAATATAAATAACTGTTTTTGGTCCTGATGAAGCGACAAGGATCGTTTTGACCACCATAGGGCGCGAAACATGTCGACCTTTTAGTTACTAGGGTACATCATTACACCATTAGTAACAACAACCTACGTTTTTTTTTTTTTACTCTGACAGGGGAACCAACACACTAAAAAATATTTAAGGTATCCCCTAGCCAGTTTTAAATACTCATTCACACACTCGCCTTTCACGACCCTTCTTAAGACTCACACCCTCATTCATCATACGGCGAAATAAAAAGATCTCCCCTAAAGAGACACTTGGGGGACCCGTAGGGCATTGCAGCGCCAGCCCTACGAGGAGCAACGCCCAATGATGAAGCATGACATCCCCTGGGATGTGAGAGGGCAACAAGAAATCAACTTGTGATTGTCTCATGTTGAGATAATAGAACCTAGAAACGCTTTTCTCCACTTACCTTTTCTCAGGACACCAGTCGTGTCTCAATAGGAACAGTAACCCAATCTTTGGATTTATATTACTACATGGAGCATGGGTACTGGACCTCAACTAGCTCCTAGTCCCCCCCTCTTCCTTGATTGATGGGTGGAGAGCATGCCTAGGCTCCCAGCCCCTGCCTGAGCACCGAACCACAGCTCTCAGACAAGAACAATGCTGCATTGCATCATTGTGATTGGCTTAGGGGAGCCTCGATGCTTCCTGGGTGCTCTGTTCCTGTGCTCGGAGAGACAACGATGGAGAGACGCAGCGAGGAGGTACTTTTTTTTTTTTTCTTTGCCCCTTCTCCTCCCCATCCTCTGTCCTGCCACCCTGCCACCTCCGATCTGTGTCAGCCGCCACTGTAACTCAGGAGTTGGGTTTCGGCAAGCTGCACTGACTGTGACACAGAGCACTATTATGCAAGAATTTGAGGACTTCTTTTCCCTCTGGATATATTTACCATTAGCAGGCAGCAAAGGCACTGGTTGGCCTGCCTATTACATGGGCTGATGGCATTTGATATGAGCCTTATATATTTTTATGGCTTCCGAAATCAGCTGGATCACGTGATATATCAAGTACTGATATTGAGCTGGTTAATCCAACCCACCAC
The DNA here is from genome assembly GCA_963921515.1 of Calotriton arnoldi. Taxonomy (NCBI): domain Eukaryota; kingdom Metazoa; phylum Chordata; class Amphibia; order Caudata; family Salamandridae; genus Calotriton; species Calotriton arnoldi. The sequence continues at coordinate 790,035 of CAWUFW010001554.1, forward strand.
CTTCCCTAGATGGGCTGCTCTGAGGGTTGCCAAGCAACGCCTGAGCCTGTCCTTGTGAAACTTGACACGCTCTGAAGTTTTGGACTTTGTTTGGGGTCTTGTAAAGTACCACAGTAGCTTCATAGCACTAAAATATATGAGCCATTCCTGCCGTCTTGTTTAAACTTGCAATTAGCCGTTTTTTCCCCCCTAATTGTCTGATTGTCTAACTGTGGTGACGCAGTTCCAATTTTGTTTTAATTATCTACCGCATGAACTGCCGTCCGTGAAACACATTTCAGCATTACCTCCGTACGAACATGTGCCTCTTTCCTGTTGTGCTATTTTTGCTACAGGCTGTAGGCGAGGGCATGCATTCAACAAAAGCATGCCATAATTGTTGTCCAGCATTCCATGTAAAGCCAAGCTCACAATCGCAACACTGGCCGTGATTTTTCTATGGCGGCAAGTGGCAAAGAGCCTCTCCTCGACCAGAAAGAAACCTCCACGCCTTTCACAACAGAGCGTTACATCAGTCTCCACCGGTACAGCTCGGCATTCTCCCCCCTTTACAGAGCAGTGTCACAAAACGTTTAAGAGGGCAGGCGCCGTTCTTGTGCAGCACACCATTCTACAACTGGTCTCGCTATTTTGCAAAATGGTATGAAAGTGTGTTTTGGAATTTTAAAAATGCTCTAGTAAAAAAAAAAATCTAATAAGCGTACAAGATTTGGACACCAATTGTCAATTTTTTGGGATGTATAGCCTTTTTGAATGTTTTTCAACTCCACATAATTACACTCCACTCAATACCACATAAATGCACCCCGACATAAATACACTCTATGCCACATAGCAGCAATTCTCATAAATACACTCCACACCATGCCACATAAATCCCCTCAACATAATTTCAATCCAAGCCACACAGTTCCACTCCACATAATTCAACTCTACACATTTCCAGTCCACACCACATAATTCCACACCAAACCACATAATTCCACTCTACAACACAATTCCACTACACACCACATACATCCAATCCACACCACAAATCATGCCACAAAATTCAACACCACATATTTCCACTCCACTACATGCCATTCCACAACACACAATACCACTCCACACAATTGCACTCCATGACTATACCACTTCACATAATTCCAGTACACTCAGTTCCACATAATTACTACCCACATATTTCCACTGCACACCATGCCACATACTTCCACTGCACATAACTCCACTCAACACCACACAGTTCCACACCACACAATTCCACAACAAACATTTCCAATTCAACCTACATGATTCCACTCCACCCACATCCTCTCCACTCCATAACAGATGGCTTAAAGATATAGACATTTTCTTTTTTTTGCTTGTTATTTTGATGTTTTATAAAACGCGAACATGACCCAAGGGTATCAGAGCGCTGTACATATGAATGATAGACATAAACAAAGAACTGAAACATAAAAAGAACATCAAATAAAAACATGGACCACTTTTAAAAAACTCAGTAAGATATTGTATGTAGTAACATAGTTATTAATAGATGGCCTTCATTTGTTTGAGTCACTGGGATAGGTTCTTCGGGGGGGTTCATCATGAGTCTGTGTTGGTTCCATTCTAAGAACCAGGGGGCAGTGTTTGTGTGTGTTCCACTTGGATTGATGTGTCTGTCCTGCATTAGTATTCCAGTCATTGTAACGGCCAATGACCCCAAGGGACAGGCTCACCATCACTTATGAGAGGATTCTGTTTATTAGAATCTTTTTCACCTCTTATTTAAAAGACCTGGATTGATGGGTTGGAATAAACCTTGGGTGGTAGGGAGTTCCAAATCCTTGGAGCCAATCTAGAGATGGAGCGTGTATATTTTTTTTCCGGAATCTGGGGGATTCTAGCCTATGAGAGTTTGCGCTTCTTGGTGAGTGGCAGCCTCCTTAGATTAAAATCTTTTCTGCCGGTTACCTTGGTTCCTCACGATGTAAGGCTTTATGTGTGAGGCAAGCAATTTTCAGTTGTGATCTGGCCTCAAGAGGAAGCCAGTTGAGAGATCTGAGTGATGGGGTAATGTGGTCAAAACGTCTAGTGCCTGTTACCAATCTGGCTGCTGCGTTCAGGGTTGCTTTGAGTGGAGCCGTTCTTGCTTTGGGAAAACCTGAAAGGGTCGCCGACCCATAGTCCAGTCTTGATATCACCAATGATTGTACTGCTTGTTTGAAATCAGGAAGAGGCAGAAATGGTTTAATTTTCTTCAGTAGTTTGAGTTGGAATGACGCACTGCGCGTGGTTGCGTTGATATGTGCTAGCATGTTCAGTTTCTTGTCCAGTGCACTTCCAAGGGATTTAGTGGAATCAATAATGGTAGGTTTGCAATTGAGGGTGTCAAGGTGATTGATCCAGTCTTGGATATGTGCGGAGCTGTTATGAGGGAAGAAAAGTAGGAATTCTGTTTTCAGTGAGTTCAGCTTTAGGTTGTTTTGAGCTAGCCAGGACTGAGTTTTGACAAGAGTGCTATTTAGTTGGATGATATCCTCCGGGGAGGATATCTTTAAGTATAATTGTGTGTCATCTGCGTAAATGTGGTATGCAACGTTCAATTGTTTGAAGGTTTCTGTTAGTGGCTCCATATAGAGGTTAAAGAGTGTGGGGGAAATGGTCGACCCTTGTGTGACTCCCCATCTCACTTGATTGGTACCTAAGAATGAGCTGCCTAGTTTGATTCGTTGTGAGCAATTCTGTAGGAAGGATGCGAACCGTGAGAGCACTTTCACGGACAACCCCGTTTTGTTTTCTAGCGATTCTAGTAGGCTGTTGTGATTGACCATGTCAAATGCCGAAGAGAGGTCTAGTAGGATGAGTAGGCATGAGTTGTTATCTAGTATCTTAAGGGCATCGTCCATTATGTGAACAATGGCCGATTCTGTATTGTGCCCTAGTCTAAATCCTGATTAAAATTTACCCAGTAGGTCAAATTGATCAATGGCTGACTCAATTGGTTGTGTATACATTTTTTCAACAATTTGGCTAGAAAGGGAATGTTCGATACCGGGCGAAAGTTGTTCATAGTTGTAGAGTCTTCACCTGCATTTTTCATGAGGGGTTTCACTTTCCCAGCCTTCAGGCTATCTGGGATAATGCCTTCTTTTAGTGAAGAATTTACGATCTTCGTCAGTGTGGGTGAGAAGAGGTGGATAAGTTCTTTTAGTATTGAGAAGGAGATAGGGTAATTGAAATGTGAAGTTGGTTTCATGGATAGTATGGTCTTGTGGACTTCCTCCAAGACGCATGGTGCCATCTTCACCCACAGTGACCTTCGTTCCTCCAGTGGAGTCTCGTCCGGGTTCTGAGCTGAGTGTTTATTATGTTGTGTCCCCTTCTTGGGCCGGGTGCCCCACCTCTGCCTCTGGCTACCCTGTTCTCGAGGGAGGGAGGGCATCCCCTCGGAACTCCAGCCATTCCCACACCACCTACGGTGTCTGGAAGAAATGAGCCCTGCCCTGTTCCAGTACCTTCAGTTTGGCTGGATACAGTAACATATACTACAGTTGCAAGTCTCGCAGCTTCCGTTTAACACCCAGAAAGGTTTTCCGCTGTTCCTGAACCTGTTTGGTATAGTCCGGATATATTGTGATTTTGCTGTTTTCATAGCTAATGTTCTGTTTCTCCCTTGCAGTCCGAAGGATACAGTCTCTGCCTCGATAATTTAGTATTTTGGCAATAATGGCCAGAGGCTGGGCCCGGGAAAGGGGGGGGGGGCATGGCGGCCCAAGGCTCTATGTGCCCTTTCTACTACAAAGAGTTCCGACAGACCTCGCGGACGTAAATGAGTGCGTATCCACTGCTCCAGGAATTGCTCTGTTGAGCCCTCCACACGCTCGGGGAACCCCAGGACTCGTATATTGCTGCGCCTCGCACGTCCTTCCGCATCTTCGGCCCAATGTTCGAGGGCCCTCGTGGCCATCTGGGCCACCTGCTGTTTCAGTCGCCACCTCTCCCTTTAAGTCTACAATGTCTCCCTCGGCTGTGAACACTTTACCTGCTACTTTTCGCATCTTCGCTTTCAGCAGGTTCACGTCGATGGACACTGTCTCAATTTGGTTTTCCAGGGCCTTCCTAGAACCCTGTATGGCCGCCCGGAGTTCCTAGCGGGTTGGTTCTTCACTTGCACCATCTTCTCCCTTGTCTCCAGGGCCCATCTGTCTCGTTATGCGCTACGGAGGGTGACGTGGCGTGGTGTACTGCGTGATCGTGTTGGCCCCAGCGGAGTGCACTGCTTTATCTTTGCCCATCCTGTAGGCACTAAGGACCCCCCAGTGCACGTACCCATGGCTGCACCGCCCACGCCAGGCCTCCGTCAGTGGGCACCTCTCGCGTCATCTTCAATCCGCATGCTGCGGCTTTGCACTCCTGTCCACGCAAAGGGAGGGAGGGGACCGTCCCGTATCCACTCCACTGCCTCCGGTCCCTCCCCCAGTGGCCAGCACCTGTAGGAGCAATATTGTCTGGGGCACCGTTCACCACACGCACCCCCCCAACCGCCTCACAGGGTCTGCACGGTGCCTTTTCAAGGCTGGTCGCTGCCTGCCATCACAGTGCACCACTGTTTCCAGGCCCCCTGTTTCTCACTTCTCGCACGCTAAGTGTGGCCTGCCACCACCATTGATCCTTTACGGGGTCTCCTGCGTCCACTTTCCTTCCCCAAAGAGGGAGCATATCACCAGGCCCCGTGGGCATTGTCATGCTCTGTTTAGGCCTCCAGGTCACCAACAGTGACTCCCAGCATCCGAAAGCACCCCAGCTTGTTGCTCATGCTCAGCAGATTCAGGGAACAAGCAATGGCAGATCCGCCTTCCTCATGCCGTCCCTCTGAGCCCAGGTCCGAGCAGGGGCCTGAGAAAACAGCTCCAATTACTGCAGCCTGTCTGCCATTCTCATTCACCTGGGTTATGCCTCCATCCACACAGGTGCAGGTCCTCTGCTAGGCCGGTCCCACTCCTCCAGGGGTGCCTGTCAGTTGTCTGCTGACGGCAGGCCACACCCGCATCCTTCGGAGAGGTCACAGCAGGAGCTTGATCGCTTCGCCCGGGGCCTCCGCTGCGGCCGTCTTTCACTCTACTGCCCAGCTGCTCTGGCCGTGTCCTGCCCGCACGGGGGGTGTGGAAGGGAAGAGACCTGCAGACTCCACGGCCAGATCCCCTCTCCTGGCTCCTTGCCTACTGTACCTACTGCCCATGCCGTCACAACACCACCAAGGGCTCCTGTCCACACCCAGGTGCTGCAAGACTCCGCCGCCTATTCAGGCGCACACAGTGACAGGGTCTCATTCGCCCCAGCCGGGGCCCCCGGGTATCGGCTGCAGCTGCCCTTGGTGGACTGCCCGGCCGTCACAGGATGGGGGGAGGAGCACGACCGCCAGAGTATCAATCACCTCCTCCACCTCCGCGCTCAGAGTTCTGCTCCCTCGGGCCGCCGGCCCAACTCATGCCACTTCTACAGGCCACCATGAGTGCTCTCCGACACTATACTCCTCGCGCCACCGGGTCCGCAGGGCAATAGCGCTCACCCCCAGGCACAGCGGCAGGGGCTTCGACAGCGACCCTCTACCGCCTCCACCCACAAGGCGAGCCACTCTTCCGCTGCTGGGCAGCCCAGGCCTCACTTATCCAAAATATCGTTTTCCAATGGCCGCTGCAGATTCTTGACACCTCCTCTGGAGCCATGCAGTGTTTGTGCACTGCAGGCTAGTTTTCAGAGCTGGTTGCAGTAGATGTACTGCAGGATCAAGTAGGATTAGTGGGGAGGCCGGCCAGGAGCTCAAGGGCTCACGTCCTGTTGGCCATGTTGCTTGGCCACGCTCCCCCGGTTAGTGTTTTACACTCACTCCAGATAGCTTGCTTTTGGGTTAGGATGTGTGAGTAGTCATCTGTTCCTCCTTGGGTATGGAGATACTCTGTCGGAAAGGTGTTCGTTGTCTAAAGGGACTTTTATCCTGTTTTTGTCCGCTACATTTTTTTTTCTTCCGATTTCTAATATTTTTCCATTGAAAAATGAGGTGAAAGCTATTTTCCCACTGATTTATTGCTGATCTTGGTTAACTTTTTTGCCCCAGTTTATTGATTGACCATTTCAAACAACCGTCTTGGCGATTTCTTGCGTTGTCAAGTTGGGATCTGAAGTACCATGCTTTTCTGTTCCAGATATGTTTTTTTGTAGCTGTTCTGTTTTTCACAAAGCTTGATTAGTAGCAGTGTTGAGGGTTCCTGTCGCCATCTGCGTTCTGTGAGTCTAAGACTCCTCCTTTCCTCATTTGGACTTTGATTGTAACAAGGGTGGGAGGTTTGATTTTGTCTTTTGAGGGGCTCAGTGGGGCTACTGACTCCAATATGTTTGGTTGTAGTGCTCAGTTAATTCGAGAACATTGTGGGTGCCTGTTGGGGGGTGAGGTTTTTCTTGCAAAGTGTGGTCAGTTCGATCCTGTCCATGTTTTTGATGTCCCTAACCCAGCGTTTCTGTTTGATTTCTTGCCCTTTAGGTCTCCGTGTGTGCGTATTAAGGTGGCAAATGATTGAGTGATGATCACTCCAGTCATTGGGTGTGATTGAGTCAATTGTCAGTGCTCCATCTCTGGATATGATTAGGTCGAGCTTTGATCCTTTATGATTTGAGCATGATTGGGGCAAGTTTTGATCAGAGAGGAATCGTTTTAGAGTGGATACAGGCTTATCTTCTTGGTCTTTCCAGTGAAGGTTAAGTGAAAAATGGCGTTGGGGTGAAGCAAGGAGTGTATTGTGATTGTTTCCATTATATTTTCAACGAACCGTTGGTTCTCTCCTGGAGGGTCGTAAATGAGGGTTGTTCTTTGGCTAGTGATTTCTTTGCTTTGAAGATTTCTGCACCCATGTATTCACATGATGCAAGACTTTCTACTGGGAAAGTCTTGACTTGTAGGGATTTCTAATGAATGATTGCGATCCCTCCCCCCTGTCGATGCTGTTGATCCAGGTGTTGAATAGTGTAGTTTGGAGGCACGATGATGTCAAGCATGGGTGTGGACCATTGGTTTGGCCAGGTTTCTGTCAGGAATAACATGTCCAGTTTGTGGTGGAAGATAGTTTCGGCAATGTCTGTGGCGTGTTTGATCGCTGATCCGTAGTTGAGAAGTATGCATTTTAGTGTCGGTTTTGATAGACATGATGGATTAAGGTTTGGTATGAGCAGGATCTCAATTGGGTTCCCATGGTTTGTACTCTAATTTTTTTTTCTCAGACCTCCGTCGGTTCTTGCTTTTGATGGTCGGTATGTTAAAGGTCGGCAGTGAGGCTGTCAGTGAGGAATCCTTGTATTATAGCAGCAGGGCTTCAATGTCTGTCGTGGATAGATGGTTACATGCTTGCTTGGGCCGCAGTTTGGATGGCCAAGGGTGTGGCATCGTTTGTGGGTGAATGAAGGAGGTTCTAAACCTTTTGGGTTAATGTGCCTAGAGCATATGACCTAATCTCTTGTAAAGCTAGTGAGGATTCCCTGATGCTCGTATTTGTTAAATTTATTTATTTGAGAGTTTTATATAGCGCTAGCTAGACCCGAAGGTATCAGAGCGCTTTAAAACAGTAAATGTTCTCATCAAAGATAACAAGTCTATACAGAGCATCTGAGTCGGAGCGCTTTACAACAGTAAATGTTCACAACATAGACAACAAGTATATTCAGAGCAGCTAAGTCATATGTAAGAGCAAATACATAATACAGAGATATTACATTTAATCCTTTGATTATGTTTTCAATTTTTTGTTTCAGCTTTCTTAGTTTGGTAATTCAGTATGTATTCCGATTGTGTCACGGGGCATGTCAGACCTTGAGGGTTCTTTAAAGCATGCCTCAGACTGTTGGACTCCCTTTTGGATTGATCTAGATGCGTGATCTTTGTAGACCATGGTGTCTGGCTTCGGTGTTCGTCATGTTACATGTGAACTTGCAAGCTCGTTCAGTGGTTGGTTGAGTTCATGTTGTAAGTTGTGTGTGCTTTCACCCCATCTAGTTTCAAGTGAGGTGTGGGAACAAGTTGTGGAGTCTTGGAGTAGGGGACCATGGTGTGTTCAGGTCTGTGTTGTTATAGTACGGGTGGCCTGGGAGAGCCAGTGGAGGGGAAGTCGTGTTGTAGATGGAGGAGGGCTTATTGAGGGTGCTGGTGTTATATCTGATATTTTGCTGGGCGGGTTTGGTGGTTCGGACTTTGGGAGTGTCATCAGTTGAGCCATGGGGGATTAGGGGCATGGTCTAGTTGAAGGAATTACTTCTGTGGGTATAAAGCTGTGAGATGGCTGCTCTGGGTGTGCGGTGTGAATGCAGGCTAGTTTGTAGATTGATGGAGGGGGGCTTGGATCTACTGGGTGCTGTTGAGGAGTTAGTGTTGTGAGCAGAGTTAGTACAGTCTTGAGATGAGTCCTATTCAGGATCAGTTACTGCTTTTTTATTGATGGGAAAAATTATTTCTAGGTTGCTGTCTGATGATTGGTTGAGGATAATCCAATTGTTGTAAATGGAGATGGTTTCTTCTACGCTGCACACAGAAGAAGGGGCTACAGGGAGTCTTTGACTATGAGGGGTTTTCCTGGATGTAGAGATCAAGAGCACCAAGGGCAGGGATTTCCTCCATTGTGCTTGCCTTTTCGTATAGAAGATAAGGTCAGTTGTTATAACTCCTTTATTCGAGCAGAAGTAGGGGTCAGAAATTAGAGTTTCTGGGTGCGATTTGAGCAGTCTGTTTTATAATCTTGGATGCGTTTTATGTAAGATTAGGAGGGTAATTAATTTTATAGGCATTCGGTTCGAAGGCTTAAATTTGGTGTTGATTGCTCTTAGTGAGTTAGGGTCCATTTCTTGAGATCGATGCAAGTGAGCCCGAAGTAAAATGGAAGGTGTAAACACAAACGGACGAGGGGTTCAGAGCTTATTTGTGTGGGTGCGAATGGGTGTCTTTGCGGGTACAGAGCTGATCCACTGAGGGTTGTACCAGGCTACTTAACAGGTGTTGGAACAAACTGGGCTGTAGCCAGTGAAAAATGCGGACTATAAAGGTGTGGTGAGTGTGAGGCAAATGTGTTTCCGTCTTGTATAAATCATAAAAAGATTGCCACTTGATAGAAGTTTTAATGCTTAGAGAGACTATCAGCTTAGGGCGAGCAGAAGTACAGCAATAAACCCCTTTGAGAAAGTCATTTTCATAAATGTGAGGAGGGTTATCCGCTTAGAGCAGAAAATCAATCATTGGAAACAGCCAAGCATCAATACCACTATAAGAAGGAGGACACTAGATGTGCAGAGCTTCAGAGTCCTTCTTTACTGTGTGTATGCAGGCAATTAGCACAGAGGTCATTCTTTACTTTCTACGAGTCATGTTGAAAAAAAAAAAGTCCTATATTTGTTTCAAATTTCTGAGGAGCATGCTGCCATCTTGTGTATGAGGACCTTACGATGGAAAGGGGAGAGAGGGATCCCCAAAATGGAGCGAAGGTCCAATATGCCCCATAGCAACATATAGTGCTCCACGATGCACACCCCCAGTGAATAGACGAGTGGGAAATTGTGTCAGAGCCCCGCGCTGCAGTAAACAATCGCATGTTCCATGAATGGTTAGTTGCGTGGGTCTTTGGGGCGTAAGGCGAGCGAGGGAGCGATAGGATGGTCCCCAGGTGTAGGTGCTGGGTCGGGAGAGTAACAGTGGCCCTCAGATGACCGCTCTTCACACGAGTCCATGCACAAGTCAGCCCCTCGAACTTGCCCCGCTTCTATGCCGCTCTGCAGGGCTGCTCGCTGCCACACAGGAAAGAGATTCGCACCCGGGATAAGTCGAGTGGGTGGTGGACGGTCACATCAACCAGATCCATACTCCCCAGATACCCGCAGACATGCCGCATCGAGCCGGTTTCACACCTGGCCAGCCTACCAACCGGTATCATGCTCTAGACGCAATCCGATCAGCATGCTGAAGAGGTGATGGAGTTAACGGCTGGGTCCAATCATCGTGGGGCTGAGGTCGACAAGTCGAATTCCCCGGACATCCGTAATCAAGTTGCATCAGGTTGGCTTCATACCTGGCCACCCGGCATGCCGACAGCCACTATCTGAGTCTAACCAACGGAATTGAGATCAAAATAGTCTCATCGGGGACCCTAGGTCTCTTTCAGAAGCATCGGCGGCATAACCTATTGAGGTTCCCTAAACAGGCATGCAGGCAGGAATAGTCACCACTGGAGTCCAATGAGTCAGTGAGAGCAGATCACGCCTGTCCGCCTTTTGTGGGGGCAGTATGAGTCTCTTCGTTGGAGAGAGGTATCTTCAAAATAGATGCGGTGAGTAGCAACTAAATTGCGACCATATAAAATCGATTAGCATGTGTTCCTTGTCGCAATTCTAGTCAGCAAATAGGTGGATGGCAGGGTATAAGTGGGATATTCAAAGATTAGTGATCCCAACCCTGGAAACTTTCTGTTTGGAGGTCTTGCTCGGTGGCCATGTTTGTGGTCCTCTTCCCTCCAAAAAAAGCAATGCCAATAGCTCTTGGATTACAAAGATCTATTGGCTTTGCCAATGCTTGTTTATATTTTCCGTTCTTTCTTCCCCACATACACCAGTCTGCAGGGAAAATTTTGCATTACCAAATTTTGTGAGTCACAAGTGTCTGTGACGTTGAGAAGAAATCAATAGTTATGAAATATTTGATACTAAATGAGTGCGCACGCGTCAAAGAAATACAAAAAGGTTTATTTTGCCAGTTTGAATCTGCAGTTTTAAAACTGTACACTTCACATTAAGGGAAACACTGACACCAGAATTCATTTCCTCCCACTTTTTCCACAAGTTGTATCACCCATATAAGATTGTCAAGGGTGTGCTTTATACACCCCAAGTGATGAGGATGGATTAGTTCAGGTAGAAGACGTAACAGGTGTGCGGTTTGTACCTGCATAAAGAGTTTTGCATCCGAGTTAATGAGTTCTGTTGGTTGCTTCTTTGTAGAGAAGCTGTTCATCAGAATCCTCCAAAACCTTAAGAGGTCCTGTGATTTTGGCTACCTCTGCATCTGCTACAGGTGCTTTGAGTTTATTTCACTGCTGCTGAGAGAGCCACAGGAGCTTGGCATCCTTAACAGATGAACCATATAAACCTGTTCATAGAAATCAGAGAATGAACTAGATTTCTGTTCATCCTTATCCATCAGGTCACTACATGGTGAGAGTATTTCCTGTCTGATTCTAGACTCTCTGCTGACGTGAAACTAAAACCCCTGATTTCTTATCCAGTTGGTAAGACGTCCGATTAAGGCGTAACATTGTCCTTTTCCCCTTTTTAGTGGCCAGTGATTGTAACTGCCCCCCGGGGTTTGAGATTTTCTTCAGAGGGCTGAAGATGAGTTGCCTTGACTCAGTTTCCTACTGTCTCAATTCTGTCTCCAGTTTTTGCATGGGCAGTATACAAACGCAGTACTAGTTGGAATGTATGGCTCTTAACATGCCCCTAATGACTACCTTGAACGCAATCCAAATCGAAGATTGAGGGATCCCACAACCCTCGTTATCTTTAAAATATTGTTTTGACAAGGTTTTCTCCTTGTTTCTAAAGACTGGGTCATGTAATAGAGCCGGATGAAGGCTCCACCTACTAGATTGGCCAGTGGTAAGTGAAACCAACATGATAGAAGAGAGACTTCAGGCACACTGAGTGCCAAAACCACAGGATTACTCATAGATACGTAATGATTGCTAAAGTACCATCTATGCACATGGAAGGAATATGTGTAATCTTGGTTCCAGAGTCTGTTTCTTCAAATATCCCTAAGGAACTGCTCTCACATTACATTATTGAGAAGCTTAAATGCCGCCTTTATGGAAGACATATGCCTCAAGGACCTACCAGTATCTCACTCAAAGACAAGATTGAAGTTGCCTTTATGAATTATGTCAATCTCTGATTAACCTTAGAGATTTTGCACTAAATGGGATCACAAACCCCTTCTGCCCTGTGCTGGGGGCATAACAGTAGCAGTCATAATTGTCCTATTTGTCAGCAGATCCATAATCATAATATATCTATCCTTTTTGTGTTGCTTGACATCAGATTTCTCAAATGGAACATCATTATGAGGAAGTTTGGCTACCCCCTTTAGTTTGATATGAACTGACAAAGAGATGGATTGAGGGAACAGCAAATGACATAAGCATATTTGGTCCTTGCAAGGTGAACCTCCTGGATGAATAAAATATCTACTCTTCGATCTTAAGGGGATTATTTTAGTCATGACAATACACTGTATTTTGCCAGATTCTTGTCTAAATCTGCAGCACCTTAAGGACAGTAAATGCCAGCAGTCTCTCATAGGGTTTCACCATCTCTCCCACCACAAACAAATCCCTGTAAACCAATTCCCATCCCTCCTGTAGGAAAGTGCCTCTTATGACATGGTTAGCCCCCACTTTTTACCTGGTGTATGATGTGATTTCAAATTGAAGTGCACTGGGTTCCTGCCAACCAGGTTCCCAGTGCCAGATATCTCCCTGAAACTACCACGCTTGGTACAACTTCAGCAGCCCCTGTAAATCCATAGTAAATGGTACCCCTGCCACCTAGGGCATTGGTACTGAAGAGGGTCCACTGGGGCTGCAGCACCAATTGTGCCACCCCAGAGACCCCTCAGCAAGACCATGCAAACTGCCATTGCAGGCTGCGTGGCTTGGTGCAGGGAAAATCAAAGAGTCGACATGGCACACAGCACTGCTTGAGGTATAGATAAGTCACCCCTACTGCAGGTCTTATAGCCCTAAGGCAGGGTGCACTATATTCCATGTGTGGAAATAGCTGCATGAGCATATATAACCCTACAATATCAAGTCCATTCTTGGATATTGTAAGTGCACTGGGAAGTCATAGAGCATGCATGGGCTGGATACTTCTCATTATGAGTTTCCTAGCTCCATCATGGGTTCACTGTACCCTAAGATGTTTGGTACCAAACCTCTCGTCTTAATAAATCCTCACTGATGCCAGTGTTGAATGTATCAATAAATGTAGACAGGAGACCCTTTCTGGTGTGGTTTCTGACTAGTTGTAGCCAGGCTGCCACCACCAGCCATGTTTCTGACCTCATGGGGTGAGGGCCGGCGCTCTCCGTGACTAGGAACAATGCCTACTCTGGGCAGAGATTTCTTCACACCTCCTCCAGGCCAGGTTGGCCTTATAGGGTTGGACGCTTCAAAGCCGATGCGGCCTTTGAAATGCGGCCCAGGCAGCTCCAGATAGGGGAGGATGCCAACCCACCTACGTTCCAGCTGTGCTTTCGTGGCCCTGAGGCCCTTGCAACCTGCTCCCCCGACTGGGACTTTTATGTCCTCTTGTGCAGTGTGTTTTCAAGTGGACCTCTTCTTGGTAGCGCACCAGCCACCAATGACCTCAGCACCTTGCTCCCGGCCAAATCCGGGAAGCCCATGAGAATCCGCTGGTGTAACATTGGGCCTGGCTTTGCTAGATACTTAAATTCCAAAGGTGAACCTTGAAATCCAACTGTGTGATTTTATATGCATTTTTCTCTTTTCTCCCATTGACGTCAATGGTGCGTAATTGTGCACAAAAGTAGTTCATTTAGCTTACTTGAAAAATTCATAACTTTAAAAGTACTTACTGTAGAACAAAGTTCTTGGTCTAAAAAAGTACATAAAAATTTGTTATTTTTTATAAATTGGTCTCCGATTTATTCTTGAGTGTCTCAACTATTGCCTTGGAGTTCAGCAAAAGCATAGAACTACCCTCTGATAAGCTTAACTGCTTGTCCACACAACCACAAATAGATCGTTAATATTATCTACTTTTGCCTCTGTATACCAATCTGGTTCTCCCTGGACTCTGCACAGTGCATTTCATTTTAGTGCATTATATAGAGAGCCAGCGTCCAACATTGGTGGATGAGCGGTGTGGCCTATGACTTTGCGTTTGCTGATGCCCCTCTGTCAATAAGTGACCACATGAATAAATCCAAAAATTGTCTTTAGCCAGCTGTATTATTCGAATGGCCTATTTTTCTAAATTTTAAAATTAACCGTTAGGGCCTGTGTTACGACCTTGTACTCAGTTTTTAGTATTTAATAATCTTACTTTAGTTAGAACAAAAGAACAGTGTTAAGGTGTTTATTTTAAACTTTATAAAAAGGTCCTAACTTTAGTGAAATAATGGATAATCCACAGGAGCAAGCTCAGGAGCTCGACCCGAAACCATACAAGGACTTGTCATACTCCCAGCTATGGGCCTTCTGTAGGGGTATGGTGTTAAAACTGGAGTTCATGCTACCAAAGAAAAGCTTATGAAGCTTTTCGCAGAACATGAGGGATATCATCCAGTGAGTGAAAAGGCTTCCCAGGAGTATCACACAGCAGAAGACGATGCTGAGGAGGTTGGTGTAGACCCCTGCCTCAGAGGTGGAAAGTCCCTCAGAGGAGGATCTTACCCTAGAAGGAATGGCCATACGGTTGAACTTAAAAGCTCAGCTCCTGGACATAGAGAAGCAAAGACAAGAAAGAAAAGAGATGGGCCTAAGACCTATCTCTGGTGGCAGCAAAATCATAATACCAAGGGAAAGAGAGGAATCTTTTGACCCTAAACTCCCCAAAGGTGTTGTCCCTAAGTATGCAGAAGGTGATGACATCATTAAATGGTTTACTGCTTTTGAGAGAGCCTGCATTAGCAGAAGAGTAGTCAAAAGAATTGTGGCTCTTTCTTGTGGTAACCTTTCTCAGGTAAATGCAGGGATAGACTTCTGACATTGAATGAGGAAGATGCTAAGTCTTATGTCCCAATGAAGGGTACCCTGATTGAGGGCTTTGGACTCATCACTGTAGAATACAGGATACATTTCAGGGAGACTTGAAAAACCCAGATTCAGTCAGAGGTTGAATGTGTAGACTTTTCAGTGAAAACACTAGGTGGTTGGTTAACAGGTAACAATGTGCATGACTATGTAGGGCTTTACATTTTAATCATGAAAGAGCATCTCCTAAGTAATTAATTGTTACAGTGAGAAGTTACATCAGCACCTGGTAGACCTAGGTCCACTTTCTCCTCAAGAGTTGGAGAAGGCGGCAGATCACTGGTTCAAAACAAGGGTAACCAAGACAGCCACTGGTGGGAGTGGCCAAAAGAAGGAGGCCAAAAAGACCCCCAAGGGAAAGATGGTGACCAAAAAGATACAAATGAGTCTTCTACAGGCCTCCAAAAACTTGGACAGGAGGGTGGGTCCAGAAACTCTTCACAGCCCAAGGGTCGGTACCAGGGTAAGAACTGGGATCCCTTAAAGGCTTGGTATCATGACTGTAAGGCTCTTGGACACTGAAATGGAGACGCTAGCTGCAAAAACAAAAATAATGTCTCTAGCACACCTGCAGTAAATGCAGTAGTGAGTCTCCAGATGGGATCACAGGTGAGCCCTGATTATGTCAAGGTGCTCGCTGAGGCAACTCTAGTCTCAGAGGGAGGAGTGGATGTAGCTACCTGGGGACACTGATATCAGTATCACCATGGTGACTGAGCAACTGGTGTCCTCAGATCAATATTTGGTTGGAGAGACCTATACAATTCTCAGTGCTGACAATCAGGCTAAGGTGCATCCAATGGCATTGGTGTCCTTAGATTGGGAAGGGGTTACTGGCCTCAAAAGGATAGTGGTCTTCTGCTAGCCCTGTACCGTGTCTGCTTGGCAATGATTTAAAGTACTCCGCATGCGCTTAGGTAAAAAAGAAAGCACATGCACTAATGCTGGGAATACCCGAATGGGTGTGTGTAAAAACTAGAGCACAATGTATAACCCAGGGTGGAAAAGAAGTGTTGGGGCTTGAAATTATGTTCCTAGAGAAAGGGGAAGAAGTCTGTGAAACCAACTTCTATTTAGACACCAGATCAACTCCCCTCTCCTCAGGGAGAAGACTTGTCAACCTCAGAGGGAACTGAGTCCCATCATCTTAGGCCTTACACTGCAGAGCTTTTGGGCCCAGGGGGACCCTCTATAGAAGATCTGTGCAAGGGGCAGAGAACCTGTCCCACTCTTGAAAGCATGAGGCAGCAAGCTGCTGATCAGGAAGAGGGAAGTGTGGCACCAGGCGAGTAGTAGTGCCTCAGTTTTAAGAGTTTCTGATAGCATTGGCCCATGACATTCCCCTAGCTGGGCATCTTGGCCAGACCAAAACTTGGAGTAGGTTGGTGAAACACTTCTATTGACTAGGAATGTCCCAGAAGGTGAAGGAGTTCTGTAACTCCTGTGCCACCTGTCAAGCCAATAGCAAGACAGGTAGCCACTTAAAGGCCCCCTTAATGCAACTCCCAGTGGTTGGGGTGCCCTTTGAGAGGGTTGGGATTGACATTGTTGGTCCCCTTGACCCTCAGACAGCATCAGGGAACCGACTTCTAATAGTGGTAGTGGATCATGCCACTAGGTATCCTAAAGCAATTCCCTTGATTACTACTGCTTCTGCAGTGGCTGTTGCCCTCCTTGGTGTTTTTTACCAGGTGTGGTTTTCCAAAGGAGGTAGTATCAGACAGAGGTACAAACTTCATGTCTGCATACTTAAAACACTTGTGGAGTGACTTCTAAGTTCACTACACCATACTGTCAGCAGGCAAATGGACTTGTTGAAAGATTTAACAAGACCCTAAAATGTATGATTGGTGGAATCCCTGCAAAGCTCAGAAGGAGATAGGCTGTCTTGCTACCATGCCTACTTTTTGCTTAAAGAGAGGTGCCACAAAAGGGAGTAGGGTTTGCCCTCTTTGAGCTTTTGGTTGGACACCCTGTAAGGGGACCCCTGTGTCTTGGGAAGGAAGGATGGGAGAGACCTCCCAGAGACCCTAAGCAGGATATTGTGGATTATGTGCTTGGCCTTTGTTCCGATATAGCTGAGTACATGGAAAAAACCAATAAAACCTTGAGCCCAGCCAAGAGCTCCAGAAGCTCTGGTATTACCGGACGACTGCCACCAAGGCAGAAGGTATGGGTTTTGGAGCATGTGGCTCCTAGGGCCCTGCAGGACAAACAGACTGGGCCCTACCTTATCCTTGACAGAGAAAAGAAGAGGTCACTTACTTAGTGGACCTTGGCACTTGCAGGAGCCCTAAGAAGGTCATCCATGTGAACCGCCTTAAACCCTATAATGACAGGACTGACATGACCATGCTAATGGTCACAAATGCGGATCAGGAAGCAGAGAGTGAACCTCTCCCCAACCTCCTCTCAAACAACCCTAAAGATAGATCAGTTGAAGAAGTGGTCTTGTCAGACACCCTCACCGCCCAACAGCAGACTGATTGCAGGCAAGTCCTAAATCAGTTTGCTGAGCTCTTCTCTTTGACACCTGGTCAGACTAACTGGTGTGCACATGATGTGGACACTGGTGACAGCCTACCTGTCAAAAATAAAATCTACAGGCAGTCTGATCATGTCAGAGAGCATCAAGGCTAAAGTAAGCAAGATGCAGGAATTGGGTGGCATTGAACCCTCAGAGATTCCCTGGGTCAACCCAGTTGTGTTAGTCACCAAACCTCACCCCAAAGGTGGAAATAAAGAAATGAGGTTTTGTGTGGACTACAGAGGCTGCAGTGCTGTGACAAGAACTGATGCACATCCAATTCCTAGTGCTGATGAAATAATTGACAGGTTAGGGGCAGCCAAATATCTCAGTACTTTTGATCTCACATCAGGGTACTGGCAGATAGGGCTGACTCTTGGAATCAGACAAACCAGTATTCTCAACCCCAGAGGGGCACTACCAGTTTACTCTGATGCCCTTTGGACTGAAGAATGCCCCTGCCACCTTCCAAAAGGCTGGTGCACAGATTCCTTGCTGGGCTGGAGTCCTTTAGTGCAGCACATCTTGATCATATTGCTGTATTTAGCTCCACCTGGCAGGATCACCTGATCCACCTTGGGGCGGCCCTGAAGGCTCTGCAGAGTGCAGGCCTCACTATCAAGGCAAGCAAGTGTCAGATTGGGCAGGACACAGTTGTATACTTGGGCCTCATTGTATGTTGAGGCCAAGTTCAACCCCTACAACCCAAGATCCAGACTATTCTGGAATGGGTAGCTCCAACTACCCAGACTCCAGTCAGGGCATTTCTTGGCTTAACTGGGTACTACAGGAGGTTTGTGAGGGGATACGGGCCCATTGTGGCCCCCCCTCACAGAACCGATCTCCAAGAAAATGCCCAAAAAAGTTAAGTGGACACTGAGCTGTCAAAAGGCTTTTCACACCCTGAAAGAAGCAATGTGCTCAGCACCCATTCTAAAAGCTCCAGATTATACCAAGCAGTTCATAGTGGATACAGATGCCTCTGAACATAGAATGAGTGGTCCTATTCCAGACCAATGATGATGTCCATGACCAACCTGTTGCTATCATTAGAAGCAGGCTCCTCCCCAGAGAGCAGCGTTGGAGTGCCATTGAGAGGGACGCATTTGCTTTGGTCCCTGAAGAAGTGGAGACCATACCTGTTTGGTTCTCGCTTCCTTGTCCAAACCTACCACAGACCTCTCAGATGGCTAATGCAAATGAAAGGTGAAAATTCCAAACTGTTAAGGTGGTCCATATCCCTACAGGGAATGGACTTTACAGTGGAACACAGACCCGCCAATGCAGATGGCCTCTCCAGGTTCTTCCACTTAAAAGATGAAGACTCTCTAGGGAAAGGTTAGTCTTAGCCCCTTGCGTTTGAGGGGGTGGGGGTCATGTAGGAAAGTTCCTCTTTTGGCATGGTTAGCCCTCACTTTTTGCCTGGCGTATGATGTGATTTCGAATTGAAAGTGCACTGGGTCCCTGCCAACCAGGTTCCCAGTGCCAGATCTCTTTCCTAAAACCTACCACGATTGGTACAGCTTAAGCAACAACTGTAAGTCCCTAGTAAAAGGTACCCCTGGTACTTAGGGCATTGGTACTTAAAAGGGTCCATTAGGGCTGCAGCACCAATTGTGCCACTCGAGAGACCCCTCACCAAGACTATGCAAACTGACATTGCAGGCTGTGTGTCTTGGTGCTGAGAAAACCGAAGATTCAACATTGCACTCTGCCCTGTGTGCCATGCCCACATACACTGCATGAGGTATAGGTAAGTCACCCCTACTGCAGGCCTTATAGCCCTAAGGCAGGGTGCACTATATTCCATGTGTGGACATATCTGCATGAGCAGATATGACACTACAATATCAAGTCCATTCTTGGATATTGTAAGTGCACAGGGAAGCCATAGAGAGTGCTTGGGCTGGATACTTGTCATTGAGTTTCCTAGCTCCACAATGGCTTCACTGTACCCCAAGATGTTTGGCACCAAGCCTCTCGTCTTAATAAATCCTCACTGATGCCAGTGTTGAATGTATCAATAAATGTAGACAGGAGACCCTTTCTGGTGTGGTGCCGGTGTTGGATTTATTCATTAATGCACACAAGTGTCCCTTTAGAGGGTCCCTGAAAACCTACCAAGCACTAGCGTGGTCTCTAACTAGTCTTGGATAGCCTGCAACCACCAGACATGTTTCTGACCTCATGGGGTGAGGGCTAGCGCTCGCAGAGGCCAAGAACAAAGACTACTCTGGGCGGAGGTGCT
Source organism: Calotriton arnoldi (assembly GCA_963921515.1). Classification (NCBI taxonomy): domain Eukaryota; kingdom Metazoa; phylum Chordata; class Amphibia; order Caudata; family Salamandridae; genus Calotriton; species Calotriton arnoldi. The sequence goes on from CAWUFW010001554.1 coordinate 809,659, forward strand.
TCACACCTCCTCCAGGCCAAGAAGCTTCAAAGGCGATGCCGCCTTTGAAATGCCACCCAGGCAGCTCGAGACAGGGGAGGATGCCAACCCCCCTTTTCTGCTCCACATTTGGCGGGAGGACAGGCGGGAACATTATTTAAATTAGGAGGTGGGTTCCCCTTCAGCCAGCACCACCCCTAAGGTGGGGCAGGTGATGTGGAGCCCACTTTTCTTTTCCCTCCATCTTGGTTTGTGCTGGAATTAGCAAATTAAGGTCAGGGTATTGCCCCTTCCCACCGGACGTTTTCACTGAGATGGTTTAGGCACCCTAAAGGTAGGTAGCCCATTGGCTACTACCTGCCACCCCCTTTAACACCGCTAAATTTAGTATTTGAGTAGCATCCCTGAACTTGAATTCAATGGACACAGAGAAGAAAAGGACAAAGAAGAGTTGCTGACCAGAGGACTGAAGCCCTGTTGCAGAAAATTGGCGCCAAACCAGCCTGCTGCCTTAAGGACTTTACAGTTGTGGTTTGCTGTCTCATCCTACAACTGTGAGGCCTCCAAGAATCCCAGAACTCATCCAGCCTTCTACAAATGCCAGGGAACTCCCTTGGAATGGAGGTACTGCTCCCCTGCAGCCGCAGGCATCCAACTGCAGAATCCAGTTTTACCAACTTGCTGCTCCCTGGCGACTCCGACGCAACACTCGAACCAAAAGTGTTACACCAGCTCCGGAGCATCAGATCTGTCTCCCCACCAAGTGTGGAGACACCAGGACCTTACGGAGCTGTGCTGCACCAATACCCAGGGTACCGGACCCTCTGCAGCATTCTCCAAAACAAAGAGTCCAATCCGGACTATAACTGCCCAGGAAGCAAGCACCCATCGAGGGACGTTGAAACCCACTTCGTGAGTGATGATGATAGCAATTTGTACAACACAGCTACTCCAAGGAGTGTCCTGGCGTGAAGCAATGAGATCGGAATCTCCTCTCCAAGCTGCCTGCTCCTGACCGTGAGGACATCTTGTTGCGCACTGCCTGGCTGACCTATCTGCTCTGCACCTGACCCGCTCGGCCTTTGTAACGACGATCCAGCTGTGCTCCCGTGGTCCTGAGGCCCTCGACGTGCTCCCTCTAGTGGGACCCCTTGGGCTTACCCTTAACTCCCTTTGTGCAGTGTGTTTTCAAGTGGTCCCCTTCTTCGTAGCGCACCAGCTACCAGCCAACTCAGCACCCTGCTCCCGGCCGAATCTGACACGCTCCTGAGAATCCACTGTTGTAATATTGGACCTGGCCTTGCTACCTGCTTAAATTCTGAAGATGAACCTTGAAATCCAACTGTGTGATTTTATATGCCTTTTTTCTCTTTTCTCCCTTTGACTTCAATGGTGCGTAATTGCGCACAAAAGTAATTCCTTTTGCAAACTTGAAAAATTCATAACTTTAAAAGTATTTACTGTAGAACTAAGTTTTTGGTCTAAAAAATTACATGAAAATCGGTGTTACTTTTATAAGTTGGCCTTGAATTTATTCTTGAGTGTGTGTCTCATGTATTACCTCTGTGAGTACAACAAATGCTAACCCAGTCTTCTTTTAAATTTTGGAAACCGTGCAACATGTCTTATATCCTATCCTGAGGTTTTTTGTTTTCGGAGAGTGCGGAAGCCGGCAAAAGATTGAGACTGCCTAGTCCTTCTAGAAGATGTGTTCCTTTCTGAGTGCTCTTTTTAAGGTGCTATATGACTGGGAGTGAAGGACAACAACAAAGGTACAGGGACTTTTTTGCTGGCAGCCAGCAACAAGCAAGGCTGCTGCAATGACTGTTTGAAAACCACAATGCCTCACAGAGGGCTGATGATGATAAAATCAAGGCTCTCAAGAGACAGCAGCTCCTAGTGGCGGCCTAAGACAGCATGTGATGAGCTCCCACCAACAGAAACATCATTCTCTGGTGAAGCAGCTGTCAAAAGTGTCACATTAATTGTGAGTGGCCACATGCTCTGCAGTTGACACTGAGCTCCTTATTGCAGCGAACTTAATCGCTGGCGCTAGAGTGATGTTTAAGAAGCCAAGGAGAAAGAAAAGGGAGTCGCACAGCAGTGCACAGTTTGAAATGTAACATAACTTTGGGGTTTTAGCAATCATGGGAATATTGAATGGTAAGTCTTCCCTCTCTGTGCTTAACTTGGTGTATTCCAGGATGGTGACGGGTACCTCCTGGAGCTTAATAGGAGCCCAGCAGACGAGAGGCCACTGACGCTACACCCGAAAGTTAGGGAAGGCACAGAAACATCATTGGTGTTTTCTTCTCTTTCCTGGTAGACTTGAATATAGGACACTAGTCTCCACCAGTCACCATCACGGTTTCTCCAACTGTCGAGGAGGAGAGTGAATAGAGAACTAAGTACACTGTCCTCTCACTTAGAATCCTTGGCAAAGCTACCGCCGACATTATCAAGACTAGAGAACTGTTGTAAGGGTAAAATAAGTCCATGTAGCCATAGAGTAGATTGTAGAAGATGGTTTATTAAGACTTAGTTACAAGTTATCAAGATGGTAAGTTTCAGGTAAGTGGGTATGTAGAAGATAGCCCCACCAGGAGCAGCCTCCCTGCTGCTCAGCCTTCACGCTCCAACTGACACTCAGCACCTCACCAGGTACCCATGCATTTCATGACATCACCAAGCATTGAGCATGCCACTGCATCCCCAAGCACTCCAGCACTCAATCTGGCTGAGCAGTAGGGAAGGTGTAACTAAGGAAAGAATGTATGGCAACACTCAAGACACAACATATCTAATTTCCTTAGAGAAACATTTGACAGAGATAATACAAAGAGGAAAAGGATTAAATAAGAACCTAAATCATGCAAATAACAAGAAATTACAAGCTGAACTATCCAAAAGTTAATTCAAAAAGGCTAAAGATGAAAAGTTGATAGAACATTCCTAAAGCATTAAAACATTAGCGTCACTAAAAATTGATAGAACATTCCTAAAGCATTAAATACATTAATCACCAAAAATTGATAGAAGAATCGTAAAGCATTAAATACATTAGTCACACCCATCCTCTTTCCTTAGGGACCTTACTGACTCAAGCATACCGTAACCAGAAAGGATGTGGAGTCTTAAGCAACCCACACTGTATGCCTGACAAGAACAAGAGAATCAGGCAACCCTACAACTCCGCACTAGGCTGACAACCCTACAACTCAGCACTAGGGTACACAACCCTATAACACACACTTCATACTGTACCAGGATACATGACCCTTCAACGCAGCACTAGGGTAGACAACCCTACAACACATAACACTAAAGTGCTCAACCTTACAACTCGGCACTAGGGTACACAACCCCTCCTCGTCACCAGTGTTGTAAGGGTAAAAGAAGTCCATGTAGCCGTAGAGTAGATTGTAGAAGATGGTTTATTAAGACTTAGTTACAAGTTATCAAGATGGTAAGTGGGTAAGTATGTAGAAGATAACCCCACCAGGAGCAGCCTCCCTGCTGCTCAGCCTACACGCTCCAACTGACACTCAGCATGTCACCAGGCACCCAAGCATTCCATGACATCACCGAGCATCCATCATTCCACTACATCACCAAGCACTCCAGCACTAATCCTGGCTGAGCAGTAGGAAAGGTGTAACTAAGGAAAGAGTGTATGGCAGCACTCAAGACACAACACGAACCATAGTTAACAGCCCTGCAAGCAAGAAGCAGAAAAAGTAAAGCAATGACTTGTTCTGCTGAGCCGTGCTATATAATCACTGCAGAATAATCCCTGTAATGGTAAAATATGGAGAGAACTGTGATTTCCTAGGAGCTTTACGTGTTTGAAAGACACACTAGGAAAGGCAGAATAATTCTTTGATAGGAATCTGGAGCCTCAACCTGGCTATGAGCCTAGCTGGCGTGGTAGACTAAAAATCCGCATTGTGTGTCTGCAAGGTTTGCTGGTGAAATTATTCCGATGTGCCTGGTCTCTTTACATGCTTGCCTACTGTAGATAGGTTTTTGGAATTAGCAAAAGCTGCTTTATATTCTTTTGTAAAGAAGTAGTCCTCAAAGGGGGTCTGCACACATATAGCCATTACTGGAGGATGTTGGGGACATAGCCAAGTGGTGCTACCATGTTTAATCTACTGATCATAGAAGATCACAGATCAGTAGAAGGAGAGGTATTTGCTAGGTCTCGTAAATACCTGTTATTCCGAATTTTCAGTTGGAAATGGGGCACATCATGAGTAATTCGGTGACAATCTCCTCAAATTCTACTTGTCCCGCTAACCATCAGGCATTTTCTCCCAGTATATGTGGGCAAGTTTGACCTTGGAAAATTGTGTGGGTGTGATAATTATTGCCCCCAATAAGTTGCTCCATGCTGAGAATGCCGCAACATTTAGAATCCCCATCCTTGTGCAGGGATCAGAATTTTGGCCTATAAATGGAGTCTCAGTGGAATGTTCTTCGTATGAATATCATGTGAGCAGACCTGCCAACTCACATGGTGCCACCGCGTAACACACGATATCGGCTCTGTTAGAAATGTAGTTTCTGGTTGACTGGGGCGTGAGCCCTGGTCAAGTAGTAACCACAATCCTAGTCAGGGTAAGGCACCAGCAATCCCCAAATTAACCTGTGCTTACTTTCTGGGAGCTTGGCACAGAGCAGTCAGGCTTAACTTGAAGGCAATTGGTAAAGTATTTGTGCAACACTTTAAACAGTAAAAATAGTGAAAACACCAAACAAAAAGATTTAGTTTTTAGAAAACTAAAGTATATTTTAATAAATAAAACAAGACCAAAATAACAATCCAATCAGGGAAACCAGAGATATTGAATTTTAAAGACTTAAATTAAATTTGTGCCCAAAAGCACAAAGCGCCAACAAGGACAATCTGGTTGCACTGAACCAGGACAAAGTCACAAGTTCAGGCCAACCGCGATGGAGTGCGGACCAGCTACAGGGACCAGGTTAAGCCAACTAGACAAAGTACCTTAATCCAAGGTTGTGGAGTGTTGCATCGGTTCAGGTCGAGGATACGTTGCGCAGCAGAGGCTATGCACCGGTTCCGAGATGCTGCGATGCTGCAGTTCGAGATCTTGATGCATCGACGTCGTGGATTCTGAGGATGGGGCTGGCTATGCGAAGACCGGTGTTGAGGATGCGTTTTGCAGTTGAGGCGATGCGTCTGCTCCAATGAGCGGGGAAGTTTCAATGCGGAGTTTCGTCGTCGAGGCTGCCGTCGCCGGGAAGAGTGTCACGCTTTGGCAGTTCCGAAGGTGAGGCGTCGAGTCCGACCAACGTAGCAGAGGCGATGCATTGGAGCCGATCCACACAGTAGAAGCGATTCGCTGGTTCCAATCCGCTCAGCAGTGGCGTTGCATCGGTTCGGCAGAGGATACGTTAGTTCAGCAGGAGCAAACACCTTAGGCCCACTTCCAAGGGTCTAAGACCCGGGGTAACATCACTTGGTAGGGCAGGCTCACAGATGGCAGAGTCCATGTGCAGAAGATTGTTGGAAGTCTGTTAGGTCACTGAGGCTTCAGATTAGGAGGACAGCCAACTAGCCCTTTGAGTCACTCTGGGTTCAAGAGATGCTGGTCCAGTCTTTATTTCGCAAGCAAGAGGGCAGCAGGTCAGCACAGCAGGGCAGCAATCCTTCAGATCAGCAGTCCACAGAGTGGCAGTCCTTTCTGCAGCACAGCAGTCCTCCTTCCTGGCAGAGTATCTACAGGTCCAGAAGTGTACAGAATAGTTGGTGTCGTAAGTCCAGTATTTATACCCTGTTGTGCCTTTGAAGTGGAAAGAAGCCTCTAGAGGCACAACCAGAGACATGATCTTTGAAGTGCAAAGGTGCCCTGCTTTCCTGACCTGCCACCAGACCCTCTATAGGGGAGTATGCAGCACTTTGTGTTTGGACATGACACAGCCTATTCAGGCAGGCGCTCAACGCCCATAGACCTAAAAGGGCTTCAGCCCCCCCCCCCGTCATGTGTCTCAGCCTGGGCTGCTGCAGCTCAGGCTACTGTGGGCTCAGCTGGGCAGTGTCTGGAGTCTTATCTCCGGCACGCCCTAGTTTTTCACAAGTCTTTAAAGACCATTTGCATATTTACATACCTTTGTAAACCGGTTACCGAGGCTTCGTTTTTTTTTCTGTTACCAGTACCCCCTGGGCCCCCGCTCTGCCTATCCCTTACATTTGTATTTTACATTTACTGCCATATTGTGAGAATGCTCTTCATGAAAAGGAATTTAAACTAGGGTTGCCAAAAGAAAAATGCCAGCCATGTGTTGTTTAAAGAGCCTGCAAACACTAAATAGGGTTATAAATAAAAAGGTATGTATTCATTTGTAATGTGACTTTTCTGCCTTTGTTCCCTTTAATTATCAGTCATGGATCATTCAGGCAGCCCTAGAACACAATTGAAAGTGCTTTCTATTTGTATGTGCTGTTTAAAGTGTGCACAGATAAGTGCTGAAAATACGGCTTTAGGTGACTGTTTATTTTTATACCGTCTGGGACATTAAAAAATGAGCTGGCAACCCTAATGACAAGACTGGAAGTTTGTTGCCGGATCAGCATATTATTTATTTTCTCCACCCTTGATCCCTGATTAATGCCACAATAGCAAAAGTTTAACTTATATCTGAAACCATAAGATGCAGTCAATAACATGCAAGTTACTTCAAGTGTCTGTGAATGCACCCTGCATTCAGACAACTTACTCCTCATTCTCGCCCTTCACTTTCGCACTTACCCTGCACTCACAGCAAACACAATGCACGCACACTGATCACCATGCACTCACACCATTCACCTGCCCACCCTGCACTCAGTGATCACTCTGCACTCACTATGCACTTGTGCTGTTCACCCTGTACCTCACCCTGCAGTCACACGAGCACACTACTCATCCTACACTCATGTGACACTCACCTGTCCCCCTCACTGCTAATCTGCAATCTCACTCAAACAAGCCCATCACTAACCATGCATTCATTTGTCCCACTCGGCACTTAGATCCGCACCCAAATTCATATGGTCACCTGACTCACCCTGCAGTCACTCGTCTTACCCTACCCACACACTGTTGCATCGCTCACCGTGCACTCACATGGGCACTCCTGCCACCTACACAGCGCAGAGGGTTAATGTGCCTGCTATAAAGAACGTGTACCATGCAGATCACAGAACTGAGTGTGAGTAAACTATGAGTAGCGCTAAAAATGCATTTTTTCCAGAAAGGTGCTATAGAGAGATGAGGTGCATTATTGGTGAGTGGTAGTGAGGAAATTCATGGAGAAGGAGGAAATGGGGGAGGGGGCACCCAAAAAGACTGTTGCACCGTGTGCGACCAGTGCTAGGGCTAGCCCTGGCTGGGAGTGTTAGCCCCCTCAGCCCCCTGAAGTTCGGGTCTAGTTGCCCCCCTGTATTCAGGTGTAAGTGAGGTGTGTCCAGCTCCTCCCTCCCATTATGTCAGGATGGCCCATCAGGTCACACTTAAGCTCCCATTGTGTGTGGCTGTCTAGGTGGAATGCACAAACCCAGTTGCCATCCACTCCAAACATGTGATCAGATACAGGCACCAAATGGCTAAGGCAAGAAAATGCCCACTTTCAAGAACGGGCATTTTCAGAATTGTAATTTAAAATACGACTTCACCATAAATTAGGATTTTTAATTAGGATTACAGAGACCCCAAACATGTACTAGTTATATCTTTCCATTTGGAAATTACACTTATGAAATGTAATACGGTAATCCTAATGTTAGCCTATGGGATAGATAGGACTTTCATTAGTGAAAAATGAATTTAAGAGTTTTTCACTACCAGGACATGTAAAACTTAAAATTACATGTCCTGCTTTTTTAATACATTGCACCCCACCCTCCAGGCTGTTCAGGGCCTACCTTAGGGATGACATATGTATTCAAAATTAAGGTTTGGGTCTGTCAGTAGGTTTAACTTGCCAGGTCGACATGGCAGTTTAAATCTGCATACACAGGCTTTGCAATGGCAGGCTGGAGACTTGTTTAAAGGATGACTTAAGAAGGTTGCTCAATCAGTGCTGCAGGTCCACTAGTAGCATTTAATTTACAGGCCCTGGGCACATGTAGTGCACTTTACAAGGGACCAATGCCAGTAAAAACGAAGTCGGCAAAAACAGGAGGTCTGAAGGCAAAAAGGTAGAGGAAACCACTCCAAGGATGCCAGTTGTAACAGACTCCCTTCACACAGTCACCTGGTGAGGAGCCAATATCACACGGTGGCAGGGAAACAGAGCGTAATATACTGCGAAAAGTGGATTTCCAGCTCGTTTTCATAGGATTTCCACTCACAGTGTCCATTAAGGAGTGTGATAACACCCCTGGACACAGGCACCAGCCTCAGCAAGCATTTTTAGGTCTCGCCTGGCATTGCAGCGCAAAGCGCTGCTCGCTGGGTGAGAGATTTTGTAAGAGAGTAGATTTGAGAAGGGGACTTGAAGCCCCGCCCCTCGTTTTCATTGGCTGGCGTCACCGTTTATGCTAAACGGTGGCCTGCCATTGGAAATGAGGTTATTTTGTTGACGCCCTTTCGCCCGGCCGATCCGGACTGGGTCGTCTGCTTTGCTGCTGTCGCAAAGCAATTTCTTATCTTTATGGGGGCCATGTGTTTTCACTCAGCCCAGTGTTTATTTTTGCATGGCGCTTTCACTGAAAGTGAAAGCGCGATGCAAATATAAACAAGCGGCTGAGTGAAAACAGATGGCGAGCGCTTGTCTCACACGTCCCCTTGCTTTTACTGGGGCTGCTGACACCAGTGGGTGTTCCAGTTCGGCTTGGCCTGCTCCTGCTTTCACTTTGGCCCCTGAACTCTGTGTATGGCTACAAATTCGCTAATGTCTTTTTTCTCCCTTTCCCGCAACTGACCTAATCACCAGCACGGAACATGACCTATGTTCTGAAAGCAGTGCGGTTGAGACATCAGGAAACAATTCAGGCTCTCACTTAGCATAGCTGCTGAGCTGGACCACAACAAGCCTCTCTGCTCAGCTTCCACTCTAGCCCTATTTAATCAGGCCAGTCTTTCGACGCGACAAAGCCTGTTAGTTCGTGTTTTTAAAGCATGTCACATCATGCAATATGCTTTCTTTCGCCTCGCCCGACAGTCATCCAGTGTAATACTGTTTCACAGCCGGATCCAAATATTTAGGCAAATAGTGACTATTCACGCACATGGGGACAAACGTCTTCTCTCTCCTGCAATGTTTTGTGTTTGACGCAGCAGCACCTGTTCCCAAAGCGCTCCACCTGACGCCAGGATGTGAGATTCGGCAGAGTCCCTTCCGCGACCCGAGGGCAGGAAGCAGACCGCAGGGGCAGCAGGCCTCTTTGCTGAGAGCGGCGACCATGTGTGGCGATGGCCTCCAGATGCGGCGTTTCTCCATCAAAGAAGGGGTTACCGGCTCAGCAGCTGCAAGCCCCCCACCCCGAAGGCTTCCCCTGGGATTCTCCAGACAGCCCGCACCCTGCCTCCGCGGCTCCCAGTACCGCTCGGTGCATCCGCGATAATGGGGGCTACAGATATTACAACACAAACAGCTCGCTACCTCAACAGCTGGAAACATCTGCAACTAATAAAAGTATTCCCAGATACTCGCGCCTAGGCAGATGCTGCAACCACTGCCACCGATTCCCTTGCCCAGACAGGGGGGCTGGGACCCAGACACTCTCTCATGAAGTGTGCACAGCCTGCTGCTGTCCCAGCTCTTCCTCTGCAGGAACCGAGACCCCCCGCCCCCCCTCCTCCAGCACCCCTGAGACGAGACACACCTTTGTCCACACCGTTAAAATATTTTTCATTTTCAACGCACCCCTCTGCGAGGATGTTGCATTTCCTTACAGCCTGGCGGCGGTGTCACTGCGCACTGCACACGCCCAGCGAGCATTCCCCCCTACAATACTGCTAATAAAGAGCGCTGCGAGCACGTGTGAATAGTCACCCCGCTCCCCTGTGTCCAAAGCTGCCTGTCCCCCTTATATGCTTCCCATGGGAAGACTTTCGTGCCCTCCCATCCCCACCGCCCTACATTGTCATTTTATGATATTCGAAATTTACTTGGGGTAGACTCAGATTTACTACCAACAAAAATGGATTTTTAAAACAGTATCTAAATACGAAGCACCAAAATAAGTGTATGAGTGCCCTTGTGTTTGTTTGTAAGAACGGATTCATTGAAATTAATATTTCCCAGCTGCATTATTTTAAGTGCGCACAGTGTCGTTTTTTTCTGTGTCCGATGACTTCACACAACAAGCATTGGCATAGCCAATAGGTCTCGCCTTTGGGACCGTATAAGTGTTTAGCCATGCAACACTTGATGTTGTTGCACCAAGGATATTGTGCTGCATAACTAAATACTTATAAGGTCCCAAAGGCGAGACCTATTGGCTATGCCAATGCTTGTTTAGGACTTGTGCCCTGCTAAAGGGGGACAGAAGGTGGAGGAGAAAGATGGGAAAACAGTGAGGAATGAAGAAAGCAGTGATGCAAAAGAACCTACCCAGAGTCAGAGGCAGGGAGTGTCTGGTGGTGGGTAAACGAGATAGGAGGTGGAATCAAGAGTACGCAGCGTTGGTATTTGGCAACGCGACCTTCTACAGAGTTGACAGTGGACTTCTGAGCAAACCTTTGGGGCCCGGAACTTATTCTTCAAGTCCTGTCAGGATGAAAAGTGCAGCAGCATTGAAAATGGCCAAGAAGGCATCGGGGATAGAAGCTGTGACGTGCGTTGTGCAAACTGCAGATGGTCGCAGCGCCAAGTTCTGAAGGTGGTGCAGGGTGTGGTGTCATCGGTACACAGAGTGAGTGGCACAGGGCTTGAAGGGCGGCAGTGCAGAGAATGACCCAGCACCGAGGGTAGCAGTGTACTGGCTGGCACAGGGAAGGAAGGCAGAAGTAAGGCAGGAGGCACGGAGGGCAACAGAAACAAAACAAAAAAAATCTAGGGCCGCAGGGGTGGTTCAGGACATGGGGGTGGGGGGCAGCAGTTCAGGGAGTGGCAGAGCGCACACATTGCACAGTTCAGAGGTTGGCGCGAAGGGCAGCGGTGCTGTGGCTCGCGGGCTGTGCCCTGTCACACTATCTGCGCAAGCGCTCTCTGCAGAGCCCTTCCTATCAGGGACTCGCAGCCAAGGAGGGCCTGTGAGGTGCCAAGGGCTGGGCGCGGCCTCGAACACCGGCCACTCCAGGGCCTAGGAGATAAGTGAACCATAGTAAATTAGGAGAGACGGGTAGAGGGCGGGGCGAGACCGAGGAGGAGAGGGAGACGAGGAAGAGAGAGAGAAGAATGAGACGAGGGGGGAGGTGGGAGGGAGTGAGAGGCATGGGGAGAGCAGAGACAGGCAGACAGTGGAGAGGTAGATTGGAAAGATGAGGAAAGAAGAGACGAAGATAACGAGGGTCGCGGATCATAGAGAGGGAGGCAGAGGTACCGGTGGCCAGACAGAGGGAGAACCAGCATTGGCCGCGCGGCCGTGCGAGACGCGCTCTGTGGTGGGGGAGGAGCGGGAGAGCAAGTGACGTGCGGCCGTGAAAGTGACACGGCCGCGTGGCCCCGAGAAGCGCTCTGTGGTGGGGGAGGGGGAGGAGCAAGTGACATCAAAGGCTGATGGCCTGGAGCATGCGAGGAATGCGCGTTACTGTGCGCGTACTCGCATGCTGTAGGCCAGCCAAAAGTTGTGGTCGCATTTCTGCAAGCCCACACTACAAAATGTCTCGCCCAGAGCCAACGCTGAAGCGCTGGCTTTCAGGGCGAGACCTAAAATGAAGAATGTAATATCTGTTCATAGACCGCGCTGCACACATCTGTTCAGGGTTTCAGTAAGTACTACACCCAACAATCACTTTATAAACATTAAAACACCACCAAAGTAAGGACAACGAAATACAACTTTATCTTTTTTTAACCTTACAGTTTATTTAAGTGCAAAACAGGGGATGGAAAGAAAAATTACTTTTGTCATATAAAAGCACGAATAGAAGCTGCAAAAAAAACGGTAAACGGCGCTCTTTAAGCAGGCGCCGATGGGACAGCTCAGAAATGTTTGTTTTCTGTTGGTAAATACAGCTGACGAAACGGGGTTTGGAGAAAACCATTAGTGCATGAAGCAAAATCAAAATACGTGACTGCGAAATTAACAGCAGCGCTGGCAACATATTGTGTCACCTTCTGGAACGGACCTGCGTAGATTAGACGTATTTTCGTGGTCCCCAGGCATAAACATGTCATTCAGTGAGTCATAGCGCCGCGCGCACAATGCAGACCTGATCATGTGTTTGTTGACATCTTTGTACATGCACGCAGACATGGGACAGTGTGTACTTTACATTGAGCGTTTGTATCCCCGAGCCAGCACACAAAGAACATCTCCACTAGGGTCTCCGCCAGTCTGGGTGCGCAGATGCGCTTCGGGAATTCCTCAGGCGCTATAGTGCGTCCGTCAGGATCTCAGCCCCGTCCCTTGTGATGACAATGGTGTGCTTAAACTGCGCCGATCTGCCAGAAATATTAAGAGTTAGCAGCGGGTAATGTCCAACCCTTGCGGACCGAGTAATCTCCACCCCACCCCCACCCCCCCACACACTCACACACCCCTTCCTCCAGGCCCACCTTTTATTGTCCACGGATACCGCTGTCCACTTATCTTCGAGGATACGGAACTCCGGGGACCCCTCCATTATTATGGGCTCGGAAAAAAAACAAGGGTGTTACTGGCCAGACAGAAGCAGCGCCCTTGCATGTGTGATGTCAGCACAGACTTCCATAGCGCTGCGATGCCCTGCTTGCTAAACTGTGCGGGGGACACGCGCCTTTGACTTCCACTGTCGGTTCTATCATTCCGCACAGCTACCAAAAGCAGCCTCAAGGAGCTGTGACAACAAACTCCCACCAGCACCCTCCCCAGCCTCGGCAGTGTGTACAGGGCCCTTGTGATATATTTAATGAGACCGGCAGTTTATTGTAAATATACTTAAATCACTCGAACAACAGTTCGTTCAATCCAAGTGTGCCCGTGTTGTTATTTTTAGTTATTCCCAGCAGTAGATCCCAAAAGGTGCAAAACACGGACACGTCTGCTCCCAGTGTTGGACCCAAATCATCCCTTCTTGCTAAATATGTTGTCCATCTGAGGAACTATTGTGCAATTTATATCCACTAACCCCCCCCCCCCCGACTGTATTCAAAGCCTGTGTTAACATCTTTACCGCTTGAGGAATGGTGAAAAAGACTGCAGATTATTGCTATCGCACTCCAGACCCATTTCCCACTAACTGCGAGTCTGAAGTCATGAATATTAACACTTGCGTGGAGCCACATCCAAAAGACGAACCATCCCTACTTACGAGATATGGTCAGTAACGGACACGCGCAATGCAATGCATTAGGTGTTGCTTTTGGTATTGTAAATAACAATGGCTTTTAATTTTTTTAAAGGCATTGCCATTTACAATGCCAATAGCTCCAAAATTCGCATTTGCGAGACCTATTGCATTGTAACTGCTTGTTTCTATTCTTTGGAGGAGGGGGTTTGGGGTGAGGCTGGGGCAAAAGTGCCTTGAAGTCACTTCTCAGCACGAGGCCCCGTGCCCTCCAAGGCCCCTGCCCCCTCCTCACACAGTGAATTTTTTATTTTAGATAGGTCTCTGTGAGGAAGAACCTAGTGTAATGTTAAATGGACTGTATAGAAGTGGGTGGGGAATTTCCTCCTGTGTTGCTAACAGTATCTTCAGAGTTCCCAACTCCTCCTATATTTCGCTTTCTGACATAAATTGAGCGTCAGGATCTCAAACTGAAATCTGAACAATGATAGATGGGCTAGAAAAGCCATTGAGAGTTTTGTTTTAGAACCAGTTAATAAATTAGTTTGTGATCTTTGAATTTGTGGGACAGTTCATCTGTGGAAGACCTCAGCAGTAGATTATTTTGCATGTTCGATCTTTCAAAAATAAATGTGTTTTTATTTCTGCAGGAAGTTGAGACCTATTTCTATGAAGGATTACAGAAATGGAGAGAATTGAACCTAACACAGCATTTTGGTATGCATTTTTATTTTACTGGGCAATCTATACAAGGCTGATGCTTGTTTATATACATTTGTACTCTTCACCTAGCAAAAAGTTTTTTTCATTAAATGCAATATTTTTTGTTTGTTGTGTGCCCATGTATCTTTAGGTGCCCTTTTGTGTTGAGAAAAACAAAAGAGTGAGTTGGTTGGGAGTTGTAGTCCCACACATTAAGTAAACAAGCTTTGAAAATGCAATAGGTCTCGCCTTTGATTAAGTTAAAGCCATTTGCTTTGCTAATGGTATTGTATGGCAAAGCAAATGGCTTTAACTTAATGAAAGGCGAGGCCTATTGCATTTTTAATGCTTGTTTTGCACTGTTTTGTTAGCTCGAAATGCATTCTTGCATTCAAAGTGAACATTTTGCACTAAAACATAGTCCCAAATACCAGTTTTGCACGTCATGCGACTCCTTCTGATCTCGTGAAAATGTTGCGTAATTACACAAAAAGCAAATTACGCGCACCATAGACTCGTCTACCTAGGGTCCAGCCTCGTTACTGAGTCTCGTGAGGCATTCGCTGCACCGGAAATGCCATGTGTCAGGCATACAGAGAGCAGACTTCCCTCCCTGGTTTCCGGCCTCGCTCTGGCACCCCCTCAACTCCTCGGGAAATGCCATATGCCAGGCGTGTAGAGAGTAAACTCTCCCTCCTCTATGGTTTCCGGCCTCGCTACTTGGGCAATACTTTCATGTCCTGGTAGAGGGAAAGAGAGACTGTCTGCTGGAAAAGTGACCTGCGTGCATGGCGCACACTCCCTACCACGATGGCCGCCCTTGGTCCCAGACCTCCTGGGCGCAGGGGTGGCAGGTCCAGCACTTACCTGGCTCCTGCCTACAGCTTCCACGGCAGTGCACAGCTCACAACCCCAATTCACTCGGACTTCTTTCTAGCTGTCTAAATCTGTCAACTTAACATCTCAAGAAACATGCCAGTGATTAACAGCAGCCGATGAGCTGCAAGAGTCCGAACCCCTTCAGAGTAACTCAGCCTTTCATTGTTCAAGGGGTGATAAAATGAGTATCGCCGACTGGCAACAACAAACATCATTTGAGAGCCAGGAGAAATCAATACGAGGCTCGGACTCCGGAAGTGCTCCATATTAACGTTATGTGCGGTTGTTTCCCAAAAAAGCACATTTCATTTGCTCTGTGACTAAACCCGCGCACACCGACTCTTCCTCTGGGTACGAGCCATAGGTGCGCGGGCAGAGGTCAACACTCATACAAAATTTGTTCTGAAGCAGCAGGGGCAACAGCTTTCACCACCAAACAATAACCCAGAGATAACGACAGGTAAGAAACGGGAAGAGAAGCACAGCGGGGAGCACACAGGAGGCCCCCTGGACAGGAGAGGACGCCCACTCCCTGCTGATAAAAGCCCACCGAGTCAGTCCTGCCAAGTATCACGCATCAGGTGTGACACGCATTTCAGTGCGGTGTTCCGCATCACCGCACTAAAATGCATTGTCACGCATTTTGCCGATTCGCCAGCTCGCGCCACCAGTGGCGCCTGTGCACGGCTCTGCTGCTCCGAGAGACGTGCTGCGGCAGTGCCAGCAGCTGCTGGGCTCTAGTTCATAAATAGTTCATCATCTGACTGAGCGCGGCTAGACTACAATGTAACAATCGTGCGGCGCCAGCCTGGCTCCAGGCTGCAATTATTCCTGCCGCACCGCGCGGCTTAGTTTGACACACTGCTGCCAATAATTACGGGGGCGGGGCCGCCCTCTCAGCAGTGGATGCTACTGGCTCCACAGCCAGGCACTCACCAGGGGCACCCAGGTGATGGTTTTAATCCGGACCCTGTGCGGCCGCCGGACGGACCGGGAAAAGTCTCTGAACTCGAAGGTACCGGCACTTTTCTTTCTCCACAAGCTCTAGGGCCCCCTTCGGCACTGTGCACTGGTGGCGGGCCCCTGGCCTGGGAACTCCTCAACGGCTCGGGGGGTGGAGGAGTCAAGGAGGCTCCTCCATTTAATTTGCAGGTGAGTCCCTTAAAGTTTAGTGACACCGCTGCTCTGGTTCCGGGGCTCCGGCACAAGCCCCTCCCATGTAGCTGCTGCTGAGCCACACAATCATGCCTGGGCCGGTGTTTGTTGCGGCGGGTGTCCTTGCGGCGAGATGCAGCCCGTATAAAGAGTCGCGTCGCAAACTAAGTAAGTTGTGCCTCGTGAGGTATCCCTCTGCAAAATCATATGCTTTTAAATTGTATTAATAGCGCTGGCGCGTGCAGTGGTGCCTGTTCGACACCTGTGTTTTACAAGGATTCAGCAGCTTGGATAACGGCACCGAATGAGTGCACCTTACCGTCAAGGAAAAACTAGGCCTCTGTAAGAGAGCGATGATTAGTTGGCTTGATGGGGCTAAGCAAGAGTGACCGTTTTCACCAAGCATCATGTGAACCCCCTCCTCCCGAACCATCTGAACGGCTGTACCGAGTCCAGTAACAGTGCCAAAAACAACACGCAGGCAGCGAGGAACTTCGGATTAAAAACCCTATTCTGTAAAAGTGACTTTTGTTTGTTGTAAAAAATAAAATGTGCCAGGGCTCTCGTCAGGAAGCCACAGCAGCTTGCACCACCCATTGCCCCTTCTATGCTGCCAATGATAGTAGCAACGCAACTACTGACCATCAAACTCCTACAAGTGTGACAATTGTGAGGCAGAATTATTTGTGTGTCCAAGAGTTTTCATGCACCAATAAAAACGTCACGATCACTCTTGTGAATAATGGAGTGCTGGAGCAAGATTAGCATTTTGTTTAGTAACAGTTTTCACGAAAGAACATGAATCATGCATATTTTCAAAACTGTATTTAATGAGAATTAGCTGTGAGTTACTACTTTTTACTAGGTTGAGTGCCCATCAATTTCTGGTGCTTTAAAGCAGTTTTAAGATCTTGTAAGAGTTTCTTGTTGCTCAAATGGGTGTGATTTATGATATTTATATGTTGCCCTTGTCTTCATTTCTTGATATTGCTCGCAAGAAAATGTCACTCATAGTCATTGAATGTAACTCATATTTACAATGAAATTATGAAAATGTCACACATAAGCAATCTGAAACCTTGGCAGCTATGCCGAGTCAATACTGTCCAAAGCGGCAGGAGTGAAAGCAAACAGAGACAGAATGCAACGCCAACCACCCTGGGGAGCGACGGGCCGGGGAGGGCAGGATCAAGGCCACTGCCTGAGGCTTTAGAGAAAACAGTAACCACCCCCGACCCCAGTCCCTCCCCCGCAGGTCACCCGTGCCGCCCCTCTCACTACCCACATCCAGGGTCAAGCCTGGGCAAAGTTCAAACAGTTCAGTCCAGGGCCGGCTTTAGCGCTGATGGCGCCTTGTACGACAATCATTTTTGGCGCCCCCACACCCAATGATTAACTCCTAGGATTCTCTGAGGAGCGGTGTTTTTGGCAGCACGTGAGCCCGTGATCCCTTTTCACAATGGGCCTCGCGGAGAGATCTGTGCGCGCGTTCAATTATGTAAAGCTCCTAATTGGCCCCGGACGCCGGAGCATCCTTTGTGCGCTCGATACATGTGGCGCGACATGAAAGGGTTACACGGACGGAAAGACATAAAAGGAAGTTGCTGATTACATTGGTTTTTCGACTTGGGGAACTTTGGTTCGGAAATACTGGCCCTGCCTGAGCTCGACCAGAAGGTTCATGGAATAATGGCCTCCAGTCTTTCCACTGGGACACATCCGCACACAAACCCCGTGTACTGCACACATACTGCACAGACTCATCCGTGCACTCACCCCGTGAGTTGCACACATACTGCACAGACTGGACACATCCATGCACTCCGCCCCTGTGTACTGCACACATACTGCACAGACTGGACACATCCGCACACTCAGCCTCTGTGTACAGCACACATACTGGACACATCCGCGCACTCAACCCCTGTGTACTACACACATACTGCACGGACTGGACACATCCGCACACTCAGCCCCTGTGTACTGCACACATACTGGACACATCCGCGCACTCAACCCCTGTGTACACCACACATACTGCACGGACTGAACACATAGGCGCACTCAACCCCTGTGTACTGCACACATACTGCACACACTGGACACATCCGCGCACTCAACGCCTGTGTACTGCACAGACTGGACACATCCGCACACTAAGCCGCTGTGTATTGCACAGATCCTGCACAGACTAGGACACATTTAGAAAAAAAAAATCTTATGCTTTGTTTGGTATCAGAGGGACTAGGGGTTTGTAAGAAGATGGAAAAAGGAGAGAGAAGCTCCCAAATGAAGATTTTGCCAGTGACATTTCGGAGTTAGATGAATATTTCTCTCCTACTGAATGCAACGCAATAACAAGACACAATTTCTTTCTGCCAACATGTGTTTTGTCGTTTTTGGGCGTCTTGCCCTATGACTTCATCAGGGCTGTCGGATGCGGAGATACCATGGGTATTCGATTCGAAGCAGCACGGACTAAGTGCGGTAGCGCTGTAGTGAGCCATCCGGCCACTAAAATAACATGTATCCTCTTCAGCCTCCCGGCCGGGCGCGGACCGGAGGTTATAAATAAAGGGAGCGACAACCGCTAGTGGTTTTCGTCATCACCCATAACTAAAGTGTACGTGTGCATTTATTTCCCCCGTTGTAGGCCCGTAATTAACGTTAGTCGCCCTATCATATTGCCCCCCCAAGTTCCCCCACCACATTGACGACGAAGTGGGACTGTGCCCACGATGTACCTGGTCGTTACCGCTGAGAGGTGTGAGGCGTGAAGGAGAGGAGAGAAAATGGTGGTACGCCTCACCGGGGCGGCAGGAAGCGTTTCCAGGCTTCGGGGCAGCAGTCGGCTGTGGAAGTGGCGCCGCCACCCACCAGCACACAGCGAGAAGATGAGGAGGCCGCGAGTCAGAAGGGCTGCGAGTCGCTCCGTGCGTCGGTGGAGGCAGTGAAGGGGGGGGGGCCTGAGGGAGGTGCCGCACGTAAGGAGCAGTGTCTCAGGAGAGCGTGTGAGGCCTAGCGGGCCAGGGAGACACTGCCAGGGCCCCCGAGCGGTCTAGAAGTGTGTGCGCACGACCGCACACAGTGAAGGAGTGCTGGGCAGAAGAGCACGAGGGGGCACAGAAGGAAAAAAAAAAAAAGGAGAAAAGAAAGTCAATAGGTGCAAAGTGCCCCAGAACAGAATGGCGGTAGGCTGAACACGAGGAGACACAAAAAAAGCGCTCGCCATTCCCGCGTGTTTATTTTTGCATTGCGCTTTCACTTTAAAGCGCGATGCAAAAATAAACACGCAGCACCATGTCTCCTTTTTTGTCCGGCCCATCCGGACTGGATCGCACAGCTTGTTTACATAACACGCCTCCTTGCGATAAGAAACTGCTTCACGACAGCCGTGAAGCAGGCGATCCAGTCCGGATGGGCCGGACAAAAAAGCGAAAAGGAGGCACCCAAGAAAGCTTATTTCCAATGGCAGGCCACCGTTTGCCATAAACGGTGACGCAAGCCAATGGAAATAAGGGGCGGGGCTTCAAGCCCTTTTCTAAAACTACTCATTTACAATAAATCTCGCCGAGCAACGCTAGGCGAGACCTAAAAAGCGAGGACCTTGCTCCTGGTGACAGTGTAGTATCTTAACTAGGTGCTCTTGTCAACATTGAAAAAATCCAGTCACTCCCCCAAATTTGAGGGATGCCTTTAGGAACATTTGTAATATTCTTGTAGTCCTAGAGATGAAAAATGTACATTTGAAGGGTGGCAGTGAGCTCCTGACCTCATCTTCATCTTGTTACACCAACGTCTGTAGTGATATTGGATCCTGATGCTGTGCTTGCCAGATGCTAGCACAGTTTGTTGAGTGTATACTGTTATTAAGGAGTCTCTGATGGTAAGGGCCCTGAAGATGACCAGCCTATTGCTGTAGAGAGGCGCTAGGAGTAAAAAGTTGGTAAAATGCAGCTTGAAGCATTGAAGCACACTTCGTTTCAAGCTTTCATAAGGAATATTTGAGGTGGGAGTTAAGGTTGACATAATAACAGTGAGGATTGAGCATGAGGTGAAGGCAGCACCTTTCGTCATGAACTTCATGACTTTTTAGTTATTGTGACAAAGGCAATGTTAGTAAATTTATTAACTCTCTCTCCTTTTTGACTTTAGTGTTTTGGGGAATTTCAATTTTTTGGCCTTTCTGTGTTGGCTAATGAAAATTGAACATGTTAGCATTTCATCGAAGGAGTACTGGTGTAGCATTGGTCTGTGTATTGATGTTTCCTGGTTGGTGTGTTGGCGTATCATGGTGGCCTTGTTTGTGCATGATGTTGGTTGTGTGGACGTATGATGGTGAGCGCATTGCATCATTGTCTTGTCTCTGA
This sequence comes from Calotriton arnoldi, assembly GCA_963921515.1. Lineage (NCBI taxonomy): Eukaryota > Metazoa > Chordata > Amphibia > Caudata > Salamandridae > Calotriton > Calotriton arnoldi. The sequence continues at coordinate 830,126 of CAWUFW010001554.1, forward strand.
TGGTAGCTGTGTTTGCCTATGACTTTGTGTGTATAAGTTTGACTTAATATGGCGCAGATTGGACACAAGATGAAGTCAGTAACGTATGTCCTGATTTTCATGAATGTTTAGTTATTATGACAAAGGTACTGTTAACAAATTTGTTAATCTTAACTCCTTTTCGAGTTTAGTGTTTTAGGGATTTTTATTTTGTTTGGCATTTTGTGCATTGGCATATGAAAATTGAATGTGTTGGCGTATCATGTTAGCTGTTGGCGTATCATGGAGTTGTGTTGGCATATAATGGGGTAGTTTTGGTGTATCATGGGGTTGACGTAGCATGGGGGTTGGTGTATCATGTGTCTGCCTATCATGCTGGGTGTGTTGGCATATCATGGTGCGTTTGTTTGTGCATGATGTTGGTTGTGTGGTATGATGATGACAGCTTTGACGTTGGTTTGTTTACGTATGTTGATCGATATGTTGTTTGGCGGCTAGTGTCTGGGCACGTAATGGCAGGTGATTATTTTGTGCCTTAAAAATATACATGCTTTGATAGTCACATTGTATACTCCCGTTTTGCCTTATGTCTCCAAAACGGCAGAACAGATTTTCACAAAACCAAAAAAAGTCAAAGGATGTTGGAAAAGTTGCCATTCCTTAACAGTTTGGGGAACATATGCTAAATGGTTTCAGAGGCAGAAAAACACCCATGGAAAAATCATATTTTTGACCAAAGAAAATTATTTAGGACTCCTATTTTTGAATCGGTTCACTGACCTGCAACATTTGTGGCACACTCATAGATATCGTACTGTACTTAGTTTCCCCCAAGTGTGGTGCAGGTTAGTCAAGGAGGGGTAAAGTTAAGTGAGCAAAAAGGGGATTTCATATGGAGTGGTGTGTCAAGCTTAGTTACAGAGTCACACTTGTAATATGTATATTTGAAGCCAAAGCAAATGGGTCTGGCTTTATTATGCTGATGCAGAAAAAAAACTAATGCATGAAAAAAAAAAAAATTCTGCTTGCCTATTTATGCATGCCTGTGTTTATATGTAGTACCGCAATAAAACCAGATCTATCGTCTTTGCCAATTTATCATTAGGAATGCCTCTAATGTGCTCGGCGCCGTGCTTGCCCTTCATGGTTCCTTCTGCAAGAATTGAGAAATCCTGATATATACTGAGGAAGATTCAGCATTCTATCACTTATTTTTCACTCTGCTATGCAACATTGTGCATTGGGTATGCACACATGAAAACAGTGGTTTCCAGGCTTTTATCATCTTTAAAATCTAATTCAAAGCTTTTTTAAGTAAAACTACAAAATAATAATAATCCCAGCTTCTCGGGATGAAACATCTTTTTTCCCCAGACACGCCATAAGTGTATTAATGGTATGATCAATGCTAAGATTGCACCAAAAGGAGCCTCTTGGTCAATTAAGCACTCAGTCTGGAGATGAAAGAAGGCACTGAAGTTGTTTGTGGAACATTTAGTGTGATTTTGGCATTTTTAGATGTTTGTGGAATTGAAGGAAGGCAATGATGAGGTGAGATGGTGTTACTGAGAACAGTGCCTCCTTAGCCAATGTGTGTAGAAGTCTGCATTTGCTTTTGTGTGTAGATTGTTGGAGACAGAACCTAAGCTGGATCTGAGGTTCCTTTCCAAGGTTTGTCTGTGGAGCAGTTAATGTAAATAGTGCGGATCATTTTTGTGCACTATACCAGTTTGCTGGCTTCCAGTAAGTGCAACGAGTATGCAATGAGGGTGAAGGAAATCTGGTGTGTGCAAGTAAGCTCAGTCCAAATAATATCCAGGCAACAAACTTGACAGGTTCAAAGTTTTTTTTATTTGATTACTAGGAAGTGAAGGGGCCTATGGCACTGCAGTTGCTTAGGTTGGAAAGTGCATATGTTCTGAGGAATTTGTTAGTCCCTTTACATTGAATCTAGCGTTTCTTGTCAATGAGCCTTTTTAAATGTCTTTCATTGCTTCAATAAACTATAAACCATTTAAACATTCTCCTTTTCCTTTCTTCGATCTTCTGTTCCTACTTTAGGTGGGGTTTCTAAATCCAATAGTGCTTGTTTTTTGACAGTGCATCTTCACGTTTGTTTGATCTTTGAAGAGGCTACCAGTGCTGTATGTTGTCAAACTGCATCGTCTCTTACCCATTATATCAAGTCTTGGAGAAGCATAGCTGGTGCTCCCTGTGCAATCAGAATGTAAAATACCGCTCTGGATTCCTCAGCTAGCTTTTGCAAAAGTAGAAAAGACACCACTCTCTGTATCTAAAGCTCCCCAAATCACCCCCTCAAATGCTCTTTCTGGGAATTGCTTTTGTGATACAAATTCTCTTCCAGGGTTTACCCAACAAGGCCTGGAGTGGAAAAGTTCAATATCTGCATTGCATGGAAAGCCTGACCCCAAATGGTCTGAAAGATGCAGCTTTGAAAAAACACCACTTACTACTACTCCTAGTAGTGAGCTGAGACACCTGCTTGCTTTTTTCCATGTTTCTTTTAAAGTACTATTGTATCTTTTTGGGTAAACATGTTTGAAGTTTGAGTTTTAAATGTATGTGCATTCCATTTATTTCTGGAGACGTGGGCAGTTTGTTTCTCCAAAGTTATCAGAGTAATGTTGAAGCTCTTCCACTGAAGAATGTCATAACCTGATATTGATTCAAAGTAATCTTTTTGGCTCAGTTAACTTGAAAATAATCATAGTCTTCTGTATCTGAACAGTGACTTTTTACCGGGAGGTATGCAACAAATGTCAGTCATTCAACCAGCTGGTGCATCATCAGGACATTATTGTTCAGAGCTTGAAAACTCACCTGCAAGTAAAAAACAGCCTCGCTTATCAGCCACTGCTGGAGTAAGTAAAGACATATTGTTTCTTTTACAAAAGGTACTATTAACATTTCACTGTATTGCAACATTTATGTAGTGCTTATTCCCCCCCCTATGTGGGGCGCTGAAGCTTGCTACACTGTGTAGGGTGTGTGGTTAAAGAATGTAGTCTTTCTTTTGATCTTATGTGGGAATTTGCTCAATGCTGTGCATGATGACCACCGAGGTGCCCAAGTCTTCACAGGTCACAGCTCCACTCCACGGGCACACAGGTGCATCCCAGGTGAGCTAGTTGGCTCTAGGGAGCCTTTTAAACACCTTTGTATTCCTTGGGCAGCATTTCAGCAACCCCAGATGTCTTTTCTCTGCTCTCTACTACTTCTGCTCTCTACGTTTGAATGGCTAAACCCAAAATAACATGTCTAGAGATAACAGCACTACCTGCACCAACCTTCGTGAAAAATTACAACAACTTTGAAGTAAGTGTACTGCATTTACCAGAATGCAATGGTGTGAACTATGCAGGAATGAGAGGCCGTGTACTCCCTCCCGCCCCTGGTGTTTAAAAGGCTCCCTTGCGATAACGAGCTCAACTGGGATGCACCTGTGTGCCTGTGGAGTGGTACTGTGACCTGTGAATACTTGGGCAGCATTTCAGCAACCCCAGATGACTTTTCTCTGCTCTCTACTACTTTTGCTCTCTACTTTTGAAGGGCTAAGCCCAGAAACACGTCTAGAGATAGCAGCACTACCTGCACCAACTTTAGTGAAAAACTACATCAACTTTGAAGTAAGCATACCGCATTTACCAGAATGCAATGGGGGTGAACTCTGCTGGGATGAGAGGCAGTGTGCTCCATCCCCCTTCGGAATTCCACTAACTTGTTGAGTAGGCATCTGGCTACCTCCCCTGTACAGGTTTAGAGAAGGATATCCTTATAGATTTTTGGCGGTGCTAGGTCTTAAGGTGATGCTGATGGTCTGGCTGCAATTATAATAGCAAGGAAATGATTTAGTGATAGGATTTTGAAAGTATGCATGTTAGACTTGGCATCTTTTGGCGTGTTTCCCCTGAGTTTCTGCTTTCTGACCTCCCGGTTTTGACTCTGTTTGTGCTGGCTTAGTGTTTCTGCGCACTTTTCTCACTGCTGATCAGTGGTAAAGTGCAAGTGCTCCTGTGGTAAAATGTGTTATGGTTTGGTGTTTCCATGATTGGCCTATTGATTTATGTGTCAGTCCCTAGTAAAGTGCACTGCGTGTGCCAGGGCCTGTAAATCAAATGCTGTTGGTGGGCTGCAGCACTGGATTGTGCCACCCACACAAACAGCCTGTAAATGTGACTCTGGCCTGCCACTGCAGAGCCTGTGCGCAGTCTGGTACTGCCATGTCGACTTGGCAAGTACACCCACTTGCCAGGCCCTAACCTTCCCTTTTCTTACATGTCAGCAACCCCTAAGGTAGGCCCAAGGTACCCCTGTGGGCAGGGTGCAGTGTATGTGAATGGTAGGACATGCCCTGGTGTGTGTGGCTTGTCCTAATAGTGAATTACTGCCAATTTCGTTTTCATTATTGCAAGGCTACCTGTTCCCCATAGGACAGAATGGGAAGTTTGTTTATAGCATCTTATAAACATAACTGGCCCTGGGAACTAAGTAGGAAAATAAAGTGTAGTATGCCTGAACTCAGAATCTAAAGATGCATCTTTTAGTGAAGGTGATTTTTACATTCTGTGTTTGAAAATACCACTTTTAGAAAGTAGGTATTTTGTTGCTCAGTCATCCCTTGTGCCTCTGCTGGAATGTGGATTGCCTGTCTGGGTTTTGGATGACAGAAGGCTGGGGAGCAGGAGTGGCTCCAGATAGTCTAGGTGGGTCAGGAAAGGGCTGAATAGACCTGGACTGCAATTGGGGGAGGGGGAGGAGATTTCCTTGCACCTCAATGGGCCTGGTCTGCCTCTGACAATGCCGTCTCCACCTTCTGCCAGGAAGTCACACCAGAGAAGGCAGAACTGGTTCTGGCTGGGCACAGACACTCTCTGCCTAAGAGATCAAAGGATTTTGGGATATAAATATTGGGGCCCAGACCCCTGAACTTCAGAACTCTTTTGGACCAAGAAGACTGCCAAGAAGAAGAGCTGGAGAAGCTGTGAGGAGGGACTACCACTTTGCTGTGTGCTTTGCTGTGTTGGCCTGCAGTGGCTGCTTCTGTCTTGGGCAGTGAAAGGACTGGACTGAACTTTCTGCAATCTACTTTTGTGAGTTTCTCCCAGGGCTTGAGGTAGAGCTTGCCCCCTGTTCAAGAAGTCTCAGGCACAACAAAGACTTCAAGCTCTTCTGCCCTCAGCACTGGGAACTGTGTGTTTTGTGCTGCAACAGAAGAAAAAGCAACCCGACGCCGTCTATGACGCCGCTGCCGACTCCGTGTCCTGAAGGCACCGCAGAGGGCACCGCCGCAGCGCGACCCTGGTCTCACCGACGACGCCTGCTGATGCCGCCACCGAGCCGCTGCTCGCACCGCAACCTGTGGACTCCGCACCACCTCGCTTCACGACGCCGCCTTGGTATCCCCGACGACGTCGCTCCACGCCGCTGCTTGCACCGTGGTTCGAGGGCACCGCTCGTAAAGTTACACGACGCACCACCCTCATCCCACACCGCAGCCTTGGCCTACCGACGCTGCTTGCACCCCGACCTGCCAGCACCGCAACGAGCACCGCATTCACTTCGCACCGCGACCCTGGTCTCACCGACGACGCCATCTGACGCCGCCACCGAGCCGCAGCTCGCACCGCGACTTGAGGGCACCGCACGCCGCACCGCTGCACTTCGCGCCGCAGCACCCGGCGCCTTCCGACGCCAGCGCTCCTGACTTCAACAGAGAGGAGTTCGATCTGCAACGCATGCGACTTCGAGGGCCCCGACGACTCCTGCACCGACCTCCGGAACAGACGCCTGCGGACGCCGTGCTTTCGGAAGCTCACCGAGAGGTCGCCAACGCCCTGCATTTCTAAAAGGTGCGGTTTGTGGGTCTTCCCGACACCGTAGCTGGCCCGTGACGTCGCGGTCAGCCAGAACTGTTTGGATTTGTTTGCTCACGGCGCCGTGATAGCCCCGGACGGAGCTATCGACATCAAGTAACTGTTTTTCAAGCATATTTTGATAACTGAAGATTTTTAAGTACTGTAGTGTGGATTTTTATCGTTTTTGGTCTTGTCTTAAGTATATAAAAATATTGGATATTTTTCTAAACTGGTGTGGTGTCCTTTTGTAGTGCTTACACTGTATTACTGTGGGTTATGTGCAAATGCTTTACAGACTGCCTCTAAAATAAGCCTGACTGCTCGTGCCAAGCTACCAAGGGGGTGAGCAGGGGTTATTTTAGGAGTGTAACTCCCTTACCCTGACTAGGAAGAACGGTCCCCATTTGGACATAGGTGCAAGCCCTTGCCAACTAGAGACCCCATTTCTAACATTGGTTGTCAGCGGTGAGGATAGGACTTGCGTTTGCACTTGACTTACAGTGATTGGTGTGCACTACTACCCTATCGCAGACCATTACATGCCCCATACTGGTTCTTTTTCTTTTTGGCCTATTTTTGATCTTGCCAGTTTGAACTTGCTACTTCATCATGCCGGAATCAAGAGCATCATCCATTGCATCCCTGGAAATTGCCTTTGAGGAGGATAGGTTGGAAGCCTACAATGTTAGGGAATTGAAATCAATTTGCAAAAACCTAAAAGTCCACTAGGAAGGGCGAGCTACAAAAGGCGCTGAGGGCCTGGGTAGCATCCAGACATGTCAGCGTGCAGTCTGGTGATCTCAGTGGAGAGGCGGAGGAGCCTATTCCTAGGGTGGATGTGCTTTTGGGAGGGGGGGGACCCTCCAGGCCAGGCAGCAGTGGCCTGTCCCCAGAAGAGCTGGAGGACAGGCGGGAAGCAAGGAGAGTGGCAGTAGAACTGGAGAAGCTTAAATTAGCCATGGAAGAGAAAAGGATGATGTTAGATCACGAGATCAGGATAAAGGAGCTGGATCAGAGGAGTAGAGCCAGCTCAGATGGTGGCAGCAACCCGTCAAGACAGGCAGACAGAATTGTGCACATCCCTAAGAATGTAGGCAAGGAATTCAAGAAAGGGGATGACATACAAAGGTGGTTTCAGGGGTACGAGGCAGCAATCCACATGAATGGGGTCCCCGAGGAGAATTGAGGAGCAGGATTGTGGCCTCTCTTCCCAGAAGAAGCAAGGGATACTTTAATAGCTTTGGGTAAGGGGTATCACCTCACCTATCCAGGCATGAAGGACGCCCTTCTCAAGAAGTGAGGTCTTACTCCTGAAAAGTACAGGGATCAGTTCAGGTCCATTAAGAAGTCTGATGCCAACACTTGGTTGGAATGTGTGGATGTGTTTTGCCGGTCACTGGATGGCTGGGTGAAGGGCAGTAATGTGACAGATTTTCAGGGGCTCTACAATTTGAGCACTTGTCTAGTCTATGTTTTGCAGATCTACGCCAGCACCTAGTTGATAGTAAACTGACTGACCCCAGGAAGCTTGCTATGGAGGCGGAACGCTGGGTGAGTACCAGGGTCCACAAGAAAGCGTTTGGGGGAGACTCAGCCAAAGGTGGGCAGGGTCCCCAGCAGAAAAGTGGGGGGGACAAGGGTAAAGCACAGGAGTTCTCTAAAGGGCCCCAAATTAACACCCAGGGTAAAGGTTCCCATCCCCCCGGAGATAAGAAGCCAGGGGTCTCATCAGGAACGCCTGCTGAGACCGGCCCCGCAGGTGTTTTGCATGTGACCAGGTGGGCCACATGAAGGGGGACCCCAAGTGTTCAAAGGGGGCTCAGCCACCCACCCACCGGTGGGCAGTCCAAGGTGTTGGCTAGTGTAGCGCTTGGGGAGGAGGAGTACCCACAGGAGGATGGGGATCCCGCAGAAATGACCCTCGTCTCACTAGGGGACAGTGAGATGGTCCCAGGAAACCAGGTGCCCCCTAACACAAAGAAATACAGCACCTGGGTGACCATCAATGGGAAAAGGGTGGAGGCTCTCAGAGATACTGGAGCCAGTGTGACCTCAGTCCGGTGTCACCTGGTCTCTGAGAAGCAGGTAGTCCCAGGGGCATTCCACCAAGTAATTGCTGTAGACAATTCAGAGCGCCAGTGTTTGGTGGCACAGGTTCCCTTCGAGTGGGGGGGGGGGGGTCTCAGGTCCCTTGAGGGTGGTTGTGAGCCCTTCCATGCCTGTACATTGTCTGCTAGGTAACGACCTGGAGCAGTCCTTATGGAAGGATGTCTAGCTCAGGTCTTACTTGGAGATTCTTGGGTTGCCAGAGTGGGCATGCGTGTCCACTCTGTTAATGGCGGCCAGAGAGGGTGATCAAGAGGACTTGGAGCCTGAAACAGTGGCCCAAGTCCCTGCGAAGAGAAAGGGCAAGGGGCGTGGGAAACCGGCCCCTGAAGTTCCCACGGACCGGAGGAGGCGGACCTTGAGGGGGCGCCCGGTGCCTACAGGGGAGCAGGTAGCTGAACTGGGGGACATCTCTGAGCTGATCCATTGGCAGCAAGAAGGGGGTCCCACCAGGGAGGAATTCTGCAAGGAGCAGAAAGAGTGCCCTTCTCTGGAGGGTCTGCGGCGGCAGGCTGCCGACCAGGCAGCTGGTGATCAGTCCGGATCACATTGGATCTACTGGCAGAATGGTCTCCTGTACAGTGAGCCTAAGGTCGCTGAGCCTGGGTCAGCCCGTGTGCTGGTGGTATGTGAGAAAGTGCCCTCTTTCTGCATGGTATGCCTCCACTTTTTGCTGAATTGCTGATGTTCTTTGACTGAGTGTGCCCTGGGCTCCTGCTAATCAGGTACCCAGGGCCTATGTTCCTTCCCTAAAACTGCAGTGAAGCCTAAACCCAATTGGCATCTCTGGCCACATGTCAGCCCCTTGTAAATGGTACCACAGGTACCCAGGGCACTGTGACCAGAGAAGGCCTCTAAGGGCTGCAGCACTTATTGTGCCACCCTTCGAGGTCCTGTACCCTGACACTCACACACTGCCTTTGCAGGCTGCGTGTCTTGGAGCAGAACAAAGTGAAGAGCCGACATGGCACACATCCCTGTGTGCCATGCCCACAAACCACTGCCCTGGCATACATCAGTCACCCCTCTAGCTGGGTGGCCTATGCCAGTGGTGAGGGTACAGGTGCATGAGCCCTGTACCCCTACAGTGCCCAAGTCCATTGCCTGGCTTTGGGTGGTAACCATAATATATGTTGTTGCAGGATTGTTGAGCAGTCCTGTTCAAGCACCAAACAAGGTTTTGTATATAGTCAATGGTGCCAGTCCAGATATATATATATATATCTCCATCCGCCCCCACCTCCCCCCCCTGTGGCGGTCGTTACTGGATAGTTCGTGTTAGATCCGTTTTTCCATAGGAAAATGTGTTTTTTTGTGTTATTAACTTTAGCACCGTTTGATGAATCTCTATGAAACTTTCCAAAAAAGTGCTCTTGTTTGTGCTTGGAAACTTTCGGATGATCCGTCAAGCGGGGCAGAAAAAAAAGGATGGGGTCCCAAACCGCAAAATAGCCATGCATTTTCTGTAGACCTTTTTAAGGAGTGCTACTGCTGAACGGATTTACACCAAATTTGGCAGGAAGCTAGATCTTGGTCCCCAGATTCTACTTGTTGTGATTGGGGTAAATCTGCTCAGAAGTTTTTGAGAAATGAAGGTTTAAAAATAATTATACATGTGGACGATTGGATCTGCAAGTGTCTGTCTCGAGGGGCGCCATTTTAAACACATAGTGGTCTAATTGGCCCAGGGAGCTTTTTTCCCTTTGGACCATCTCTCTCCCATGGGAGTCGGACTCCTGCTGGAGTGAGCGCACTGATTTGCTGCCAGAAACATGAGGAAGTGTTGCTGGTAGCCATTACAGGATTCGGGGACTTAGTCCCCTATCCTGAAGTAAATAAAAAAATATTAGGTGGCAGAGTAGGGATACCCTGCTCCCCTAGGTCCCATGGGCGGGGGGACCCACCGAAACTTTTGCCAGGATTCTCACAGAATCGCGGCAACAAAACACAATGACGTCTGCCATATATTTATACTTATATGGGGAGGGGGGATTAATAGGGCCTCCATCCCCCCGGGGCTTTGTGTAGTAAAGCCCCCCTCCCCAAGCTGTTTTCGGCCATGGGGACTCCATCCATCAGGGCCCAATGTATTTAATAAGGGGAAGGGTGGGCTCGCACACCAGAGACTTAAGTAGACCCTTGTGATCCAATTTCCCATGGCCGTCATGTTATTTAAAGCGGAGAGGGGGCTCCACTGCCACCCTCCCTGAGCCTTCAATGGCCCCAACACGGCTCACTTCTGTCCCAGGAAGCCCAACCCAGTTCACAGTGGTTTGCCTTCCCACACCGGCGCTGGCAGGCACACACGTGTTTGCTCCCGTCTAGCAGGAGTGTTTTTGAATCTCCCGCCAAACGGGAGCAGACGAAGTCTGCTCTGAGCTGACTTGTATTCTGTTTTCCTGCCCGCACTGATGCAGGCAGGGAAACACAGCAACATATTGCTACCACCTGGAGGGAACAGCATAAATAGCTGCTCCCTCCGGGCGGGAGCAATGCTGGCTTCCGCACCATGCGGGTAACCAGTTGGAGCCGCAGGGCCCTGGGGCTCCCTACAAGACCCCAACTTCTGCATGGTAGGGGCCTGGTGTGGGCACTGGGGCACCCCCCTATTTAAAATGGAGTCCTTGGGGAATGGGGTCCCGGGTTCATAATAGGATCGAGGATGGGGGCACGCGGCCCGCTCCCCTTTTAAAAGAATACAGCCCTGGGGAATAGGATCCCAAGGGCCGAAGGAGGCTTGGGAAGGGGGTCTGCGTGTTCTCCCTTTAATCAAAATATGAGGGGCGTGGCCAAGATGGCGTCTTGCTAGGACGCGAATTCGGAGCTCCCCGCTCCCATTGGGCCCTTTAAGCACCTCTAGCGGGACGAGAGAGCCCGTATCAGCGGGGGATCTACCCGGAGCGGTGCCGCTTCACCAAGAGGCGGAGGCGGCGGCTCCCCCGTTACAGCGACGACCATACCGCCGCAGAATTAGCGCGAGGCGGAGCGGCCGGGCACCTGGAGAAGCCCTCAGCGTTCCAGGGAGCGTGAGCAGATCGCTGGCACCATACGACGGCCCCTGTGAGTTCTCCGGGGCTGCCGCGAAGTGAACTGAAGCGGCACCCTCTACAGCAGCGCAAAGGCGGATCCTGCCCGGCATCCTGAGAGAGGCACAGGCTGTGCCGCTCACGCGAGGCCCCGGCGCCACCGCAGGGCAAAGGCCTCATTCTTGCGGCCTAGTTGGGGGAGGAGACCCAACCTGGAGCCAGCGCAGGATCCAGCGACCAGCGGACGGCGCCTTCATGCTTGGGGGCTGTTGGAGGAGCCTTTGGAGGTCCCTGAACAGCACGACATTGCCTAGCAGACTGCGGAGGAAGGGGAGAGGGTATGTGCTGCTCTGCCCGCCGTGGGAGGCCTCTTGAGTCCCAGCCTCGGCGCTCACGGACTCCCGGAGGTGAGCGTGCGCTGCGGGGGTGTCGGGTCGGGCCCCCCTGCTCACCGATCAGACCGGAATACACGGCGCTGACCGCACCTCCTCCCACCCTGAAAGAGGCTCAGGTCTTGCCCGGTGACCCTGCGGACAGATAATCGGCGCCAGCCGGTAAGACCCGCTCCCGGCACCCCAGCGGACCCGGTAGCCCAGCGGTCAGATCAAGTTACGTTGTCCCGCACAGTAGCCGGGGGTGGTAGCGGGGACCCTCAACGGTGTGCTGCCTACATACCGAGGCTGAGAAGCCAGCACAACCAAGTCGGTACAGCAAAGATTAGGCCCTAAGTACGAGCTCCTGAATGCTCCTGGTTGCTTCCCTGCACTCGTGGCGCTGTGGACGGCTGGGGGGCCGTGTGGGCTTAAGTACAAAGACGTGCAGCCCTGACTCTGCAGCCTGCAATTGCCTTTTGACGCCTCTCCGTAGTCTTCTCTTACACTGGTCTCCCGTGTATTCTACTACTACATACGCAGTGGGCCCAGAGTGCGCGCTTGACATGGCGGCCCCCAAAGGCAGAAAGGATCGTTCTGTAAAGGACCTACTGCTCAAGTCTACCCAACAGCCCGGAAGCCAGACGGGCCCGGGTCGTGCGGATGACCCTGAGGAGAATGAGGGTCCAGGGGCACCGGTTGACCGCTCATTCTTGGAGTCCCTCTTTTCCTCTCTCCGCGACGATCTCGCTACAATGAAGCGCAAACTCCAGGCGGACCTAAAAGACGTCCGTCGCGATGTGGACTCCCTGGGGGTGCGAGTTCATACCCTGGAAGACCATGAGGCAGTGCGGGACGAAGAAATCGAGTACCTTCAGCAAGAAGTCCTCCGGCTGCAGGAGCAGAATCTGGACATGCAGGCCCACACCGAGGACTTAGAAAACAGGTCCCGTCGGAACAACATCCGCATCCGAGGCATGGCACACGGAGATGGCGATGATGATATCAAGGCCCTCGTGGCGGGCCTTTTCCGCTCTCTCTTGGGAGAATCCCCGGAGTTTCAGATCAAGCTGGACCCCACTCACATGGTAGGTCCGCGACGAGCAGCTACTGCGCCTCCAGCGGACATTCTGACCTGCGTTCATGACTACCAACTGAAGGAGAGGATCCTCCGGGAGGCCCTACGACATCCAGATTTCACATTTCAAGGACAGAAACCCTCGCTGTTTCAGGACCTGGCCGCCTCTACACTTCTCAAACGCAAGTCTTTCTGACCAATCACGCTCCTTCTTCACGAGGCAGGCATAAAATACTCTTGGGGCCACCCGTTTAGACTGATTTTTGTCTATAAAGGGGAACTACGGCAAATCTGTTCAACTGCTGTGGCATACAAGCTCTTGGGAATCGCTGAACCCGCCCCGGACCAACCCAGCCAGAACACGTGCCCCCGCAGGCGCCGGAGCGGCCATGGCTGGACCACCATCAAGCACTCGAGCCCGGTGTTGCGACCTGATCCAAGCACCATGGCTAAAGAACGGCAAGCAGTGCTATCATCTCTAAATGGGGCATCTTTGGAATAGGAGAAGACTCCCGCCTGCCATACTAGCTCTGGTGTCCTGTCCGCATGACCTCTCCCCTAGAAGAAGAGACTGATGAGACTCGCGGGGACCTTCTCTGGTGGAAGCGGGGAGCTTTGGGCCACGAATCCCAATCTTCCCCTTTACCTAGAGCAAGACGCTCTGGTCATTGTCTTTGACTCAAGTACTGACCCTTAGTTTTGTATGTTATGGGGTTTTCTTTTTTTTTTTTCACTGTTGGGACCTCCTCCCCCTTGTACTGTTCCTCCAAATGCGCACACAAGGCTGCAACGTATACATGACACTGACTTCGCACTCAGAATGCACCCCACATAGGGTGTCTGCGACGAGCTTGGATCTCATATGCTCCCAGCACGCCGCTTTCTCCCCTTTTAATCACCACACAGATGAGTATCAAGTTCCTTACGCTCAACGTAAAAGGGCTCAACAACCCAGTTAAGCGCCGTGCCATCCTGTCTTATTTGGAAAACTCTGGGGCCCACATTTGTTTGCTACAAGAGACCCACCTGCTAGCCAGTGATACTCATAGGATGCGTTCTAAAGCCTTCCCACACCAGTATTTCTCCTCCCTCCCCACCAAGAAGGCCGGAGTGGCCATCCTGTTTGCGCGCACATTCCCCGGGACTCTAGGGGCTCGAGTATCGGAGATCAAAGGGAGACTTTTAGCGCACTCAATGACCGTAGGAGGACACACACTAACGCTGGCCACCATATACGCCCCCAACGACTGGCAGGAGCCTTTCCTGCACAAGGCAATAGGAGACCTGACTTCTACGTCCGACCGCCAAGTCCTTTTAGGAGGTGACTTGAATATAGTGTTCGATGGGGAGCTTGATCGCTCTGCACAAAGACCGGGACAGACGGGGGCTCTCTCTGCATCGCCAGTGGTTGGTGGGCTATGGGGCTGGTTGACCTATGGCGGCACCTCCACCCACATGCCTCCGATTATACTTTTTACTCTCATGCCAGGGGGACGTATGCACGACTCGACTATTTCCTAGTGACGCACTCCCTCCTCTCGATCACCCAGGACTCTACTATCGCACCCCAGGCACTCTCAGATCATGAGGCCCTCACAGCGACGCTGCAGTTTCCCCCCACCCACAGGCCATTGTATTCCTGGAAACTTAGGGACTCACTCCTCCATCGCCCCGACGTTGTTACACGCTTCACGACAACGCTGGAGGACTTCTTAGCTATAAACGATACGCCGGACACCTCCATTGTCTCCCTTTGGGAAACCCTCAGATTGGTAGCTAGGGGTGACTTTATAGCGACGTCAGCCGCTGATAACAAGGCGCGAAAAGAGAAGAGAGATGAGCTCTCCACACAGGTGCTTGAACTGGAAGGGATTCACAAACGTACAGGGGCGCCCCGCATATGGAGGAAACTGAAAGCAGCCAGGGTGCAGCTGAGTAGCCTTGACCTCGATAGGGCAGAACACGCCGCGCTCCGCCTGAAGCACACATTTTATGTTGGGGGGAGGACAAATGTGGACGGCTACTAGCCCATAAATTGCACGCACAGAGACAAGCTGCGACAGTCCCGCTCATTTTGACTGACACAGGAGTCGAACACACGCGTGGTGAGGCGGTAGCCAACACATTTCGAGACTTTTAGGCAACTTTATACACTGCACAGCCTCTGCCTGAACAGAATCCCTCCAAGTATTGTCAGGGCATAACTCATTCTAAGCTCACTACAGATCAAGCAGCGACTCTAGATAGTCCCATTAGAATAGAAAAGGTCATCTCAGCCATAGCCCGGCTTAAGCTGCTTAAATCCCCCGGCCCGGACGGATTCACCACCCTTTTCTATAAAACCTTTTGCTCCCTCATAGCTCCTATACTGACAAGACTCTTTAATGCCATAGACGACGCTACGGAGCTGCCGCCCACAATGTTCTTAGCGTCAGTGGCAGTACTGCCTAAACCCGGCAAGGACAACAGATTCTGCACCTCCTATAGGCCGATATCTCTGTTGAATATTGACTTCAAGATCTTTACGGGTATTCTTGCGGCCCGGTTGGGACCCCTGATGCCGGGATTGATAGATCCGGATCAGGCTGGCTTCGTGGCGACTAGACAGTGCAGTGACAACACTAGGCGGTTGCTGCACCTGTTGGACAAATCCCACCGGCAACAGGAGGAGAGGGTCTTCTTGTCCGTGGATGCCGAGAAGGCATTTGACAGAGTCCACTGGCGTTTCCTAGAGACTGTCCTGGAGAGGTTTGGCTTCGGACGTCACTTCCGACAGTGGGTTTTTAGCGGCTACCGTCGCTTCTCGGCCACTGTCCGGGTAAACGACTTTACCTCTTGTTATTTGCCCTTTATATGGAGCCGCTCGCCCTGCGGGTTTGGGACAATCCACAGAACCTGGGGAGTCTTTTCGGAGGAGAGCGCCATACTATCAGCCTTTATGCTGATGATGTTGCCGCCACGCTGGAGTCCCCACATACCTCAGTTCCGGCGTTCCTGGCCGAACTGGAGGAGTTCTCAGCTGCCTCCGGTTTCAGAGTTAATGTCACCAAGTCTCAGGCACTGGGCTTCTCCTTGTCACAGGCCACCATCATGGCTCTTACCCATGCATGTCCTATTCCATGGGATCAAAAGTCTATGCCCTACTTGGGCATTACCCTGTCCTCCTCTATTGCTGAGATGACATCTCTGAACTACTCTCGGTTGCTCCACCAGACCAGGCAGGAGCTCAGGCGCTGGCGGCCGTTTAATCTCTCATGGCTGGGTAGAGTCGCGGCGCTTAAAATGAACATACTCCCCAAAATTCTATATCTTTTCCAAACCCTACCGATCGAGCCACCACGGGGGGTCCTAAAACAACTCCAATCTGAGTTTATCAACTATGTCTGGCCGAATAAAAGACCACGAATCGCTAGAGTTCTGGGCTTTCGTCCCCACGGAGAGGGGGGGTTGGGGATTCCCGATCTGGATCGATAATATAAGGCAACCCAGCTACGCTCACTTTTGGAGTGGGCTCAACCTGAATCGGAGAAGAGCTGGCTCTTCATGGAGCGTGCATTAGAGAAAAAGGCTCTCTGGAAGGTTCCCTTCCTCCGTAAGGCCTCCAGGGCAATCTGGTTGTATGGTTCCCCAGTGGTTCGCGCCACGCTAGGCGCCTGGGACGCTACCGATACCCGCTATGGCCTGACAACCTTCCCGTCGCCCCTCACCCCTATCGCTGAAAACCCGGACTTTTCCCCAGGTCTCGACTGGAACGCTTTTAGACACTGGGACCTACTCGGACGCAGGTCATTGGGGTGCTTCTTCGACACAGAGGGCCCTCGACCTTTTGAGGACTTCAAAACCGACTATGACATACCTGAATCTGAACGCTACCACTACTTCCAAATACGACACTGGGCCCTACACCCCCAAATTCGTCCTGGCGCGGAAAGATCCCTCACGCAGTATGAGCGCTGGCTACTTTCAAAACACTGCGAAACGACTCATCACAGAACTCTATCACATTCTGCGTCCCCCAGAACCGGCGGTTAAATCCGCGGGCCAAAAGCGGTGGGAGGCCGAGCTGGGCCGGACCTTGACACCTAAAGAATGGTCAGACGTTTACTATGGAGCGCGACACTCGGCATGCAATACATCTAGCATCGAGACAGCCACTAAGATCATGACATATTGGTTTCACACCCCCTCCCGACTTCATAAATACGACCCGGATCGCTCCCCTACTTGCTGGAGGGGCTGTGACGCTGAAGGCACGCTCCTGCATCTTCTGTGGGAATGCCCGCTCATTACCTCCTACTGGACACAAGTGTTGGACGAGATAGATAAGCACTTCGACACTACGCCCTTACGCTTCCCCGCCTATGTGGTCTTAGGATTGTCTGACAGACTTACCTTTCCCCTCAAATCTCGCAACGGTAAACAATTAGGCATAGCCTTGGGGGCAGCATCACAACACATTCTCTCACACTGGGGCACGGATAGGATACCAACTTTGCATGGATCCAACTGTGGTTTGTTCTTGGTATGGAACAAATCTCTTCTGCGCTACAGGGGGATGGGGCCTCTTTTGCAGAAATATGGCAGCCATTTATTACCTTGTTGTGCACTGAATTCCGTGAATTGTTCTCCCCTAGATACCTACGACTTTTACGCCTTCCCGACCTATATCAAAGCAATACGGTCATGTGAAATTGAATACGGGATTTGAATTTTTCCCCTATATTTTGTTGTCTAGCTATTCTCTTGGGGGAGGAGGGGGTGGGATGGGAGGGGGAAGGGAGGTGGGAGGAGGGTTGGTTCTGGGGTTACCCTGATGCTCTGCGAAGCAACATGTTGGATGCCAGCCCGTGCGATGGGCCTTTTATCTTGCTGCATCATGCTTGTTCATGGTTCAATAAAAAGATTTCAAACTAAACAAAATATGACCCTGGGAGATGGGGCCCGCAGTGCCTAATGAGGTTCGGGGAGGGTGGGCCACATGGCCCTCTACCATTTAAAATATATATGACTGTGGGGGATGGAGTTCCCAGGGCCATAATTGGTTTGACAAGGTGGGGAGGGCACGCTGCCTCCCTCCTCTTTAAAAAAAAAAAAAAAAAAAAAAAATAGCCCCTTGGGTCCTTAGGGCCATGTGCGGTGTAGGGTTGACTGCCTTTGGAGGGGGTATGGTTGGCCACAGCGCCTGGCCGCAGGCCATCCCCCCCACTACGCATGGCCAGATGCTATGGGGTTGGCTGCATGCTGGGGATTGCGCACAGGGCCTGGCTGTGGCCGAAGCCCTCACCCCGCCATTCACGACCGAATGCCCTGCGCATAGTGGGGTTGGTTAGAGGCCCTGTGCAGCAGGGGTTGGATTAATGTATGGTAATTAAATATTATTTTACGTTGAAAAAACCCTAGAAATTCACTGGAAAAAACTAAAATTAAAGTAATGTTCTAGTTGGGTGAAATGTTCAGTAACAACGTAATGTTTTAAACTCAAAAACCACTAAAAATTCACCAGTTAATGTCATCACAAGTATCTATAACGCTTGCCTTTAGGCAACTATAACTCACGCCCTTGCCATGCACTACTAATATGCCCTGGAGCCCACCCAGGGCACCCACTGGCTTTTTGTTAGTGGCCACGGGGAAAGCCCCAATGAGGCTGCCATGGCCCCAGCCAGCTCCTGGCCTCCTGCTTGTGCCGGCATTGCTTCCACCTGCAAGGAGCAGCTTAAAATGCTGCTCCCTGTGGGAGAGACCAATTTTGTTTCCCTGCCGGCTTCATTCACTACAGGCAAGGAAACAGATGAAAATCTGCTTCCATCTGGCAGGAGCATTTGACATGCTCCAGCCTGCTGGGAGTGAACTTGTTGTTTGCTCTCGCTTGGTGGGAGATTTCAAATAGCTCCCAGCAAGCGAGGGCAAACAGCTATGTCCTGAGGGTGGACACCTCGGGACATTAGCAGGAACTGGCCCTGGCTGTAGGGTGGTGGTCCCCAGGGCCTTTAATGGCTCCAGGAGAGGAGCCGAGCGACTCCTGTCCTTTTCCTTCTGCAAGGCTGTGCCCCAGAGGGTGGTGGTCCCCGGGGCAGAAAATGGCCTGGGGAAGGGGGGGGAATCCCTTTTGTTTATTGGCTTGACCCTGGGGAGGTGGTGGTCCCCAGTGCCGACTTCAGGCTCAGAGGGGGGGGGGGTCGCGGGGCTCCGCTCTCCCTTTTCCACAATGACCTGGCACCGGGGAGGTGGTGTTCCCTGGGGTTGAAAATGGTCAAGGCAGGGGAGCCGGGCACCCTCTCCCCAAATTATATAAATAAATACATCTTCGGGGCCTGGCCCGCTCTGGGGGCATATACCAAACAATCGTGTTTTTTTCCTTACATTTTACCATGATCCACAAATTTGCATTAAAATTTAATAAAAGTAAAACAACGTTTTGGGACCCCACCATGAGGCCTAGGGTGTCAGGGTATTTCTACTCCGCCCCCTTGTCTTTTTTTAATGTTTTACTTGGGACTCTGCTGTGTCAGAGTCCCAAGATGGCTACCAGCACTTCCTTGCAATGCGTTGTGGGCCCCCTCCCCTTTTTCTCAGCCCCTGTTTGACTAATCATCGCTGAACTTTCCACACAGTAGCTGAAGTGAGTTGTCTGCTGGTTTTGAAAAGTTTTTGAAGATTCATCAAGCAGCGCCAAAGCTATTGGCAAAACACAAAACGCTTTGCCTAAGGAAACTAGGTGTCCTAACTATCTATGCACTGCACTGCTTATGACCTCACATATTACATATTAACTATTATTGCTGTGGCTTTGTACGAGTGAAATCTGAGCCTAACTATAACGTCCCTGTAACCTTTGTTTTTTTCAGAGAATATCTATATATATTTATATATAGATATTCTCTGAAAAACAAAGGTTACAGGGACATAAGCAGTGCATTGCAGGGGCGTAAGATATAGTTAGCTCAGGTAACTATTACTGTTTAATTTCTCTGGTTTTGTATGAGTGAAATCTGAACCTAACTATAGCGTCCCTGTAACCTTTGTTTTTTCTGTGAATTTCTACTTTTTAAAAATTCTATTTCCTAACTTTAACGTCCTTGTTTTTTCCCAGTAAATTTTGATGGTTTTTTTAAATTTTATTTCCTAACTGTAACCTCTAACCTTTGTGAGTGGGTGTGTTAGTGGCTTTATAGGTAGGTTAGTGGGTGTATGAGTCTCTGACTGGGTGAGTTAGTGGGTGCGTGAATGTCTGAATGGGTTTGGGAGTGGGTGCGTGAGTCTCTGAGTGGGTCTCTGAATGTTAAATAGGCTTGGGCGTAAACTTCCGGTCGTGGACTTTGCGGAATTCGGCAACTCTACGGAGAATGCAAAGTTACCGATAAACTCCATACTTCGCAATGGAGTGGATTTTTTTTTTTGGTGCCATAGGTGAGTGCAATCGAGCGTGAGCCACCGCGACTGCAACCTGTAGTGCACCAGGAGGCCCGGGCCCTTTGAGAAAGAGGGCGTGGCCTCCGACATTTCAGTAGTCCCGCTGTGGGGGACTTTCTTGTGGCAACCATAGGGTTTCTTGGTACCCAACGAACCTCAGCAGCCAAGGGGACTTCATCCCCCAACCAGAAGTGTGCCAACAGGCCCCTGTGCAGAGTGGTTGAGAAAGGGGTCAGGGTCCCTGACCACGTCTCCGCACTCCGGCTGTGGGGGGACTTACTTATGGCGACAAAAGGGTTTCTTGGCCCCCAACGACCCTCAGCAGCCAAGGGGACTAAATGCCCCAACCAATAGTGCGCCAGGAGGCCCTGAGGCAGAGTGGTTGAGAAAGGGGGCGGGGCCTCTGAGGTCTCAGCATGCTCGTTTCTGACCTTTATTTTGCCATTTTCTGACCTTTGTTCTGCCCTTTATTCTGCCTCTTTCTGCTTTTTTCTGACCTTTATTTTGCCTCTTTCTGCTAGTTTCTGACCTTTACTCTGCCTCTTTCTGCTCGATTCTCACCTTTATCCTGCTTCTTTCTGCTTTCTTTTCTAGTTCAATGGGACTGCAGGGGGAGCCTCCAGGAGCCTCTGGTCCAGGCCGGCTTCCTGCCTCCTGCGGGAGCTGGCATTCCTCTGACAGAAATGGGGCTGCTGAAAGGCAGCACCTTGTCTGTCAGAGCAATGTTTTCATCTGTTTCCCTGCACGCATATTTGTGTGCAGGGAAACAGATGAAAACTCCGCTTTCTGCAAGCCGGAGCTGTTTGCCTATCACGAAATATAACACTAAATTTCTTGCTGTCCCGCTCACTCATCTTTTTCTGGGAGCAAAAACAAGGTATTCATGCCTTTTTAAAATATTAAAAAGTCTATTTGTTTGCCTTTTGTATTGGTTTCTCACAAAGGTTATTTAAACCGTATGAAAGAGCCGAAATTTGTTTTGAAGGAGCTCTGCATAAAAACACACGCACTCGGATTGGATTTGGCCTTGAAGGGGTATGGAATAAATAAATAAATATATATATATATATACTGCAAAAGTATCTTCCTTTTCTGCAGTTTTACATGCAAAAATGTACTTGATCAGCATTCAGTATCTTATTGTGTGCAGTCTTTTATCCAAAGTAGAATATTTAGTTAATAATGTTATTTTATCTGTAATTTGCTTTATTTATCTTTTTCTCCTAGGCTTGTGGTGCAGTTAGCCAGAGACCTCCAAACAGACTTTTACCCCCATTTTCAAGACTTCTTTTTTACAGCCACCTCTTTACTGGATTCCAAGAATACGGAGTTGCTGGAATGGGTATTCACAGCTCTTTCCTATCTTTACAAATACCTGTGGAGGCTAATGGTGAAGGATATGCCAAGTATATACAGGTAGAGTAATCTGTACAAGTAAAACAGCAAATTAAATTACTTTCGTATCTTATCTTTTTACTAATACAATTATACTCATTGAATGTCTAAAATGAAATATTCCACACGTCGCTGATTACATTAATTTTACTTTTGTAAATGAGTAACAGACCCAGAGCCCCACTAATTTAATTCTACTCATGGAGTGCATAAAATGAAAGTGTTTCGAACAGTAATGGATTAAATTCAGTTCTCTTTTGGAACTAAGTCACAGGTCCAGAGCCTGTTCTGCACTCTATTCGGAATCTGCTGTAATATTAGTGCCTCCCCCAAGTATTCAACTCTTAACTAGGCAACAAAGTGCCTGTCTTCTTGGCTTTACAAGTTGTTCAAAATCTGGTTCCACTTGTATCATTCTCAGCACAGAGTTATCGTGGGGTTAAAATTCGTGCAACAATTCATGAATTTGCTATCTTGTAGAGGCTTTGCTGCTCTATTTTGAGACAATTCAAATACCATTTGTCTCATTCTATATGTATATATTATATATATATTTATATTTTTTAATAACCAAATTTTATTCAGTTTAACAACGTGAGGTATCATCCACTGCAGTACATACATTATTATATAAGCTTCTGTACTGAGTGTTAAAACACTATAATCAC
The DNA here is from genome assembly GCA_963921515.1 of Calotriton arnoldi. Lineage (NCBI taxonomy): Eukaryota > Metazoa > Chordata > Amphibia > Caudata > Salamandridae > Calotriton > Calotriton arnoldi. Next base: position 852,038 of record CAWUFW010001554.1, read on the forward strand.
AGTGAATAACAATCTTTATTACATTGGGAGCCCATGGTATGCCCACCACTGATCCCCATATCTTATCATATTTGTGGGGGCACCCTGTGCCCCATAAATTGGCTTTTCCTGATGCGCGCACCAGTCATCCCACCCTTCTCCAAACCACCATCGAAAGGGGCTTGCGTCGCTTCCAGTGGCCGGCAATATCCCTTTTCGCCACTAGGCACACCAATCCTATGAAGGTCCTTTCGGAGTGCGGCCCTCCAACTTCATCCAGAAGACTCAGTAGCGCAACTCGGGGACCCAAATCTTAATAGTGAGGCCCAGCACCTCAGAAATGTCATGGTTCACCCCACGCCAAAAGCTGCTCAAGACTGAGCAAGACCCAAGCTATATGAAGGAAGTCAACTCTGGAATATGAGTACCGCACACATGTGGCCTGAGCCACAAGGCCCATCCGCTGCTGCCGTTGCGGGGACAGATAAGTTGCGTGAAGATAATTAATTTGGATAATCCGCAGTTGTGAGAAGATCGCCAGTTCTCTCAGAGCCAAGCATGCATCCCTTCAGTCATCATCATCCAGTTCGCCCATTTCCACCGGAGAGTAGGGACGTTAGGTGCATTAATTCAGTGAGCGATAAATCGCCAATATGGCACCCTTACATAAGCGCCCCATCAGGAGTTTCACCTTTAGAGGATTGTATTCTTGGACCTGGACAGCTATCGCGTACTGAACCCGTAGTGATTGGCGATATCGAAAGATGGAGATACCGAAAGAATTGTGTGCAAGATAGGTTATATTGATCTCGCAGTTCTTGAAAGGACATCAGGGTCCCTCCCTATGTGGTCTTCCCCTGGGTACGTAATCCCTATCTGGTCCCACCAGTTGAAGCCCGCCTAACCTGTCTGAGCCAGATGCCCTGCCACAGAGGAGTCATGCCCGTGAGACGACGATTCCATCAGGTAAAGCACAGTGCCTCATATTTGTTTATTTTTACATTGTTATATATGAAGTCAATATAGCCTTAGGCTATATTTTTGTTTATAGTAGTTTTCACTGTTTGCTCACATGAGACACCAATTGTTTGTTTTCGTTGCCTGTAATTCTGTGCTGTTTTCATAAGGAGCAACTTTAGGTTACATCATGAACGGCAGTTGGCTACACAATACAAAATTCTACTTTGGGTGCAGGCAACAATTTGATTACATTTTTATAATGCAGAAGGCCGGATATACAGCTATAGGATGTGAATGTGGTTAATGAATGAAAATATAGGTGTTGGTACAGCATCAGTTTTCAAACTGCTAAATGTCTAGAGGTGGTAACAAATCAGTGGTAGCGTTTAGGGCTGTGATCATAAGAACATTAAACTATTTAAATCCTTTCACCTTGCTAGTATTTTAGAAAAAGGAGCATGCCAAATTCTTTCTTCTGCTGTATTCATTGAATAAATAAAGAGATTTCTATGATCCAAAATGTGTGGAGTGCGATAGTGAGTGACACAAACCAAATAAAATCATTTATTAATTAAATTGCATATGATGCTAATAAATAACCTTTGATTAACCTTATACTAACCTTATAATAAAGTTCTCACCTCACCAATTTAAGTATAAAAAGAATGAAGGCTGCTCCCTTTCCCAGTGTACCTCCATCTGGAACTCTCTATCCAACCACCTGAGACTTGAAAATGACTAATTCAAATTCAGAAAATCCCTGAAGATTTATCTCTTTCAATCTGGAGTTCAGATAATCCTGCTGTCCCAGGAGCAGCAAATTGCAGCTTTTACCTAGTCCTTGAATTGTATTCGCTTAAATATTTGGTGATTTCATTCAAGCTTAGTTTGCTCCCACCCCTCAAACACTCTGAGTCCATCAACAAAAACCCAAATTATATAAAGTAATAATATGCATTCAGAACCATCTACCAAGGGCCAAAAAAGTGCAAAATAATTTGTAAAAAAATACACTTGCGCCAGATATTCTCACTGACCTGGTAAATGTTTCCGAAGTCCCCTCCTATCAGCCATTTATAGGGTTATTTCATGTGTGGTTTTATTCTCCCACTGTCATTGTTTGAAAGACGCCCACAAAATAATGCTTTGATTAATACTGCAAGATATGCTCTCTGTATTAAATCCAACTAAAATTTGCAAGTGTCTGAGTCACGTACACAGGGGGGTAGCAACAAGTCTAATGTTTTTATGAAACCGTATTCAGTTTCTTTGTGGTGGAATATTTTTGTTTGTAAAGTATGTGCACGATACAGAGCACCTATGAGCTCTGGTCTGTAGCGGCTCCTTACCATGCTGTTATACTCCTCAGTGGTCCCCTTGAAGTAACATGCTTTTTCTAAGGACTTTCACAAAGATGACACCACTTGAAAAATTGCTTGTTAGGAATTTTGCTCACTGCACCCACAGTAAAAATGATCTTTGTTGTGTAGCCATGCTTAATCAAGGAGCATAGTCCAAGGAGATTAGAACTAGTAAATATTGGTTTTCTATCCAATGTTTCTTATTTTATCAACATTTTTTATTCACAGGTTGTACAGTACACTTCTTGCCCACAAAAAAACACACATCAGGAACTTTGCAGCAGAAAGTTTTGCTTTCTTGATGAGAAAAGTGAGTATATTGTAGCATTACATCCAATGGGCATCTCACTGGAGACCTCATTAAAAAGAGCTACACTATTTAGTAATGTAACTCTTATTAATGCTGTAATCCAGTGCAAGCTGCCTTTGCGTTCTGCAAATGTATCTGTTTGGTGTTTTTGCTGCTGTTATCGCTCAGTAGTTTCAACATTGAGTTTCAACATTGCAGTGCTGAAACTTTTTTAAATAGCTCCTGAGACTGTAAAGTGAAATGTGTATTCTGCAGATGTATTTGTTTCTTGTGGAACTCAGAACATATTACAGATATTTGAAGCTTTCTTAAATACAGTTGATAGACATATCTTGTACACCTGAATACATTGTATCTTTCTGTTAGGCGGATCTTGCCCATTGACTGCGATTGGTAAATAAACATTGTAGTTAAATCCTTAAACCACAATCTAAGCCATTTTCTTAAGTTTAGCAGATCCATTTGAAAGTTTGTCCACTGGTTAACATTGCAGTAACATTGTAAAGTGAGCTTTCTGACAATCGTGCTGGGCACACCACATTTACTTAGCTTGTACACAACTGTGCAACATATATTTCAGTATTTAAGAAATTAAATTTTTGTAATTCCTAAGTGAGATAGAAACACAGATTTTAATTGAATCAAAACAAATCATAATTCACTTGGTGATGTGTAAATGATAAGTATTTGCTGAAACCTGAATTGCACACACTGTATGTACTCTATATAGTTTTACCAGTAAAACTGCATGCCAGTGTGAAGGTTTGTTGGCCATTTCAATGGAAAATGACAGCCTGTAAATGACAGTGTGCTACTACATCATGCTTTAACAATATATTTATTTATTGATGTCAGTGCTATTAATAAACTAAGAGGCAGGTCAAGGATCACTGTACCATTTATGTGGGCTAATCTTGTATTGTACATGGAGCTAAATTTTAGTCTATCAAATCAAACAAAAGAGCTTTTTAAACAGCAGACATGCTGAACTCACATAATCGTAGGTGCTCTTTTATATGATGAAGAAAACAGCAACTCGGTGAAATAAAATATTTGCTCAGGATGACACAATAAGAGACAGGTTTATGGGTCAAGCGTATTATAGTAGGTTGAGTAAACATTTTCTGATTTTTCAAGACCTGTAAGTAGACCAGTGGCACAGAGAGCGCATTTCCTTGACTGGAATTGCTCTGGCTTGCATTTTACTTTAATTCATTCCTCTCTTTCCACCAAAACTGCTATAAATTAAATCAAGAATTCATTTGTATTTTTTAGGTTCCTGAGCAGAATGCACTTTTTAATTTGATATTTATTGACCTTGAAAAGAACCCAGAGAAGACAGAAGGTGTTGGACAGTTACTGTTTGAAATGTGTAAGGGTGTCCGAAATATGTTCCACTCAACAGCCTCTAAGGTAATGTATACGCACATAAAGATTCATGTGTTGGACTATTTACATTATAATTTAATGAACTAAAATTCAATATAGTTTTCTTTTTAAGCGTCATTAGCTAATTTGCATTGAGTTTGTTCTGAAACATGTAAATTGACGTATGACTCTCATACTTGTTTCCTCATACTATTTTTAAATCCGATGAATACATACAGTACCCTGTTACTGGTCTCCATGAAGTCATTTAGGATTTGGATCTTTGCATTCAGATGCAACTGAAATTATGGTGGTCAGAATAGAAATATAATCAGTTATGCAAAGCCAAACATCATACAGGGTCAGTACTGGATACCTGTGCGATTGGAAATATCAAAACAACCACTACCTCTTTCTCTGAACATGTGGTGGGCGAAGGTTTAGTCCCTCTAAGCTTGGGAAAAATTGACTGCCATCATCTGCGACCGCATGGCTGAATTCACCGTCATATGGCACCCCTTTACTACCCATTTCAAGAGCTTGCATCGAGCAGGAGGGCTCCATATGACAATGTCCAAAACACTATTTGCTACCGACATCCACATCATGTCCTCCTCTGACTGCGAGGAGGGATCTGTGGGAACATGGCTTCTACTGCAATGAGTACCTTGATTGTTGTCGCTTCACTTTCCCTTCTATTCTCTTTCCTTCCTTTCCTATCTCCTCTTTGTGGGGTTGTCAGAGGCAATGTGACGAGCTTCGTTTAATTTAGTCCCCTGCCTGAACGGGGTTGTGACGCCTTTGACTTACTCATTATAATCATGAGTATGTGTGCTGCGTTTCACTTTTTTCAGGAGTAATGTTCATTGCTTCCAGTGAAACTGCACCGTGTGTGATGTTCATTTGTCTTTTTTTTGAAAATGCAAAAATAAAATTGTTTTAAAAAAAAAAAAAAAAGTATTGTTAACCCCTCGAGTTCTAAGGACGAGTTGGTCTCGTCCTTAGCACCATTGGGGCTAGCTACACTGAGGAGGAAACCATCTCGTCCTTAGCACTTAAACAATTTTTGTACTTAAGAGTTTAATTTAATTCTAAATGCATTGCCCAGCTCAATGACGCAGTTATATTTGTTGAAACTAAAGAACATGTTCATAGTTTCATGTTATAAGCTTATGGTCGGCGCTTCTACGTACCTTGACGTATAGTGCTATAGCAGTCTCAATATTCAGATTAATTAAAAGGTATTCAGGGTAATTTGTTAACAAAACAATTTCAGCCCTTTGGAGGTCCCTTTGGAGGTCCACTGTTTTACCATGCCTTTTACTGGAATCACTTTTAAAAACTGAATTTTTAAGAAATCATTCACCTCAGTCCACTGTTCTGGGCTGTGCAATCAACGAATGGAGTGTGACACGTGCTCCCGTTTATTGTCCTTTTGTACAAGAAGCACTACTCATTGGAAGATGTAAGTCAGTGTTTTCAAAAACACTCAAATGAATAATTATAAAGAGGTTCCACTGGTGAATATGCATAATTCGGCTGGATCCGGGCCTGGGTCATTATGAGGTTTAAGAGTTATTTGGGATGAAAATATGTGACTCATAGTAGGCTAATAATGGAATTAAGCATAGATTAACATTTTGTTAGGGATAAAGTGTCCAAAAAATATCTACAAGTTGAGATTTAAGCTTCTCCTCTTGGAGCGTACTTTGAGTTCTTCTAAATGGTCATTCTAATTATGTAGTGGACTTTTTATTCTTGGATGTACTTTTATTTGAAGTATTTTGTCCCTCTCTACCATAGAAAAACCTTTCTGTGACTACATTGATGTTAGTCAATTTACCTGTTATTGTCACTAACTTGTAACAATAACTGTAAAGTAAGGTTGTTGCATGACAATGACATTTTATTTTACTGTCTTATGGGGCTATTCACATAGGTAACTTACACTTACAACTAATTTACATGTTTAAATTACTCTTACACTTTTGAGTAATTTTACTACTTTGGGCTATTCACAAAATGAGAATGTAAAGTTACTCAAAAGCATACAAGACTTACATGTCTCTGTAGGAAGTTGTTTTTTTATGTAGTATTGCCAATGTAAGAGCACACCATGTAAAAAGTCCTGACGACCTTTATTGATTTACAGGGCTTACTTTAATAATCCCAAGTGCTCTATTTGTGGTAGTGTGTTCGATCAGCTTAGGCTTATCATAGAGAAGTGTTAAGTATTTGCTGTACACACACAATCAATACATGTTCACACCCTCAAGAAGAAATTCGGGACCCATTCATAAAAATAAAGTAGATTTTTATGAGTTTAGACACCAAGATCTTTAGAATACTTTAAGTACTTTCGGTGTTATCGATTTTACAAAAAAACAGTAAAAATGCTCAAATATGGAACATACTAAAAGGATCATTGGGGATGATGGGCTGCATTTTAAACGGTTTTTGAGGTATGAGCCTCGAACGCGGTGAGTTTATCCTATGGGAGTAAAAAAAATAGCAAATAGATACCGCCACCCATCTGGCCATGGCCTCTGTCCCACGCATCCGCAAGACCACACCCAGAGGAAGATCCTTCTCCTACCTCGCAGCAAAGACCTGGAACACCCTACCTCTCCACCTCACACAATCACTGTCACAGCCCAAATTCAGGAAGGACCTCAAGACCTGGCTCTTTGACTGAACCACAGCGCCCACGACAGCCTGGGGCCCCCCCACCCCTCAAGTGCCTTGAGACCCCTACGGGCGAGTAGTCGCGCTTTACAAGTCACCTGATTGATTTATTGAGTTCTGGTGTGCCCTTTTGGACTTAAGGTGCTAGGGGGCCAAGGTCCAAAGAACCATCAGCAGTTTTGGGTTACCTGCCCTATGGTGCCTGGATGCAGAGGTACTGGTCGGGATGGTATCCTCGAGCGCTACATCGTAGAAGTCAATGGGGACCTGAAACAAAGGTGACAAGGAGGTACTTGGGTTGCAAGTCTGGGTGAACCCAAAGGGGGGGGGGGATCAGGTCGCGAGAACCCCCTAGGCCAAAGGGAACGCAGTCAGGAGTGACTGGCCACTGGAGTTTGAGGCTCTCATGGTTGTCTGTCAGTTCTGCAGAAGGAAGGAAAACAAAACAGCAGGGCCACTCTGGTCGTGGATCTTGTATGTCCTGAAGTCCCTCGACGGCAGGAAGTCTTCCAAGGTGGTGGTGTCCGGGCTGGTGCAGAACAAGCCTTGGCTGATGCAAGTGCCCAGGTAGTCAGGGTATTGGTGCAGGGGAGCTCCTGCAGGGACTAGCGTCTCGAAACATCAGAGAGACGGAGCTGACTCCTATAGCCACGAAGACATCCTCTTGATGTGATGCTCCCTCGGTGGGCCCGATGGCCAGCAACACGGTAAACCGGACGAATGCGGTCGATGCTCGCAGATGCAGAGGGATGGCTCCTTCACCACAAGGGAGGTGTTTGCTGGTTGCCGAAGTGCTGGGCAGTCCTCCAAGTGTTGGGGATGATGCCCAGCCGCAGGGCAAGTCGGGTCTTTGCAATTGTCAAGGAGCAAGCAGCCAGGCAGGGTTTGGCACCAATTTCAGTGCAGGTCTTTAGTTCTTGCGGTGTCGTCTCTTCTTAGTCCTCTTCAGTTGCCAGGAAGTCGAATCTGAGTACCTGAGAACTAAATTTAGGGGTGTTTAGGGAAGTATATGGCAGTAGCCAATGGGCTACCTACCATTAGGGAGACTAAACCCCTATAAGTCCACTTCCTGTGGGAAGTGGGCATTACCCTGACCCAGAGGTTCCTATTTCACCAAAAAATCAAGATGGTGAAACCCTTCTTTGGCTGTTTTCTTCAGGTAGCCCACCTTAGGGGTGTGACTTGCCTGTGCCTAAAACGCGCCTCCTGAATATCCAATTTACCATCTGCTTTGGTGCCAAATGGGCCCCAGTGCAGGGGGTGGCGTTCCCCAGGTCTGGGGGGAAGTTGGGGTCACATATCAAAGGTGGCAAAGACTTTGAAGCCTCTGGCCTTGAGATGCTATTTCACTAGCCATCCTGCTGGTGAACATGGGAACACCTTCTGCCGAGCAGGCATTGGTCCTGGTCTCTGAGAGCGTGGTCTCTTCCTTGCAGGAGGTCAGAAACTCATCTGTGGTGGCAGGCTGGAAGATACCAGGCAGCCAACACACTATGTGACTAGTATGGATACTAGTAGGGTTACAGGGGGCACCTCTAAGGTGCCCTCCGGGTGCATGTCTTTATAAATCCGATGAAGAGACATCAGTATGGATTTATTAAGACAAGGTGTTTAAAACCAAACACCATTATTTTCAGTGAAGCCATTATTTAGCAGGGGAACTCATAATGACCAGTGCCCAGTACATGACTTTAAAATGTCTTCCCGATCATTGGCATGGAGCAAGGCATCACAGGGGCATATCTGCTCTTGCAAATATGCCCTCACATGTAATATAATTACGGCTTCCGTTTTTACTGATTTTTACAGATAAATACAGACAGGAAAGAATGTGCTTCCTGTCTGTATTTTTTTTTTAAAAGCGGAAAAATACTGAAAATGGTGCTTCTTGTGAAACTCTCCATGCGGTCTTTCATAAATTTGCGGTAACAGCTGAGCAGATAGACAGCATGAAGAGTTAAAAAACAGGATGAGATTTCCTTAAATACAGGCATATGTTAACATATATTTGTAGTACAACGCTAATATGTACCTGTGAGTGTAGTGTTTTGTTATACGTGGCTGCTTAATTTGCTTACATGTGACAGGCATCTGTGTATGAGTGCATGTGCAATAGTTAAATAAACTTTGAAATATACCATTTTAAGTCTCCATTTATTCTCAAAGCACAAAATAAATAAGAATAAAAACCAATAAGATGGCCAAAATATAAATATGGATAAATACAGATGGAAATGTTAAAAAAAAAAAAAAAAAAAATACCATAAAAAAGCGAGCCCTAAATATAATGCACCCTGCATTAGGACTCTAAAGGCCTGCTGTAGGGATGACATACTTGCAGTGTGTGTGGGCTTTGCACAAGGTGTGTGCAATGTTGTGTTTTCAGAATGGTTGGCACCATTTCACACATCCTGCAATTCAGTCTGCATGCAGTTTGTGTGTGGTTCCCTTAGGGTGGCAAAATGCATGCTGCGGCCCTTAGGGACCCTCTTTATTACCCATGCCCTGGATACCAGGGGTACCATTTACCAGGGACTTACAGAGGTGCTAAAGTCCTTGCCAATTAGGTTACAATCAACTTTTGTCTTGTTTTAGGGAAAGAGCACTGGTGCCTGGTTGGCAGGGACCCAGTGCACTTTCAATCAAAAGCATTGGTACAAGTGGGCATAAAGTGGAAGTGACCATGTCAAAAAGAGGAACTTTGGGGGCGTGGTCTCGCTGCAAATGGAGTGAGACGCGCACTGTGGGAGCTCCGGGCCGGCGGCGGCATTATAAGCGGTTTTTAAGCTTATATCTATAGCGGAGGGGCCGGAATTCGGGGCGTCTGGACAGCGGAGGCGACTGGGAGACGATCCCGGGACCCGGCGACCCGTGGAACCGGCAGGCAGCAGCGGGAACAGAGCCGGTGGGAGGGCGCCCGGCGTATGCAGCCTCAGCCGCCATCTTAGCGCCTGCGGCCTCCTGGGCCCTAGAGGAGTGAATATCGCCGGTGCCCCGCGCCCTTGGCCTGGGGTTTGGCGGCGATGTGAGGCGAGTGAGGAGCGGGGCACAGGAGGACTTGCGGTCGGCCCCCGGGGGCAGGATCGTCCAGCTGCTACCTCGTCTGGCCGCCAGTTGGGGACTCCGCTGCGCGGGTCATATGTGAGGCCCACCCGGTGCAGACTGCGGGACGGCGAGGATGCTGCGCACCTGACTGGGCCCCTGGGCCCCATTGCCGAGGACACCGGGGGTGTCTGACTGCCCCCTGTGGGGCCCCGGAGCTGACGGACGGCAGCGAGACGACAGGAACCGGTAGGAGAGCGCTCCGGCCCGCAGGGCTGCGACCACCATCTTAGCGCCCGCGGCTGCATGAGCCCGTGACCGAGCGGGCATAGCCGTCCACCTGCGGGACTGCCGGAGGAGCGGCCACTACACCCCTTGCACTCCGCTCGGCGGCGGTGACCGCCATTTTGTTTCTCGGCGGCTGCCGGCCTGTGGAGAGCCCTGCCTGTTGCTGTGACCGCCCCCCCGGTCTTGTGAATACGGCCGGGGCCCGGTGTTGGCCCTTGAGGGGTGGCGCCTGAACTGAGGCGCAGCTGCGGTTGCTTTGGGGGCCGCGCCGACCTTCACGTCCTGCTGGGGATTGGAGCACGCCGCCGAGGAAAGGTCCGGTGGTCTCGGGGCCCGGGACACCTTGGCAGACGCCCTGCTCGCTGTGGGCCCCTGGCGAGGCTGAATGCGGCCCTGCGGGGCGAATCTGGTGCGGAGCGGCCTTCTCGCCTGATCCACGCGTGGTGAACAGCTACAAGACGCCCTTCTCCGCTCCAGCTGACACTGTATCAGACATCAGGGCAACAGAGTCCCTCCGCAGGTGAGGTGTGGGGGTGGGGGGCCCTGTGTGCTGTGACCTAGCTGGAGGTGTCTGCGGGAACTGGGTCCTGCGCACCGCTCCTGGGGCCCTACCCCTCACCTCCTATATATATATATATATTGGCCCACAGCCCTGCGTGACCTGGACACTGGCCTGGCGTTGCCTTGGATCCACTGGGGAGTGCCCATCGTTGATCGGAGCACTTGGGGGTGCTTGGAGGAGTGGGCCTCTTCTCCCTGTCGCTTTTGCCGTGGACTGGCACCGGGCTTCTGGGAGCGGACCCCCTTGGCCTGGGGTGTGCCCGTCTGTCGTTGGAGCGCCCGGGGGTGACCCCTGACCCGCGCGGGGGACGCTGGACCGGGGGGACGTCCACTGCAAACCCTCCACACGGTCCCTCCTCCACTCAGGAGCCCCTATTGATTGGCTACTGCTGCACCGCCCCCATCGCTTTCCCCCACGCTGAGTGATTCTGACATCGCGGATGACCCATCGCCTTGAACACTGCGATACGGCTTGGGTCCCTAACTTGTAGCTGTCTGTCCTTTGTCTGTGCGGTGGGGGGCGCTGGAGGCGGACTGCACCTCGGCATCTCGGGGTCTGCTAGCCTTGGCCGCCTCAGTGGAAATTGCCGGGTGCCTCATCCCCGAGGGAGATGACACGCACTAAGTCGGGGAAGGAGTTGGCGGTGCCTCAGAAGGACAACCCGGTCGCCGCTCTCTGGAACAAGCCAGGCTCTGGCGCCTCCGGTGCTATGGCAGCGCCGGTTGGGGATGACTCAGCACCAGTCACTCAAACCTTCATGGCAAACTTTATGACGGAGCTCAAGTCCGAGATAGGCTCTCTAAGATCGGAGGTCCACTCCTGTGTGCGGGAGCTCAGGAAGGAGGTCACTGACCTCGGAGAGAGAGTGGATGGCCTTGAGCGGACAGTAGATGCTCGGACAGAGGACCAGGAGCAGCTCTGGCAACGCATGGCTACCTTGGAGGAGCAGCACATCGACCTGCAATTGAAGCAGGAGGATTTGGAGAACCGGAGCCGCCGCAACAATCTCCGCCTCCGGGGGATCCCGGTGGGAGCGGAGGGAACAGATATTATGACCTTCGTGGCACAACTTCTGCATGACATCTGGGGCGATGACGACGCATCCCCGCCGGCCCTCGACCGAGCACATCGAGTCTCGGGTCCCTCTGCTCGAGCGGGCTTTGTCCCGGACATCCTGACCCGGGTCCACTTCTTTACGGAGAAAGAAGCGATTCTCAAGGCGGCGCGCTCCAAACCAGACCTAGCCTACAAAGGTACTCCAATACAGCTGTTCCAAGATCTTGCCCCTACAACGCTGCGCCGACGTAGAGACTTCAAGCCGATAACCAATAAGTTGCGGAGCCTGAACATTCAGTATCAATGGGGCCATCCCTTTGCGCTTATCTTCCAGTGGGACTCCAAACGTCGGATTGTGCGATCCCTCCGAGAGGCGGCGCAGCTCTTGCACATCCCCATCTCCACACCGTCCAGCCCAGCTCGCAATCCTTCTCGCGCTCAGGAGCCTGCCAAACCCTCTTGGTCTCAGGTGCGCCGCCACAAGAGAGCACCACATGCAGGGGAGCAGTCGGCTTCCCAGACTAAACAGGAAATCATCCAGCACATCCACTCCATGGAGGAGTCTCGCTCTTCGGCTAGCTCTCGGCCCGCCACGCCGTGACTGTGAAGCAACACCTTCCAATGTGCCCTTTCATGATGCTGTGTCCATTGCTGCGCCCGGAAGGCGCTGACCCATGTTCCAGCCTTACGCCGGACGGCCTCCCGGCCTCTCACTCTGATGGCGGGCGGCCCGGGTCTCCCTCCTTTGCCCTCACGCTTGGAGCTTGGAAGATACCCCCCCCCCCCTGCTCCTAGGAGAGTGACTTCTCCGGGATGATCTACGCCCTAGGGCCGCGATTATCCTTGGACTGGAACAGGACCTTGTGGCCCAGTTGGCCACTGTTATATTTTATTCTGACCGTTACACTTCCCTCATCCCTATGTCCCTGTTTTCTGCCTCTTCCTTTCTACTTCTCCCCTCTGTCTTCTCTTCTTCTTGGTGGTAGACGGGGCGGCCTCTTGTGGTCCCCCTTATGTTTCTGGGGGGATCGTGGTTCTCTGGCCTGTCTTTCTCATGCTCCTGCCGTGTCCCGCCCCTCCTGCGGCATCGTCGCCGGTGCTACTGCTTGCATCCACCTTCCCCTGGACAAGACTGCTAGCCCTGCCTTGAAACTTATCTCCCTCAATGTTAAAGGGCTTAACTCACCAAACAAACGGCAACAGATATGGCGCTACCTGCTGCAGCAACAACCTGACATTATCATCCTTCAGGAGACACATCTGCTGAAAGCTGATGTTTCCCGAATGGCCCATCCCCGCTACCCCCGCCAATTTTGGGCATCTGCCCCATCTAAAACGGCTGGCGTAGCTATACTCTGTGGCTCTGGTGTAAGGCAGGGGGACTCGAAAGTTATCCGTAGCCATGATGGCCGCTTTCTTAAGGTGGAGGTCCGGATGGGGCACCGATCCCTCACCCTTTGCAATATATATGCGCCCAACCAGGCGCAAGATCCCTATCTCCGCGCCTTCCTGCGGGAACACATGCCGCAGCCGAACCCTTCTCTTATCATTGGAGGCGACTTCAACCTGGTGTGGGACGCTGACCTTGATCGCAGTGGTGGGTCTTTCCATGGGGCGGGGGCCATGTCTTCTACCTTGAAGAAACAGTTGACGGACCTCACTCTGTTGGACTCTTGGCGATATCATTCTCCGGATGCGCGGGGCTACTCATACTACTCGCATGTACATCGCTCGTACTCGCGGATTGACCACGTTTTTATCTCACATGCCCTGATAGGCGAGACGGTGTCTGCCTCAATGTCTGACATCTCAATCTCCGACCATGCCCATGTCGAGCTCCTCCTCCGTCACTGTTCTGCACGCGCTCCTCGCCCACCACGCTGGCGTTTCCCCCCCCCCCCCCCCCAAGTACTTCGTGATCAGGCAGATGTGGCCGAAATCAGAGCGGCCATAGACGATTACTTTGCGCTCAACGATCTTCCGGAGACTCCCTTTCATGTGGTTTGGGACGCCTTTAAGGCTACTATTCGCGGACGCGTCACGTCCATAGCGATTGCACGGGCACGGGAGGCGCGTCTCTTTGAGGACACTCTTACTAGGGAACTCACTGCTCTTGAAAAACTCGATCAGGACCGCCCATCCCTAGCCCACAAAAGGCGTCTGGCCCTTCTTTGCGGCCAACTGCGAGCCCATAGAACCAACAAAGCCGAACGGACCCTGCTGGCGTTAAAGCAGCGCTACTATGAGGGGGGGGACAAGGTGGGCACGGTCCTAGCTAGGCGCCTGCGGGCGCGCACAGCTAAGGCCCACATAGCCCATATTCGCACCAACGATGGCACAAGTGCAGTCACGGAAGCGTCCAAATGCGAGGCTTTCCAAGCGTATTATTCTACTCTCTATGCTTCAGCACAGTCCTCTCCTCCCCAGATACAGGCTCTGCTGGATGCTTGCCTTTGGACCCCGCTCAGCCAATATCATGCTAGTCAAATGGACGAGCCGATTACGCGAGAGGAACTCGCAGGGCCCTAAAGGACCTCCCCTCGGAAAGACTCCGGGGCCGGATGGCCTTCCTCTCTCCTTTTATCGCATGTTTATGCCGCAGCTCAGGGCACACCTTCTTCGCCTTTTAACTCCTTCACCGCCAATGAAGGGCCGTCCCAGTCCATGGGGCTGGCCGAGATTGCCTTGATCCCCAAGTCAGGTAAGGACCCTGTCCTTTGCTCGTCCTACCGACCTATAGCTCTTCTGAATACGGACCTTAAGCTCTACACCAAAATACTGGCTAAACGGCTCGAGCCCCACCTCCCTGGCCTTATTGAACCGGATCAGGTTGGTTTTATACGCCACCGCCAAGGCGCAGACAACGTGCGCCGCATCGCGCACTTGGTGGGCAAAGCTCACCATTGGAATATCCCTGCGTGTCTCCTCTCGCTCGATGCGGAGAAGGCGTTCGACCGGGTGGACTGGACCCTCCTCAGGGCAGTGCTGCAGAAAATCGGGCTCGGCCCTGTGATGATAGCCCGGATCATGGCCCCATACATCTCCCCGATGGCCCAGGTGCGGGTCAATGGCCAACTTTCTGCCCCCTTTTCCATTCACAGAGGCACTCGGCAGGGGTGTCCCCTTTCACCCTTACTCTTTGCTCTCGTGGTGGAGCCCCTCGCCATCCTGATCCGCCAAGCCCCTGAGATTCATGGCATTCCTCTTGGAGGCCGATCCCACAAGGTAGCTCTCTTTGCAGACGATCTCCTTCTCACGATATCACAGCCGCACATCTCGCTCCCGACCCTTTTGACTCTCCTCCAGTCCTTTGAGTCGGCCTCTGGTCTTAAAATTAACCACGAGAAATCTTGGGCTCTTAACATCACGATCCCTCGGGATGAAATCCCCTTACTGCAGTCGCTCGTCCCTTATCAGTGGGCCTCTCACTCCATCCGCTACCTTGGGCTTTGGTTAACGCCGAATCTTACCTCTTGGTCCCAGGTCAATTGGCAGGAATGTCGTAAGGCGGTTCTGGAGGACCTACGGGTCTGGAAACCTCTCTCTCTCTTGGCTGGGCCGCCTGCATGCAATAAAGATGTCGGTACTCCCTAAGATCTTGTACCTCTTTCAGTCCCTTCCGACCCCCATCCCACACCATCAGATCAGAAGTCTCCAACGCGATCTCACCAAGTTCATCTGGGGAGGTCGACGGCCGCGTTTCTCTAATAAAGTCCTTATGTCACCTCGAGATCGGGGTGGTCTGGCCTGCCCCAACTTGCTGGAGTATTACTGGGCCTCTCATCTTCGCTTTATATCGGAGTGGATGGCGCGGGAGAGTGAAAAGATATGGTTCCATATGGATAGGGCAGTGACTGGGCGGTCTATATGGGACCTCCCTTGGCTACCCCGAGCATCTAGATCGCGCAGTGCGTATGTGGCCCTCCCTACTAGGATGGTGCTTGACATTTGGGATAGAGTGGCCGTTTCCAAGGGCCTCACTAGCTTTCCCTCCCCCCATACTCCTATTGCTGGGAATCTACATTTTCCACCAGCTGTGCGCCCTCAGGTATTTATAGATTGGCTCGAGGGTGGGTGCCGGACAATTAGAGATCTCTTTTCGGGGGACAAGTTCAAAACTTTTGCGCAGTGCAAGGCAGATTTCCAGCTCTCAGAGGGGCCAGATTACAATATCTCCAACTTCGACATTGGATACACACACCCTCCGTGGCACAGGCGGCCACCCGGGCGCTCACGCCTTTTGAGCGGCTAGTGCGTGCTTTCGATAACTCCAAAGGACTCATCTCCCGCACTTATCATGTCCTACAGCACCCCCACTCTCCCTCCCCACAACTACCAACGTCGTTGGCAGGAGGACACCTCTCTGGACATTGCCCCTGCGCAGTGGGATCGCCTGTGGCGGGATATCCCGAAAGTGTACCGCTGTATTTCCCAGCGGGAAACCGCATACAAGATCATGACCCAATGGTACTATACACCTCTCAGACTTCACAAAATGTTCCCTGCGACCTCTCCTCTTTGCTGGCGGTGTTCGAGCTCCCCGGGCGACTTCCTTCATATTTGGTGGTCCTGCTCACTCCTGACCTCCTACTGGAAAGAGATCCTCAGCCATATTAAGGTGGTGATTGGTTTCCCCCTGCCTGCGACTCCAGCCACAGCTATCTTGGGTCTCAAGCCTGCCAACCTGCGCGCGCTCACACGCAACGACTGGCACATCTCACTTCACATGCTAGGCGCAGCCAAACAGCTTATTGCCCTATATTGGAAAAAAGGCGGAGGCTCCCCGATCAGTGTCTGGTTCACGCGTCTATGGCACACTACCACCATGGAATTGCTTACTGCACGCTTGCAATTTCGTGACTCTCACTACACTAAACTGTGGCAGCCGCTTGTTGCTCACCTCTGTAGACTGGAACACGCCCATCTACAACCTCCGAAACTCCGAGCCCTGCGCCTATATGATGACGCAATCTGTCCCCCTGACCCAGAATAGATTCCTTGCACCTCTCACCTGCTTCGGCCCGGGGTTTTGAGTAACCATTTCACCGGGCAACCACACTGATACGCCCCTATTGCGCTCTCCCGCCACCTCCCCTGCCTGCAGTCATGTCCATTGATCCGCTACCTATGCCCACTTGCTTCCTTCTCTCCTCGCCCACCACCTTTTTTCTCTCTCTCTCTTTCTCCTTACTCTCACTTGCTCATTTCCTCCCCCTGCTTCTTTCCTTGGGGACTCTCGACCCCCCTCTCCCCTCTTTTTTCCTTCCTTTATTCTTCTGTATATCTCCTATACTTGAAGTTGACTTGTTTTCCGTTGACCCCATTCTCTAAAGGAGCTTTCATGCGACGCCTAACGTATAAGATTGTATAAGGACGCGGCCGGCCCTATTTGGGTTGTAGGCGACTTGCTGTGTATCACCCCGCTGAAGCAAAATTCTATAATGATCCTCTTATGCTTCCTGAACGATTGCTCAATGGCGCGGCCGGCCCCTCATGGGGTTGTAGGCGGCATGCCGTGTAGATGTTATGCCTCCTATTGCTTTCTTAATAAAAAAAGAGTTGAACCAAAAAAAAAAAAGAGGAACTTTCCTGCAGTCTCCACCCCCTGTAAAAGGGGATCGAGCCAAATTTTAGGCGTGCAAGTTACTGCTGTCAAAAAGAAACCATAGTAAGTCCAGCATCACACATGGCCTGCCACTGATACTACAACACCTTCTCATAGAAAATAATGGAGGTAGGGACTTAAAATAAAACCCCATTGGAAATAAATAATATTTTGTTAAATTATTTGAAATAGTTAAACATATAAATACTTTTAATTTAATGCTAAATAATCTAAAAATATTACATATATAATTTAGTTATAAAATATTATTTTCAAAATAAAAAATATTTTAACATTAATAAAAGATAATTAAATTGCATTCAATTAATTCTGTACATTGCTTTTAATAATTAATGGATAATAAAAATATTTTTTACTGTTTAGAATTTATTTTTTGTTTAAACGTCAGCTAAATAATTCTAATTGAAATTAATATTTAAATTAAAGATTTAATTAATGTTGTAGCATTTTTTCCTTTTGTTGTACATTTAAAATAAAAATATATTCAGTCACTCTTTCGAAGTTTAATAAACTATTTAAATATTCCATGTACTTCACCATAAGTAGATGTCTGCTACTGGGGTGGTGTTAGATAGACTGTCATCCCTCTTTACTAATTGATGTGCATGTGCATGCTAGCTGTTATGTAGCATTGCATGCTCTGTTTATGTTTGTGCTGGGCTCCATGTTCTGTGTTCCTTCTCCATGGTTGCCAACTCCAGCTTTGACAGTTGGAGTTGGGGACTGATGGAGAGAGGATCCACAGGACGTCGGCTGAATATTTCCAATAATGAAGACTACGATATTTGAATAATATACACTGTCTCCGAACTTTATTGATGTTGCCCACCTTTTCATTTGGCGACGATCGACGTGTGCATTCAAGGAGCCCATCGTAATTTTCTACAAATTCCAAGGTCCTGTTGGTTGGAATTTTTCTTTGGTCTATGGGACCTCTGCTACAGATCTGCCAGCATTTCGCCACTCCGTTTCACTGGATTCGGCATGGAGCTTGTGCTGCTTTCTTTCATTTCCTAATCCTCAGGGCCCGCGCATATGTCATCAGGTTAGTCATTCACCAAGCCTGGTTAATGCGCACTACACGCCTGCGTAGGTATTGCCCTGACAACAACCACTCGGGAGCCGGCACCAGCGCTCAGATTTTCAGTTCCCTCAATGCTTCCCCAGCAACAGCCTTAGCAACCACTAAGGGGATCATCGCTCTTCATCTCTTCACGCTCAGACTTCAAAAGAAGGTATTTCGTGACTTTCAGGTAACATTAAGCACATATACGGCTAGATTTTTGTGTTTATTATTTTGACCACTAGAGGATCTTATTTTATTTATTTGAAATTTGAAATTTATATATAATTGGAAAGATTGAATTACAAACAAGATATTGCCTTTTCAAGAAACAACAAAATTTGTTACAACATCATAAAATTGAATTGCTGAGCCTGTCCTCCTTTCTAACCCACCATGAGCAACTTAGCACAACTTGTTCACTTACAGCCTTTTCTACAGTTACCTGGTATACCTCCTTTAGCGTGAAAACAGTGGTTCAAAGTTTTTGAAAGTTATTTGGTTGCTTTTCAAGCAGAAAAGTATTCTCCGATAAGAAAGGTCGCAATACTCTTCAATAATTTGGGCACTGAAGGGCAGCAAGTTTTGGGAAATTTACCCAAAATTACACCATCTACAGAACGGCAAGGCTAGAATGAATATGTTGAGAACATTGTGAGGCTTGAAAAGAAGTTTACTGAACAGCCCAGTGTACTTTTAGAATGCTTCAACTTCTCCAAAAGGAATCCGAGTGCAGAAGAGTCTGTAGAAGACTATCTGCTCTTCGTCATTCTGCATCTAACTGTAATTTTGGCACCACATTGGAAACTAGCATAGGAGGTCAATTTGTATTTGGCTCCAAGTCTAAAAAAATTCAAGATTGTCTATTAAGTTGCAGGGATCCCACTCCAACAGAGGTTATAAATTTAGCCATGGCGATTGAAAGATCAATTATTTTCACTGAAAGAATGGGAAATGATTTTAATAATCATTCTGTAAATGTGATACAAGAATCCGATACGGTTAATGCTTTATCTTTCACGGAGAAAAGAAAGCAACAAACATGTACAAAAGAAGGGTTTTGCTTCAGATGTGGTTTGAAGTTTCACTTAAGTAACTTTACAGGTTGCCCAGCCTTAGACAAAAGGTGTACCAAATGTCATAAGATTGGGCATTTTCAGGGAGTCTGCAGGGGAAAAGATAACGCACATGTCCATACTGTTGATGCAGACTCATCTATTTCTTATATCACACATGATCACTCCAAAGTGGTTCTTACCTTAGACATTGATGAGGGTGATTGTAAGTCTGTCAAAGGACCTATCTGTGAAGCAAGAGTTGGGGGTATCACTTTTCAAATTATGGCTAATTCTGGTGCTCCCTTTACTATTGTTTCTGATGTCGTGTATGCCCAGCATTGGGGTGACTCCAAGGCTTTGTCTCCAACAGATGTTAATCCCAAAACATATGGGGACCAAGATATCACCATCTGGGATTTTTTGTTGAAACACTTGAGTGTCTGGGAAGGAAAGTCATGACAAACATTTATGTAGCCCTTAAAGGTAAAATGATTATTGGCTGACAAGATCTAGCAAAACTGGGTCTTATGTTAATTCCAGGATCTGACATTTCAGTAGTAGTTAATCCTGCTTGTGTTGCAGCAGTGTATGACTTCAGAAAAGATTGAAGAGATTAAAGGTATTATAAAAGCTTATCCAGATGTATTTCAATCCAAAATAGGAACTATTTCTGATTTTGAGCACAAGATCAAGTTAAAGCCACATGCCATACCAATTTCTCATAAACCCAGACCTGTAGCATTGTCTGCAAGAACAGAACTTCAAAAGTTATTGAACAAATTGGTGTCAGAAGCTGTAATCACCCCCACTGACTCTTCTGAGTGGGTCAGTCCTATTGTTATAGTACGTAAAAAGGATGGCGATATTCGTCTATGTGCGGACTTAGGCACATTCAACAATAATATCTTGGTAGATTGTCATCCCCTTCCCAAAATTCAAGACCTGTTGGCCAATTTATCAGATGCAAGATGTTTTTCGCTGCTAGATTTACAGTCAGCTTCTCACCAGGTACCACTCGCTGCAGATTCCCAAGATTTGACCACTTTTGTGACCCCATTTGGGGCTTGCAAGTTCTTAAGACTTCCTTTTGGACTGGCGTCTTCAGCGAGTGTTTCCCAAAAGCTCATGGATACCATATTGGTGGGTATTCCTGGTACTCAAGCGTACCAAGATGATGTGCTGGTTTTTGGTAAGTCTATTCAAGAGCATAATGAGTTTATTTAAAGTGTTGGAGGTTTTCAAAAAAGTATGGCATTACATTGAAACATGATAAATGTAGTTTTCTGGAGAACTTGATTACTTAGGTCATCATGTTTCCATCAATGGTATTAAACCAACATTTTCACTGATAAAAGCCATTTCAGAGGTACCGGTCCCAAAGGACAGAGAGGAATTAGTCATTCCTAGAGATGAGTGAATACCATTCATGCTTTATTCAAAGATATGCCTTTGTAGTACAACCACTACGTAAGCTTTTGAAGAAAGGAGAACAAGCTTTTGAATCCATTAAACAGTTAATTATTCAAGCTCCAGCAATTCTCTCATACAAGTCAGGTTGTGAATGTACTTTGATGGTGGATGCCAGCCAAATAGGTCTAAAGCGATACAAAAGGGGATGATGGACGGAACGTTTGAGCCAATCAAACACTCACCCCCAGTCAACTGATCTGGGTTTAATCCATCATCATTCTTTAGCTCACTCCACCACCCCAGTTCAGACATGGCCATATGCAAATCAGTCTGACCCTGTGCCTCATGGGAACAGTCCAGCCCGAACTGCCAAGCCATGTCTTCCCTGGACCGGAAACAAGCATCCTAGGACCGGTTTCTGGCATTTCAGCCGTCATCAGCCAGGCTTGCTTGAATCGGCAAAGTGAGCAAGGGACCCACGTCTGGGCATACCTCCGCCAACTTAGGGTGACCAAAGCGATACAAAAGGGGATGATGGACGGAACGTTTGAGCCAATCAAACACTCACCCCCAGTCAACTGATCTGGGTTTAATCCATCATCATTCTTTAGCTCACTCCACCACCCCAGTTCAGACATGGCCATATGCAAATCAGTCTGACCCTGTGCCTCATGGGAACAGTCCAGCCCGAACTGCCAAGCCATGTCTTCCCTGGACCGGAAACAAGCACCCTAGGACCGGTTTCTGGCATTTCAGCCGTCATCAGCCAGGCTTGCTTGAATCCAGTGGCAAAGTGAGCAAAGGACCCACGTCTGGGCATACCCCCGCCAACTTAGGGGCGACCAAAGCGATACAAAAGGGGATGATGGGACGGAACGTTTGAGCCAATCAAACACTCACCCCCAGTCAACTGATCTGGGTTTAATCCATAATCATTCTTTAGCTCACTCCACCACCCCAGTTCAGACATGGCCATATGCAAATCAGTCTGACCCTGTGCCTCATGGGAACAGTCCAGCCCGAACTGCCAAGCCATGTCTTCCCTGGACCGAAATAGGTCTAGGCGCTGTTCTCTCCCAAAGGGTGCAGGATGTTGAACGCACCGTTGTATTTGCCTCTCGCCTTCTTTTGCCATCTGAGAAGGCATATACTACGATTGAGAGAGAGGCATTAGCGTGTTCTTGGGCAATAGTGAAATGTAACAGTTTTCTTTGTGGTACCCACTTCACACTGTACACAGATCACATACTGTTACTTCATATGCTTAACGTAAATGGCTCCGGTAAAGCACCTGCAAGTTTGGTAAGACTTTTAACTCGACTTCAGGAGTACAATTTCACGATTTTGCATATACCAGTTGGAAAGAATGTCAGCACAGATTGCCTGTCTAAGTTGCCATTGACAGATGTGGAGCTTTATGATGTTAAAAATTATGTAGAATGTGTTGTGGCTAGCCTAGATGATGCACTTCTGTCTTCCTCTGGTACCGTTTCCAAACTTCAGTGGATGGAAGCTTTGGATAAGGATGAAACACTTTTGTTGGTTAAAGAGTTTTTAATAAATGGTTGGCCTTAAGAAAGATCTTTAGCAGCTCCGTTGAAACCATTTGCACAAATTGAAGAAGAACTCTCGCTGGTTGATGGTGTTCTTATGAGGAATGATTCATGCATTCCTCCCTCTTCCATTAGGGAAAATATCACTGAAGCAGGGCATGCTGGCTATTTGAGGGTAGACGTTGCATGTAAAAATGTAAAACAGGTTTTTTGGTGGCCATCTTTGGACACACAAGTTGCTAATTGGGTGTCGGTGTTCTACGTGTCTCATGTCTGACAAACATTGGACAACTCACCATACACCTTTACATCCAGTACCGCTTCCAGAAGATGTTTGGTCTAAAGTTGCTATGGATTTTGCTGGTCCCTTTGACATACTACAGTTCAATCAGAGATACCTTATTGCTCTTGTTGACTAGTTCTCGAAGTGGATGTATTTTGACTTTCTTTCTGTGCCTGCCACAGCTAGTGTCATTAAGTTTCTGCAGAAAATGTTTGTTTTAGAGGGCCCACCTAGAGAATTGGTAACATACAATGCAACTCATTTTACTTCTGCACAAATGAAAGAATTTTTGGCAAAACATCACGTGCAGCATCTACAGGTCGCACGTTATTCACTTACTTCAATGGTTTGGTGGAGAGAGTGAATAGGTTTCCCAAAGAAGGAGTGCAAACAGCTACCTGTGGAAGAATTTTTGAGAGAGAAAATTTGGGCATACTCTATCACACCACACAGCACCACAGGTATGGCTCCTTTTTGCCTCTTGACGAAAAAGA
Organism: Calotriton arnoldi; assembly: GCA_963921515.1. Taxonomy (NCBI): domain Eukaryota; kingdom Metazoa; phylum Chordata; class Amphibia; order Caudata; family Salamandridae; genus Calotriton; species Calotriton arnoldi. The sequence goes on from CAWUFW010001554.1 coordinate 875,136, forward strand.
CACCCAAAAATATTACTTGTCCTGACTGGAATAAAGACATGCTTTCAAAAGATAAATCTTGTTGGTGTGAAATCAGCAGCCTACGCATGCCTTCAAAAACCTTCCTAGGTATTGGGGCCGCGTCGGAGGGAAACCAACCTCTATGGGGCACTTGTCCCACCTCTCTGTTCAGGGGAGGGGGGTTGAAATGGCCTGCAACAGCGGTTTCAACAGTGACATTGTGGGCTCTGCTGCGTGGCCTGATCCGGACAGCCATCTTACTGCTGTGATGTTGCGACCCGCCCGGCCTGCAGTGACTGCATGCAGCAGACTTGGTGGGGTCCCACCAGACCTGTGGAGCTGTGGTGAAAGCCAGAGGTGCGGGGCTGCCGGATTCTCTCGACCCCCACCTACAGGGCGACTCCTGCTGGAGCACCATGGACCTTGTGGTGCGGCATGACGCTGCGAGGCTGCCATTTCGTTACCAGCACTGCCGCGTGCCCGGGATTGCAGAGCAGCAGCTACACCGCAGAGGGCTGCATAGTATGTGCAATGGATGGGTAAGCCTGGGAACGCTGGCATGACCCGATATCCATGTGGCTCCTGTCTCCTCATCTGCCCGAGAGCCTTCCAGAAAAAGAGTGCAAAGGTGTGAACCACCATTTTGCGAGGTGCGCAATGAGCCAAGTTGCGGCTGAACAGGAGGTACTGCGGCTCATCATCCGAGGGCGGTCCGGTGAGTGGGAGTTGCGGGGAACCTTGACTGCGCGGGCGAACCCGCATTTCCCTGCTGCTGCTCTCTATCACCTGTCAGTGGTGGAGCGGCCTGCCATCAAGGAGGTGAGAGCGCCACTGGGCAAATACAGGCTTATCCTTCCTCCCGACTACAACCCTCCAGCAGCAGTAACGCTGCTGGAGAGTCTCTCTTTGAGATTGGACCCCGAGTGGTGATATGACACTGGGGCATCAACGGGCCAGTGCACGTGTCCTGGCTTGTTGGCTGAAGACTGCGTTGCGCCAGGTGAGTGTCATGGCAGGGACCAGCCACCTGCAGTCACTGTGGGAAGTCCACTTGGCGCCTTTGGTTCTCTTGAGGGTGAGCCTGCATAGGGCCTGCTACTCCAATGACTGTAAAACTTGGGACACATGGCAATGCGACGGGCTAAAGACTGATGCAGTACTACTTCCTTGACACGCCCCCACCCCTTCATCTTCTTGGCCACCTTCCTGGACTCTGTGGGAACTTTCCGGGGACCTAGCCTGTACTCCTGGATGGGGCGACCTGGGCCCACTGTGAACCTCTACTTGGGTTTCCGAACCTCTTGGGCCCTGTCGGCAAATTATCTACAGCATAGTCTTTGCTAAGCGGTGCACCTTCTGAGACAGTGTGTGTTGCCTTCGGTTGAACTGACTTCTCTACTCACGCTGCCCCTGCATACGAACAGCATGCCAGGCCCTAAGTCTACTAAAGAGAATCCAGTAACCTCACTCTGGAACAAAGCCCCCCCAGCAGATACAGAGACGACCTCGCCCCCCCAGCACGACTGGGGGTGCGACCCCAGTGCCTATCTTGCAAGACTATATGGACCATTTCTTACAGGAAATCTGCTCTGAAATAGGTTGACTTAAAGCGGACTTTAAATCCTGCATCCAAGACATTCAATGGGATGTCTCTGAGATGGGGGTGGGGTTTGGATGACCTGGAACGAACAGTTGATGCTTGCTCGGTGGATCAAGAGATGATAGGCCGCAGGGTGGCAGCGCTCGAATACCAACAGAGAGAGCTACAAACAAAACTGGAGGATTTGAAAAATAGTAGCCATAGGAATAGCATACACATCCGAGGTTTGCCCAGGGGAGCAGAAGGCAGTGACATTGTGGCCTTTACGGCTGAGCTCCTGCAGACGATTCATGAGGACTAATAGACACCCATCCCCCGCCCTTGATAGGGCCCACCGAGTGGCATCCACACCTGGGCGAGCTGATTCAGTTCCTGACGTGAGTGCCCTTCTTTATGGACAATGAAGCTATCATGAATGCCTCCAGAAGCAAGGCTGGCCTGATATTTTGTGGCCACACGATTCAACTGTTGCAGGATCTTTCCCAAGTCATGCTGCGCCGACGACGCGTATTTCAAGCCAGTCACCGACAAACTGAGGGAGATGAACATTGGTTATCAGTTGGGTCACCACTTTGCCCTCTTGTTTTCCTGGGGGGGGAAAGCGACGAGCCATGCCCTCCTTGGCGCAGGCAAAATACCTTCTGGGGTTTGCAGCTGATCCCCCAGACAAAGGCTCTTTCCCACCTCGCTTGCCAGTCATAGAAGGGTTACAACACATTTGAACCACGGTGCGGTCCCATCACCTGGATAAGCGGCACAAGAAATCAGCCTCCCAGGAGGCCAAAGCTGACATTATTCAACACCTTTGGAACATGGGGAAAGGACCCTCCCTGGCCCTGTCCACCTCTGGATCCTTGTAATGCCGGAACACTCCTCTCTTACTACATGGGCCCCCCCCCCCCTCGGAGGCGGATGTCACGACCTTTACCATATTGGCCCATTAATACATCACACTGCAGGGGTCCGGATAGTATTCTGACCACTCTCCCATGCTAAGACTTAGATTGATTGATTCAGCTGGCCAGCCACCCCCGATTCTCACCCCAGGAGGGTGACTCCTTATGTGGGATTTTTGCATACCCATGCCGATCTCCACGGAACACGTAAAACTCTGTTGGCCCTCTGTTTTTGGATTTCTTAGTTTATTTTCCCTTTTCAGGTCCATTGCTCTTGGAATGTGTCGATCTCGCCTACTTTATTCCATGCACTGCATGCCACCACACCGGATTGGAAGCTGCACAAACCGCTCCTTTAATCTATTGGCCTATCTGGCTAATGTGACCCTCATGGTTACCTCAATCTGGCTACTCCTAGTGCTAGGAGGGAGAGGCAGGACTTCAGTGGGAGCTGCCCCTTTCCTCCTGTCCAAACCTATTACTACTTTACATGTGTTACGGGCCCACCGCACAACCCCCCACTCTACAGACCCACCCATGGGCACCAAGTTGATTTCCCGAAACGTCCATAGGCTCAACTCGCTTAGCAAGCACATATAGGTATGGGGATACATACTGCAACATGACCCCAATGTTGTTCTCCTCCAAGAGACCTACCTTATGGTGGTGGGCAATCACCAGATGGCCACCCTGAAATACCCGTTGCGATAGTGGGCCCACGCTTCCACCAAGACGCTGGGGGTGGGTGTTCGATGCAAAGCCAGCTTCTCCACCACTGTCTCGAAAGTGGTGAGAGATAAGGGTGGCAACTTTCTGCAATTGTGTATGCTTCAGGGCGAAAAGCTGCTCACGCTGCTCAACATCTATGTCCCAATCATGAACAGGACCTCTACCTCAGGCACACCTTGCAGGGACCAGCTGGTGGGGGGAGGACAGCGACATTATAGTTGGAGGAGATTTTAACTTACTCTGGGACCCAACCCTGGACTGGAGCACAGTCACTTATCAGGGTACTTGGGGCTATGTCCGCCCAACTTAAGCGAGCTATCACGGACCTGGGGCTGGTGGACGCTTGGCACTACAGGTATCTGGATGTACATCATTACTCCTTTTATTCCCATGTTCATACATACTCGCGCATCACCATGTTCTCCTCACTCACTCCCTTGTTGACCTTGACAGGGCGGATATTTCAGATATCTCCATTTCCGATCATGCCCATGTAGAATTGGTATGGGCCAACAAGGCCCCCTCTCGTAAGGGCCCACCTTGATGGCGCTGCCTCTGAGCTTTCTCTGAGATCTGGCAAATGTAGCCAAGATTTGCAAAGTGATCACTGAGTATTTTGAGCCGAACACCCAACACCTCTCTGTGTATGCTGTGGGACAGATTTAAAGCTGCCATAAGGAGTGTAATTTCGCCATACCTATTGCCTGTGTTGGGGGTAGCTCGCTTAGTGGAAGCCAATCTGGCGACTGAGATCAATTACTTGGAAAGGTGGGACCAGACAAACCCCACTAGACACAACAAACAGCTATCTGAGCACATGCGACTGGGATCTCATTCATCCTCAACACAACAAGTTCCTTGACACTCCAATTATGCTTGAGGAGTTGCGTCGAGCGGTACAGGCTCTCTCGCTAGGCAAAACCCTGGGTCCTGATGGGCTTCCTGTCCTTTTTTTATAGAATGTTTCTCCCCAATATGCAGGACCACCCATTACGTCTGTTTAACTGTTTTACCCAGGAGACGGGCCTCACAACCTCTATGGCAGCGGTAGGAATATCCCTTCTACCCAAACCAAGCAAGGACCCCACCTGCTGCTCGTCCTACTGCCCATTTGCCCTTCTCAACACGGATGTGAAAATATTTGCATAGTTCTTAGCTACAAGACTACAGCGATACCTTCCAGGACTTATCCACCCTGACCTGGTGGGGTTCATTCACAACAGACAGGGGGCGGATAATGTGCGTCGTGTGGCACACTCAGAGGCGTCTACACTAAAGCGCCCTCTTTCATTCACGGTTGACTGCACCGTATACAAATTGTTGGCAAACCTATCCAGTTGCCTCATTGTAATTTTCTCCCCTCAACTGGACACGCCGCCGCGGTCCATTCCCAGGATACTTTGCCCTCGTGCCAATCCTCATGGCTTATTAAACCGCCGCATCCTGCGGCACTCGATCTAATTCTCCCCTTGAGGACACGCTGCCACGGTCCTCTTCACGGCATTCGAACCGCCGTTTAAATTACTACGGCTCCAAGTACCTCTATCCCCAGCATTGCTTCCACACTTCCAAGATATACTTGGCCACGCCGCGGCGTATCTTCACATCCCACGGCAATTTTTACTCAGGCATGTAATGTAATGTCCTGATGATGATCCCACAATTGCTTTCATGGGATCGAAACGTCGTCGACTCTCTGTACACCGTAAACACAATTTAATTTGTCATTGTTTATGTGTAACGGTGTCTCCGCACATTTATGCCTGTTCTATTTAATGTATGACGCACAAGCATCTGTTCTGCCTGAGCCTTTGTTTTGTTTTGTTTTATATGTACCTTGCTGGACGCAGGATTGTGTCCCCACTTTATTTTTTGCAAATATATGGAATATTAAACCAACCCTGTCCGGCTGGACAGCATTAATATAGCACTGATTCCTAGACTATATTTTATTTCCTCTTCTCCTATTGCCCTTGTCTGGGACCACTGTGTTTATAACTCACACTTATTGGAAAAGGCTAACCGCCACAGCATTATAGCCTGCCTTCTCTCCTTTGACGCAGAGAAGGCCTTCGACAGGCTGGACTGGTCCTTCCTCCAAGCGGTCCTGGGCAAGATTGGTCTAGGGTTGGGCATAATAGTTGAGATTATGGCTTCGTACGTCACCTGACGTCCCTCATCCGGGTCAGTAGGCAACATATGGCTCCCATTAACATCCTCGGGAGCATCCGTCATGCGTGTCCATTATCACCCCTTCTTTTTGTCCTCGCTGTTTAACCACTGGCCATCCTCATCCACCGTAATGCCGCCACTGCAGGCATCCCCTTCTAAGGCCGCAATCATAAAATCAGCTTGTTCGTGGATGACCTCTTGCTTACTGTCTCTCGACTCACTACCTCTCTTCCGGCTATTGCTGACAGCCTCGCTGCGTTCAAGGCGATCTCTGGCTTTAAAATCAACCTGACCAAATCTTATACACTTAATCTTACTATGTCCAAACAGGACCTCCCTGCGCTACAAGCCCTTGCACCGTTCCAATGGGCTTCCAACACAATCCGGTATCTCTGTCTGAGTCTCACTCCCACCCTGTCATCCTAGACACAGGCCAATTGGCCACAACTCCGCAAGTCCATTCTGGCAGATTTCCTATGCTGGAGGCCAGTTTTCCTCTCCTGGCTGGGTCTCATCAATGTGATAAAAATGAATGTCCTGACTTGGGCTCTGTATATTTTTCAATCCTTACCCTCTCCGATCCCCCAGGATAATATCTCTTCCTTACAGCGAGACTGTTAGACTTCATCTGGAATGGGAAGAAGCTGAAGATCTCCAATTTTTAACTGATACAGCCTACGGACCGGGGTGGACTTGCCTGCCCTAATCTCCTTGAGTACTATTGGGCTGCCCTCCTCAGGTATATCTCTGAGTGGGTGGTCCGCGAGAGTGATAAACAGTGGTACCACATGGATCGGGCGGTGGCTTGCCGACCCCTTTGGGATATAGCCGGGTTGCCCAAGCCCGCCTGACCACGCACCGCCTATATAGGTACCCCCCATTAAGACAGTTCTTGGCATTTAGGACAAGCTGGAACTCAAGAGTGGGCTCACTACCTTCCCCTCCCCCCAACACCCTGATTGTGCGCAACCCTTGCCTTCACGCCCACGTTCAAGCCTCATTGGTTTCCTAGCTGGGAAGAGGGGGGATTGTAGGACATTACAAGATCTTTTTGTGGTCACAGCCATAAAATCCTTTGACCAATGTAAGTCTATTATCAGCTCCCTGAAACAACGAGGTTACGGTACTAACAGTACTGCGTCACTGGGTGTTGCACCCCTCCAACTATCCTGAAGCTATCAGACCGTATACCCCTTTTTAAAAGCTGGTGAGAACGTATGATGAGTCTAAGGGGCTCATTTCCAATACATATTGGACACTGCAATATTCCACACCCCCTCAAGCCCATCCTTATCAACATTGCTGGCAGGCTACCACTACAGAGAGCATCTCGCTAAAGCAATGAGAAACCCTCTGGTGTGACATCCTCAAAACGTATTGCTGTATATCCCACAGGGACACTGCTTATAAGCTCATGTTCCAATAGTATTATACACCGGTTCGCCTATCCACCATATATCCCACTACATACTTCCTCTGCTGGCGATGCGCATTTGATGTGGGAGACTTTTGCCACATCTGGTTGTCCTGCAGTCTCATTGCCACATACTGGAAAGAGATCTTGGAGCACATTAAAACCAACTTAGGATATTCTCTAGCTGCCACCTACCTCACAGTTAACCTTGGTGTTCGACCTGTTGCCCTGGAAGCGATGACCCACGTGGATTGGAAACTTATTAGCCACATACTGAATGCTGCACGACAGCTTATAGCATTGACGTGGAAAAAAACAACTGGTCCCTTCTTTGCCTAATGGTTCACTTGCCTCTGGCACGTGTTGGCTATGAAACAACTATCGCACACACTCGCTCGAACAGAAACTAAATTTTAACACGTTTGGCACCCTTTGATCCACTATCTGACCCGATTGGCTTTCACCTGCATCAACCTGCCACAGCTTGGGGCATTGCAACTTTTTGAGTGACTTTCTCTCAACACTTGCTCCACAGACCAGCTTTTTCCTCCCATGTGCTATATACACCGCCCATGCATGCACTACCACTCGACAGTGCTCCCTCTTTAAAATGTTATGTAGATATTATTGACTTGAGTATGTTGCAATTTGACGTTTCTATGTTTCTTCTGGTTTTTTTGGTAGGTGACATGATGTGTTGTAGGAGGCTTTCTTTAATGTTTCTCTGGCGCCTGTATTGCCTATTACTGCGAACAGCTCTGGGCTCCCAGATAAACCTATCTATTATGCAATGTCATATCTGCTGTCCTATTATGATGGCTTCTGATGATTATGCCGCGCCTTGTTGTACCATGGCACAAATTCTTAATAAAACGATTGAGTAAAATGAAAACACTTCTTTATCTTCTATATGCTTTGTACAATGCATAAAGAATACCAAAGTAAGCAACCAAAGAGCTGGCCTCTCCCAATGCTTCCTGGATAGACTTCTACAATTTGTTTTGACCATTTCAGCCCCCTTCGTCCCCTGCAATTCTGAGAACTCAGGCAGAAGAACATACTTCACACATAGCCTGTGCTATTTTGAAGCCTGCTGCTGGGACTTATGAAGTTGCAGCCACCTTGTTTGCTCTTGGTCTCACCTTATTAGGAGTATTCCAAGTTACACACAGATTTAGTTACCTATATTGACATAAAGAAGGCCATTTTGAGGGAAAGAACAAATGTACAAAATAATGTTTCCTGTTTTTGTTTTGAGGGCATAGGGATCTGTCCAGTGTAGTTTAGTGCCTCCCTGCTTACTAAACTTGTAATTTTCTGGAATCATCAATTTATTGGTCATGAATGTTAAGTTACTCAAACCCTTCCTCGCATTATAGGCAATTCTGATGTAGAGAGTGGAAGAATTGGACTTTGGATGTCAATCTTCAGGCATCTAGTACTAGCAATTACATATAGTTTTTCAATTTCCAGGGATGTTGGTGTAGCTCTTTTGATAGACATCAGCAAAATACCTCCAATGCTTTATGCTAAGTTTGAATTCTAGATAAAATGTAAATCTGGACGTACATGGTTTAATTCTAAAAAAACTAAAATGAAACATTCTCATTTGTATAATTAAAATGATTTAACCTGAGCATACTGAACAGATTCAAGAAAATTAAACCATAAACCTGACCTCATTAGTGCATGTATAGAACCTTGTTCAGAGGCCACAAAGATACTGATGTATAAATCACTTAAAAATCCAAATGCCTTGTTCTTGGCAAGAAGTGCTTTTTAATGCTGGTAAATTATTATTATGAATAGAAATTATATGGGTTAGTGACTGAGCATATACTTTATGTGGAAGGAAATTGCTCGCCGATTAAAAACTCCCCATTCTTTCACCTTGAACTCACTTGTTTGTTCCTATCAACTTAGTGAAAAGATGTGTGTGAATCATCTGCTAATCCAGCATTTTTTGACACAAATGTTTCTGATTGATGTGTTTGCAGGCCATACATTTGATCCTTCAGAAGCTTGGGCCTATTACGGAGACTGAGGTGATGTTACCATGGAGTACAGTTGGAGAGGTCCTCAAACACATGGTTGAATCGGTTGCATCGTATATCTACAGGGAACATTTTGATGTTCTCTTCAGATGTTTGCAAGTACGTTTTCCTTATGGAGTGAGAAATAAAGAAAATGAAGTTTCTCTGTTTCACCAAGCGACGTGCTGTAATGTTGTGCAATTAACTTTTATTTTTAGCAACTAGAAGTTGCTTTGCTTATCCACTTACTGATTGTGATCTGTAGGAGGAGCACGAACACTCACTCACTATTGTGTATCATTATGTGTTAGGAAAGTTTTCTTCTTTTCTTTTGATATATTTTGTTCATCATTGTGAATATTATAGAGTACTGGCTTATGCTTCATTAACAAACAAGCCTGCTTTCTTTATATAAGTCAACCGTAAAAAGGCTTGGTCTTTTAGCTCACTCAGTGCCTTTATTCCTCTATATCTTCTTTTTCATTTCCCTAAAGTAGTTTGTCTTTAGTGTTTATGCATCTCTTAGCTGTGCGTAAGTGAGAAATGTTTGGTGAAGTCATAAACCATGGATAGTCACACACCATTAACCTAGAGGCATGATCACGCTTCAGAGTCGGCTTCTTGTTGCAGGACAGACACCTCAGAAAAGGTGGGGGCATTTTCAAATGAGTAGTGAAACATCCCTCAGACAGGAGCTGGAAAATAGAATGAACGGGTCAGCTGCCATGTGGCGTAGGATGGGGTAGTAGTTGTGTTTTCTCCCTTAAATCTTTAGTATAAAATTTACGGCTTTTGGAATTTGCTGCTATCTCACTCCATTCACATTTGTTTTTTCCAGTTAAATTCTCATTTATTTCAGTTAAATGTTCCTTTTAAATAATGATTTCTTTTTGTAGTATCAGCAATTTCATTATGACCTAAAATTGTTTAGAATTACAATTGTACTCTTTTTATTTTTTAACAAAAAAACGAAAGAAATTAAGTTTATATTGCCTTAATGTATGCACAGTAAAGTAAGGGTATTCCAAGAAGATCTAACCTCTTGTTAAGTGCTCCAGAATGCCACACATTATTCAGTGTTTATTACTTCCCATGACAGATGTTTGAATTACTAAGTAACATTTCCTAGTTGTCCTACTAAAAATCTGCAAAAGTTCATTATATAGGGACGTTGCTGTTTTGCACTAACAGACGACTTGGTCTCTTTATCAGACCATGCATGGTATCATTTGTGGTGGGGCAACAGTATGATGGGAAGAAAATGCATAGAAAATAGCACAAAGCTGGGAGAGGTGAAGAAAACAGGTTGTATGCTCCCATGTGTCTAGAAATAGATCAAGGGACACATAAGCAGAAGGCAAATTCTTGATGCGGTAGTTGCTAGGCCTTTAGGAGCCACTGCCCTAGTAAAAGTACTTTACGGCTGATTTGGTTTTTTTTTGTGCTTTTTTGTCATCGAGCCAGTGTTGAGTGCCTCCTCAACTCCTTTCTTCCTTTTCTGCATAGGTATTATTTGTTTGTTTAGTTAACCAACTAAAAAGCACATGACAAAAACCCAAATTCTTGATTTATGAGCATTGTTTCCTGAATTGCACTGACCCTTTTGCCCACAAGAAGTAAAAAAAAAAATCAAATGACTTGGTAATTCCTATGGAAGATGCAGAACATATCCCTGATGAAGAATAGTAGACAGCACATGGACTGCATAATTTCAGTTTCTGCATATGGGGTGTTCCTCTGTTACTCCTGGGCTAGATATTGTATACATCATAGCTGCATTTATCCAGATCATACATGTTGGTTGTCCCTCTGATTCTCTGGGGTGACGTCAACAGAGCGTTTAGCATAGAGTATTTACAACAGAACATTTACTGTTCCTGCCTGTTACCAGTGCATGCCACTGTATTGCTCTTCTGGGCATTTACCATGGCAGACTGTATGTGGTACAAAAGTGTAGGTTACTGTAGGATGGATTGAGCAATTTCCTTAGCAAGCAACTGTTAATTGCTGATGATAAAGGGCTGAATGTAGCCTAGGAGAGTTAAGCGCTAGGCCATAGCCTTCTTGATTTACGACTTGCAAATTTTTCCTACTTTCTTTGCAGTTGCATTTTGTGAGCCTGTTTATTTTATAGTGACCCTGGGCTATGTCTGCCTGTAACCAGACCATGCAAGTGGGTTCCTGCTCGGTCTCTTCCCTGTACTCTCCAGAGAGCAATTACTGAAGCTGTGCTTTCTCTTTTGGGCATGCCTGGAGGTTCATTCTCTTTTGCTTCTAGACTCTTTAAATCATTCTCCATGCGTGTCATTATCCAGCGCTTGCCAGTGAATTGCTCGCTTCTTTCGCCTGGATGGACTTTATAGATCATTTGTCATGGCTGCCAGTACACAGTATACAGTGCATGCCTGTGGGCCCTCGGTCACTCCTAGGTGGACTCTTCAGATCCTTTACCATGGCTGCCTATATGCAGTGTGTGTCAGGTGGCACTGGGTAGGCTCCAAATAGCATTTGTGATTGTTGTTGTCATACCTGATTATATTGGTCTCCAGACATGGCTGCCTGTATCCAGTGTATGCTTGTGAGCTGCTCCTTTCTCACTCCTCAGTGTACTTGTCTGATAATTTGCTATTGTTGCCTTTATCCTGTGTTGCATGTGGAGAATGAGGAAGAACAATGCAGACAGGAGCACTTTCAAATCCACCTTGAGATGTTTCCACCAAATTAACCTGACCACCAAACGCACCGCTCTGGCGAACCGCATTGATTCCAGCACTAACGGAAGCAAATACATCTTTGCCATTGTAAAGGATTTCACCTCACCAGCAGCTGCCTCCAACTCGATTATCCTCTCGCAGGACCTCTACAACAACCTCAATTTTTCTGTAACAAAATCACAACCATTTACAGCAACTTCAACTCGCAACAGGAGGCGACAGACCTTGCCAAACGCCTCCTGATATTGTCCAAAGAACCAAATCTAACCACATGCCCCATTATCACCCCATCATTAAAAATCACCGCCATTATGAAGTCCATCCACTCATGGACCCCATCAGACCCCTTCCCCCACTACGCCAGAGGCATGTAAACCATAAGTGCCATGCTCACAGCCATTCTGACTGCCTCTAACCTTTTCCGCGACATTGCTGTATCCTTTGAAACTCGCAGCTGTCCTTCCATTGCTGAAGAAACTCTCCGCGAACCCTTTGATGCGTGACAACTACATTCTGATCTCCCTGCTGCCATTCCCGGCCAAGGTCTTAGAGAAAATCATAAACAGGCGCCTTACTGAATACCTCAATGACTACCAACTCCTTGACGCCACTCAGAGTGGTTTTAGACCAAACCACACACACACTGACCTCATCGCCACCACGGATGACATCCGCATGACTCTGGGTGGAGGCGATACGGCGGGCCTCATCCTCCTGGACCTCTCTGCAGAGATTGATCTGGTCTCCCACCCATATGCACCCAATGCCTACACAGCATCTGATTCCTAGGGCATGCACTCCAGTGGATCTTCTCCTTCGTGACTGGAAATACCCTGTGAGTTAGCCTGACATCTTAACCTCAGACACGTACAACCTCACCTGTGGAGTTACACAAGGATTCTCCCTGAGCTCAACCCTCTTCAACCCATACATGATCCCTCCAACATCATGTGCTCTCACATTATCAATGCCCTGTCTTATTTTGATAACACACTGCTCATTCTCTCCCTCACGGGCAAGACACCCAGGACATGGATCAAGTTCAATGCCTGCATGTAGGAAAGTGTCCCTTTTTGACATGGTCACCCCCACTTTTTGCTTGGTATCTGATGCAATTTTCACTGAAGTGCACTGATGTTCTTGCTAACCAGGTCCCAGAGCCAGTGCTAGTTCCCCTAAAATAAGGTGACTGTTCATTTGTTCCCCAACTGGTAAGAACTTTATTTTTATTTATGTCATTTATAAAGCGCATGAATCACCCCGGGTGGGGTATCTCCGCGCTAAAGACGACTAAAGAGGCACTAAAGCTAAAAGAGTGATGTTTTAAGTTTTTTCCTAAAAATCAGGTAGTTAGTGCATTGGTGGATGTCCAGTGATAGCTGGTTCCATATTTGTGGGGCTAGGTAGGAGAACGCTTTGCCTCCTAATCTGGCTTGTTTTATGCGCGGAACAGTGAGAAAACCCTTGTCTTTTGATCGAAGGGTACGTGAAGGTATATATCTAACCAATTTATCCGCTAGATATTTTGGTCCCATTTTGTTAAGGCCTTTGAATACCAAACAGCTGATTTTGATTTCAATTCTTTTACGTATGGGCAACCAGTGTAATTTACGTAGTAGGGGGCCTGAGGGAGTGCGGGAAGGAGCACTGGTTACCAGACGGGCCGCCGTGTTCTGGACCACTTGTAAACTGCTCAAGGCAGTTGTCTTAGCAGAGATCAACAGGGCATTGCTGTAATCCAGTCGGCTAAGGACCATAGCGTGTACCAAGGTCTTTCGTGTAGAAGAAGGGAGAAGGTGGAAAACTTTACGGAGCAGGCTGAGAGCGTAGAAGCATGTCCGTTTAGTTGTAGCTATATGTTTATCCAAATTAAGTTTGCTATCAATTAGCACGCCCAGATTCTTAACCACTAGTTTAGGGGATGGTGCAGGACCCAGTTCCTCTGGCCACCAACAAGGTGACCAGCTGGTCAATGCGTCTTTAAACAACATTATTTCTGTTTTATCTGCGTTTAATTGCAGAAAGTTGTTGCTCATCCACGATGTAATAGTTTTCATCCCATTAGTAAAGATGCTCTTGATGTTAGGAGTGTTTTTATCGAAAGAGAGAAGGAGCTGCGTGTCGTCCACGTAAGAAATGGGAGTAAACCCAATATTTCTTAAGAGTGCTGCGAGTGGGGTGACATATATATTAAATAATGAAGGGCTGAGACAGGAGCCCTGAGGCACGCCCTTTGTTACCATTGTTGTCTGAGATTTAAAGGGACCAAGATTAACTGTTTGCGTTCTTCCCTTTAGAAAGTCCGTTAGCCAGTCTAGTGCCTTGCCCTGAATGCCTATGGCCCGTAATCTCTCCAACAAGATATGATGTGAGATGGTGTCGAATGCTGCGGAGAGGTCGAGCAGTATAAGAATTACTGCTCGACCAGCATCCGCATGCATTCTAATGTCATCCATGACATTAACCAAGGCTGATTCTGTGCTATATTTGGGGCGGAATCCTGATTGTGAATGGTCAAGACAGTCTGATGATTCAATGAAGGTGGAGAGATAAGTATTAATATGTTTTTCCAGTATTTTACCATACAGAGGGAGAAGTGAAATGGGACGATAGTTGGAGATTACATCGGGGGACAATTTAGTATTTTTCCTAATAGGCATTATCTGGGCCGCTTTCCACTCAGAGGGAAGCTTACCTTCTGTAATCGAACTATTTAAAATGGAGCACAGTGGTGCAGCCAGCCCTGCTGCTAGACCTCTGGAGATTTTTGCTGGAATTAAGTCTTTAGGGGATCCAGATTTGACAGATTGTAATAGTTTTTCTGTGTCTTTAATAGTGAGCAGAGGAAATTCTTTCAGAGTGAGAGAGTTATGGGAGTCTAGGGGTAGTTCTGCAATTGAATTATGACTTGAACTAGTAACGGTAGAAATGAGTTTATTGTAAATATTGTCAATCTTCTGTGTAAGGAAGTCAGCAATATTGTCACAGAGTAACTGAGTTGGTGCATCTTCTGGTTTACAAGCTTTGGGATTGATGAAGGTATTGAGTACTTGGAAAAGAGTTTTAGGGATGTTATCTGTTTGTGCTAGCTGGTTGGCTATATGTTTTTTCCGAGCAGCTTTGATGTTTTTATGGTAGGAGTCTATGGCAATTTTGTATTTTTCTTTATCAGAAGGTGCCTGAGTTCTGCGCCATTGACGCTCTATCTTTTGCACCGGCTTTTTCGGACCGGAGGTCTGTTGAATACCATGGAGTCTGAGGACGCTTGGGGGCCATTGATGAACTTTTCAGGGGGGTTAATTCATCTAAAGAGATTAATACTGCGTCCTGAAAATCCGTTAGTTGTTTCTCTACTGAGTCTGATGATGAAAAGTGTGGAGGGATAAAAGTGTCCCTAAAGAGTGTAGGTGTCAATTTGTGCCATTGTCTATGGGCTCGCGTAATAGATTTTTCCACGCATTTATACTCGGCAGGGCCCATTAGATCAAATGCAATGGAAGAGTGGTCCGACCAGATCAAAGGGGTGGTAGATTTGTAAAGCGTATGAGGGGAGTTTGAAAGAACCAGGTCTAGAGTATGACCCGCAATATGCGTCGGCGCCTCGTTGATTTTTATGAGTCCTAATGACGCGAGCTCGGTCAGAAGAGCAGAGGCCTTAGGCTCCTCTGGATTCTCACTATGGACATTAAAGTCACCTAATAAAAGAAATTTGTTGGAGGATATAACATGTGAGGCAATCAGGTCTAATAGAAGGGTGATGGAATCGAGGAGTGGTCCCGGGGGGCGGTATACAAGGGCTCCCATCCAACTCAACTGTGCATGAAGATCTAATCTAAATGCTAAAATTTCAATTTTGTCGTTGCTGAGTTGATCTAGTAAAGTAACTTTAATCGGGTCTTTGTAAATAATGGCTATCCCTCCTCCTACCCTACGAGGTCTATCTAATTTCAAAATACGATATCCGTCTGGGAGTGCCATGGCAATTGCTGGGGATGAAGATGGTTTCATCCATGTTTCCGTTAGAAATCCGATGTCTGGAGAAGAAGAAGAAAGCAGGTCCCAAATGTTAATAGCGTGTTTGGGGAGTGAATGGACATTAGCCAGGAAACAGTCCCAGCTTACCTTATTTTCACCTAATTTACGGGGGGTTTTGAAGTCAATTTGTGGTATGGGTGAAATACTCTGGAATCTACAGTGTGTACATGTGAGGGGACCTTCCACTAATCTAGGGAATTTGTGGGTACAGGAGTTCGCTTTATTATACATCACAGGAGCTCGTATGTGGTTCCTAATGAGCGTAAGCTCTTGGCTGGTGTACTTGATGGGTTGATCAGGCCTAATTGCCCGATTTGGGGAAGCACCAGCAGAGTTTCTGGCTCCTGGCGACGCCCAGGCACGGACGGGCGCAGACGGGCTTGCCTTAGGCGCGCCGGCCAGGGCATGTGAATTTGTAGTTCCAGGCAGCTAAACAGCTGACCTGGTAACTGCACGTCACTTCCGGGTGATGCGACACTCCCTCCACTCAAACGGAACAATCCGTGGTGGACCGGGGAGGCACCCCTCTGAGCAACCCTGTATAACCAGTGAGTACACCGTGTACGTAACTTTAAAACAAATGTTATTTTTTTAAAAAATTAAACGAATTGTTGTTTATCTTTAAAACAAGCATTATTTTAAAAAAAACGAGTGCACACAGAAAACAGTGAGGCAAGCGTGCGCGAGTAGAAGGAAGGCAGATTATGGAGCCCTTTACCAGGCGCTCCTGCTGTAGCTGACTCGTCTAGCAGAGTCGAAGAGATCCTATGTGCTGCCTCTAGCGCGTCCCCTGCGCGTCGGCCAGGGCATGTGAATTTGTAGTTCCAGGCAGCTAAACAGCTGACCTGGTAACTGCGCCTCACTTCCGGGTGATGCGACACTCCCTCCACTCAAACGGAACAATCCGTGGTGGACCGGGGAGGCACCCCTCTGAGCAACCCTGTATAACCAGTGAGTACACCGTGTACATAACTTTAAAACAAATGTTATTTTTTTAAAAATTAGACTAATTGTTGTTTATCTTTAAAACAAGCGTTATTTTTAAAAAACGAGTGCACACAGAAAACAGTGAGGCAAGCGTGCGCGAGTAGAAGGAAGGCAGATTATGGAGCCCTTTACCAGGCGCTCCTGCTGTAGCTGACTCGTCTAGCAGATTCGAAGAGATCCTATGTGCTGCCTCTAGCGCGTCCGCCCTTTAGCATCTCTATAAGTCTCTAGTAAATGGTACCTCAGGTACCTAGGGCATGGGTACTAAAGAGGGTCCCTAAAAGCTGCAGCATGTATTGTGCCACCCTAAGGGACCCACCACCAATCTTATAAGGACTGCCATTGCAGGCTGTGTGAAATGGTGCAGACAAATGTGAAAACACTACATGGCACGTACCCTATGTGCCATGCCCACAGACACTGCATGCAATATATGTAAGTCACCCTTACAACAGGCCTTCTAGTCCTAAGGCAGGGTGCATTACACTACATGTGAGGACATATCTGCATGAGCAGGTATGAACCTGTGCTGTCTAGTTCAGTTGCTAGATAGTGCAAGTGAACAGGGCAGCCATCTTAAGTATTTGTACTGGGCACTGGTCATTACAGTTTCCGAGCTACGTGATGGCTTCACAGAAACCTATGGTGTTTGGTATCAAACACCTGTTCTTAATAAATCCATACTGATGACAGTAGTGGATCTATTAAAACATGCACCCAGAGAGCACCTTAGAGGTGCCCCCTGAAAACCTACCAGCCTCTTAGTGTGCTGGCTGACTGGTATCATTCAGCCTGCCACTACAGACATGTTTCTGATCCCCTGCAGGTGAGAGCCCACTCTCTCTGAGGCCAGAAGCCATGCCTGCTCTGGACGAAGGTGTTCACACCTCCTCCAGCAGGATGGCTATTAAATCTGCATACGAAGGTCAGACGCTTCTAAGCCCCTGCCGCATTTTATATGCAACCCTGGCTTCCCCTAGACCTGGGAGATGCCACCCCTGCCCTAAGGCCTATTTGGCAGAAGGACAAACGCGAAATTAAGCCATTAAAGGAGGCGTGGTGCACTACCAGACCAGTCACACCCCTAAGGTGGGCTACCTGATGTGCCCCACAAAAGGATTCCACCATCTTGATTTTGGTGGAATTAGGAACTCTGGGAGAGGGTTATGCCCACTCCCCACAGGAAGTGGTCATATAGGAGGTATAGTGGCCCCAAGGGTAAGTAGCCCATTGGCTACTACCCTTAACTCCCCTTAACGCCTCTAATTTGACACCAGGAACTTGGATTCATCTCACTAAAAAAGAAGACAAAGAAGAGCTGAAGAAGCGAGAACTGAGCACTGCCTGCGGACGTTTGCCACCAAACCCTGCCTGCGGACGTTTGCCGCCAAACCCTGCCTGCTCCTGTCTGGACAGTTGCAGAGAACCCAACTCGTGCTGCAGCTGTGCATCCTCCAAAAGCCTCGGAGAGCTGCCAGCACTTCACAAACCAGCCAGCATCTCCATTGAAGTGGAGGAGCCATTTACCTGCAACTTGCAGACACTGACCGCAATGTCCAGTTCACCGTTCTGCTGACAACTCGGTTCACACGTAGCAGCTGCCCAGAAGGAGGTCACCGTGCTCTAGGTGGTCAGATCTGTCTCCCCACCAAGTGTGAAAACACCAGGACCCCCAGGTGCCGCCCTGCACCAGTACTCGAGGTACCGGACCCCTTGCAGCAAACAACACTTGGTCCAAGTCTAATCCGCTCTCCAACACCGTCAAGACCGACCAGCCAACGAGGAACGATCGCATCGCAGAGGTCAGCACAGAGCTGTCCTGCTTTGTCCCCTTCTGCAGGTCTGACCGAGATCGGGGAGGGCCTCTGACGCAACGGACCAGCAGACCAAAAGCTCTCTGCACCCGAGATCCCCAGCCCTTGTCCAGGAACACCAACTGTATCCCTTGCTCTCAGGACCCTTACTAACTGAGCACCCCTTCCCCCATTGGGAGTTCCCGGTCTTGTCCCTAAGTCCCCCTCTGCAGCCTGTTTCTAGGTGGCCTCCCTCTTTGCCTCCGGTGTAGCACGCAAGGCTACCAACCCATCCAGCACCTCTGCACCCGAGCACTCCAGGGCAGGTAAACCCGAACTGCTGGTGGTTCTTTGGACCTTGGCCCCCTAGCACCTTAAGTCCGACACCCATAATACAATTGCAAGTATCTGTATGCAGTATACTTTTCTTTCTCCATAGGAAAGCATTTCCACATAAAAACGCATTTGTGTGACAATTTTACTTGCCTGTAAAAATTGAGAACTTTAAAAGTACTTACTCAGTTACAAAATTCTTGGTGTTGAAATATATATTAAATACTTGTTATTTTTCTGTAATTGGTCTTGAGTTTCTTCTTGAATGTGTCACATGTATTGACTCTGTGTGTGCAACAAATGCTTAACACTACCCTCTGATAAGCCTAAACTACTCGTCCACACTACCACAAAAGTGAGCATTTGGGATTATTAATTTAAGCCTTGGAAGCCAATAAGGGTTGTCGGCACTTTCTACATAGTGTACCTCGTTTTGGTACACTACATAAAAAGCCATACATTGGTGGATCAGCGGTGGGGTACAAGACTTTGCATTTGCTGATACCACTTGGTCAGTAGCTGAGTCCACAAAGAAACCCACAGTTGACTTTGGTCAAAAATTATTTTTGAAATTTGTCCAAATTGTTCTAATTTGAATGGTTAGGGCATTCTGTTAAGTCCCCTAGTCCTGTAGTATTAGAATCTTTAAATGTATACTTGTAGTTAGACCTTAAAAATCTGGTCTTCACTAAAACATGTCAACCTTTGAGGATAGAGTAAGATAACTCTACCTGACCCTACTTGCAACTTAGTTTGAAGCAGCTAAAGGACCTCTGCAAGGCATGCAAAATTGCAACTGGGTCTAGACCAACCAAAGCACAACTCCAGGAGTTGCTTGCTGAGTTTGGTAGAGCCCAGGCAAATGAAGAACACGCTGACAACATTGATTATGATATGACCATGTCAGTGAAGATGAGACTGCTAACAGTACTTATGGGGATAACTCCACTTCCAGTAACCCAGAGGAAGATGAAAACAGTAGAAACGTCTTACTTAAAACTGTACCTGGAGGTAGGCCAGCCCCACTTCAGGCCCCAAGAAGAACTAGAGGACTCAGACCAGGAGCTGGAGAGACAAGCTAGAAGAGTAGCCCTGGATGCCAAAATCCTGGCCATAGAAAGGGGAAGGGCTGAATGGTGGCAGCATCAAAACAAATAGGGAGAGAGAGGAAACTTTTGATTCCAAAATTGCCAAAGGGATTGTCCCCAAATACGTTGAGGGTGATGACATCACAAAATGGTTCACGGCCTTTGAGTGGGCTTATAGAATGTGGAGATCACACTAGAGACACTGGGCTCTGTACTCTGTGAGCTATTCTCAGGAAAGTGTAGGGATAGACTCCTGACACTGGATGAGGAAAGGGCTGAGTCTTATTTATTTAAAAAAAAAATCTTTTTATTTCAAAAACAACAAGACAGTTTCAATCACCACAAATGCACAATAATAACTTTTCACTTCTCCTGGTTACATTTTTGACATTCTTAGCGGTCTGATAGTTACACTTTGCCAGGTGTTTCATCCATTGTTCCCTCCTTAGTCAATTTTCCTCCTGTATTTCCTCCCACCTCCTCTGTGGCCTTGGGGCCGTACATGGGTTACCTCTAAAGTCATTCCATTTATTCCACACCTTCCCCCATTTTTGGGGGCATCCCCTGTTAGTATAGACCGCCTTCTCCGCCACCATGCACCAGTCCATATCCCTCTTCCAGTCCCTCAAGGAGGGAGTCGTATCTGCCCCCCATGTTCGTGCTATATTTATTTTGGCAATCATTAGTGCTAAAGTCACACCTATTTGGTCTCCTCTCCCCAGATCCGTCCCCTCCCACACATACACCATTTTGCCGAAATGGGTAACTCACTCCCATATACCTCATGTGCCTTCCAATATGCAGCCTCTACGACAGAGCGCTTCGGTGTGTTTCCCCATCTTTACCAATGTGGTGCATGTGGTGTAGGCCCTATGAGGGATTTTGAGTTGCAGCAGGCGAAAAAGGGCTCTAATGTCTACCTCTCGAGGGGAGGCAAGTGCCTCAATCCACTCCTCTTGCTGCATATCTGGGATGTCTTTCTCCCATTTACCCCATAATTGGGTTAACTGGTCAGGTGCATGATTTATTAGTTTCTTGTATGTGAGTGAGATCGCCTTTTGGTGATATGTTCCTCCAATAACCTGCATTCGAGTGGGGAAGACTCTGGGAGGGACTCCTCCCCCCCACCCCCCCTCCTCTTGGCAGGGCTGCCTGCAGGGCGTGTCGGAGTCGTATGTAGCGGAACGCCTCCGTGGGGGCTAGGTTATAACCTTTCTGTAAATGGTCTAACACCCCCTCCCCTCCACACGTCCCCGACCGTCGAGATGCCCAGCAGGTCCGACTTGTCGAACCCCTGTCTTTCCCCCAGGCTGTCAAGGAGTTGGGACTCCCACAGTGGTGTCACCTGTGTGATTTTATTTTTCAATCCCATCTCTCCCAATGTCGAGTGCCAAGTCTGGACTGTGAGAGCTGTGGGGCCCATCAGTTGAAGTTTTTTTGGCGGGCCGTATAGGGCACGTAGGTACCCTCTGGGTCCCAGCGTCAGACGGTCCATCTGATACGCCGGCTCGGTCATGGGCTGGTGGACCCATTGATTAACTGCCATTAGTTGCGCTGCTTGGTGGTAGTTTCGAATATCAGGGAGAGCTATTCCCCCGTCATACCATCCCTTAGTGAGTTTATTCAGAGCTATTCTTAGTGCCCCACCATCCCACAGCAACTTTCTGATCTCGCCCTGTATGGGTTTAAAGTACTCGTCGGGCACCGGGGGAAGGGTGTATTTTGGAGGACGTAGAGAAAACGTGGCAGCACCCTCATTTTAAACAGGGTTGCCCTACCCAAGAGGGATAGAGGAAGTGCCCTCCAATGCTGCACATCTTCCTTCAATCAAATCAGAGAAGGGTGTAGATTTCTCGCCGTAAAAAGCTCCCTATTAGCTGTAACAAAGACAACCAGGTATCGAAACCCATCTGTCACCACCTGTGCCTCGCATTCTCTTGGCATTCTCGGTGCCTGCCCGTGTAAAATGAGGACCACTGATTTTGTCCAGTTGATCGTGTATCCAGAGAACCGTCGGTAGGTAGCAAAGACATTTAGAATTCTGGCAATAGAGGATCTGAGCGATGCCACATATAAAAGGAGATAGTCGGTGTACAGTGATATTCTATCTTCCCAGTTGGCCGACCAGCGCAGCCCACGTATCTGGGGGTCCCCCTGGATCCAGGCCGCTAGCGGCTCGAGAGCCAACGCGAATAGTAAGGGCGAGAGGGTGCAGCCCTGCCTGGTCCCATGGTGAAGTTGGAAAATTCGTGACACCCTCCCATTCACCTTCACATGTGCCAATGGCGCCCTGTAAAGGGGCTGGACCCAAGCACGAAACCGCGGTCCCACCTCCATATGTTCCAGCACCGTGAGTAAAAAGGGCCATTCGATCATGTTGAAGGCCATACGGGCGTCCAGAGACAGCACGACTGCGTCTTCTTGTATTCTATTTACTCGACCCAAAACCCCCTGAAGCCGTCGGAGATTGAGGGCTGTGTTGCAGCCCGGCATAAATCCAGATTGGTCTGGATGTATCACTTTAGGAATGATTGTGATTTAGGCGAGGTGCCAAGAGTTTGGCGAGGATTTTTGCCTCAATGTTTAGTAGGGAGATGGGTCGGTATGACCCGCACTGATCCCTTGGTTTCCCTACTTTGTGGATTACCGCTATTGAGGCTATTCTCTGGTCTAGGGGTAATTTGCCTGCCCCTCGACTCTCTTCGTACATTCTCAGCAGATGGGGAACTGTGTGCTTGGCTGTAGATTTATATAGTTCAACTGGTATCCCACTTAGGCCTAGTGCTTTCCCTGATTTAACCTTCCTGAAGGGCCTGTTGCAATTCTTCGGTTGTTAGCTCTTCATCTAGAGTTTGTACGTCTTCGTGTGTCAGTGGGGGGAGGGGTCTATCTTTTAAGGAGCTCGAGAGCTTCCTGGGTTGTAATGGGGGAGTCATCTGTATAAATAGTTTCGTAGTGATTAGCGAATTCCTCCTCAATATCTTGAGGGTCTGTGAAGGTATCCCCGCTCTTCGAGTGAATTGAGGCCACCCATCGGCTGGCTCTTTCTTGTTTGCCAAGCCAGGCGATAAGCCTCCCTGCTTTGTCTACATGCTCGTATACACGATACTTCGCCTCTTCCTGAGACACCTGAGCAGCGCCTACCGTCAGGTCTCTATATTCTTGGTGTTTTAGACTCAATAAGTGTTTTGTGTCTTCGTCGTCTAATCTTACTACTTGTTCTAAATCCAGTATGCTCTTTTCCACCTCCTCCACCTCCTTTCTTTTGTCTCGCTTGTGTCCTCTCATGCATGTTAGTGCTTCCCCTCTAATGACTGATTTGTATGCCTCCCAGAGTGTCATTGTTGATGCCACCGAGGCCTCATTCTCCATGAAATAATTCTAGGTCGCTTTGATGAGGTCTTGTCTGATTTTGGGAATTTTCAGATATATGACATTTATAGCGATTGTGTTCCTTGGACGTTGTTTACCGACTGAGTACTTTGCCCGGACTGGGGAGTGGTCGGATATTCCTCGTGTGAGATGCCTAGCCTCACTGAAGCCCGGAATTTGGGCTGAGGGCGTGATTAGAAGGTCTATCCTAGAGCGACTATTATGTACATTAGAGTGAAAGGTGTATTCTCGCTGCCGCGGGTTTTGTGCTCTCCAGATGTCGCATAGGCCAAGAGCTCTGAGAAAGCTAATTGTGTCTGTACTGTGTGGGACTTCCTCACCGGATGTCTGTCCAGTGTATCGTCTAGTGCCATATTGAAATCCCACCAATGATGAGGTGCCCTGTCGGAAATTCTAATAGTAGTTTCCCAGGTCTGGGAGAGTCGAACTTGCCAAGACCGGTGGTACATATACTGAGAGTATATTAAACGTTTCTCCCTCCCATTTCCCGGGGAGGGCTGTAAACCTTCCCAGTTTATACGCCATGTCTTTTCAACTATCAGTGGGAATCTTTTCTTAAGGAGTATCCCGGTGCCCCTGGAGCTAGCAGTGAATCCTGCGTGACTCTCCATCTTATAGCCCCATCTGTCCAGTGCCTTACATTTATTGCGCAGCAGATGGGTTTCCTGCAGTAGGATTACATCAGGTGAGTGACATTTGATAAACCGAAGCACTATACTTTTTAATTTTGTCCCCCAAGCCATTGACAATCCACGTCAGCAGCTTTAGTTCCGGTGTCACCTTGTGGGCCATGTTGGATATTGGAAGGGATTATGTTTTTGTTGGGCCCCAGAGAAGCGTATCTCTCTAGGTCCTGCTAGCTTACGTCTCGCAAAGTGAGCTTCAGGTGTTTGCGCTATAGTGTGGTAACTCTGCCATGATTTTGCATTTACAGTTTGTACAATCAAAAACAATGTAAACTCACCCAACGGGGTGTCTAACTCTTCCCCCCCCCTCTCCCTCCTGGATCCCTTGAAACTACCTCCCACCCCGCACCCCTGCCAGGCGGACCCTTTCATCCCGCCACCCCCAACTCAGCAGAGTGCCTGTCGTCCCTCCCCATTTGAATAGAGTCAGGAGAACATGTACCTCCCCGCTGTCCCAGTCTCCCACCCCAACATTGCACGTTCAAAATCGCAATTCTCCCTTGAACCGTTTTAATCAAATTTGTCCAAAGTCTGCCTTTGTGTGGTGCCTTACACATAGTTTGGTCCCTCATTTGGGAGTCATTTTACCTCGCCTCTTCTTTTGGCTGTGTCCGTCTATTGCGGGTAGACCCTCAAGGGGGATCACTCCTCCAGTCATTCTTTCAAAGCAGTCTCACCTTTCGCACTGAACCCATCTTGGAGCTCAGTCTCTCTCGCGTACTGCGGTGGTATCTCCTCCGATCTGTCTCCCCGATGTCTCACTGTCCGTGGATCTGGACATTTGTATGGATCTTGTTCCTTGGCTCCGTTTCGCTGGGGAGCTCCCCACTGTACGCCAGCCATCCATCCATGCCCATGCCTCCTCCGGTGATTCAAAAAACCATGATTTAACCCCTTCTTCCACTCGGAGCTTCGCCGGGAACATCATTGAGTACTTTACTTCCCTTTTCCTCAACTCTTGCTTCACCGCCAGGAATGTTTGCCTCTGCTTTTGCACTTTTTGGGTGTAGTCCGGGAAGAAGGATAATTTTGCATTTTCATAGCAGACCTGTGGGGCCACCCTGGCCACCTGAAGCACTACATCACGATCCCTATAGTTGAGAAGGCGGGCCAGTATAGGTCTCGATGGGGCCCCGGGTCGTGGTCTCCCTCCTGGCGCTCTATGAACTCTCTCCACCGTGAATAATTTAGAGAGGCCCCGCGGCTGTAGATGTTGAACAATGAGCTCCTTGACGAATAGGGCAGTGGATGGGTCTTCTGCTGTTTCTGGCACCCCCAGGATACGCACGTTATTCCTCCTTGATCTTCCCTCAAAATCCTCCAGCTTCGCTTCCAAGCTGGACGTCGCTGCCTGAAGCTCCCCAACTCTTTCCTGCAGAGCTTTAGTGTCTTGTTTGAGTGTCCCAGCGGTTTCTTCCACTGCTTGGAGCCTGGCACACATATTGCGCATATCTGCCCGTATCAGGATCACCTCCGCTCCCACATTATCTATTCGCCCCTCTAAGGCCGTTCGCTCTCCCTTTATTGCGGCCATGATGTCATATAACGAAGGGGGTTCACCCATTGCCTGCTGCTGAGGTGTCGCCGACAGTTGGTCTCCGGAAGGGTCCATCCCCCCCCCTGGCCCCTGGACAGGGCGAATTTGTCCAGTTTAGTGCGATCCCTTAGGGCCGCGGGCCCCAGTCATCACTCCGGAGACCGGTCTTGTTGGCGGGGGGGGGGGAGGTGGGATTACGGGCCCTCGGGTACTCCCTGCCGCAGGAAGGTGATATCCCTGCACGGCCTGTCAAGTTTCCCCAAGCTCTCAGGGCCCCTGGTTCACTGTCCAGCCCCCACGCTGCCACACTCTGCTCCGTTGGATCCTTCACCTTTTATTCCCCCCTCGGTACTCCCGGCATTTTAGGGTTGGGGTCCGGACACGTGCAGATCCTCTGGCCACTTGCTGGTATATTTCTTAGGCCGCCGTTAAGTAGCAGGGCCCGGGACCTTTTCACACCGCGCCGAACGCAGCCGCCTCCTCTCCCTGATACGCCACCACTCGCCTTTCCCCAGCACTCTGGGGTCTTTGCCACTGCTCGGAGCTCTCGCTTCGCCCAACCTGTGAGCAGGAGTTGGGTCTCTCCCCCTCCGGAATCTCACCGTGTCTCGCTACTGCCGTCGCGGAGGCTTGCGTCGCCTGTGGGTCCGAGCGTTGATGTTCTGGCCTGTACCCACTGTCCGCGGAGTATTCTAGTCGGGGCGCCGCAGTGGTCCACTCTCCGGGTCGTCGTTCTGTCGATCCGCCGTCTCATCGCCTGTCGAGTGCACTCGTCCGAGCTCCACCCACTTTACGTTGTCGGACGTCCTCGCTTCTCGTAATCGAGGCCGCAGCTTACTGTTCGCTACTAGGCCACAGGACCATTTCCAAGCCCCACGGCCTCCTCAATGGACGTGTTTCGATCCTCACGCTTCCCCGAGCACCCACCACTATCTGGTTCTCGGTTTGGGGACAACCGCTATGGATTCATGTACGGATAGACTGGGGGATGAGTTCTGGGCAGCGGAGCCGGTCTAAGAAGCGGCCATCTTCTTCGCCGGTCGGCTGAGTCCTCATGAAGGATAACCTGATTGCGGACTTTGGACTCAAAACTGAGGAGTACAGAATTAGGTTCAGGGAGGCTCACAAAACCTCAAGTCCGTCTTGGGCAGAGTTTGTAGACTTCTCAGTCAGGACACTAGGTAGTTGATTGAAAGGTAACAAGGTGCATGATTATGATGAGCTTTATAATCTAATTATGAAAGGACACATTTTGTCAAACTACATCAAAGAAGTTACACCAGCATCTGGTAGATTCATCTCTTTCTAGTCCTGGAGAGCGGGCTACGATAGCTGATGAGTGGGTACGGACCAGGATATCCTAGTAGGAGGTGCAGGGTGGAGGCGGGGCATTGGTTATGTGACTCAAAAAATGGGGGATCAGGCCCACAACAATCCAAAGAGGGAGGTGGTAAGCCCACCAAAGAAAGTCCCTCAGGACCCGAGATCCCTAAAATGGAGGAAAAATAATCCCAATCCCACTCTGACAAGCAGAGACAGGGGACGCAAGGCTTAAAAAGGGTTTGGATAACAGGTTGTGTTTTGACTACAAGAGTGACCCAACCTGTTACAAGAGGGTGGTCAGCACTGGGCTAACCTGTGTGACCAGATGAGGAGGACTTCATTGTCTTCCACATTTTTTCTTGGTTGGGTGTGAGATTATTCTTGGATGGTTGATAAAAGTGTTTAAACAACAGGTTTTTAAAGAACACTATAAGGTAGGCATGATTAGACAATTTAACATAGCCATTCCTAGGACTACAATTTTACTTACCTGTAAAAATTGATCTCTCGAAAAGTACTTACCCAGTTATGAAGTTTTTGGTGTTAACAATATATATAAATAACTATTATTTTTCTAACTTATCTCGAGTTTCTTCTTGAGTGTGTGTCTCATTTATTGACTCTGTGTGTTCAACAAATGCTTAACACTACCCTCTGATAGGCCCACACTGCCACAAAGGATAGCATTTGGGATTAATAATTTAAGCCATGTAAGCCAATAGGGGTCGTCTGGGCTTTTTACATAGTGTACCTCGTTTTGTTACTCTACATAAAATGGCAGCTTCGTACACACTGCATTACTGAAATCGCCCACTGGATGAAGACCAATGGTCTGAAACTAAGCACCAACAACAACGAAATTGTGATATTCGGAAAGAGCACTTCACCGTGGGACTCTACTTTGTAGCCAACAGAACTAGGACTGACAACCACCCACGCCAAGAACCTCGGGATGGTTATCGACCGCAAACTCGACATGACCGCCCAAATCAACGTTGTCACCACATCATGCTTCCATACCCCGAAAATGCTGAGGATGATTTTCAAATGGCTCCCTATGAGCACCTGGAAAACTGTCACACACACCCTCGTCACAAGCAAACTGGTTTACTGGACACCATTTGTGCCGGGATCAACAAAATACGAACCCAAAGGCTGTAGATCATTGAGAACTCGGTAGCCACAATCCCTCTCAGCCTCCCACGTTGCACTCACATCACACTTGCAGGAGTTCCACTGGCACCCCATACACAAACGAGCAGATTTCAAGCTCCTCACCCACACTTTCAAGGCACTACATAACACTGGCCTAGCATACCTCTACAATCTCATCTGCTTTCACAAACCTTCCAGACACCTCTGCTGTCTAGACTCCTACTTTTTTTATATATTTTTTTTTATTTGTTTCTATTGAGTTTTCAAGCATACAACAACTGCATCCTCTTGTCTAGCATTATCATATTCAGTATGGTACAAAGTTTCAGCAACCAGCACAACACAGCATGTTCTTCTGTTACAATGTGTGTACCCCCTTAGCCCTTTGGGTCATGCCATGACCCTCCCCCTCATACATCATTATTGCGTGACAGTAAACATGCCTTGTCGTCTGATAGCAAGACAGGCATCTGGTACATCTTTCCGGCCTCTGTTGGTTGGTGTTTCTTTGCCTGGAGGTGCCCGTATTATTTGGCCATCTTATCTCGCTGCTGTTTCACTTTTGGCCGTTAAGTGAATATAAAAGGAGTTTACATGTCTAATCTCGTGTAAGTCTTTCGGCTACTCAGATGTATTGGTGTTCAGTGATCGAAGCCAACAGGTGAATGTGGCCCAGATATCTTTAGGTCGTGATCTGATTGGCATAAGCTCCCAGTAGCATGTCAGCTGTTCTTTGCAGTATGCGACATCTTTCAGCCAGGTTTGTATGTCCGGTGTGGACCCACCACCCAGTGAATGGCCACTCAACGCTTAGCCAGCAAAAGCAAAATTGCCGCGAGCCATCAGCTAGCTTTGGGAATGTCTCGCACATAACCCAAAATTGCCACGAGGGGGGGATCTCGTTAGCTCCTGACTAGTTATGTTTTCTATGTGGTTAAACACCTCTCTCCAGAACCCGGTGACCCGCGGGCAGTCCCAGGCCATATGTAAGAAAGCTGCCTTAGGTGCCCCACCGCGCTAGCACCTGTCGTCTGAACGTACACCCATGTGGTGTAGTTGCACTAGGGTGCTGTAGATACCATGCAAGAATTTAAAGTGTATTAATTGTAGGCAGTAGTTTGGAGAGAGCTGCTCGAGTTGACCACAGCAAAAGGCCCACTGCAAATCTAGCATAGGGGAATCCTGGTCAGTGTCCCAGGAGCTGCATGATTTGGGAGCAATAATCGTAGAAGATTGTTGTGTGATAGTGTAAATGCGCGTTATTAGTTTCCGCGCAGATGATTCTGTGATCATGTACTCTAGTGCCAACAGTGGCTAGGAGAGCGTCAGGGAATGTGTCGTGTAGCGCACGGCAGGCAGCTTGCAGCTGGAGGTATAAGAGTATGTACAACAGTATCACCTGGAGAGTCCTGGTTAATTGATGTAGGGTAAAAAACTTGTCTTCTGGGTATAGATCTGAGAATGTATTGATGTGCATATGATGTGCACGTACTATCATATCGCGCTCCATCAGTGGGGGAATTTGTGGATTTTGGGCTAGTGGGATGGATGGCGCATATAATCTGCTCAGTTTCGCCCTCTTCCGCTGTCCCACGCCCATCTCAATGTCTCTGTCGTGTCTATTTCTTGTCTAGGGTATTGATCGTCTTTGTATAAGGCCGTGGATAGTGGTAGGGGGGCAGTCCTGTCAATCTCAATGGCCACATGAGGTTGAAATGGCGTAGGGTGCTGCCAGAAGGGTAGAAACTGGGCATGTGCGCAGTATGCGCATAGTGTAAAGTCTGGGGCGCCTAGGCCACCCTGCGCTAGCGGTAGTGTGAGGAGCTCCCATGATACTCTGGGTTGCTTGCCTGCCCATACTAGCTCTATCCCTGCTGATCTAATGCACCTCAGAATGTGTACAGTGAGTGGCATGGGAATATTGACGAAGAGGTACAGCAGCTTAGGGAGAATTATAATTCTTATGATAGCAATGCGCCCTGCTAGGGATAAGGGCATCCTCCTCCATATGTGAATTCTTTCCTCTATCCATGTCATTGCTCTTTCGTAATTTGCATTCCAGATTTCCTGCACATCTCTACTTATCCAAATGCCCAAATATCGCGTTGGGCTGTCTGCCCATGGTATCGGGAATTTTAAAATCAAACTTGTTTGTGCCCTCGGTGAGCGGGAGTAGTGTGGATTTGGCCCAATTTATTTGAACTGTCTGGACTCCTACTTGGACACATCCCACGCATACGGAAAACCAGATTCAGTGGTTGTGCCTTCTCTTACATTGCTCCTACAGCGTGGAATGACTTGCCTCTACATATAGGGGCCTCTTCCTCCCTTTTTGACTTCCACAAAAAGCAGAAGACCTGGCTTTTAGAGTAGTCCCACTAGGCCATAGGTTTGGCTAGACTCGTATCTTCTCAGTGCCAGGATGCCCTCTTATGTGATTGCACGCTCTACAAATCTGCGTAACATATCCAGTGCTTGACTGTGTTTTTCCCTTTGTCATCTTTGGGCGGACTAACAAGAGAATTTGCAAAGGCTGCCTCTGGATCTTCTGTCACTCCTAAAAGGACATATTAGATCTTTTGTCATAGCTGCATGTAGCCATTGCATGCCTTGGGTGGACTCAAAAGACAACTTATCCAGTATTGTTGTATCTTTCATGGACTCACATGCTTGAATCATTTCCTGTCGTCGAAGTGGGAGTCCCACTGTACCATAGTAAGCAGTAAACTTTGCAGTATAGGCCATAATGACAACAGAAGTTTAAAAAAAAGACTTAGATATGTTATTCTAAGTCTTTTTTTAAAAAAAGAACCAAACTTGACACATAGCCAATCAGGCGACAGCACCCTCTAGAACACTCCAGACAGAGGTTGAAACCCTCAGATTTTCTACCGCACGTCGCGTGAAGGGAGTTCAGTTTTTTCTTCAGATTATTTCTGTGTTTGGTATATCTTCACCATGTCTGACTCTTCAAAAACAGGTCTCTTCAGATCCTGCGCATCTTGTGGGAAAAAGAAACTTCATGTGGATGACCCACATAAAGACTGCCTGTACTGCCTTTACCCTCAACATCAGGTGAAGGAGTGCAGGATTTGTCGCACTTTTTCTACTAAAACCTTACGAGACAGCGATGGACGTCTTATATGGCTGAAGAAATCAAAAGCCCAGACATCCAGTGCTTTTGGTGAAGACAGCAACTCTTCTCATGCCACCCAAAAAAGGTCAAGATCCTCTGACCATGGGGCTGCTGATGGTAGTAGAAAGGCCTTAAAGAAAGATCACGTCAGAAAGGAGAAATTGCAGCTTGTCTCCACAGGGGCGACTTCATTCCATCCTTCTACTCCTTCTGACAAGTAAAGAGAAAGACTGAGGTCTCCTTCCAGACTGAGCCATCGACATCAAAACTGCAAAAATCGTCATCGACCCAGTCGACGCCAGCAGCGGCAATGATGATACATCCGCATCGTCATCTAAAACGTTGTCGAAATTGATGAAGACACCTACCGTAGGTGCAGTGGTTAAGGTACCGTCGACGGAAGCTCGACCTCTAAGTCATCGTCGACAAAGGCGGTTTCAGCAGGGATCCAGCCAGCGCTGAAGACCTCGACTAAGGCACCATCCGCAGCGACGTCGTCATCAGTTAATCTGCCGACAAAGGCACCAACGACAGATACACTGTTGGTGCCTGTACCATCGACTAAGACCTCGTCGACTAATTTACCGTTGGCGCCTTCAGTGTCCATGGAGGACCCGTCCACGGAAGTAAAGTCGACTAACTTACTGTCCACAAAGAAGGTGACAACTGCACAGACGGGGATTCAATCGTCTACAACACCGTTGCAGAAGGAAGTTCTATAGGAAGCTGGCTCTGTATATACTATACCAAAGTGAGTTATAGTGTGCACAGAGTCCAGTGGAGCCCCAAAGGTAGGCAGAGGTAAAAGTAGATAGCACCTTACTCTCTATTTGTGGTAGTGTGGGCGAGCAGTAAGACTTTATCACAGGGTAGTGTTAAGCATTTGTTGTACACACTCAATCAGCAAATGATGTGTCACACTCAAAGACTGAACTCAGACCAATTTGATTTGTATAAAAATATTATTTAGTTATATTTATTTTCAAGAAGCAAGCAAGCCTGGCACAGGTAAGCGTAAATGGTACTTTTCAAAGCAGGTTGAACAATACAAGCAAGCTGAATGAAAATGACTTTGTCACAGGTTTGTAAATGCTTTCAATACAGTGAAAATTACTGTAAGATTACTTTTGATTACTTTTCAGAATACTTTACAGATTACTTTTTCTACTCAGTGTGATATGCCTAGATATCACACTTGGACATTTCCTAGAGAAAAGGTAAGTAATGCAGTTTTTGATTATTTGCAGTTTTGCAGCGTGAATCTTTCTGGATTCACTATGCTGTGCATTATTCCGCCATCTAGTGGTTGGGTCCGGAATTGTTGTATTTCTTTTTTCGTGGGCCAGGTGGGCGTCGACATACCACCATTTGGTGCCCTTCGTGACGTCGACGCGCTTCCTCCAAAAGCTCCCACCTTTGGTCGCCATCTTCAGATTTTTTTTTTCCGCCGTTGGGTCTGGATCGTCAGTGAAGGAGCTCCACAACTTTGGGGAAGATTCCACGGAAAACAACAGAAAAATCGAAAAATCACCGTAAGAACATACCGGATTACGAGTCACATAACGAGGACGACGAAAGAGGGGAGAAGCACCGAGAACTTTGACGTTTCTACGGAGAATGCGCACACAGGGGGCTCCCTGGGCGCGGTGATGGACTAAACTCCCTTTAAATTCTGCGCCAACTGCCACCACAAGTACGCGCAAAAGGACCAACACCCAGTTTGCAATCTCTGCCTGCCGCTCTACCATCGAAGCGAGGACTGCAACGCCTGCGGGGCATTCACTCCGAAGACCCTCAGAGTAAGAGAGAGGCAAAGAAGAGCAAACTACAGCATGCAGGGGAAGGGGACACCTCCATCTCTCCGAGATTTGGGACTCTCCAGTGGAGAAGAGGACAACATCGCCGAAGGACCTGAGGACGCCATAGTCGAGGTCGAAAAGAAAACGCTGAAGGAGGTAAGAGTCGTCGAACCCCAGGCACCCCCCTGATACTCGAAAGAGTGAGTCAAGGTCCTTGAAAGGAGCATTGCCGTCGAAACACTCGACGTCCGCAACTGCATCCAAGGACAAAAAGCCCGTCGGTTCCTTCAACAAGGACTCCCAGACGGCGAAACCCCAAGAGAAGGCAAAGGCGTCGAAGACCAGTCACGAAAGGGACGCTTCGACGTCGAAGAAGGAGGGGTTGAAAGCGGCTACGATTTCGATGTCGACAACCGCGAAGAGAGAGGCTGAAACTCTCGACGCCGAACACGCGTCCGAGATGGAAAAGAAAAGGAAAAGGCTCAAGGCCGAAATGGCGAGCATCTTGCAACGCAAGAAAGACTTCGACGAAAAGATGCAACAGTTCACGATTCCGCCGAAGTCCACGGCCCAAGCCGAAAGGTGCGTCGAGGAAATCCAACCACCGACAACACCAGAGCCTGTCGAGGAACAGGAGGAGGTAGAGCTGTATTACGGCGATGCCGAAGGTGAGGAAGACGAACAAACTTACCAGGGCTCGACATCCTCGGAGACACAGGACTTGCAGTGGCAAGATCTCGACGCCGAATCCCCGGAAGAGAGAGTAGAATCCTATCCTTCGAGGCCTTCGCCGCCGGAAGACATAGGAATCTATAACCAGGTCATCAAGAGGGCTGCTGACACATATGGAGTGCAGCTAGAGGAGGAGAAACCCCAATCTTGCTTCCTGTTGGAGACATTGTTGCCATCACAGACAAGAAGCCAGTTCCTACCCATGCTCCCAAGTGTGCTGGACCAGGGGAAGGAAGCCTTCAAGGAACCTGCTATGTGTAAAGCAGTAACCCCAAGGGCAGAGAAGAAGTACAAACACTCTTCTAAGGACCCTATGTATATTAAGGGATCCATCCCAGCGGATTCAATCATCACATCCACGGCTAGGAAGAGGGCAAATATACCCACAAATACAGGACCACCTCCAGACAAAGAGAGCAGGAGAATGGACCTAATGGGGAGGAAGATGGAAAGGAGTGCGGCGATCCAATGGCGCATTGCCAATTCCAATGCGCTCATCAACAGACACGCATACCAGCACTGGGAAGAAGTGAGTGAACTCCTAAAACACCTACCAGAGCAATACTAGAGAAGGGTGAGCCACCTGGTAGAGGAAGGAAAGAACATGGCAAATACATGTCTGAAGTCGGCCCTGGATGCAGCGGAGACATCAAGCAGGCAGATGATGCCGAGAGTAACGGAGAGAAGTCATGCCT
Source organism: Calotriton arnoldi (assembly GCA_963921515.1). NCBI lineage: Eukaryota > Metazoa > Chordata > Amphibia > Caudata > Salamandridae > Calotriton > Calotriton arnoldi. The sequence goes on from CAWUFW010001554.1 coordinate 909,386, forward strand.
GGCTAAGGATTTCAGGCTTCAAGACTGAAGTACAAAACAACATCCTCAACACACCCTTCAACGGGGAACAGCTTTTCGGTGCACCAGTTGACGAGAAACTGAATCAGCTCAAGAAGGACAATGAGACAGTTGGTCCATGTGTGCACTACAGTTCAGAGGAATGAGCAGAGGAACGCCTTCAAGAAGACCATCGGGTAGGGGGAACCACCAACCTGTGGCACCACATCAAACCTTCCAACAGAGTTACCAAGGGGGTAACCAGGGACAACAGCAGCAAAACTGGCAGTACCAGCCCCGAGGACAATCCTTTCGAGGGCGCGCACGAGGCAGAGGAAACGGACAGAGAGGGGTTCAACAACCCACATCCAAGTGACTCCGCTGTAGGACCAACACACACCCAGTCAACATCTCTAGGGGTGCAGCTAAGGATAACACAAAAACAAGAACTAACTCAAGACCAACAACAGTTCCTCCAGCACACAACACCAGTTGGAGGCAGGATAAAACACTTCTTCCAGGAGTGGAGGAAGATCACATCAGACAAATGGATACTAAATCTCATAAAATACGGTTACTGTATAGAGCTAGAAAAACCACCTCCAAACAAAAGACCAAAAAGCAGAGTACACTCAGCAAGAGAGTGTTCTCACTTACTGCAAGAAGCACAGGAACTTCTAAAGAAAAGGGCCATAGAAATAGTACCATACAGGGAACGGAACAAGGTTGTCTACTCCACCTACTTCCTCATACCAAAAGTGGACGAAACATTACGACCAATTCTGGATCTAAGGTTCTTAAACAAGTTCATAAAGACTCAAAAATTCAAAATGACATCTCTCCAAGAAGTAATACCCCAGTTACAGGAAGGGGATTACATGGCAACCATCGACTTAAAGGACGCTTACTTGCACATCCCCATTAACAGCAAACACAAACATTTACTAAGGTTTATGATCAACAAGACTCACTACCAGTTCACGGTGCTTGCATTCGGACTCAAGTCCGCACCAAGGGTTTTCACAAAATGCCTGGCAGCAGTAGCAGCACACTTAAGGAGGCAAGGAATACATGTATACCCGTACCTCGACGACTGGCTGGTAAAAGCAAGCTCATATAACCAATGCAAACGGCACATGAAAAAGGTCATACAAACACTAGTCCAACTAGGGTTTTCAATCCATTGGGGAAAGTCATCAATAGAACCAGAACAAGTGAAGATATTCTTAGGGTCGGAGATCAACACCATACAGGGCAAAGTGTTTCCGAGCACAAAGAGAACTTTGGCAATATTGAAGGAGACACGTGTTTACCACAAGGGGCAAGCTCTGACAGTGGGCAAACTGATGGGAATGATGGCGTCATGCATACATTTGGTCCCAAATATCCGCCTCCACACGAGACCATTCCAAGAATGGATCCAACAACAATGGTCACAGGCAACAGGGAGTTGGGAAGATCTAGTGGTTGTTACGCAAACAGTACAGCACGAAATAGCGTGGTTGAACAAGAAGAACATAACACAAGGGAAACCATTCACACAACCAACTCAAACAGTGACCATCACAACAGATGCCTCCCAGATGGGGGTGGGGAGCACACACAAACACCCTCAAGGTTAGGGGATTGTGGTCACAACCGGATGCGATAAAACACATCAACTACCTAGAGCTGAAGACAGTGTTCCTAGCCTTAAAAGCCTTTTAGAAACAACTGTATGGACACAGGGTACTAATCCAAACAGACAATACAACCACCATGTTCTACATCAACAAACAAGGAGGAACACAATCAGTGACACTATCAGTGCTAGCACAGGAAATATGGAGATGGGCAATTCCAAGACAAATAGACTTGCTAGCAATTCATCTACCAGGAAAGGACAATGTGGAAGCAGACAGACTCAGCAGACAGACGCAGCATCCCACGAAAGGGAAATCAATCAACAAGAAATCCAGAAGATATTCCACAAGAGGGGAACACCGCAAATAGACCTATTTGCAACACGCCAAAATGCAAAATGCCAAGACTTCGCATCCAGGCAACCGTGCAGACGGTCCCTAGGTAATGCGCTATGGATAAGCTGGTCAGGGACATTTGCCTACGCTTTTCCACCGATACCACTGCTACACAGGGTACTAAACAAATGCAGAGTCATCAACATGACGCTAATACTGATAGCACCTCAGTGGGCCAGACAAACCTGGTTCTCACAGATTATGGAGATGGCACAAGCACCTGCACACAGGTTCCCCACAAGAAAGGACCTGTTAACGATGCAAAACGGAAGGGTGCTACACCCAGAGCCAGAGAGCCTCAGCCTCACAGCATGGCTCCTGAAGACCTAGAGTTTGCACATCTCAAACTACCAGCAAGCACAATGGCGGTGCTAAGAGAGGCAAGGAGGCCTACCACAAGGAAGTGCTACGTAGCAAAGTGGAAAAGATTCTCCGAATGGTGCATTAGGTAGAAACTACAAAGAATTACCAAGGAATCAGCAGTACTAAAATACTTAACGCATCTACTACAAAATAAACTAAGCTACAAATCGCTAAGGGTGCACCTAGCGGCAATAGTGGCTTACACAAGAGGAGAAACAGGGAAGAGTTTCTTCACTTCCCAAGTAGTAAAAAGATTTCTAGAAGGGGCAACGAGAATCGCACCGCCAAACAGAATGCCACCTCCGGCATGGAACCTCAACGTAGTGCTAACTCAATTGATGAAGGCACCATTTGAGACCATTCATAAAACAACACTGCATATGCTCACGCTAAAGACAGCCTTCTTAGTAGCTATCACATCGCTACGAAGAGTACGCGAATTACAAGCGCTAACACTACAAGAGCCCTACCTACAAATACACAAGGACAGGATCGTAATGAGAACGGACCCACATTTCATGCCAAAGGTGGTGTCAAGGTTCCACATAAACCAGACAATACAAATACCAAGTTTTTTCCAAAAACCAACCACAAGCACAGAAAAGGCGTTACACACACTGGACGCCAGGAGGGCAGTAATGCACTGTATAGAAAGGACAAAAGAATGCAGGAAGACAAAGCAATTCTTTGTGTCTTTTGCCAGCAGTTTTTTTGGGACGACCCGTTACCAAAAATACCATTGCATGATGGATTGCACAAACCATACAATTCTGCCACAAACAAGCAGGGCAAGAATTACAAGGAGCAACGCATGCTCACTCAACAAGGAGCAACAATTGCGTTTCTAGCAAATACACTGATTCAAGACATTTGCCAAGCAGCAACATGGTCCTCAGTGCACACGTTCACTAAGCACTACTGCGTAGATATTCAGATGAACAAGGAAGCACAAGTGGGACAGAAGGTCTTACAACACATATTCAGTAACCAAGGCTCATCTTCCACCCAGCCACCACAAACCTAACAAACCGTTACAAAGTCTATGCACAGCATAGTGAATCCAGAAAGATTCACGCTGCAAAACGTATAGTTTCTTACCTGTCGGTGTAGTTTTGCAGCTTGAAGACTTTCTGGATTCACTAGCGATCCCACCCTCCTCCGCCAGAAAGATGAGACGGGAGGAAGACTATTAAAACAGGAGGAAGATTAGTAAAGGACAAGAAGCAGAAAAAATCCGAAGATGGCGACCAAAGGTGGGAGCTTCCGGAGGAAGCGCGTCGATGTCACGAAGGGCACCAAATGGTGGTATGTCGACGCCCACCTGGGCCACGGAAAAAAAAAAGAGAATAAATACAACAATTCCAGACCCATCCACTAGATGGCGGAATAATGCACAGCATAGTGAATACAGAAAGTCTTCAAGCTGCAAAACTACACCGACAGGTAAGAAACTATATTTTTTTCAATGTTCCATACAAAACCAACTCCACACAAAACAATTTTTAGGAAAAAGCAGTCAATGCAATCCTATGGAGGATAATCGAGTTATTGGTTTAAAGGTAAGTACAGTTTGTGGGAGTTGGTGCTCTGGGGTTAGCATCAGAGTTCCTCCAGGGTCAAGGATGCACACTCAAAGCACCCTCAGCGTCACTAGGGCGGCCGGGTGCAGAGTACTGAGGCCCAATGTTATCCAATGGGGGATAGGGGGCCTCCGGTTGGTGGCTGCTCACGAGCAGGCCACCAGGTTGTGGGAGCAAAGCTCCTGGTGTTACGCTTGGGGCAATGGGGGATCCGGTTTAGCACACAAAGTGCACCCGCAGGGGCGGCTGGGTGCAGGGTGCTGTTTTGTCGTCGGGTGCCCTGTTGTTTTCAATGGGGATTCTTGGTTTTGTTTTTTAGCTGCAGGATTGGTCCAGGAAGACTTCTGGGAGGAACCGACAGCTGGGTAGGTAAGTTAGAGGGCTCGGGATGTAGGTGCACCTCGGGTTCTTTTCTCCAGGGCGCAGGGCAGCTGGATGCAGGGGTGTCTTTTGAGGTCAGATTTTACCTTACCGGGCCACTCAAGGTTGGGGGGGTCTCCGTGCAGAGGCTGCAGGCGACGTCGGGGAGTCCTGGAGGGGTCAACCTACGGTGGACTCAGACTCTGGAGTGCTTGGGGACCTCGCTGGGACTGGTGGGCCACTCGAACTTGGGCCGTAGGTAAAGGGGGCAGTGGTGGTTCCAGGCGTCGTGTTTCTTTGTCCTCAGGAGGCTCAGATTCTGTTTTGGGAGTTTCTTTTGAGCAGAGCTGCTGTTCACAGGAGATCTGGTCTTTGTTGAAGGCAGTCAGTCCTCCCAGGGTTCTGGAGGTAGCTGGCTGCAGGACAAGGCGACATTTGGTGCAGGATCTGTGGATACTGCAGACGAGCCAGTAGGGCTGGGGACAGGTGTGAGAAAGTGCCATCTTTCTTACATGGTATGCCCCCACTTTTTGCTGAATGGCTGATGTACTTTGACTGAGTGTGCCCTGGGCTCCTGCCAACCAGGTACCCAGGGCCTGTGTTCCTTCCCTAAAATTGCATTGATACCTACACCCAATTGACATCCCTGGCCACAGGTCAGCCCCTGGTAAATGGTACCATGGGTACCCAGGGCACTGTGACCAGGGAAGGCCCCTAAGGGCTGCAGCACTTGTTGTGCCACCCTTAGGGACCCTGCACCTTACACACACACACTGCCTTTGCAGGCTGCGTGTCTTGGTGCAGAACAAAAGTGAAGAGTCGACATGGCTCACATCCCTGTGTGCCATGCCTACAAGCCACTGCCCTGGCCTAGGTCAGCCACCCCTCTAGCTGGGTGCACTATGCCAGTGGTGAGGGCATAGAGGCATGAGCCCTGTGCCCCTACAGTGCCCAAGTCCATTCTTGGGCATTGTAAGTGCAGTGCTGCCATTAAGAGTATATGGTGCTGGGAGTCTGTCATTACGAACTCCACAGCACCATAATGGCCCCACTGAAGACTAAGAAGTTTGGTATCAAACTTCTCAGCACATTAAACCCCCACTGATGCCAGTGTGGGATTTAATGTAAAACGCACTCCAGAGGGCATCTTAGAGATGCCCCCTGAAACCAACCCGACCTCCAGTGTCCGGACTGAGTGGCTGCCCAGGCTGCCACCACCAGACATGTTTCTGGACCCCTGGGTCGAGAGCCTCTGCTCTCAGGGGCCTGAAACAATGCACATCCCGGGACGAGGTGCCAAAGCCTCCTCCCCAGGATGGGCAGGGGGAGCTTCAAAGGCCTGCCGCCTTTGGAGTTTCCCCAGACCATTTGCTGCTTCCAGCAAACTGGTCCCCACTGGTTCTACCCCCACTCCTGGCGGGAGAACCGGCGGGAAAACCAGAAGCAGGAAATGGGTTGTGCCCACCTCTGCCAACTCCACCCCTAAGGTGGGGGAGGCGAGGTGAAGCACAAACTCGAGTCCCCGCCATCTTGAGGATGGGGGACCTGGCCAACCAGGGACAGGCTCCTGCCCCTCCCACTGGAGAGGAACAGAATAGGGGTGTACCCACCCCAGGGAAGGGACCCATTGGTCCCTGCCCTTACCTACCTGTAACCACCCCTAAATTTAGTATTTAGGGCTCCCTGAACCTTCCTTCCGCAGTTCCCAAATCCGAAAACAAGAAGAGAAGACGAAGCAAGACGACCAGCCGTGCAGCTGCTAAAAAGGAGGCGACAACAACTGACTTGGCCCCAGCCCTACCGGCCTGTCGACCTCTGAACCTGCTCCTGCAGAATCCCGGCCTCAGCAACCTCACAAACCCCGGAGGACCTGACTTCTGTGCTACAGCCTTCGACCCAGGGACTCCCACGAGCAGTGGTACTGCTCAAAAGAAAACCTACCAAAGACCCGGCCCTGGCACGGAGCCGCGAAACCTGCACACTCTGCACCCGCCGAGTCCAGCCTGTGCCTGAGTGACCAAAGACCTCGAGGACGACCCCCCGGCGATTCTGACCTGGAATCCAGTGGCCAAGGACCCTCCTCGACGACCCAGACGACGCCTGCAGCCTCAGGACAAGGGACCCCTCCAACCGCGACCAGCAGGGGTAAGATTTCCCGACCTCAAAAGACACCCCTGCACCCGGCGCCCCACGGCCCCCTGTGCCCAACTCCTGGGTGTCTACCTATCCTCCAAGACCCCAACTTACCTCCTGAAGTGTTGGTCGTCCCTGAAGAATCACCGTCCCCGAGCCTGCAGCCTTTCTTCACCTTTCACGACCTCTATTGTTTAACATTGAGCGCCCGACGGCTCAAAAGCACCCTGCACCCAGCCGCCCGAGTGCCCCTGGAAGTGCAACCTCTATCCTAACCTACTTCCCTACTTGCCCTGAGCAAGTGACCAGGAGCCCAGCTCCCACAGTCGCGTGGCCTGCTTGCCAGCAGCCACCAACCCGGGGCCCCCGCCTGCCATAGGATAACATTGGGCCTTCTCACTCTGCACCCGGCCGCCCCTGTGCCGCTGAGGGTGTAAAACTGTACTTACCTGATCCTGGGGGACCCCTGAGTCTTACCCAGAACCTTAACCCTGCCAGTCAAGTACTTACCCGAAATCCGATAACTCACTTTTCTTCCATAGGGTTCCATTGACTGATTTTCTGCGAAATTTCTTCTAAGTGTGGAGTTCTGAAACTTTAGAATATTCACCAAAAATCAACCGAGTCACGAAAACGAAAATACTCACCTAGTATTAGGAGGGGCCTCAGTGCTGGACCCGAGTGCCCAACACTGGCCCTAAAAAGTAATCGCAACGTTACTTACCGTTAACTCACTTTTCCTTCATAGGGATCCATTGACTGGTTTTCTGTGAAATTTCTTCTAAGTGTCGATTTCTGTATTTTACAAATATTCTTTAAAAATCGAACAAACTACAAAAACGTAATTACTTACCTGTTTTAAGTAAATGTCCCAGTGCTGAACCTAGGAGTCCAGCACTGGATTACAAAAGTAACGTAAACATACTTTGCTTGCACACTGTATTTCCTTTCATAGGATAACATTGGTAATTTTATCCAGAAAAGTTTCTAAGTGTCAGCTTTTGAAATATAGTAATATTCTTCAAAAATCACTACAATAACCAAAACGCTTTTTCTTACCTGTTTACAGGAAGTGTCCCAGGACTGAATCCAGGATCCAGTCCTGTGGTTAGAAAAGTGCTCTGCAAAGTAATCAATTGTAATTAAGCATAATTTTCCATTGAGCTCAATGTTGCATTGAATTTGACCCTGTGTTGCCTCTTGCACCAACTGTGATTACCACTATCTAAAAAGTCTATTGCCTATTTGTAAGGTGAATAACCAAAGCATCTCATACGGAGAAAGTATATTTTGACCCTATTGTTGGTTCTAAAATAAAACAAGCATATATTTTTTATATACAAACCATTGGCCTAGAGTTCAGTTCTTGAGTGTGTGGCTTCATTTGCTGACTGAGTGTGTACAACAAATGCTTTACACTGTCCTCTGATACTGCCTTACTGCTCGACCAAGCTACCACTTTGGAGAGTAAGGTTATATCTAACTTTAGCCTCTGTCAACCCTCTGGGGACTGTGGACTCTGTACACCCTGAACCTTACTTGGGTACAGTATATACAGAGCCACTTTCCTACATTGGTGGCAGCGGTGGGATACAAACTTGCATTTGTTGGACTACTTGGTTACCATCTGATCACACGACAGAACTCTTAAATTGCCTTTAGAATTCTGATTTTTTTAATTGGCATTTTTTTTTTACCAAATTACTAAAAGTCTTGTTAGGGCCTTGCTTAAGTCCCTGTAGCATCTTAGAAAATAAAAAGTCACTATAGCCAAGGTTAGAGGGGTTAGAATTTTTTTTTAAAATGTCTCAAGACAAGAACCCAGCTACTAGTGAAGATAATAATGACATACAGGAACTGGTTGAGGAGCTCGACCTCACCCCTTATCTTCATTTGTCTTTCAAAGAGATAAGGTCCTTATGCAAACTTAAAGATATACCAATGGGCCAGCATCCAACCAAACAAGGGCTCCAGGAGCTCCTGGCTGAGTATGCTAAAGCCCACCCCTCTGAGCATGGTGATGACCCAACAGAGGAGGAAAGGAATGAGGAGGATGGGGATGGTAACCCACCTCCATCACTTCCTAGGGAAGATAGGGTCCCTGCACCCTTAACTCCAAGAATAGACCTCTGGGGACCTAGGGGCCACCTAGGTGGTCCTGGTCCCAGAGAGGACACTGAGGATACCCTCAGTGAGGAGGACAACTTGTTAGCCAGGTTGGCCAAGCGACTGGACCTAGAGACCAGACTCCTGGCTCTAGAGAAGGAAAGACAGGAGATGGGTTTAGCACCCATCAATGGTGGCAGCAATACTAAAAATAAGGATAGGGAGGAAACTTCTGAACCTAAAATCCCCAAAGGGATTGTCCCTAAGTTTGAGGAAGGTGATGACATCACCAAATGGTTCACAGCCTTTGAGAGGGCTTGTGAAATAAGAAGAGTAAAGAAACCTCTGTGGGGGCACTCCTGTGGGAACTGTTCTCTGGTAACTGCAGAGACAGGCTTCTGACCCTCTCTGGGCCAGATGCAGGGTCCTATGACCTCATGAAGAGTACTCTGATTGAGGGATTTGGGCTCACTACTGAGGAGTATAGAATTAGATTCAGGGGGCTCACAAAACCCAGACCCAGTCCTGGATTGACTTCGTGGACTACTCAGTAAAGACACTGGATGGCTGGTTAGCTGGACATAATGTGCATGATTTTTCTGGACTTTACAATTTGTTTATGAAGGAACACATACTAAGTAATTGCACAAATGAAAAGTTGCATCAGCATTTGGTAGACCTAGGTCTAATTTCTCCCCAAGAATTGGGAAAGAAGGCAGACCACTGGGTCAAGACTAGGGTGACAAGGACAACCACTGGGGGTGACCAAAAGAAGGTGGTCACCAAACCCCCCAGGGGAAAGGTGGTGAGAATCCCCAAGATAAAAAGTCTGAGTCTTCCAAAGGGCCCCAAAAACCTGTTCAGGGGGTGGGTCCCAAACTACTCCCTATGTGCCTCAACCCTATAGGGGGAAGAACTTTGATCCCTTGAAGGCCTGGTGTAATAACTGTAAGAAGTCAGGACACCTCACTGTAGACAAAACTTGCCCCCACAACAAAGCCCCTAAGGCACCCAGTACAGCTACTCCTGGGGCAGCAAGTTTACAGATGGGATCAGAAGTGTACCCTGAGCAAATCTGGGAACCCACTGAGGCAAGTCTGGTCTCCCTAGGGGAAGTGGAATTTGCCACTGTAGCTGTGTGGCCACCCAACTTAAAGAAGTATTTGCAATACCCCTGGGTGAATGGAACTAGAGTAGAGGCTCTGAGGGATACAGGTGCCAGTGTCACTATGGTGAGGGACACACTGGTTTCCCTGAGCAATACTTGATTGGGAAAACTTACCCAGTCACCAATGCTGACAGTGTCACCACTAGTCATCCCATGGCCATGGTGACATTAGGCTGGGGGGTTACTGGCCTGAAGCAGGTAGTGGTCTCTCCGAAGTTACCAGCTGCATGTCTGCTAGGAAATGATCTGGAAACCTCAGCCTGGGCAGAGGTGGAGCTAAAGGCCCATGCAGCCATGCTGGGCATCCCTGAATTGGTGTGTGTAAAAACAAGAGCACAGAGCAAAAGGCAGGGTGAAGAAATAGTGTTGGAGCCTGAAATGATGGCCCAGCCTACCAAGAGAAAAGGAAAGAAGACTGGCGGACCAGCTTCTACACAGTCACAAGAGCAGGACCCCTCTCCTCAGGAGAGAACCTGGAAGCCCCAGAGGGAACTGAGCCCCTAGAGCTTGACCCTTACCAGGTTGAACTCTTGGGCCCAGGGGGACCCTCTAGGGAAGAGCTGTGCCAGGGACAGCAAGACTGTCCCACTCTTGAAAGCCTGAGGCAGCAAGCTGTTTCAGAAGCCAAGGGAGATGTCAGTGGTACCCACAGAGTCTATTGGGAAGAGGGATTACTGTACACTGAGGCAAAGACCCCAACCCTGGAACCACCAGGAGAGTGGTAGTGCCCCAGAAGTACAGGGAGTTCCTCCTAACTTTGGCTCATGACATCCCCTAGCTGGACATCTGGGCCAAACCAAAACTTGGGAAAGGCTAGTTAGCCACTTTTACTGGCCCCAGATGCACCAAAAGGTGAAGGAGTTTGTCAGCTCCTGTGTTACCTGTCAAGCCAGTGGCAAGACAGGTGGCCATCCAAAGGCCCCCTGATACCACTACCTGTGGTGGGGTTCCCTTTGAAAGGGTAGGTGTGGACATAGTGGGTCCACTGGAACCTCCCACAGCCTCAGGGAACAAATTCATACTGGTGGTAGTGGATCATGCCACTAGGTATCCTGAGGCTATTCCCCTTAGGACTACTACAGCTCCTGCAGTAGCCAAAGCCCTCATTGGTGTCTTCACCAGGGTAGGGTTTCCTAAGGAGGTGGTTTCAGACAGAGGTTCCAACTTCATGTCTGCTTACCTGACCCACATGTGGAAGGAGTGTGGGGTGCAGTACAAGTTTACTACACCCTACCACCCACAAACCAATGGCCTTGTTGAGAGGTTCAACAAGACATTGAAAGGCATGATCATGGGGCTCCCTGAAAAACTCAAAAGGAGATGGGATGTCCTACTACCATGCCTGCTTTTCGCTTACAGAGAAGTGCCACAGAAGGGGGTAGGTTTCTCACCCTTTGAACTTCTGTTTGGCCATCCTGTGAGGGGACCACTCTGTCTTGTAAAGGAGGGCTGGGAGAGACCTCTCCAAGAACCCAAACAAGATATAGTGGACTATGTGCTTGGCCTAAGGTCCAGAATGGCTGAGTACATGGAAAAGGCATCCAAGAACCTTGAGGCCAGCCAGGAGCTTCAGAAGCACTGGTATGACCAAAAAGCTGCACTGGTTGAATTCCAACCTGGGCAACAGGTATGGGTTTTGGAGCCAGTGGCACCAAGGGCCCTCCAGGACAGATGGAGTGGCCCTTACCCTATCCTAGAGAAAAAGAGTGAGGTCACCTACCTGGTTGACCTGGGCACCAGCAGGACACCCAAAAGGGTTATCCATGTGAACCGCCTAAAACTCTACAATGACAGGGCTGACATCACCATGCTGATGGTGACGGATGAGGAACAGGAAGCTGAGAGTGAACCTCTCCCTGATCTCCTCTCCCACAGCCCAAAAGATCGGTCAGTAGATGGAGTTGTCTTTTCAGACACCCTCACCGCCCAACAGCAGACTGACTGCAAGCAAGTCTTGCAGCAGTATGCTGGGCTCTTTTCCTTGACCCCTGGTCTGACAAACTGGTGTACCCATGATGTGGACACTGGTGACAGTGCACCTGTCAAAAACAAGATCTATCGTCAGTCAGACCAAGTTAAGGAAAGCATCAGAGCTGAAGTCAGCAAGATGCTGGAGCTAGGGGTTATTGAGCCCTCTGAGAGCCCCTGGGCTAGCCCAGTGGTTCTGGTCCCCAAACCTCATCAAAAGGGTGAAAAGAGAGAGATGAGGTTTTGTGTGGACTATAGGGGTCTCAACTCTGTCACCAAGACAGATGCACACCCTATCCCAAGAGCTGATGAACTGATAGACAGATTGGGTGCAGCCAAATACCTGAGTACCTTTGACTTAACTGCAGGGTACTGGCAGATTGGCATGGCCCCAGGAGCCAAACAGAAAACAGCATTCTCCACACCTGATGGGCATTTTCAGTTCACTGTTATGCCCTTTGGTTTAAAGAATGCCCCTGCCACCTTCCAGAGGTTGGTGAATCAAGTCCTTGCTGGGTTGGAGTCCTTTAGTGCAGCTTATCTTGATGATATTGCTGTCTTCAGTTCCACCTGGCAGGATCACCTGGTCCACCTTGGGAAGGTTTTAAAGGCCCTGCAAACTGCAGGCCTAACTATCAAGGCATCCAAATGCCAGATAGGGCAGGGCACTGTGGTGTACTTGGGCCACCTGGTTGGTGGAGGCCAGGTACAACCCTTACAGCCCAAGATCCAGGCTATCCTGGACTGGGTAGCTCCAACAACTCAGACCCAAGTCAGGGCATTCCTTGGCTTGACTGGGTACTACAGGAGGTTTGTGAAGGGATATGGGTCCATTGTGACTCCCCTCACAGAACTCACCTCCAAGAAGATGCCAAAGAAAGTAAACTGGACAGTCTGTTGCCAAAGGCTTTTGACACTCTGAAAGAAGCAATGTGCTCAGCACCAATTCTAAAAGCACCAGATTATGCCAAGCAGTTCATTGTGCAGACTGATGCCTCTGAGCTAGGGATAGGAGCGGTCCTATCCCAGACCAATGATGAAGGCCAAGACCAACCTGTTGCTTTTATAAGCAGAAGGCTTCTCCCCAGGGAGCAGCGTTGGAGTGCCATTGAGAGGGAGGCCTTTGCTGTGGTCTGGTCCCTGAAGAAGCTGAGGCCCTACCTGTTTGGAACTCACTTCCTAGTTCAAACTGACCACAGACCTCTCAGGTGGCTAATGCAAATGAAAGGAGAAAACCCAAAACTGTTGAGGTGGTCCATCTCCCTACAGGGAATGGACTTTGAAGTGGAACACAGACCTGGCACTGCCCATGCCAATGCAGATGGCCTTTCCAGGTTCTTCCACTTAGACAATGAAGACTCCATAGGGCAAGGTTAGTCTCATCATCTTTCGTTTGGGGGAGTTGTGTGAGAAAGTGCCATCTTTCTTACATGGTATGCCCCCACTTTTTGCTGAATGGCTGATGTACTTTGACTGAGTGTGCCCTGGGCTCCTGCCAACCAGGTACCCAGGGCCTGTGTTCCTTCCCTAAAATTGCATTGATACCTACACCCAATTGACATCCCTGGCCACAGGTCAGCCCCTGGTAAATGGTACCATGGGTACCCAGGGCACTGTGACCAGGGAAGGCCCCTAAGGGCTGCAGCACTTGTTGTGCCACCCTTAGGGACCCTGCACCTTACACACACACACTGCCTTTGCAGGCTGCGTGTCTTGGTGCAGAACAAAAGTGAAGAGTCGACATGGCTCACATCCCTGTGTGCCATGCCTACAAGCCACTGCCCTGGCCTAGGTCAGCCACCCCTCTAGCTGGGTGCACTATGCCAGTGGTGAGGGCATAGAGGCATGAGCCCTGTGCCCCTACAGTGCCCAAGTCCATTCTTGGGCATTGTAAGTGCAGTGCTGCCATTAAGAGTATATGGTGCTGGGAGTCTGTCATTACGAACTCCACAGCACCATAATGGCCCCACTGAAGACTAAGAAGTTTGGTATCAAACTTCTCAGCACATTAAACCCCCACTGATGCCAGTGTGGGATTTAATGTAAAACGCACTCCAGAGGGCATCTTAGAGATGCCCCTGAAACCAACCCGACCTCCAGTGTCCGGACTGAGTGGCTGCCCAGGCTGCCACCACCAGACATGTTTCTGGACCCCTGGGTCGAGAGCCTCTGCTCTCAGGGGCCTGAAACAATGCACATCCCGGGACGAGGTGCCAAAGCCTCCTCCCCAGGATGGGCAGGGGGAGCTTCAAAGGCCTGCCGCCTTTGGAGTTTCCCCAGACCATTTGCTGCTTCCAGCAAACTGGTCCCCACTGGTTCTACCCCCACTCCTGGCGGGAGAACCGGCGGGAAAACCAGAAGCAGGAAATGGGTTGTGCCCACCTCTGCCAACTCCACCCCTAAGGTGGGGGAGGCGAGGTGAAGCACAAACTCGAGTCCCCGCCATCTTGAGGATGGGGGACCTGGCCAACCAGGGACAGGCTCCTGCCCCCTCCCACTGGAGAGGAACAGAATAGGGGTGTACCCACCCCAGGGAAGGGACCCATTGGTCCCTGCCCTTACCTACCTGTAACCACCCCTAAATTTAGTATTTAGGGGCTCCCTGAGCCTTCCTTCCGCAGTTCCCAAATCCGAAAACAAGAAGAGAAGACGAAGCAAGACGACCAGCCGTGCAGCTGCTAAAAAGGAGGCGACAACAACTGACTTGGCCCCAGCCCTACCGGCCTGTCGACCTCTGAACCTGCTCCTGCAGAATCCCGGCCTCAGCAACCTCACAAACCCCGGAGGACCTGACTTCTGTGCTACAGCCTTCGACCCAGGGACTCCCACGAGCAGTGGTACTGCTCAAAAGAAAACCTACCAAAGACCCGGCCCTGGCACGGAGCCGCGAAACCTGCACATTCTGCACCCGCCGAGTCCAGCCTGTGCCTGAGTGACCAAAGACCTCGAGGACGACCCCCGGCGATTCTGACCTGGAATCCAGTGGCCAAGGACCCTCCTCGACGACCCAGACGACGCCTGCAGCCTCAGGACAAGGGACCCCTCCAACCGCGACCAGCAGGGGGTAAGATTTCCCGACCTCAAAGACACCCCTGCACCCGGCGCCCCACGGCCCCCTGTGCCCAACTCCTGGGTGTCTACCTATCCTCCAAGACCCCAACTTACCTCCTGAAGTGTTGGTCGTCCCTGAAGAATCACCGTCCCCGAGCCTGCAGCCTTTCTTCACCTTTCACGACCTCTATTGTTTAACATTGAGCGCCCGACGGCTCAAAGCACCCTGCACCCAGCCGCCCGAGTGCCCCTGGAAGTGCAACCTCTATCCTAACCTACTTCCCTACTTGCCCTGAGCAAGTGACCAGGAGCCCAGCTCCCACAGTCGCGTGGCCTGCTTGCCAGCAGCCACCAACCCGGGGCCCCCCGCCTGCCATAGGATAACATTGGGCCTTCTCACTCTGCACCCGGCCGCCCCTGTGCCGCTGAGGGTGTAAAAACTGTACTTACCTGATCCTGGGGGACCCCTGAGTCTTACCCAGAACCTTAACCCTGCCAGTCAAGTACTTACCCGAAATCCGATAACTCACTTTTCTTCCATAGGGTTCCATTGACTGATTTTCTACGAAATTTCTTCTAAGTGTGGAGTTCTGAAACTTTAGAATATTCACCAAAAATCAACCGAGTCACGAAAACGAAAATACTCACCTAGTATTAGGAGGGGCCTCAGTGCTGGACCCGAGTGCCCAACACTGGCCCTAAAAGTAATCGCAACGTTACTTACCGTTAACTCACTTTTCCTTCATAGGGATCCATTGACTGGTTTTCTGTGAAATTTCTTCTAAGTGTCGATTTCTGTATTTTACAAATATTCTTTAAAAATCGAACAAACTACAAAAACGTAATTACTTACCTGTTTTAAGTAAATGTCCCAGTGCTGAACCTAGGAGTCCAGCACTGGATTACAAAAGTAACGTAAACATACTTTGCTTGCACACTGTATTTCCTTTCATAGGATAACATTGGTAATTTTATCCAGAAAAGTTTCTAAGTGTCAGCTTTTGAAATATAGTAATATTCTTCAAAAATCACTACAATAACCAAAACGCTTTTTCTTACCTGTTTACAGGAAGTGTCCCAGGACTGAATCCAGGATCCAGTCCTGTGGTTAGAAAAGTGCTCTGCAAAGTAATCAATTGTAATTAAGCATAATTTTCCATTGAGCTCAATGTTGCATTGAATTTGACCCTGTGTTGCCTCTTGCACCAACTGTGATTACCACTATCTAAAAAGTCTATTGCCTATTTGTAAGGTGAATAACCAAAGCATCTCATACGGAGAAAGTATATTTTGACCCTATTGTTGGTTCTAAAATAAAACAAGCATATATTTTTTTATATACAAACCATTGGCCTAGAGTTCAGTTCTTGAGTGTGTGGCTTCATTTGCTGACTGAGTGTGTACAACAAATGCTTTACACTGTCCTCTGATACTGCCTTACTGCTCGACCAAGCTACCACTTTGGAGAGTAAGGTTATATCTAACTTTAGCCTCTGTCAACCCTCTGGGGGACTGTGGACTCTGTACACCCTGAACCTTACTTGGGTACAGTATATACAGAGCCACTTTCCTACAACAGGTCAGTTCTTCGCTGCAGTCTGCTCTGCTGGGCTTCTTCTTTCGTCCTTCATAGGTTGCGGGAATCTCTTGTCTTGGTTCAGGGCTGCCCCTTAAATACTGTATTTAGGGGGCGTTTTAGGGGTCTCGAGGTGAGTAGCCAATGGGCTACTGACCTTAGGGTGACTACACCCTTGGTGTGCTCACCCCACGTGGGGGAGTGGGCACAACCCCTAATCCTGATTGAAGAGTGCCTGCCATCTGCAAGATGGCGGGCACTTAAGAGTGGGCTTCACCACGTGAGGGGTGTGGGGTTGGCAGAGGTGGGCACACCTTCTGGGCTGTGCTAATTTTTCCCTTCCTGTGTTCCCGACGAAAAGGAGGGGAGACAGGAAGGGGGCCTGCTCCTGATAGCAGGAGAGGTTGGGGGTCGCATTACAAAGGCGGCAAGGCCTTGGAAGCTCCCCTGCCACAGATTGCTCTTCCTGGCCTGGGGGAGGTGTGAACACCTCCGCCCAGGAAAGGCTTTATTTCTGGGCTCAGGGAGCGAAGGCTCCCACCCCTGGGGTCCAGAAACATGTCTTGTGGTGGCAGGCTGGTGTGTACCAGTCAGGGAACTCACCAGAGGCTGGTCGTTTTTCAGGGGGAATCTCTAAGATGCCCTCTGAGTGTATTTTGCATTAAATCCCACACTGGCATCAGTGTGGGTTTAATGTGCCGAGAAGTTTGATACCAAACTTTCCAATTTTCATTAAAGCCATTATGGTGCTGTGGAGTTCGTAATGACAAACTCCCAGCACCATATACTCTTCCATTACTGCACTTACAGTGTCTAAGAATTGGTCTAGACACTGTAGGGGTACAGGGCTCATGCACCTGTACCCTCACCACTGGTATAGTGCACCCAGCTAGAAGGGTGGCTGACCTATGCCAGGGCAGTGGGTTGTAGGCATGGCACACAGGGATGTGTGCCATGTCGACTCTTCACTTTGTGAAGGGGGGGGGGGGTGTGTGTGTGTGTGTGTGTGTGTGTGTGTGTGTGTGTGTGTGTGTGTGTGTGTGTGTGTGTGTGTGTGTGTGTGTGTGTGTGTATGTAAAGGTACAGAGCTTCTAAGGGTGGCACAATAAGTGCTGCAGCCCTTAGAAGCCTTCCCTGGCCACAGTGCCCTTGGTACCCATGGTACCTTTTACAAGGGACTGACATGTGGCCAGAGAGGTGCCAATTGAGGGTACAGGTACAGTTTTGGGAAAGAACACAGGCCCTTGGGACCTGATTGGCAGGGACCCAGGGCACATCAAGTCAAAGTGCATCAGTAGTCTGGCAAAAAGTGGGGGCGTTACTGCAACAGAAACCCAGCTTCCTACAAGTTCCACCGTCAACGCCGCAACTCATCGTCGACGAGAGTAAAAATTGCAAAAACAGTTTTAACACGAAGACTGACCTCTCCAAGTAAGATATCTCCTCTTTTGCCTAGCCAGTTGCTAGATATACAAGACTCTGATGAAGAGAGATCTTATGGGGATGCATACAGTCCCTCTGAGTTTCGAGTAAAATGTCAGGATGACGATTCCGATGATGATAATGACCACTATTCATCATATTATGGTCCTCCAAGGCGTTATTATAAACATTATAGCTATCAGCAGCCCAGGAAAGATGAGGTAATCATGCCTACCTCCTTATTACAAGACTTGCAGGCTCATGCTGCAGGACTATAAGAGGATCTTCCTTGACACCCCACAGGAGCAAACACCAGCACCTACTGCCACCCTCTTTCGCACCCATAATGTGGCCCATACCTATTATTACACCCCCAATAGAGAACCATGCATCCTCTGAAGATAAACGTGAGCAGAGTGAGATTCAGGAACCCCGAACCACCACCTGAAGAATGGAAGGACTATTTGATCCCTACTCAGTCTTCTTCCCCACCTCACCCGGCAGATTCTCTCCCGGAAGACATTGGGGGCTTCTATAACTTAACGGACAGAGGAAATGAAAGATTCCACCTCCCCACTTCCATCAAGCAATCAGACTATTTTCTGCATGATTTTAAGGAGTAGGCTAGAGAGTTGGTAAGAGCAATTCTGGTCATTGATTACATTTGCGAGGAAGGAATAAAAATAATGAGGAATCCGGCAATGGTTATCCCAGTTCTACCACGCCTTGATACAAAATGCAAGGCCACAGATGATTATCCAGCCTGTCTTATTAGCTATCCCAATCCAGATTCTGTCATCTCGCAAGCGGCGCAAAGGTGTTCTGAAAATCTGGATAAAGAGGAAAGACGTCTCGATAATATAGGGAAGAGCTTCTCCCTTATCTCAGCTATCACAACCTACACAGAAAATTCTCTGGCTATCTTAGCGCGATATGACCGACAGATGTGGTCAGATATTAACAGTCTTCTCAACCTCATTCCTGAAGATAAGAAAGTTCTTGATATGGCCTATGATGGCAAGTCCCTATTTGGGAAACCTGTTGACAAAGCGCTGCTGGCAATAAAGACAGATACTGACACCGCCAGATCCCTTTGCACTTTACAATATTGCAAGTTTCCCTTTCGTGGTGCCAAAGGAAAAGGTTTCACTACCTATAGAGGGGGATACCAATGACAACCGCAGTATCAACCACAGTTCCAATATAGAACAGGTTATCAGCAACCCTACTGCCAACCTTCTTCCGCTGCCTACAACAACAGACCACAAGGCGTAAACAGGCTCCCCAGGATCGTGACACTGGTCGCAAGCAGTGACCACGATCAGGTACCGGCTACACCTCCTTCCAGTCAGGTGGGTGGAAACATCACCAACTACCTCCCACAATGGTAGGAGATAACAGCAGACAGATGGGTGATGGATTTGGTAGCATATGGACACACCCTGGAATTTGTGCAGAGACCTCCAGCCAAGCCTCCAAAAGCAGCGCATTCACCTCTCCTTCACTTATTATGGTTAGAAGCTATTATAATGTTGGCAAAAGGAGCAATAGACCGGGTCCTTGCTCCCCAAAAGAACACAGGTTTCTACTCCCGCTTTTTCTTTATTCTAAAGAAGTCGGGGGAGTGGAGACCCATCCTAGACCTCCGAGCATTAAACAAATTCCTGCGCAAACAGCCTTTCTGTATGATTTCTCTTTCCAACATTCTCCATCTCTTGAACAGTAGAGATTTCATGACGTCCCTGGATTTGTAGGATGATTATTTACATACTCCCACACATCCAAAGCATCGCAGGTATCTCAGTTTCACCGTAGCCGGTGCACACTTCCAGTTCAAAGTCCGCCCTTTCGGCTCAAATCCGCCCCAAGAATCTTTACAAAATATCTCGTTCCGGTGGCAGCCACATTTCGCAAGCAAGGTCATCAGGTATTTCCCTACCTAGACGACTGGTTGCTGAAAGCTTCCACACCGCAACAGGCCTCCAAGACTACAGCAGCATGACTGGCATTCTTTCACAGGTTGGGTCTCACAGTCAACTTCCAGAAGCCCTTTATCTGCCCAAGACAAAAGACAGACCCTCCCAGGATATTACGGCATAGATTTGCAAATTTTGCGGCACAAAGAGTGAAATTTAGAGGCACAAAAATGAAAAATTTGTGGCATTATTGCAGCACTTTATTTTAGTCGTAATCATTCCTTTTCAGGCCTAAATCAATGGAACCCAAACTACTAACCTCATGGGTGGGGGCCGTATTTCTCCCTGGGATGGTCTAGTGCCCATGTATGCACCCCTGCCAGGGCACCACTTTCACCACTCCTGGTTCAGCCACACAGCTCCCTTCACTCTCTGGTTTAAGTCACACAGCCCCTTTCTATCTCTGGTTTCAGTCATGCAGCTCCCTTCACTCTCTGGTTTCAGTCACACAGCCCCCTTCACTCCCTGAATTCAGTCACACAACCCTCTTCGCTCCCTGGTTTCAGTCACACAACCCTCTTCGCTCCCTGGTTTCAGTCACACAACCCTCTTCGCTCCCTGGTTTCAGTCACACAACCCTCTTCGCTCCCTGGTTTCAGTCACACAACCCTCTTCGCTCCCTGGTTTCAGTCACACAGCCCCCTTTGCTCCCTGGTTTCAGTGTCACACAGCCCCTTTGCTCCCTGGTTTCAGTGTCACACAGCCCCCTTTGCTCCCTGGTTTCAGTGTCACACAGCCCCCTTTGCTCCCTGGTTTCAGTGTCACACAGCCCCCTTTGCTCCCTGGTTTCAGTGTCACACAGCCCCCTTTGCTCCCTGGTTTCAGTGTCACACAGCCCCCTTTGCTCCCTGGTTTCAGTGTCACACAGCCCCCTTTGCTCCCTGGTTTCAGTGTCACACAGCCCCCTTTGCTCCCTGGTTTCAGTGTCACGCAGCCCTCTTTGCTCCCTGGTTTCAGTGTCACGCAGCCCTCTTTGCTCCCTGGTTTCAGTGTCACGCAGCCCTCTTTGCTCCCTGGTTTCAGTGTCACGCAGCCCCCTTTGCTCCCTGGTTTCAGTCACACAGCCCCCTTTGCTCCCTGGT
This sequence comes from Calotriton arnoldi, assembly GCA_963921515.1. Classification (NCBI taxonomy): domain Eukaryota; kingdom Metazoa; phylum Chordata; class Amphibia; order Caudata; family Salamandridae; genus Calotriton; species Calotriton arnoldi. Next base: position 930,186 of record CAWUFW010001554.1, read on the forward strand.
TTCAGTCACGCAGCCCCCCTTTGCTCCCTGGTTTCAGTCACACAGCCCCCCTTTGCTCCCTGGTTTCAGTCACGCAGCCCCCTTTGCTCCCTGGTTTCAGTCACGCAGCCCCCTTTGCTCCCTGGTTTGTCACGCAGCCCCCTTTGCTCCCTGGTTTCAGTCACGCAGCCCCCTTTGCTCCCTGGTTTCAGTCACGCAGCCCCCTTTGCTCCCTGGTTTCAGTCACGCAGCCCCTTTGCTCCCTGGTTTCAGTCACACTGCCCCCTTTGCTCCCTGGTTTCAGTCACACAGCCCCCTTTGCTCCTGGTTTCAGTCACACAGCCCCCTTTGCTCCCTGGTTTCAGTCACACAGCCCCCTTTGCTCCCTGGTTTCAGTCACACAGCCCCCTTTGCTCCCTGGTTTCAGTCACACAGCCCCCTTTGCTCCCTGGTTTCAGTCACACAGCCCCCTTTGCTCCCTGGTTTCAGTCACACAGCCCCTTTGCTCCCTGGTTTCAGTCACACAGCCCCCTTTGCTCCCTGGTTTCAGTCACACAGCCCCCTTTGCTCCCTGGTTTCAGTCGCACAGCCCCCTTTGCTCCCTGGTTTCAGTCACACAGCCCCCTTTGCTCCCTGGTTTCAGTCACACAGCCCCTTTGCTCCATGGTTTCAGTCGCACAGCCCCCCTTTGTTCCCTGGTTTCAGTCGCACAGCCCCCTTTTGTTCCCGGGTGCAGTCGCACAGCCCCCTTTGCTCCTGGGTGCAGTCGCACAGCCCCCTTTGCTCCCTGGGTGCAGTCGCACAGCCCCCTTTGCTCCCTGGGTGCAGTCGCACAGCCCCCTTTGCTCCCTGGGTGCAGTCGCACAGCCCCCTTTGCTCCCTGGGTGCAGTCGCACAGCCCCCTTTGCTCCCTGGGTGCAGTCGCAGAGCCCCCTTTGCTCCCTGGGTGCAGTCGCAGAGCCCCCTTTGCTCCCTGGGTGCAGTCGCAGAGCCCCCTTGCTCCCTGGGTGCAGTCGCAGAGCCCCCTTTGCTCCCTGGGTGCAGTCGCAGAGCCCCCTTTGCTCCCTGGGTGCAGTCGCAGAGCCCCCTTTGCTCCCTGGGTGCAGTCGCAGAGCCCCCTTTGCTCCCTGGGTGCAGTCGCAGAGCCCCCTTTGCTCCCTGGGTGCAGTCGCAGAGCCCCCTTTGCTCCCTGGGTGCAGTCACAGAGCCCCCTTTGCTCCCTGGGTGCAGTCACAGAGCCCCCTTTGCTCCCTGGGTGCAGTCACAGAGCCCCCTTTGCTCCCTGGGTGCAGTCACAGAGCCCCCTTTGCTCCCTGGGTGCAGTCACAGAGCCCCCTTTGCTCCCTGGGTGCAGTCACAGAGCCCCCTTTGCTCCCTGGGTGCAGTCACAGAGCCCCCTTTGCTCCCTGGGTGCAGTCACAGAGCCCCCTTTGCTCCCTGGGTGCAGTCACAGAGCCCCCTTTGCTCCCTGGGTGCAGTCACAGAGCCCCCTTTGCTCCCTGGGTGCAGTCACAGAGCCCCCTTTGCTCCCTGGGTGCAGTCACAGAGCCCCCTTTGCTCCCTGGGTGCAGTCACAGAGCCCCCTTTGCTCCCTGGGTGCAGTCACAGAGCCCCATTTGCTCCCTGGGTGCAGTCACAGAGCCCCCATTTGCTCCCTGGGTGCAGTCACAGAGCCCCCTTTGCTCCCTGGGTGCAGTCACAGAGCCCCCTTTGCTCCCTGGGTGCAGTCACAGAGCCCCCTTTGCTCCCTGGGTGCAGTCACAGAGCCCCCTTTGCTCCCTGGGTGCAGTCACAGAGCCCCCTTTGCTCCCTGGGTGCAGTCACAGAGCCCCCTTTGCTCCCTGGGTGCAGTCACAGAGCCCCCTTTGCTCCCTGGGTGCAGTCACAGAGCCCCCTTTGCTCCCTGGGTGCAGTCACAGAGCCCCCTTTGCTCCCTGGGTGCAGTCACAGAGCCCCCCTTTGCTCCCTGGGTGCAGTCACAGAGCCCCCTTTGCTCCCTGGGTGCAGTCACAGAGCCCCCTTTGCTCCCTGGGTGCAGTCACAGAGCCCCCTTTGCTCCCTGGGTGCAGTCACAGAGCCCCCTTTGCTCCCTGGGTGCAGTCACAGAGCCCCCTTTGCTCCCTGGGTGCAGTCACAGAGCCCCCTTTGCTCCCTGGGTGCAGTCACAGAGCCCCCTTTGCTCCCTGGGTGCAGTCACAGAGCCCCCTTTGCTCCCTGGGTGCAGTCACAGAGCCCCCTTTGCTCCCTGGGTGCAGTCACAGAGCCCCCTTTGCTCCCTGGGTGCAGTCACAGAGCCCCCTTTGCTCCCTGGGTGCAGTCACAGAGCCCCCTTTGCTCCCTGGGTGCAGTCACAGAGCCCCCTTTGCTCCCTGGGTGCAGTCACAGAGCCCCCTTTGCTCCCTGGGTGCAGTCACAGAGCCCCCTTTGCTCCCTGGGTGCAGTCACAGAGCCCCCTTTGCTCCCTGGGTGCAGTCACAGAGCCCCCTTTGCTCCCTGGGTGCAGTCACAGAGCCCCCTTTGCTCCCTGGGTGCAGTCACAGAGCCCCCCTTTGCTCCCTGGGTGCAGTCACAGAGCCCCCCTTCGCCCCCTGGGTGCAATTACACAGCCTCCTCTTGTGTCGCATGCACTAACTCCCTTTTATAAGTAGTGCTGACAGGACAAATATCTCGCAAAAACTCATCCTTCAGAACCAGGATCACATCCAGGTTGCTGAAAGAAACAAACCCAGAGGTAACTGCCCGTTTCACCATCTCCCAATTTTTGCGTCATAGGGAATATCCGGATTTAAACCCTTTTTACTTGTGGTAGACGGGTACTATTTCTATTGCACAGAAGAGACTGGGTCTGTCAGCAGAAAGGTAGATTGAGGGCATGGAAAACTGGAAGGAGTTGGTTCTAGAAAGTGTGGGGTATTGGCACTGGAAATTATCAACAGAACTAAGAGCCTTCTGTGATGGTTCAATGGTGATAATGGAGTGAAAGTATACTGTGTACCTCCCCAACAACATTTACTTGATAGGAGGAAGCATATTTAGCACTAAAAAGCCACTTGGAGTCTCGACCTTGGCTTGAAGTGACAGCATGCTTAGGATACCCCAGATCATCTTAGTTCGGCTTGTGCAACCGTGCTATGCAAGGGTAGGAGGACAACCGTAGTGCCCGGTACTTCTTTACTTCTTTAGATAGCATTCAAACTTCACAGAAGCATTTCACTTACTCTGCCATAGGTTCACAATATAGCAGTGGAGGAGGTTTGCCCACATACATCAAGCCATGCAAATGCAGGTTAAAAAAGCTGAAGCAAACAGCCTTGGTTTAATACGTGTGTGTAGGAGATTCATCCCCCCCATTTCAATCAGGGTGCAGAGCATCCATGTTTAATGCCAGAAGCGAGCTAGGGATGAGAAGTAATAAAATGTTTGATGCTTAACCTCATCCAGGAAGTCTGCTACTCTAATCCCTGAAATGCAATTTAATGCAAGGCAAGAACCGTTTTTTTCCCCTCATACACAAAGATGCATCTGAATGTTAAACTAAGTGTGACAGCGATGCGGTGTGCTTCTGCTTTTCAGAAAGGATAAGCGTTTGTGTACGCTGAGGAAACTTGCTGACAGTAGGGTTGGGACCTGATCGTCCTGGCTCTGACCTTTCCCAGTGCTCATGACCTGAAACCCTCATCTTTCACATTCTTTCCTGCAATTACGTGAACGCTCGAAGCAATCGAGCCTGCGAGCTAGAGAGCAAGAGCTGGCCAGCCTATGCGAGCCATTGATGTGTCACTGGGGCCCGACGACATTCGGTGGCGGCAGACGTGTCCTGTAGGGCATGCTTGTGTAGTTTTCCCTATAAATGATGCACACACAGTGCATCATTTATAGCCTTTACAGAATGTGCCACTGAAGAGCTACTTTCGTTTTCTCGCTCGTCTTTCTTCAATATTGTAATGGAGGAGGCAGGCAGCTATTACGGCTGTGCATGTAGCGACGTATGCGCGTACAGCCAATAAAGTGGCACCATTTTTTTTATGCTTGCCGGGAGACTGTTTTTTGCTGCTGAAATAGAAAATATCGAGGCCATCGCGCTTGTCAGCTGATTTCGTAATTTTTTCATGAATCGCAAAATCGCGAAATGCTGGAGGGTCTGAAAAGAGCATTTTCTTAATAGCTAACCTCAATACCATCAACAACAAAGCCTATCTATCTCTATACAGACAACAGTGGTTGTCAAACCTGGCATTAAGAATCTTACAAAGAAAGTCAGTTTCAGTGTGGATGTTCAAGTCACTCCTTGGCATGATGTCCTCCGCCATAAACGTAGTCCCACTGGCTCGACTAATGATGAGACCTCTGCAGGAAGAACTTCAGTTGCAATGGCTCCAGTTGGCCGGCTCATTCGATGTCTTGATAAATGTCACCTCTGGAATGCAAGAAACGCTGGCTTGGTGGTTCCTACTGCCTCATTTATCTCAAGGTCTCACATTTCTGTCTTCAATACCAGATTCCATCATCACCACCGACGCCTCTCTAGAGAGCTGAGGAGGTAATTTACAGGACCTCAGGATTCAGGGAAGATGGTCTCAATCCCAGAAATTACTCAACATCAACCACCTGGAATTGAAGGCAATTTTCCTCACTCTCCAAGCCTTCCTACCACATATTGCAGTCCAGGGAGGACCTGGCAATCTGAAAGAGACACGTTAGTGACAGATTCCTTACCTTAGAATATCCCCAGGCGTCAGGCTGGATCCGGAAAGTTTTTTGCGTAGCAGTACCCTTGCGCGTCGGTAGGCGGCGTCGTGCGGCTCCGCGTCCGTCGTCGGCGCCGTGATCGCCGGGATGACGTCGCGGGCAGTACCTAGGCGCCGCCCCTGCGCGCTGACGTCAGTTCTTCTTTTTCCGCGCCAGCAAGCGCAGATCCGGGAAGAGCAGTGCCCTGGTCATTTTTTGACCATACTTTTTGGTGAATTTTTTCACTGTTTTTCTATCAAGGTGTCGTAGGGATGCCCGGTTTCAAACGTTGCGGCGCCTGTGCTCGGATGATGTCCGTCACCGACCCGCATTGGGAGTGTCTCTTCTGCCTCGGCCGAGGCCACGACACGGAGTCTTGTACCGACTGCCAGGCCCTCAACCCGAAAGCTTTGCGAGAGCGGTCTCGAAAGCTCCTCGAGGCCCGGCATTCGGCTCCGCGGAAGCCCCGGTCGCGTGAGAGGTCCAGGGGTCGATCGCGGAGTCCACACCGGTCGTCGGCATCGAAGTCTTCTTCGTCCGGTAAGTCAAAACACAAGAAGTCCAAAAAGCATCATCGCTCTAGGACTTCGCCTCGCCGGTCTCGCGACTCGGCTGAGGCCCCTCCCGGCACCGTCCCCGCGGCCCCGGACATGCCTGTGGAGTCGCCCCCGCCATACCCGCCCTTCCCGGGTTCGGGGGCGGATCCGGCCAAAGTGCAGGAATTCCTGTCGGCCATGGCCCGCCTCTTCGGGCTTTCAGGCCCCTCCGGTGCGCCTTCGGGCCCCGCGGGCCCTGATGGGGTTGCTCCGGCGTCGCCGACGGCTCCGGCGTCGCCCGTGCCTCCAGCCTCGATCCCGGCTCCGGCTTCGGCCCCGGCCTCGATCCCGGCTCCACAACCCCCATCGACGCCGGTCGACCTAACGACACCTCCGCCGGCGCCGATGTCTCCGGTGCCGTTCTCGACGCCGCCTGGGGCTCCGAGCGGCGTCGTTCCCCAGTTCCTTCCGGCTCCGGACATGGACCCGGACCGACGTCGCTCGACGCCCGGTTCCGGCGCCGATGAGACCTTGGGTCCCAAATGTCCCTCCTCCCCCTTATTTTGAACCTGAGGAGGACCAGGAGGACTGGGAGGGGTCTGATGACCCTCTGACACAACAGTGTCAGTACGATGAGGACTGGACAGAGGGTCTAGGGGATGCTAGTGGTCTAGATACTTCCCCTGACACTGGCATGCTGTCTCCTCCCGTGGCTACGGAGGAGGGAGCCAATTTTGCAACGGTGTTGCGTAGGGCAGCTGGAGCCTTACATCTCCAACTCCCTGCTGTGGCGGTCAAGGTTAATCTCTTGACAGAGGTGCTTCAGCCGGCAGCCTCCTCTTCGGAGACTGTGCTGCCGTTTAACGACGCCCTCACTGACGTTCTTTTGGGCGCCTGGTCCAAGCCCAACACAGGGGCTCCTGTGGATAGGAACGTGTCCCGACGCCATCGCCCAGCTCCGGGCGACCCCTGTTTCTCTCTGTCCACCCCACCCCTGAGAGCTTGGTTGTCCAAGCCTCCGCTTCCCAAACCGCCTTCCCTACCGCCCCTCCGGATAGGGAATCCAAACGCCTGGATCAATTTGGGAAGACGGGTTTTTCTTCCTCCAGTGCTGGCTTGCGGTCCGTCAACACCGCTTGCCTTTTGGGCCGATATACCCACTCCTTGTGGGATTCGGTGGCGGATGTTTTGCCCCAGTGTTCTAAGGAGGTCCAGACACTGCTTTCCCGCGCCATTGCGGAAGGAAGGGATGCGGCCAAATATACAATTCGATGTGGCCTTGATACCGCCGACTCGCTGGGCAGGTCTATTGCAACGACGGTGGCGCTACGACGCCACGCCTGGCTGAGAACCACTGGTTTTTCAGGGATGTCCAGAATACTCTCATGGACATGCCCTTTGATGGAGTCGGTCTTTTGGGTCCAAAGCAGACCATGCGTTGGAGCGCTTTAAGGACTCACGGGCTACTGCAAAGTCCCTGGGCCTTTCTGCTACACGCCCTCCGCTGACTTTCTGCTTTTCGCCCCTATCGTGGCCACGGTAGGGGCGCCCTTCACGTCAGCAGCCCAGCCACCGGCCCGCGCAGCAGGCGTCTTCGCGTGGCCGAGGACGTGGATTCCGCCGTGGCGGATCGGGCAACCAGCGTGCGGGTCAGGCCACCACCTCCAACCCGTCCGCGGCCTCCAAACCCTCCTAGTCCCTCCTTTCAGGTGCACAGCACGCCAGTAGAGGGCAGGGTCCGCCATCACCTTCTCCACTGGCGTACCATCACCTCGGACAGGTGGGTCTTGGACATTGTCCGAAGGGGCTACTCCCTCCCCATCGAGTCCACCCCCCAGCCATGCCACCTCAATTCCACCGCATGTCAGGGGATCACTTGGTGCTTCTGCAGAAGGAAGTCACGGCCCTCTTGGCCAAGAGGGCCATCGAGCATGTTCCGACCCCAGAAGTAGGGCGTGGTTGCTACTCCCACTACTTCCTGGTGCCCAAAAGGACAAGGAGGACATGCGTCCTATCTTGGACCTCCGGAACGTCAATCGCTTCCTCCGGAAGGAGAAGTTCAAGATGCTCACCCTAGCTCAGGTCTTGACTGCCCTCGACCCTGGAGACTGGTTGGTAGCGTTGGACTTGCAGGACGCATATTTCCACATCCCCGTCCTGCCGGCCCACCGGCGTTACCTTCGGTTCACGGTAGGCCCCGAGCATTTTCAGTTCACCGTGCTCCCCTTTGGCCTTACCAGTGCCCCTCGGGTGTTCACGAAAGTGTTGGCGGTGGTCGCAGCTCATCTGCGCCGGGCAGGGGTTTCAGTCTTCCCCTACCTCGACGACTGGCTGCTGAAGGCGGGCTCGTCCCAGGCAGTCGTCTCCCACCTCCAGACTACGGCCGAACTCCTGCACTCGAAGGGTTCTCCATCAATGTGCCGAAGTCGCATCTGATTCCTTCTCCACAGCTCCTTTTCATCGGAGCAGTTCTGGACACGACGCAGTTTCGGGCCTATCCTCCCGAACGGCGAGTCCGGGATATTCAGGCTATGATTCCGATCTTTCAGCCTTTATCCTGGGTTTCGGTACGGATGACCCTGAGGCTGCTGGGCCTCATGGCCTCCTGCATCCTGCTGGTCAATCATGCCAGATGGCATATGCGGGCTCTGCAGTGGGACCTGAAGTTCCAGTGGGCGCAGCACCAGGGCAACCTGTCCGATCACGTCCAGATCTCGGAGGGGACTGCAAAACAGTTGCAGTGGTGGCTCTCGAACCGGCAATGGGTCATGGGCAGATCCCTCTCCCTTCCCCAGCCAGAGCACACAGTTGTGACGGACGCGTCCCTTCTGGGATGGGGCGGTCACATGGGAGAGGCGGAGATCAGAGGCCTCTGGTCTCCGGGCGGAGTCCCGGCTCCATATCAACATTCTGGAGCTCCGGGCGATCCGACTTGCACTCAAGGCATTCCTTCCCTCTGTCAAAGGGAAGGTAGTGCAGGTGTTCACAGACAACACCACCGCCATGTGGTACTGCAACAAACAAGGCGGGGTGGGGTCGTGGACCCTTTGTCAGGAGGCTCTGCGCCTCTGGACATGGCTGGAACATCAGGGCATGTTCCTGATGGTTCAACACCTGGCAGGTTCGCTGAACGCCAGGGCGGACGAACTCAGCCGCAGGTGCATGATGGATCACGAATGGCGTCTTCACTCGGAAGTGGCGCAAGGACTCTTTCTACAGTGGGGAGAGCCTTGGTTAGATCTATTCGCCACCAAAGAGAACGCGCAATGTCATCAGTTCTGCGCGTTGGAATTTCCAAGGCGGCACTCGCTCGGCGACGCTTTTCGTCACGAGTGGAGTTGCGGTCTGTTGTACGCCTTTCCGCCTATACCACTTCTACCCAGAGTGTTGAAGAAGATTCGGCACGACCGGGCCCAAGTCATTCTTGTGGCTCCGGACTGGGCTCGAAGAGTTTGGTATCCCGAGCTACTCAATATGAGCGTAGATCCCCGATCCGTCTGCCTCTTCGGGAGGATCTTCTGTCGCAGCAGCAGGGGACGGTCCTCCACCCGAACCTGTCCAGTCTACACCTGCTTGCGTGGAGATTGAGCGGCGGCAGTTGATTCCTTTCGACTTGCCTCCCGAAGTTTGTGATGTGATTCTGGCAGCCAGGCGTCCCTCCACTAAGGTGGTATACGCCTGCAGGTGGAACAAATTTGTGGCATGGTGCACAGCAAAGGCTGTGAATCCCCTTTCTGCCCCTCTTTCTGAGGTCCTTCTGTTCCTTCTCTCTCTGGCCCAACAGGGTTCTGCCCTGGGTACCATCAAGGGTTATCTTTGTGCTATCTCGGCCTTCCTCAGGCTCCTGATCAGCCCTCCCTTTTCAAGTCCCCTGTTGTTAACAGGTTCTTAAAAGGCATTACACACCTCTTCCCTCCTGTTCCGTTTGTGATGCCTCAGTGGGACTTGAACTTGGTTCTTACCTTTTTAATGTGCGCTCCCTTTGAGCCTCTACATAACTGTCCTCTTCGTCTTCTGACTCTGAAGACAGCCTTTCTGGTGGCCATCACCTCCGCTCGGCGGGTGAGTGAGCTCCAGGCTCTATCTTGCAAACCTCCCTTTCTGTCTGTTCATCCAGACAAGGTTGTTCTTCGGACGCGTCCGTCCTTCTTGCCAAAGGTGGTTACTGCTTTCCACATTGGGCAGACCATCACTTTGCCCACCTTCTTTCCGCCTCCGCATCCTTCCAGAGAGGAAGAGAGGCTCCACCGTCTGGACCCAAAACGTGCGCTCTCCTTCTATATTGACCGCACAAAACACTTCCGGGTGGATGACCAGCTCTTTGTTGGCTACGTGGGCGCCAAAAAGGTCGGGCGTGCACAAGAGGACCATCTCCCGCTGGGTTACCTTGTGCATCAAGACCTGCTATTCTTTGGCTAAGAAGGAGCCTCCTGTTGGGCTGCGTGCCCATTCCACCAGGGCAACGGCTGCTACCACGGCCTTAGGCCGCGGTGTTCCGCTGCCGGTTATCTGTCAGGCAGCTACGTGGGCCTCGCTGCACACGTTTACAAAGCATTACTGCCTTGACAGTCAGGTCCGGAGGGACGGCTTCTTTGGCCGTTCTGTCCTCCAGGACTTCCTTGTCTGATCTTTGTTCGCAGACCCACCACCGGGGTTGGTATTGCTGGGGTATCTATTCTAAGGTAAGGAATCTGTCACTAACGTGTCTCTTTCAGATGCACAAGTTACTAACTTGTGTAACGATATATCTATAAGAGACAGTAGTTAGTGACAGATTCCTTACCGCCCCACCCATCCTCCCCGTTCTGCGAACTGATTTCTAGGGTTAAGGACATCCCTTTCAGGGCCCTAGTATTTTTCAGACACCTGTGTCAGCTTCTTGCATGGCTCTGCGTTCCTGGCGCGGAAAGTCGTGTACCGAACTGACGTCAGCGCGCAGGGGCGGCGCCTAGGTACTGCCCGCGACGTCATCCCGGCGATCACGGCGCCGACGACGGACGCGGAGCCGCACGACGCCGCCTACCGACGCACAATGGTACTGCTACGCAAAAAACTTTCCGGATCCAGCCTGACGCCTGGGGATATTCTAAGGTAAGGAATCTGTCACTAACTACTGTCTCTTACAGATATATCGTTACACAAGTTAGTAACTTGTGCGTTAGGGCTGGACTGTTCCCATTGGACTTAGGGTCAAGACTGATTTGCATATTGCTGGGTTAAAACTGGAATGGCATGGGGAGCCAAAAATGATGGATTTAGGCCCAGATCTCTGTACTGGGGTGAATGTATGACATTGTTCTGCATTCTGTCCATCAATTGTTGTTTTTGCCTTTGTCACCCCGAGTGGGACGGGTATGCCCAGACGTGGGTCCCGTGCTCTCCATGACACTGGAGTCAAGCTATCCTGGCCGATGAGTGGTGAAACCCCGAAACCGGTCCTAGGATGCTGGTTTCCAGTCCAGGGAGGACCTGGCTTGGCAGTTCGGGCTGGACTTTCTCAAGAGGATCAAGCCCTCTGGAAGGGGTTAGAAAGGCACCAAATCACCCTGAAGGCATTACATGTTCCAGGGGTCAACAAAGCATTACCAGACCCGCTCAGCGGAACCATGGACAGTAGCCATGAGTGGGAACTATATCAACAGATTTTGAATGGGATTTTCGCATGATGAGGCAAACCTGCACTCGATCTCTTTGCAACCAACAAGAATGCAGAATGCCGACTTTACGCCAGTTGATACCCACTCCCAGGGTTATGCGAAAATGCCTTTTCAATGAGATGGTCAGGGATTTAGGCTTATGGTTTTCCTCCCTTCCCTCTCATTCCGAGGATTCTCACCAAATTGAAGATGGAGGAATGTCGCCTCATTCTCCTAGCTCCCCGGTGGCCCAGACAACATCAGTTCACCGAGCTTCTCCTACTCTCCGAAACCCATCCCTTCCATCTTCCCAAGAAACACAACCTTCTCACGAAGAACAAAGGCCAGGTTCTCCATCCCGAGCCAGCATCTCTTCAATTGCATGCATGGCTCCTGAATTCCATGAGATCTGCAACGTAAATAACTCAAGACTGTAGAGACCTTCTGGCCAGAGCCGACTTCACTAACAAAACATACAAGCTGAAGTGGAAAAGCTTGTGGTGCGAAGGTTCAAATATCCATCCCTAGGAATAATCACCAGAACAAGTCCTTCCATACCTATTATCTTTAGCTCATTCAGGTTTGGTATATTCTTCAAAAAAGGTCCACCTAGCAGCAATATCTAGATTCAGGCGAACCTCTAATTCGCTTTCTCTCTGTTTTTCCACAATAATCAAACAATTCATGAAGGATTTATTTAGAACCTTCACTCCAGTTAAAGCTCCCCCAGTAGAATGGCATCTCAATGTGTTTCTCTCCCATCACATGAAGTCGCCTTTGAACCCATTGCCAGGGCGGATCTCAAGTTTCTCAGTTGAAAAGTTGCTCTCTTGCTCGCCCTCACTTCAATCAGAAGAGTTGGTGAGCTTCAGGCCTTTACTATTCAAGAGCCTTTCCTCCATTTTACTGATGAGTATGTGATGCTGCGAACAAACCCTAAGTTTATACCCAAGGTGCCATCACAGTTTCATCTCAATTAACCTATCATTTTGCGTATCTTTTTTTCCACATTTTTTCTTTACTCTATAGTCTTTAATTGCCATGATTTAGCATCACTGTATGGACTACTAATGTGTGCTTCGGTACTTATTGTTGTATACTACTTGGAGTCTACCCACAAAAGTGATACTGCCGTAGGACAAGCAGTTTTATGCCATTTATTCCACTGAGGTGAGCCTCCGAAACTGTAAGTGATTTTTGCTCTGATTAATACATTTTAATAGTTTACATTATTGTATTCATGTTTACACAGATTGATGCATAGGATGTTACATTGTTACCAACCATCCACAAGGGTACTATGTATGTATTTAAGTATGGATATCTATATGGTTGCAGACTGCTTGCTATTCTGATTCAAGCATGTGAAAGATACTTCAATACTGGATAAGACAATAAGTTACTTACCTGTAACTACAGTTATCCAGTATTGAGATCTTTCATAGATTCACATGCAAACCACCCTCCTCCTCATAGAGGCTCCCCTCATAGCTTGGAATGTTCTTTGCCACTTGTGCTTGAAAATCTGATGGTTTCAGCCTCTGTCTAGAGGGTGGTGTCACCTTATTGGCTAGGTGTCAGGTTTGGTACTTTTTTTTTTTTTTAAAAAGGACTTCGGTTATAAGGGTGATTTCAATTGTCATTATGGCCTATACTGCAAAGCTTTCTGCTTACTATGGTACCAAGAGACTCCCTCTTCGACGGTGAAGGATTCAAGCATGTGAATCTATGAAAGATACCAATACTGGATAACTGTAGTTACAGTTATAAGTAACTTATTTTCTTACCATGCCTGCCACTAATTCATTGTGTCCCTGGGGGTTGTTTTCTCCCCCAATCCCAATTAAGAATCATAACCGTTGCCCTCTCTAGGATGAGATGCAAGTCTGTTTGTGCACGTTTCTCTTATGCTGCTTTCTTTTTTTTCACTCATAAGCACCACTATCCAGCTTCCAATGTTGGATTCTGTTGAAAATACTGTACGTGCATAATTGTGAAATGACTACCCAAGTATACACATTTACCTTTCGAGTGGCTGAACACCAGATGGGGAAATTCTATTATGCAATGTATTTTATTTTTCTCCTCCCATAATTAGATAACTAGATAATGCCCCCATTGCGTACTTGGAACCACATTACTGGAAATTATTGGCCATGGAGATGTTTTCCTGTCTGAATTTTCAAATTTTGGAGAAAAAGTGGGTATTTTAAGATGTCCGTAAGTGAATTAACCTTTCCTCTTCCCTTTGCGGTGTTAGCTTGACCGCTGGGATACTCTTTTGGGTGTGAATTGTAGTGCTATAGAAATTCAGTTACATATCATAACTGGCTGGCATTTTCTCTTTTTGGCTTTAGATTTATCATCACTTTACAAACCCCTTATTACAGCTTTGTACTGGAGCAAATGGAGTTGTAAATCAATCAGATATTTCCTTATCCGTACTATTTAAAATCACCTTTGGCAAAGCTATTGCGTCTGGGTTTATTATTTCAATGCATGCAAACAGACATGTTGAAATGATTTTTCAGTGTCATTGCACAAGGCCTATTTTCTGATTAGATGCAAATGATCTGTGTAAGCATACTTGCAGCGATGTTTGGGCTATCTGACAGATCTCTCCTGCTGAAGTCCTGTGTAAACCCTGAGAGGTGGCCCCTGAAAGACCTCTTGTGCTTTTTCTCTTCTGGTGAGTGAAGATTTGGAGCCCGCCCAAGTCGAATTTCTCATTAGAAGATCTACCACAACAATTCTGGAAGCCCTGTCTCATTTTACACAATGCTGTTTAAATTAAGATAGAGGGAGAGTTGGTTTAGCACCAACCGATCTTGGGGGTGGGGAAAAACACTTCTTCATTTAGTATAAATTTGCACAGAAACCCAAGACCTAAAAAGTTCAACTACATTTGAGTGTGATTGAGAGCAAATGGTGAGGAACAACCACGAAAATTACTTCTGAATTGGGTGCAACCACCTGCTTTGAGGCTCTCCTGCAGTCACATAATAACTGACAGAGATTATTACATCGAGAAAAGGATCTTACATTCTGCTTTAAGGGGCGGACCAGGGCACCCATAAAAAAAAACATTAAACTGCATAATAAATTAGCAAGCCATAGGCACTTATTTATTCTTCACAGCTGGTTAGCGGAGCACAACCATAAAGCCCTGTGAGGGCTATTTAGAATTTTTATTTTAGTGATGGCCCTAGAAGGGTCAAGGGTACCACCAAACCTCTGGAGCCGCCCCCCTCCCTACCCCCCTCGGAAACTTTAGAAAAACCCATTAAGTCTCCTGGGTCATTGAAACCGTGACGCCAGGATAACTAGCCATATTTTTTAAAAGTACTTCCCAGGCTGGAGATTTTGCTCTAGAGCTGTGAGGGACTGGTACTATGGCTGCATTTTATGTGGCCTGAAGATGCATTAAAAAAAAATGCAAGGCCCTCCTGCGGTTGTTTTTATTCTTTTGGTCTGAAAAATGATAAAAGAAAAATTCTGAGACATTTAAAAAAAAAAAAAGATGTCTCTGACTATGTATTTTTAAATATTTCACCAACAAAATGTAATAACTATGTAAAAAGACAGTCACACACATGTATTTTGATAAAAGTTTATTAAATATTTTGTAAGTAATCAATATAAATAAACATTGCATTGTGCGTATTATTGAAATATACATTTGATTAAAATTATTGGTGATTTGTGGCGAAAGATGATAGATGTGCTTTAACTATAGGGAGTAGGTGTGGGAAGGAGGAGAGGAGACGCTGAGGGGAGTGATTGGTTGCAGGCCCTATGAACCTAACCCTTGCTGCGCACAGCTTTTGGCTACCCCTCTCCCCCCCCCCCCTCCACCCACACCATGCATGGTCTTTGGCCGTGCGCAGCGGGGATTTGCTTTACATATGGTAGTGAAATATTACTTTACGCTAAAAAAACACTAGAAATTCAGTGAGAAAACCAAAGGTTGGAGTGATGTTATAGTTGGGTATGATAATTATATTTTACTTTGTGTAATAAAAAAAACTTTAGAAATTCACCGAAAAAATATAAAAGTTAAAAGGATGTTATAGTTGGGTGAAAATGTCAGTTAAATATGCAATTTTAAATTAACAAAACCACTGAAATTCGCCAGTTATAGTTATCTCTATAATGTTATAACTATAACTCATGATCTAAGGTAACTATAAAACGCACCCTTGCGATGCCCTGCTAATTACCTACATATTACATCACTCATAGTGTTCTATGGAATATTTGATAATATCTCTGCAACATTTGCAATGATATAAATCATATCATATAATTGATGACAAAACTGTGCATGAGGACTGCGAGTTACAGTTACCGTAGGAAATGAGTTATAGTTACTTGAGATGGCTATAAATGGTACATTTTAGTGGATTTGTTTGTTTATAACGGCATGTTTTAACTGACATTTTCACTTAACTATAAAGTCCCTTACACCTTTGTGTTAGGACCTAGTTTCCATAGGAAAAGCATTTTTTGTTTTGCCAATAACTTTGACGCCGTTTGAGGAATCCTCGCAAAAGTTTCAAAACTAGTTTGCCACTTACTTCAGCTGCTCTATTGAAAGTTTTGCAAAGATCCGTCAAGCGGGGGCCGAGAAAAAGGGGGGGAGGTCCCAAAACACGTTTTACCCATACAATTTCCCGTGGGGACTTTAGATACAGCTACAGCCCAAACTGCTGAAAGGAATTACACGAAATTTGGCAGAAAGGTAGCTGTTGGTCCAAAAGCAACCTTTTTGTGAATTGGCGTAAATCCATTCAGCAGTTTTGGAGATATTAAAGAAAAACAAATGTGGATTTCTAGGACATGAAGGCTCAGCGAACTCTCCTGATCTTGTGCTGAGATCTGATGGGCTGCCAGCACTTCAGTCAAGAAGTGTTGGCTGCCATCTTGGGACTCTGCTTCAACCGAGTCCCACAAACAAAATGTTTAAAAAAAAAATTAAAAAGGAAAGGGGGCAGGGTTTTTTTCCGGCAGGAGTTGCGTTGGATCCGCAGCACCTGCCGAAAAATCAAAATAATAGTACGGGCTCACACGCTTCTCTACTATTTAGCCCCCAGGTGGGCCAGGTTCCAAGGGGATGCAGGATTAAAATCAGGAGGGGGTAGCATGGGGCCCCCCCTCCTCAGGCTCTTTTAAGCACCACCTCCCTGGTACTTTATTTTAAATTTGGATGGGGGCCGTACGGACCCCCTTCCTTCGTATTGCGGGTTAAAACCCAGGGGACCACCACCTCCCTGGGGCTAAATTTAAAAAGAATTGGGTGGGGTACGTGGAACTATTTTATTAGAAAACATACTTTATCATCTTTCCAATTTAAAGAAAAAAACACATGATCCAATCAGCATGTACTCTCGTTATTGGCTCTGAGAATAATTCAGTGGACTATGGGAATGCCTTGTAACTAGGCATTATGAAAAAACATTCTGGGTAAACTCTAGGTAGCTCAAAATGTTGGACTGCCTTTGTGCACCGGATTGAGAAGACTCGCTCACGTAAGTACAACATGCATAGCCTCCATTTGCTAAGAATGGAGAAAAGAATAAAAGCTCATTGTCTCGGCCAGCAGCACAACTGTATCATTAATACAACTCCCACCTGCTTGGCAAGTAACATTCACAAACACCCCACTGCTGATTCCATTATGTTCATCTGAGACAGGATTATACGCCCCCCACCACCCTCAGGGTTCTGGATAGGCAACCTGAATGTGCTATTTTATTTGTGGAATGCCCCAACTTTCCACGTTTAATTAGGCCTTCAACCTCTTTTAATTGTGATATAGTGAACATTTTGTACTGTTACACTCTTTGAGTTCCAATTAATCACAGATTAGTGTAATTTTTCTTTGTCAGATATGTAGCTCAGCACCTAGAGACGTAGTATAGTGTGATATATAACATACTTTTTTACAGAGTTTTATATAGCGCGGGAATCAGAGCGCTTTACATAGCACCAGTTGCATTACATGAGGACACATTCATTTTTGTTAGGCACGGGGAGATTAAGTGATTTGCCCAGAATCACTGGATGTTCAACGTCATTGCCAAGACTCGAACCCAGTTCCCCAGATTCGAGGTCGACCGCCCTAGCCGTTAGACCAACTCCTCTCCCTGCTGATAAAAAGCCCAAGTGACTCTTGGTCTACACTGCCGTTAACTAAAGCCAAATAATAACGCTAGATTAGCCTCTATGACCAGAGATGCCTGTAGCCTCTTTTGTTACTTTTTTGAATTTAGGAGTTTCTAACTCCTATGTTCATGTCTTTTTCAGGAAATAACTAAAATGTTATTTTCCCAATACTTGTTCTCTGAATAAATTGATCCCTGAATAAATTGATATGAATCTCTCTCAATGCTTCTGTAACCTGCACATACTGCAAACATGGCCATAGTGGATTATAAAGTAATCTTAAATTTGGGTTCACAATATGTAAATTCTCACAATAAATATATACATTCTGATATTTTGGAAAGAACACACACTCTGAATCACCCCCAATATTCCCTTTTTGATTTTTTAACTTGAGATTTCTTTGGAACATTACTATTGCTATTTTATTTAATGCATGTTTAAAAAGGAGGAAGACAAAAGTCGGTGAAATTATACTTTTCACATATGTTAAAGGTTGAGGGGGCACTGCGGCACCCTCTTGATGTCTGTGTACTAATCTCATTTAGACTTTCAGGACATATGGATTAAAGATTAGAGCATTGGGTTGTAGTCTGGATTCCTTCATTAGATTTTCCATTGTATTGCAGTGTAGAACAGGGCAATACAGAATTGTCTCGCTGTGACTTGATTATATCTCCCGATTGAGGACAGAACAATTGTCACTCATTTTCCCTGTATGTTTCCGCCATTCCGGGCACATTTTATATTAAAATATTGCATGTTAAAGGGCCCTGTGTGTATTGAAAAAAAGATCCCTCATCTTAGAGCCATTTACTTTTTTTCCATAGAAAACAAACTCACACCTTGCAAGTGTGTTTTCTCTGCACAAAGTCAAACAAGCACTATAAACATGTCTCTTGCTCAGCAAGCTTCACTGTTGTGCAGGGCGCCTGGTGGCACCTTGAGAGATAAAGGCACATGTCTTGACCGCCACCCCACTAGCAGGACAGTCGTCAAGGCCTATATAGTGCCATGTTTCTTTGAAGCAGAAGAACTCTTCACACTGATTGATTAACTCATGTCTAATCTCTTTCTTTTAGGAATCTCTTCTAAGACTTTCTGAGAAAATTACACCAAGCAACAAGTTAGAATGCTCTGATCAAATTGAAAGAGTCTTACAAGGGTATCTCCTTCTTGTAGAACATGAAGAAGGGTCCAAGATTCCAAAACCAAAAGACGTTTGTCAGGTGAGTCGTGAATGTACTTGCATAGTAATGCACACACATAACTGTGACACAACTTGTTTATGTCTGAATAATATGGGAGTCAAAATAAAAAGCTGCCAGGAATGAGCTAGTTTTATGTAAATCTTCATGGTGGCAACTAAACAGAAGTTCTAGATGTACTTCATCTAACAGACATTTTGGGATTTTAAAAAATGTGTGTGGAAAATGTACAGGTATTTTTATATTAAGTGCTAACTGCCCAAACCAAATGATGTATAGTTGCATTCCCATATGAGTACACACAGAAAGAGAATGTACACACTAACACAAGAGAAGTGTTTTCAGGGTTTCTAATGCTAAAAGGAAGGGGAAGAGTTATTTTATGCACAGGAAGCAGGTTACACAGTTTTGGGGTCACATCGGAGCATATATCGCCTCTTAGCTCACATGTTGAGAGGAGAACAGATAAGATGAGGTTACGGGCAGAGAGAGTAGGTTTCTTTTATACCTGCGAGGACTAATCATACTGTAGAGTTAAGTGGGTGCAAGTTTTTCTAGTAATTTGTAGACCATGCAAATGATTTTGATCCTGTTCCTGCACGGATTGGATGCTAGTTGGAGTTTTTAGGTTAAGAAAAAAGGGGGAGTGGTCAAGTTGGTGGTATTCAGTAGCCTGATGGTGTGAAAGTTCATGTTCAAATCGAAAGGTTGTCAGGAAGCCATCTACAGGCAGATTAGATGTGAATGGAAGGGTGTGTTGGGGAAAAAAATGACAAATCCACTTGGTAAGAGAGCTGACATGCGAAGTTATATCATGCTAACAGTTCAAATAAATACTGAAATCTTGTAACCTTTTTCAGGTTCATAACTTTTATTTCTCCGCACAGAGGCGTACGTGGGAAGGATAGCCTCAGTTTATTCACCTTATTCAGATGCATCACCTAATTAGCAATCTGTTTTAGGAGTGAATGTTTGTAATTTAAAAGAAACGGAACATTATTTTATCTTTATTTTAGTCCTATGGCCTCCGAGCCTCATCAGCAGGTGTCCAATTATTTAACAAATAATTCAGTTGAATAGACTAGAAGGATGACCAAAGAAGAATAATAATATTGATACGTCTGTGGAGTAAGTGTCATGTTTGCAGAGTCCTCTTGCCTCCAGATCACAGTTTGATACCATGTGTAAATCTATGATACTGTAATTGACTCGTATTAATGTGCCTATCAGAAAACTTGGGCTGCTGTTTAATAGCCTTAATATTCCATGCCAACCCTCTATCCGTTATTGTGCTAGGAAGGTACTTGCTTGTCAGCGGAAACTACTACGTCTTCTCCCAGTTTTTGCTATACAATTATAATTTATAGCAGTCCTCCTTTCTGTATAAATTGAAAGGAAAACAAACCCCAGGCTAAACATCATGGAAAGGAATGTTGTCTTTGTAATCCGATGGTTTAACATGGACTTCTCTTATTTGGAAACCCCTAATATGTATTCTTGCATAGAGCCTACTGTACAGATAGTCTAAATTTATAAGGGAAAGCTTACGAAAAGCTTACAACCACGCCACACCCCCAGGCACTGTAATGAAATTAGTAATATTTCCATTACCAGAGACAAGCATTCGCAGCATTCTATATAGACTGTAATACCAAATACATATTCTTTCCTGTGTACACTAAAACAGCAGCTCTGTTTGGAATCCATATTGCGTGCAATCAAATGCATTTTAAATGCAGAAGAGGCCTAGAAATATTTGTAGTTAAACCATTTTCGCACTTCATCGCATATGTCAGTTTTGTATGCCGAATGTTATGATTTCCCAGACAGACTAGCACAACTCTTTGATCTCCTTTATAATGATGTGAAATAAAAGCTTCATTAATTTTGTGATTTAATGAGCTAAATTTACTCATCACACTCCGTTGTATGTGCCCCTTAGTACCACCACTTGGATTGTGTGACTACAAAGTGATTGCTGTCTGATGTGTAGGTCACATTACAGACCACTTACAGACCACTGTACTACCATAGCTTGGAAGAGCCCAGCAGTGCCTCTAAAGAAAGAAATTTACATGTTGAGATCTTCAAAAATGTTCCTTTTGTTATTTAAAAGGAATACAGGCAAATTTACGTGGAGAAAAATACAGAAAGGATGCCTGTTTGACTTTTTCACCAGCATCAGGGATCTAAGTTGATGAATGAGGTGAACAATAGGATGGTGAATATTTAAACACAATTTCATGCTCTGGGCACTGCAGTGGCAAACCCAGTTGCCAGTTCGTAATTCAGTTGCCTGCTGAAGGTTGCAAACATTTAAGTCGAGATTTAACTGGCACCACTGAATTTACTCAACCTACTCTAGATATTTCGACTTAGTTTAATTGATAAATACTAAGAATAGATAGGTGTTTATCTACGGTATCTTGTGGCTGAACATTTTAGGCTGCCTACAATGAACAAAATATAGAAATATGTGAATTTGCAATTGACTTGCAGAAGTGATTGATGCTTTTACGTTGGTTTAATGCATGATAAAACATTCACCTTCTCGTCCAATTCATGTTGTAGACTATGACTGAAATGCTCAAGACACCCTGTTTATCGGAAAGCTGCTGTGAGAGAATTCTCGAGATTATTAGAACTTTATTTCTTGATGAACATGTTTGCCTTCAAAGTACAACTGTGGAGGAAACCGTGAAAAAGGTAATGTCGGTCTCTCATAAAATATTGATCAACTTATAGAAAGAATGTTTGTAATGAAGGAGTCTGGTGGCTTGTACTACTACAAATTTGCTGTGACCTATTTTCATGCACTTTTATAGGATAGCTTTTGATACTCTGGTACTCCTACTGAAGGAGGTGGCTGGTAACTGCTCTTATGGTCATTGATTGACACGGCCACAGGCGTCCATCCATTATCGTTATCTGGCAGTCATGCTTGGTGGTACACGTTTGAGTAGATTAAAAAGTAGGATGTTATGCCATTTCTGCCTCCAGGATGAGGTGGAAGGTGTAAAGGAGCAGGATCAGCGTTTATAAAAATTGTCATAGAAGTCAGAAGATCTGCATTTCCACTACACAGGATTAATAGAGATGTTTGCTAAATAGACTGGGGCACTCTTTCATGAGACAACGAAAGGAATGATGGACGTCAGGACTCTGGACAATACAGAGATGCTATATAGAGTTCTGTAGGTATTCCTGGACATGTATTTTTGTTGCCAAATTATGTGTTGACTGCTGCAATGACAGCGCTGAGATTGTGGCATTGATAGGTATTGGAGGTGTCCTAGTTGACTGATTCTGTGGTCCAGTCATTTCTGCATCGAGGATGACGCCAGAGATTTGTTGAAAGTGTAATTTGTTTAAAGCGCACAATTCAGTTTCCCGATTCCTTTGTGGTAAAGTTACACTCTTTGGACTCTCCTGAAACTCCCTGACCTTTACTGGCCATTTAGTTATATTATGCTGGCAGCTTAATTAAAAAGTTAGATTGCACATCTGGAATAAAATACGTTATTTTCATTCTGCCCAGATTTAAAATGGCATGCACTTGAGTACCTAGTGCTATGTTCTTTAAACTACTTGGCCTGGAAATTTTGCCTTTTTTGGGGGAATTTTATGTAGCGCAAACTCGACCCAAAGGTATCGGAGTGCTTTACATGAGCACCAGTTGTGTTACAGACGGACACCTTCATTTTGTTAGTCACAGGGATATTAAGTGATTTGCCCAGAATCACAGGATGTTGAGCGTCCCTGCCGAGACTCAAACCTGGTTCTCCAGCTTCGAGGTCGACCGCCCTAGCCGTTAGGCCACATCCTCTCCCTTTGTTTCCTTGTGCGTATTGTAGTTTCACGTATGAGGTGCCACTGTTAACATACGGATGAGCGCGCAAAGGATACTTCTAGCAACAAGGTTGTATTTTAACTCTCTAAGTTTACAGGCTCACTCATGTTTTTAGAGTTCTGCTGCTGTGTTTAACTTGCCCCTTGGCTTACATCAGTTAGATGTAAAGTGCTGTGCAATGCAGGAGTGGTTACTCTGCACTTGTTGTATGTGTGCCTGGGAAGGGTACAGTATAGAGATAGAGCAGTGTGTGCATGTTGAATGCATGTACTGAGTGTATGTATACCTGCAAGGAGTACATTACATGAGAGATGTAGTGCTGTGTAGTGGGTGCATGGTGAATGCATATACTGGTGTATGTGTACCTGCTGGAAGTACAATACATGAAGGGTGTAGAGTTGTGCAGCTTGCACATGGTGAATATGTGTGCCTGCAAGTGGCACAATTCAGAAAATCTACATTACTGAGCAGTGCATGCAGACGAATGTGTGTGCTGAATGTATATGTGCTTGGGTTGGCACAATACATGGAGGTAGCAGTGCTGGACAGTGTGTGTGCTGTGTACATCCAGTGAGTGATAGTGTGCCTGTAATGGTACATTTCATGGAGGTCCCTGGGTTCCTAACATGGGAAGGTAGAGAAATCCCCCAGACAGATTTGTGTATTGCTGCATCCCTGTGAGGTGGGTGGGACACACTGGATAAGAGAGAGAGAGAGAGACGCCCCCTGTACACTTCAAAGGGTGCTCTTTGATTCAGTGAGAGATCACATGTAAGGGGCCTGGACACATCCCAGAAAGGAGATAGGGTTGATAAGGGAATCATAAAGAGTGGCTTGAAGCCCAAGAAAATCCTTTTGATGCATGTATCACTCACTATGGCTGACATCCAGGTATGAACTCTAGTCACTGCCATTGCCTGTGTTGGGGGACTAACCCCCTTGGAGACTTGCATGCTTTGGCAAATGGCCTTTTAAAAGGAAGAGGAGAAGTGAGTACTTCAAAAAGACGCAGAACCCCAGCATAAAACTACAAAGGCCTAGACCCTAAATCACAATTGGTGTCTGTAAAGAAGGATCGGGTTAGACCCAAAAAAGTATCATCTGCCAAGCATCCAGAAGGACTGTGTGAGGAGGGGAAGTTCTGCAAGACTTCTGCCTGGGGGCCTAGGCTTCCTAGTCTCCCTGCTGGGCAAGTGGTCTTTACCCAGGGAAACTAAGATTAGCTGCTCTGGAGCCTTGAGCACCAGCGCCTGCCTGCTTGCTAAGACCAGTGTGCCCTGTGAGGAAGAGGAGAGTGTTGGATGTAGTGAGGTCCAGAGGCGACCTCTGTCGAGTGCACTCTCTGTGTGAGGAGATGACTGCTGTAGCAATCGGGGTGTTGCCCATGTGCGTATTCAAGTTGGCCACCCTGTATGCCATGAGAGGGTTGCTGTGAAGATAGCCATGTGCAGAGAGACATGCGGGGAGAGTAAAGCTTGTGCAGCACCATTTCAGTGACCCCTGTATGCCAGGAGGGGCTGCGTGGAAGATACTGCTGTATAACGAGGGCCGAAGCATGTGCGGTACCTTAATGATGACTCCATACACCGAGAGGGGCCACAGTGTTACAGACTGCCATGCAGTGAGGGCCGATGCCTTGTTTGGTGGTATTACGGCAACTCCTTATGCCAGAAGGGGCTGCCAGTTTTAAGAGTGCTGTGAGGATCCAGCTGCCGCCAGAGAACTGTGAAGTCGTGTGGCCCGTAGGTTACAAGGATGCATTGAGGATTGCACTCAACCTGCCCCCACTGAACTGAGTAGGACCCTGTGGGTGCCTGGCCATATCACCGGGACCCAGATCTAAACCACCCTCCCTGTTGGGGAGTGCAGTACAGGAGGAACACATCCATTGGCTGCTGGAGCTCACCACTGCAACTCAAGAGAATCCCGAATGCAGCCTGCTCACCAAACAGGACTGGAGTCGTGCCATTATTCTCTCATACCATGTTGAGGAAGTTTTGGCAGATATGTAGCAATGGAACCAATAAGAGCACGTGTATGCTTGCCTTTTTTAAAGGTCAAGCTTTGAGACAAGTCTGTAAAGCCCGTTTCACCGCATCTTCTTTCCCAGTTCCTGTAATGAATGCTCACCAGCTGTGTATTGGAACTGACTACTCCGTGGTTATTCCCTCATTAATTTACATGTGGGTGAGATACACAGTCTGTCACTGTGAGCTTTGGTATGATGGCTGAGCTCACGCTGCAGTGCTCTCGATGGTGGTGGATTTACATGGCTCAATAAATCACCCTGTGTCCTTAATAGTGTGTTCTGAATGTTCTATGGAATGTCCTCCATATGTATGGCTGAAAATTAAACAATTGGGTCATGAATCTGCCTTCATAGTGGCCCCACTGTCACATTATGACTCGCGACCCAGGGACTCGAGTCTATATTTTCTTGGGGCTCGAGAATGGGCCTCTTACAGATATGGTCGCCATTTGTGTTTTTATCAGTCCCCTTTCTGTTTCGATGGTCACCGCTGGGGCCGGTTATCTCCCGTCCTCCAATGGATCTGTGGTCAGTGGTCTTGTCTCTACATTCCCGCTTCCCGGCATAACAAGGGTAAGCCCCTCTGCTCTGTGTCTGACTGTCCCAAGTGGTAGAGAAATGCCACCAGCGTAACCCACTGTTTTCCCTTCTTCCAAGGTACGTGCAGTTGGGCCTCCGAGACCTCTTGGGAGGTTCACTCCAGAGAACTGGCATCCATGTGATATTGTTTCCCCATCAGTCGAGGGTTACCACAGTCTGTTATGGAGATATTTCTTTAGAATTTGCCGTCCCATTTTACTTGCATTTTGTCACATCTAAGGTCGGTGTTTGTCGGGGCTCTACACAAACACTGCCATTTCCCTCAGTTGTTAGATCTGCCCACCCCTGCTAATATTGTTTCAAGCCTCAAACTGGTCACAGTCTCATGACCAGGTAGGGGCAGGCGGCAGTATTCTAAGGCTACTGACCTCTGGGCTGAGCTGTGGAGACTGTCTATTTTGTCACTTCAGCCTTGCTCCCTCTCTTCTGGGAACTTTTTACCATGATTCGTGAGTCAGATTGGCATCCAATAAATAAACTTAAACGGTTAGACCAAAAAATAGACACTTTCAGATTCATGAACTGAAAATATATCAACCAATTACATTGGAACTATTTTGTAAATTTCAGTTTGTGAGTCTAGTTTATGAATACAACACAATATACAGCTATATTTGTGTATTGTGACTATCTCAAAAAGTGCTTGTAATTAAAGTGCCCCTTTTTGACATGGTCACTCCCACTTTTTGCCTGTTACTTGATGCAATTTTGACTGGAAGTGCACTGGGTTCCTGCTAACCAGATCCCCAGTGCCAGGTCTCTTTCCTAAAATTGTACAATTGTTTCCCCAATTGGCAGTACCTTTAGCACTCCCTGTAAGTCCCTAGTTAGTGGTACCCCTGGTACCTAGGGCAAGAAGGGTAAAGAGGGTCCCTAAGGGCTGCAGCATGTATTGTGCCACCCTAGGGGACCCCTCACCAAACACATTCAGACTTTCACTGCAGGCTGCATACCTTGATGCAGACAAAAGTGAAAACACAACATGGCAGACTGCCCTGTATGCCATGCCTGCAGACACTGCATGTCATATAGGTAAGTCACTCCTACAGCAGGCCTTACAGCCCTAAGGCAGAGTGCACTATATTACATGTGTGGGCATATCTGCACGAGCAGATATGTCCCTGTGCTGGTAGGTTCAATTGCTGCCAGCGCAAGTGATCAGGGAAGCTATTTTGACTACATGTGCTGGTACTAGTCAAAAACGAGTTCCATAGCTACACAATGGCTTCACTGAAACCATAGATATTTGGTATCAAGCATTTTGTATTAATAAGCCCACACGGATTCTAGTGATGGATTTATTAATGCATGCTCCCAGAGAGCACCTTAGAGAGGCCTCGTGAAGACCTTCAAACTACTGGTTTACTGACTGACTGGTCCTAGCCAGCCTGCCACCACAGATGAGTTTCTGACCTCCAGAGGTGAGGGCGTTTGCTCTCAGCCAGTGGACGACAGCGATATCAAGTTGTGAAGTATGATACACAGCTCTGAGCCTACAACCCGGAGGCTGGCAGCGATCAACGGACTCAGTGAACTTTTATAGAGGAGTGCCAAGAAAGGGGAAAGAGAAAAAGAAGCCTAAAGATGGAAAGATCCCATCCAACCACCCCCAACGCCTCCGCACTATTATACCCAGCGTCCCACACCCGGCAGAAAGATACTTATTGCGGGTCAGGATCTGCCCCCAGCCCCCTGATAGGGTCTAAGTGTCCTCACTGTCATCTCGGGGGAACAATTGCAATATCTGCAGGTATTTCAGGCAGGTCACCTCTCGGAATTCTACTGATAATATGCCGGATAGAAGGGGCCCACAACTCTGGATACGCAGCTGCCCTATTTTCAGCCATTGGTAATATACGCTCCATCACCAGGGTAACCCATAATTTATGCAGCCACTCTGTGTGGTCTGGGACTTCCTCTGTCCCCCAGCGCGCAAGGATTACTTGACGCGCAGCATTCAATGTTAGTGCAATTTGCCTGCCCTGAACCGACCGCAGGGGGAAGGTCAGGGGGCTGGGTAACCCTAAAATCGGGGAAGCGGGGTATGGTTGTGTGAAATGCTAGGTCACCATCGTTCAAGACCTGGTCCCAGAACCTGGCCAATTTGGGGCAATGCCACAAAAGGTGAAGGAGGCAGCCAGTTTGGCCGCAGCCCCGCCAGCATTTTTCAGATCACCTCAGTATTATCAATAATCAGCGTCATTGGGGAGGGAAAAGTCGTCAGTCCGTGCTTAAGAGCCACAGCGTCCCATATTTTCAGGGTCGTGGCAGTCACCGGAGAAGAATACAACCCCCATACTCTAGGCTTATGAGGCAGCCAGACCTCACGCCATATATTGGCGCCAGCTATTGTCTGGTCCATAAAGGACCAGTGCTTCTCAGAGAGCGGGCGGTTCCACTCCATGATGAAGCGCAGTTATGAAGCCTGGAAATAAATGTAAATGTCCAGTATTTGTAAAGCGCACAGCTACCTCTGGAGAGGTGTCCCGGCGCTGGGGGCCGTCGGGAAGATTAAGTGAGCGATTGCCCAGAGTCACATGGTGCTGGCTGAACTGCCGCCGGCGCTGGGGATCGAACCGTGAGCCCCAGTGTCCGGAGTCAGTCGCCCTGGCCGCTGCGCCACACCTCTTCCCTGGTGTAGAGGGAGCCCTAGTCCTCCATCTGCTTTTGGACGCGTAATTTGTTGTCAGAGGCACAGCTTCTTGCCATTGCAGATAAAGCGGTTTATCGCAATTTGCAGGTTGCATAAGACAGAGGGCGACGCGGGGCAATGGTATGGTCTGGAAAATAAAAAGAATGCTCAGGAGTATCGTCATTTTAACTACCACAATGCGCCCGTTCCCAGACAACCCCACGAGGAAAGTGTCTTATTGGTCTGATCAAGAAGAGGGCCATAGTTAGCTGCCAGCGTAGGAGCTAGCTGAATGCCCAGATACAGTATGGTGTCCTTCGCCCACTCAAATGGAAACCAGGCCTGCAGTGCAGTCACATGCGACGAGATGACTGAGGAGTTTAGAATCTGGGATTTTGGGGGATTGACTTTGAACCCTAACACCTCACCAAACGCCCGCAACTCATCGAGCAAGGATGGCAGCGAGGTCATCGGGTCCATCAGAGACCGGATAATATCATCTGCTTATAGGCTGATCGTGTGTCTGTCAGCTCCAAGTCGAATCCCTGAGACCCGCAGGTTATCTCTAACTCTCTGCGCCATAGGCTCCAAGTATAGCACAAAGAGGAACATGGAGAGGGGGCAGCACTGTCTGGTCCCCCGCGCTGTAGGAAACCTGGAGAATGACGTCCCGTTGACCTGAGTTGAAGCCCTGGGGGTGCTGTAGATACAGCGTATCCATGTGATAAATCTATGTCCAAATCCAAACTGGCGGACGGTGCAAGCAGGTATGGCAAGTGGACGCGGTCATGCGCCTTCTCCGCGCCAATGGAAAGTAAGAGAGCCTCCTTCTGCGAACATTGGACGAGATCAGTGAGATGCAGGAGGCGTTTTGTATTATCGCCGCATTGCCTCGTCTGGATAAAGCCGGATTAGTCTGGATCGACCAGGCCCGACATGATGGAATTTAGTCGAGCAGCTAAAATACCTGCAATGAGCTTGGCGTCAATATTGAGAAGGGAGATGGGCCTGTACGACCCACAGTCTCTAGGGTCTTTCAGCGGCGTAAGAATCATGGAGATGGACGCCTCTAGCATTGAGTCGGTCAGGGAACTCAATTCAAACAAGCATTTGCAATGCAATAGGTCTCGCATTATTAAAATTTGAGCTATTGGTGTTGCATTATTTAGCAAGACGTGTGGAGGCAGGGGCCCAAGGGGGAATCGGCATTGCTGACCTGCGCTGCCTTGCTGGTGGCCCTGTAATCACCAAGGAGCTGGATTGCATGTCTAGCTACTGCACCACGTGCTCACGGGCAACTGCATTTGCCTACTCGGGGGAGGTCCACTAAGGTCCTCCCTTTGAATTCTGCAGCGTGTGTGCCCCTTCGCCCTCGTTGGGCCATACCTTGTGGGGGCACTGTGGTTCTCCTGGGTAAGACCTCAACGGAGGCCCCCTTTGCATTGATCTATGGACTCATAAAAATTACTGTATCACTTGTAGTAGGCGAGCAGGTGCTCCTGCGGCCTACGTTGTATTCTAGCGACCAATCTTTGTAGGAAAGTGGGTTTCTGTTGCAGTAACCCCCCCACTTTTTGCCTGATAACTGATGCACTTTTCCTTGGTGTGCCCTGGATCCCTGCCAATCAGGTACCCAGGGCCTGTGTTCCTTCCCTAAAAACTGTACTCAGCCTAAACCCAATTGGCATCTCTGGCCACAGGTAAGCCCCTGGTAAATGGTACCCTAGGTACCCAGGGCACTGTGACCAGAGAAGACCCTAAGGGCTGCAGCACTTATTGTGCCACCCTTAGAGGCCCTGTACCCTGACACACACACACTGCCCTTGCAGGCTGAGTGTCTTGGTGCAGAACAAAACAGAGAGTCGACATGGCACACATCCCTGTGTGCCATGCCCACAAACACACTGCCCTGGCATACCTCAGTCACCCCTCTAGCTGGGTGCCCTATGCCAGTGGTGAGGGCACAGGTGCATGAGCCCTGTGCCCCTACAGTACCCAGGCCCATTCCTGGGCACTGTAAGTGCAGGGCTGCCATTCCGAGTATATGGTGCTGGGAGGTCGTCAGCACGTACTCCACAGCACCATGATGGCTGCACTGAAGACTGAGAAGTTTGGTATCAAACTCCTCAGCACAGTAAACCCACACTGATGCCAGTGTGGGATTTACTGTAAAATGCACGTCAGAGGGCAACTTAGAGTTACCCCCTGAACCTAACCTACAATCCACGTCTTGTCTGAGGGGCTGCCTAGGCTGCCACACAGCAGACATGTTGCTGGACCCCTGGGTAGAGAGCCATCCGCTCTCCCGGGCCTGCAACAATGCACGTCCTGGGTGAGGTGCTAGGCCCCTCCCCCAGGATGGGCAGGGGAAGCTTCAAAGGCATTCCGCCTTTGTGAGCTTCCCAGACCACTTGCTGTACTCAGCAACTGGTCCCCACCGGTTCCTCCCCCATCCTGGTGGGAAGACTGGAGGGAAACACCAAGGGAGGAAAGGGGGTGTGCCACCCTCTGCCAACCCCACCCCTCAGGTGGGGGAGGCGAGGTGAAGCCCATCTCCGGGCTCTCGCCATCTTGAAGATGGGGAGCCCTGCCCAATCAGGACTAGGCTCCTGCCCCCTCCCACAGGAGAGTGGCAGGATAGGGGTGTACCCACCCCAGGGCAGGGACCCATTGGTCCCTGCCCTTTACCTACCTGTAACGCCCCTAAATCTAGTATTTAGGGGCACCCTGAACCTTCCTTCCTTAGATTCCCGCAACCTAAGAAGAAAAAGGACGAAAGAAGACGCCCAGCAGAGGAGACTGCAGAGAACAACTGACTTGGCCCCAGCCCTACCGGCCCGTCTGCAGTTTCCAGAGATCCTGCGCCAAAAATAGTCTTGTCCTGCAGCCAGCGACCTCCAGAACCCCAGGGAGGACTGACTGCCTTCAACAAAGACCGGATCTCCTGTGAACAGCAGCTCTGTTCAAAAGAAACACCAAACAAAGACTCCGAGCCTGCTGAGGAGAAAGAAACCCGACGCCTGGAACCACCACTGCACCCGTCGCCTACAGCCCGAGTTCAAGTGGCCCACCGGTCCCAGCGAGGTCCCCCAGCTCTCCAGAGTCCGAGTCCAC
This sequence comes from Calotriton arnoldi, assembly GCA_963921515.1. NCBI lineage: Eukaryota > Metazoa > Chordata > Amphibia > Caudata > Salamandridae > Calotriton > Calotriton arnoldi. The sequence goes on from CAWUFW010001554.1 coordinate 960,663, forward strand.
CGTGGGTTGACCCCTCCAGGACTCCCCGACGTCGCCTGCAGCCTCTGCACGGAGAACCCCCAACCGCGAGTGGCCCGGTAAGGTGAAATCCGACCTCAAAAGACACCCCTGCATCCAGACGCCCTGCGCCCTGGAGAAAGGAACCCGAGGTGCACCTACGTCCCCGAGCCCTCCAACTTACCTGCCCAGCTGTTGGTTCCTCCTGGAAGTCTTCCTGGACCGAGCCTGCAGCTGAAAACCAAAACCGAAAATTTCCATTGAAATCAACAGGGCACCCGACCTCAAAACAGCACTCTGCACCCGGCCGCCCTAGTGCCGCTGAGGGTGCCTCTTTGGTGCTAACTTGGTCCCCAACGTGCCCTGAGCTTAACCCTAGGAGCTTTGCTCCCACAACCCCGTGGCCTGCTTGCCAGCCGCCACCAACCGGAGTCCCCCTATCCTCCATAGGATAACATTGGGCCTCAACACTCTGCACCCGGCCGCCCTAGTGCCGCTGAGGGTGCAACAACAGTGCATCACTGACCCTGGGAGACCCCTGAGTCTAACCCCAGAACCCTAACTCAAAAGACCGATTACTTACCTCGAGACCGATAACTCATTTTTCCTCATAGGATAACATGGGCACTTTTTCTTCCAAAAGTTTCTAAGTGTCGACTTTTGAAAACAAGAATATTCTTTAAAAATCGTACAGACTACCAAAACGTAATTACTTACCTGTTTTAAGTAAATGTCCCAGGGCTGAACCTAGGAGTCCAGCACTGGATTACAAAAGTAACGTTAAAAGTAACTTACCGGCGAATTGAATTTTCTTACATAGGGATCCATTGACTGGTTTTCTGTGAAATTTCTTCTAAGTGTCCACTTTTGAAATACCAAAATATTGCTTAAAAATCACAACAGTAACGAATTCCGAATTACTCACCTACTATCAGGAGAGACCTCAGTACTGCATCTTTTAGTCCAGTACCGACCATGAAAAGTAATTTTTACCGTACTTACCAGTAACTGGAAATTCCTCTCATAGGATATCATTGCCTGCTTTTTGTTGAAAAAGTTTCTAAGTGTCGATTTCTGAATCATACAAATATTCTTTAAAAATCGTACAAACTACAAAAACGTAATTACTTACCTGTTTTAAGTAAATGTCCCAGTGCTGAACCTAGGAGTCCAGCACTGGATTACAAAAGTAATGTAAACATACTTTGCTTGCAAACTGTATTTCCTTCCCTAGGATAACATTGGTAATTTTACCCAGAAAAGTTTCTAAGTGTCAACTTTTGAAATACAGTAATATTCCTCAAAAATCACTACCATAACCAAAACGCTTTTTCTCACCTGTTTACAGGAGGTGTCCCGGGACTGAATCCAAGATCCAGTCCCGTGGTTAGAAAAGTAATCCAAAAAGTAATCTATTGCATTTAACCAGAAATTTCCATTGAGCTCAATGTATAATTGTGTTTAAAATTGTGTTGCATATTGCAACAACTGTAACTATTGCATTCAAAAGTCTATTGCCAATTGAACAGTAGTTAACTAAAGCATCTCATTCTGAGAAAGTATATTTTGACACCCATTGTTGGTTCTAAAATAAAACAACTATATTTTTATATACAAACCATTGGCCTAGAGTTCAGTTCTTGAGTGTGTGGCTTCATTTGCTGACTGAGTGTGTACAACAAATGCTTTACACTGTCCTCTGATACTGCCTTACTGCTCGACCAAGCTACCACTTTAGAGAGTAAGGTTATATCTAACTTTAGCCTCTGCCAAACCTCTGGGGACTGTGGACTCTGTGCACACTGAACCTTACTTTGGTGCAGTATATACAGAGCCACTTTCTTACATTGGTGGATCAGCGGTGGGATACAAACTTGCATTGTTGGACTACTTGGTTACCATCTGATCACACGACAGAACTCTTAAATTGCCTTTAGAATTCTGATTTTTTCAAATTGGCATTTTTACCAAATTACTAAAAGTCTTGTTAGGGCCTTGCTTAAGTCCCTTTAAAATTGTAGAAAATAAAAAGTCACTATAGTCAAGGGTAGAGGGGTTAGAACTTTTGTTAGAATGTCTCAAGAAAACAACCCAGCTATTAGTGAAAATAATAATGACATACAGGACATGGTTGAGGAGCTCGACCTCACCCCTTATCTTCATTTGTCTTTCAAAGAGATAAGGTCCTTATGTAAACTTAAAAATATACCAATGGGCCAGCATCCAACCAAACAAGGGCTCCAGGAGCTCCTGGCTGAGTATGCTAAGGCCCACCCCTCTGAGCATGGTGATGACCACGCAGAGGAGGAAAGGAGTGAGGAGGATGGGGATGGTAACCCACCTCCACCACTTCCTAGGGAAGACAGGGTCACTGCACCCTTATTTCCAAGAGTAAACCTCTGGGGACCTAGGGGCCACCTAGGTGGTTCAGGTCCCAGAGAGGACACTGAGGATAGCCTTAGTGAGGAGGACCACCTTTTAGCAAGGTTGGCCAAAGACTGGACCTAGAGACCAGACTCCTGGCTCTAGAGAAGGAAAGACAGGAGATGGGTTTAGCACCCATCAATGGTGGCAGCAATACTAAAACTAAGGATAGGGAGGAAACTTCTGATCCTAAAATCCCCAAAGGGATTGTCCCTAAATTTGAGGAAGGTGATGACATCACCAAATGGTTCACAGCCTTTGAGAGGGCTTGTGAAATAAGAAAAGTAAAGAAACCTCTCTGGGGGGCACTCCTGTGGGAACTGTTCTCTGGTAACTGCAGAGACAGGCTTCTGACCCTCTCTGGGCCAGATGCAGGGTCCTATGACCTCATGAAGAATACTCTGATTGAGGGATTTGGGCTCACTACTGAGGAGTATAGAATTAGATTCAGGGGGCTCACAAAACCCAGACCCAGTCCTGGATTGACTTCGTAGACTACTCAGTAAAGACACTGGATGGTTGGTTAGCTGGACATAATGTGCAGGATTTTCCTGGACTTTACAATTTGTTTATGAAGGAACACATACTAAGTAATTGCACAAACGAAAAGTTGCATCAGCATTTGGTAGACCTAGGTCTAATTTCTCCCCAAGAATTGGGAAAGAAGGCAGACCACTGGGTCAGAACAAGGGTAACTAGGACATCCACTGGGGGTGACCAAAAGAAAGGGGTCACAAAGCCTCCCCAGAAGAAAGATAGTGAACCCCTTAAGGATAAAAGTAAGGAGTCCCAGGCAGCCCCCAAAAACCTGTCCAGGAGGGTGGGCCCAAAGACACCTCACAAACTAAACCAGGGTACCAAGGTAAGAATTGGGATCCCAACAGAATATGGTGTCACAACTGTCAGAAGTCAGGACACCACACCAAGGACCCTAGCTGTCCTAAAAACAAGATCCCTAGTACAGCCCCAGGGGTGACTAGTGTAGCCCCAGGAGTTGCCAGTGTAGCTCTGGAGGAAGGGTCCTCAGATGAGGAAGTCCTCCTAGCTTTCAACTGGAAAATGGGCCCAAGAGGTAAGCTGGAGATCCCAGAGGGGAGTAGACACTTCCACCGCCTACTGGTGAATGGAATCCCAGCCACTGCCCTGAGAGATACCTGTGCCAGTCACACTGTGGTGCATGACAGGTTGGTACTCCCACACCAGTATGTCCCAGGGGAATCAAGGAGAGTAAGGGCTGTCCCAGGGGAGTCACTGTTAGGCCTGTGGCTGTAGTGCCCCTAGTCATAGCTGGGTCCCTTAGATGGAGAAAGGTGGTAGTCAGTAAAGACCTCCCCCTTGATTGTCTCCTGGGGAATGACCACTTAGAGGTGGACCTGAGCCAAAGAGAGGCACTGGCCCAATGCCAGGCCTCACCCAAGAAACCTGGGGGGCTCAACCTGCAGTCAGTGCAGCTGAGCCCCAAAAGAGTAAAAAGGAACAGGGTAGGAAAGGTGGGCAACTGTTAGCCACAGTCCCAGAGGGCCAGGGAGATTCTATCCCAGTGAGGGAAAACTCCAGAAGTGGCCCTGGTAAAGCCCCCCTAGCCAACAAGAAGACCTGACTAGTCAGGCAACTGTCCAGCCTGAGTTGGTGGCTCCTCAGCTGGCAGAACAAAGGGTGGAGGAAGGGTGCTCACTACAAAGTTTAGTGACCCCCCACCCTAAAGCAACAGGCAGACAGCCAGGACCCAAAGAGACCTGTAAGATAGCCCCTTCACTTGCCAGACAGGAGCTAAAGGTGTGGTTCTGGGCACTGACAGCTGTCAGCAGCCTCTGCTGGGTGTTAGCCTTCATGGCAGCCCTATCCTTGGCATGGTGGCCTAACCCCCTGCCAAATAACAAGCTAGGCCCCTGACCCTATTGGTCATGGTGGGGTTGCTCAAACTGTGGGTGACCTCTGTGGGTAAGCTGGGCTTTGCCCTGGCTAAGTTAGACTTTGCAGAGGTGGGCACCTCTGAACCCAAACTTAAAAGATGGGGTGAAGACACTAAAGAGCAAGGAGAGGAGCTTTGGGAATTAGGTCCTGAAACTGATGAGGTAGGCCAGCTCCCCAAAGGGACTGACCTGGACAGAAGGATATAAGGCGGAGTAGGCCCTGCAACTTTCAAACCACTTCCCCAACTCTTCCTCGCCTGAAAGACTAGACAGGCTCTCCCAGCGTTGGCTGAGTCTCCTGGCCTTTGGGCTGGGGGGCTTGTGTAGGAAAGTGGGTTTCTGTTGCAGTAACCCCCACTTTTTGCCTGATAACTGATGCACTTTTCCTTGGTGTGCCCTGGATCCCTGCCAATCAGGTACCCAGGGCCTGTGTTCCTTCCCTAAAAACTGTACTCAGCCTAAACCCAATTGGCATCTCTGGCCACAGGTAAGCCCCTGGTAAATGGTACCCTAGGTACCCAGGGCACTGTGACCAGAGAAGACCCCTAAGGGCTGCAGCACTTATTGTGCCACCCTTAGAGGCCCTGTACCCTGACACACACACACTGCCCTTGCAGGCTGAGTGTCTTGGTGGAGAACAAAACAGAGAGTCGACATGGCACACATCCCTGTGTGCCATGCCCACAAACACACTGCCCTGGCATACCTCAGTCACCCCTCTAGCTGGGTGCCCTATGCCAGTGGTGAGGGCACAGGTGCATGAGCCCTGTGCCCCTACAGTACCCAGGCCCATTCCTGGGCACTGTAAGTGCAGGGCTGCCATTCCGAGTATATGGTGCTGGGAGGTCGTCAGCACGTACTCCACAGCACCATGATGGCTGCACTGAAGACTGAGAAGTTTGGTATCAAACTCCTCAGCACAGTAAACCCACACTGATGCCAGTGTGGGATTTACTGTAAAATGCACGTCAGAGGGCAACTTAGAGTTACCCCCTGAACCTAACCTACAATCCACGTCTTGTCTGAGGGGCTGCCTAGGCTGCCACACAGCAGACATGTTGCTGGACCCCTGGGTAGAGAGCCATCCGCTCTCCCGGGCCTGCAACAATGCACGTCCTGGGTGAGGTGCTAGGCCCCTCCCCCAGGATGGGCAGGGGGAAGCTTCAAAGGCATTCCGCCTTTGTGAGCTTCCCAGACCACTTGCTGTACTCAGCAACTGGTCCCCACCGGTTCCTCCCCCATCCTGGTGGGAAGACTGGAGGGAAACACCAAGGGAGGAAAGGGGGTGTGCCACCCTCTGCCAACCCCACCCCTCAGGTGGGGGAGGCGAGGTGAAGCCCATCTCCGGGCTCTCGCCATCTTGAAGATGGGGAGCCCTGCCCAATCAGGACTAGGCTCCTGCCCCCTCCCACAGGAGAGTGGCAGGATAGGGGTGTACCCACCCCAGGGCAGGGACCCATTGGTCCCTGCCCTTTACCTACCTGTAACGCCCCTAAATCTAGTATTTAGGGGCACCCTGAACCTTCCTTCCTTAGATTCCCGCAACCTAAGAAGAAAAAGGACGAAAGAAGACGCCCAGCAGAGGAGACTGCAGAGAACAACTGACTTGGCCCCAGCCCTACCGGCCCGTCTGCAGTTTCCAGAGATCCTGCGCCAAAAATAGTCTTGTCCTGCAGCCAGCGACCTCCAGAACCCCAGGGAGGACTGACTGCCTTCAACAAAGACCGGATCTCCTGTGAACAGCAGCTCTGTTCAAAAGAAACACCAAACAAAGACTCCGAGCCTGCTGAGGAGAAAGAAACCCGACGCCTGGAACCACCACTGCACCCGTCGCCTACAGCCCGAGTTCAAGTGGCCCACCGGTCCCAGCGAGGTCCCCCAGCTCTCCAGAGTCCGAGTCCACCGTGGGTTGACCCCTCCAGGACTCCCCGACGTCGCCTGCAGCCTCTGCACGGAGAACCCCCCAACCGCGAGTGGCCCGGTAAGGTGAAATCCGACCTCAAAAGACACCCCTGCATCCAGACGCCCTGCGCCCTGGAGAAAGGAACCCGAGGTGCACCTACGTCCCCGAGCCCTCCAACTTACCTGCCCAGCTGTTGGTTCCTCCTGGAAGTCTTCCTGGACCGAGCCTGCAGCTGAAAACCAAAACCGAAAATTTCCATTGAAATCAACAGGGCACCCGACCTCAAAACAGCACTCTGCACCCGGCCGCCCTAGTGCCGCTGAGGGTGCCTCTTTGGTGCTAACTTGGTCCCCAACGTGCCCTGAGCTTAACCCTAGGAGCTTTGCTCCCACAACCCCGTGGCCTGCTTGCCAGCCGCCACCAACCGGAGTCCCCCTATCCTCCATAGGATAACATTGGGCCTCAACACTCTGCACCCGGCCGCCCTAGTGCCGCTGAGGGTGCAACAACAGTGCATCACTGACCCTGGGAGACCCCTGAGTCTAACCCCAGAACCCTAACTCAAAAGACCGATTACTTACCTCGAGACCGATAACTCATTTTTCCTCATAGGATAACATGGGCACTTTTTCTTCCAAAAAGTTTCTAAGTGTCGACTTTTGAAAACAAGAATATTCTTTAAAAATCGTACAGACTACCAAAACGTAATTACTTACCTGTTTTAAGTAAATGTCCCAGGGCTGAACCTAGGAGTCCAGCACTGGATTACAAAAGTAACGTTAAAAGTAACTTACCGGCGAATTGAATTTTCTTACATAGGGATCCATTGACTGGTTTTCTGTGAAATTTCTTCTAAGTGTCCACTTTTGAAATACCAAAATATTGCTTAAAAATCACAACAGTAACGAATTCCGAATTACTCACCTACTATCAGGAGAGACCTCAGTACTGCATCTTTTAGTCCAGTACCGACCATGAAAAGTAATTTTTACCGTACTTACCAGTAACTGGAAATTCCTCTCATAGGATATCATTGCCTGCTTTTTGTTGAAAAAGTTTCTAAGTGTCGATTTCTGAATCATACAAATATTCTTTAAAAATCGTACAAACTACAAAAACGTAATTACTTACCTGTTTTAAGTAAATGTCCCAGTGCTGAACCTAGGAGTCCAGCACTGGATTACAAAAGTAATGTAAACATACTTTGCTTGCAAACTGTATTTCCTTCCCTAGGATAACATTGGTAATTTTACCCAGAAAAGTTTCTAAGTGTCAACTTTTGAAATACAGTAATATTCCTCAAAAATCACTACCATAACCAAAACGCTTTTTCTCACCTGTTTACAGGAGGTGTCCCGGGACTGAATCCAAGATCCAGTCCCGTGGTTAGAAAAGTAATCCAAAAAGTAATCTATTGCATTTAACCAGAAATTTCCATTGAGCTCAATGTATAATTGTGTTTAAAATTGTGTTGCATATTGCAACAACTGTAACTATTGCATTCAAAAGTCTATTGCCAATTGAACAGTAGTTAACTAAAGCATCTCATTCTGAGAAAGTATATTTTGACACCCATTGTTGGTTCTAAAATAAAACAACTATATTTTTATATACAAACCATTGGCCTAGAGTTCAGTTCTTGAGTGTGTGGCTTCATTTGCTGACTGAGTGTGTACAACAAATGCTTTACACTGTCCTCTGATACTGCCTTACTGCTCGACCAAGCTACCACTTTAGAGAGTAAGGTTATATCTAACTTTAGCCTCTGCCAAACCTCTGGGGACTGTGGACTCTGTGCACACTGAACCTTACTTTGGTGCAGTATATACAGAGCCACTTTCTTACAATCTTCCCTACCAAGCTCATACAAATTACCACAACCCTGCTACTAGGGGTACAGGAGTTTGTGTGCTATGTGGACCTATGGTTACTGACGTGTTTATGGTGATATTTGGTGATTCCTGTGTTTCCTTCAAAATCTGATGTGCATTCCATGACCTAAGTATTCACTACGGTTACTGATGTACTTATGGGATCTTTGGTGATTCACGTGTTAGCCTGGTCTAATCAACCTGCTGCATATCATGCCCTGATGCAATCATGTATGTCGTTTTGATTCTTACATTGTCAAGATTACGAGTACTATTTCAGGATTGGCATAGAATGCAGAGAATTTACGATTTATGTTCTTTTGGTCTATGTTGTATGTACAAAATACAATATATGTTTTCATATAATCCTGGTTGGTGTATTCATTGTGTTTCTGTATGTGTGTGTCGCAAAAGCTTTACAGATTCTCTCTGATGATATGCCTGACTGCTATGCGTCAAGCTACCAGAGGGTGAGCACAGGTTATCTTTGGTATGTAACTTACTTGCCCTGACTCAAGTGGTGGGTTCTGACTGGCGTAGCTAGAACTACTGCTACCCGGAGCGGCCCCTAAGTTTGCCGGTGCAGGTAAGAGTGAGGGGTACCAGCAGATGAATGACTTGTTCTGGGAGAGGGGGATTAGCAGCCGACAGACGACTTGTTCTCGGGGGGTGGTTGTAGTCGACAGACATGACTCACTCACCTCCGCCGCCCCAAAAAGAGTGCCAACTCCCCTAGCTACCCCACTGTGGGTTCTGTCTGGCTTTGGTGCATACCCTAGCCAATAGTTATTAAACCACAAAGATCCACCCTCAGATAGTTTCAAATGCCATGTCCTCCCATATTGAGTATGTTTCCTACAATGGTGGGAAAAACACAGTGTTTTTAAATACCCCTCACACACCAAAAGGGCCCTTGGTGTCATGCTTCATCATGGGGGTCTTCCCGCCCCTCTACGGGACGGGGCGTGCTACAACCTACGGTTACGCGGGAGCACTGTTGTCGTGAAAAGACTGCGTCGTGTAGGAATGTGAGTGGAAGGGTCGGGGTGAATAGAAAAGTGAGGTTAAAAAATACCTGGCTCGGCGGTTTAGAAAATACATTTTTAATATACCTTTGAGCTGGTATTGTTAAAAGAGTGGGGACGGAGGTGTATTTGCCTCAATGAGCTATGCCTCCAAAGTCAACATGTTTCGAAGCCCCCCTGGCTTCTTCTTCAGGACTTAACGGATCCCTTCTACACTCACTTAATATGTGGTGTGTTTTAACCTAATCCTCTCTAAAAAAGTGTGGGTGAGAGTAAATGAACAGTGCATGCAAATATTTAATGCACATATACGATACCTAAATAGGTATCTGTCATCGTTATCTGGAAGAAAAACGGCATTATACATATATATTAAAAATTAAAAAGCGGAAAAAACCATCCATTGTGATAAGATAGTGACCTAAAAGGGAATGAAATGATTAATAGCGGGACACATCACCATCAAACTGCACTGTGAATTAACGATAAGGAGTAAATGTTCACTCATTTCATTCCCTTTTAGGTCACCTATTTAGGTATCGTATATGTGCATTAAATATTTGCATGCAAAGCAGTACCTCTTTACTCCCCTTTTGTTCTTTTTGCATACCCTAGCCAACCAGAAAGCTTTTTTCTAACAATGGCTTTTACCAGCATTTAAAGCATTAAGCTATTACATATCGATAATGCATATAACAATGCTTATGGGTCTGTTTAGACCAATAATGTTGCCATTTCTTTTGCACTTTACCTTTACCAAAGAACATTCTTTCGCAGTGCTGATGGTGCACAGTACTTCAAACTTATCCCAGTCCTCACAGTTTTCAAAAGGTAACATTATTTGTCCATTTCAATAATCCGTTGCACATTTTACAGGCCTATAAATAAACATGTTAAGATACACGTTTCTATTACCTGATGACAGTAAAATAACAATATTTCATCAGACTGAGACTTCTGACAAGTACAAGCTCATGACCATAAATTCCTATCACTTTCACTTTTTCACTATAAATTTTGGTTAGTAACTTTCGCACAAATCGATGGAATGCTTTGCAACTTCACAAAGTTTAAAAGATTTTCCTCTCCATCTTTTGATTGAAGAGCTGCAGTTAACAAAACAGAATATCATTAAATTATGTAACAATTCACATATAAAATAAATAAAGGCATAGGGGCACATGCATCAAGGTAGGTTTTATGTATTCCTTAATTGCGATTATTAAGGAATCGCAATTAAGGAATCGCAAAGCCTATGCATGTAGGAATCGCTATAAAAATAGCGATTCCTAAACATTCCTTAATTGCGACTCGCAAATTGCGACTCGCAATTAAGGAATGCCGTCCCATTCATTCCTATGGGCCTACAGGCCCATAGGAATGAATTGGAGATTGCATGCGCAATTTGCGAGTACCAGTAGGTACTCGCAGAATTGCTCATGCATTTCAAGGGTGCAAGGGTGTCAAAATGACACCCTGTTGCACCCCTGAAATTGCGATGTGCACCCATGTTGTGCACACACATGCCCCAAGGGCATGTGTGTGTGTAACCTAAAACTTTAAAAATGCATTTTAGTGCATTTTTCAAAGTTTTTGCAAATTACAGACAAGTTTGATTTGTCTGTAATTTGCGGTCCCAAATAGCGAAATCGCTATTTGAAAGTGCTTCTAGCATTGCATTTAAGGAATCGCAAATTGCGATTCCTTAAATGCAATCGCAATTTAGGAATTCGCAAATAATTGCGAATTCTTAAATTGCGCATAGGAAACACTTTCATGCATCTCCAAAGGCCAATTTGCGATCGCAAACGGCCGATTTTTGCGAATCGCACCGTTTGCGATCGCAAAAACCTTTGATGCATGTGCCCCTAAGTCCTTTACATTGAAATCAGATACTGTCGGCCTTCACCCTAAATACCGACCAGAATAGAATGCCCTCAGAATTAATAAAAATAGATCATCCCCGTACAAAAATCTCCCCTATATAGATTATAAAGTTAACACAACTTTCTTTATTAAACGCGCCCCAGACATATTTAAATGCGCAAGTATGCTGCAGCAGACAAATCCGTTCAGCGATGTAGCAAGGGTGTCGTGAGCTCGAATGAAAGCAGCGGGAAGGGCCCTCCTACCTCCAGTTGGGTAACACGGTGCGTGTAGCTTGAATTGAGATTTAGAGGGTCCTCGCGCGCCTGGGTCCCGGTGCCACTGCACCTGCTGGGCCAATGATAGCTATGCCTCACATCCGTTCATGGGAACGGTACTTATCCAGTACTTTCCACACCTAAATATGTATATCAAAGTGGCTGGTCTCTCCAGTGACGCGCAATCTCTAGTTACGCTATCAAGCGAGCCAAAAACAGGAAGTCCTCGCGGAGCTCTGAGTAATCCCTAGCATAATCAAATATATATCACTCAAGCTAATGTTTGCCAACTGCAGCTGAGATTCTTCTAAATACAGCCTGCCAGAATGAGTGAAGACAGGAACATGAAGGAAACAAGTGAATTGGGTCTGCAGACGATGAATAGCATTAAGTGCAGAGAAGAGTGGACCCAGCTTCCCCACCTTTGTAAGAAAGCTGTGACTTTTGGGATAACTTAGGTCTCAAAAAGGTACATTTTCAGAGAAATGATCAGCAAACATATGCCACAATACCCAGAAACTGTCAAACTTGCTGAATTTTTTTTCCGCATTTATTAAAGTGAAAATAATTTCGCAGTGCGATAAAAAGATCTTGCAATAAACAGGAAAAAGGCAATCTTAAATCGGAAAAGTCACAAACGTTTCCAAAAGAAATAGTTATGTTTGCAAACATCACCAACATTAAAAACCAGTGGTGCGCGCGCACCACAGAGGAGCGGGGGAGGGAGCGCGGCAGCGAGACGAACGCGCGCTGCTGCGCGTGCTGGCCACCGACGGGAATGGGAGGAGCAAAGGCGGGACATGCGCCCGCCTTTGCCCAATCACGGGCCGTTTTTCCCCCAAAAACACGCTACAGCCAATGTGGGCTTCGGAAAGCAAAACCACACGCACGAGCGTGTGGGTAGCTTTCTGAAGCCCTTTCTAAAGGTCTCGCGCTGCGCGAGCAGTGCTGCGCACTGCAACGCAGGCGCGAGACCTAAAAAGGAGTTAAAAAGTCAGGTCAACAGAGGGGCTAATTCTTGACAAAAGGTTTTATAGAATAGAGCTGAGAAGCCATCCGGCCCTGGTGCCTTAGAGGGTTTGAGGCGGGAGATAGCTGCGATCACTTCTTCTATATGAATAGATTGGTCCAATTGGGACGCAAGCTCTGGAGGAACACACGTCAAGAACACTCCCTGAAGATAGGCCTCTATGTCCCCCGTAGGGCTGTCTAAGCCAGAGTATAAGGCGCTATAGAAATCTTTAAAGGCCTTGGCTATTTCGGCATCTATGTGGACCTCCTCACCCCGGGGCGTTCGAACAGAGCCCACAGAGCCAGATAGGGCTGTTGCAAGAAGCCTGTGCGCCAGCATGCATCCGCAGCGGTCACTGCTTAAGTAAAATTTATGTTTGAGTCGCAAAAAGGCATATTCCGCCCAGTCAAGGCGCTTTAGCAGGAGCCTCCGTCTCACGCCAGACTCCTGGGGCACCAGTGCGTTTATGGATCCACTCCAACTCAAAGACCGCCTGTTCCAGTTGTTGGTGCTTCTCCCGGCGCAGCTGATTCTCGGCAGCTGCGGTAGCGAGAAGTTCTCCCCCCAGGATCAGCTTTAATTCCTCCCTTACTGAAGAGATGAGGGCCCCTTCAAGGTCATTATTACGGAGATAGTCCCCTAGCGCAGTACGTATCGCAGCAACCGTGGAAGGGGTTTGGAGCATGACATCCCGCAGTCACCACTGTGAAGTATGGGGTTGAGAAATGTCCAGCCGCAAAGTTATAGCAATCGGGCTTCTATGCTCGCCTCCCTGACACAGGCTGTGAGGGCCGGAGACGTGAGGAAGTAATCAATGCGGGCGTATGACTTGTGGGCCGCTGAATAAAAGGTGTAATCCCTCGAGGATAGTGCACAGTCCGCTAACCACCTGCGGCTGGCAGCTGTAAAGGCTTCCGTTTGAAAGGAGTGTTGACTAGAGCGATCCAGATCGGGGTCCATCACCAGGTTGAGGTCTTTCCCGACCAGGATGGGAGCCCGGGGAAGCGAGGGCTGCCGCAAGTGCATTGAGGATAAAGGGTTCCTTGGGCGCGTATGTGTTAGCCAGCGTGAAAGTAAGGGCACCCCACTGTAGTCTAATCACAAGCACCCTCCCTTTTATTTCCATAATCGTGGATAGTAGCTTACCATTGAATTTCTGGGCAAGAAGAATAGCTACCCCGTTCTTCTTCGCAGGGCAGGAGGACTAATACTGCCGGGGGAACCAGCATGATTGCATACGGGCGGTATCTTTAGAAAGCAGGTGAGTCTCCTCTAGCAGACATATGTCTCCGCTGGACTGCTACTGGAGAGACAGCACTGTCAGGCGCTTAACTGGACTAATTAAGGCTGACGATGTGCAGTTCCCAGATCATGGGATGGGGACCAGTGTAGCGTAAGAGTGCCCTTCACCCAGGGTCCCAAAGGGAGGACAGCAGGGGCAAGCAAGGCGCGGAGCACTATTAAGATGCAGTTGCAGGAGCAAATTCAATGCGGTCGGTGCAGAGGAGTAAAAAGAATAGTCCCCAGAGAAGTGCAAACTAATAACATTGGGTAAAACATGAAATGACAAAAGTACGTCAGTGTGGTATAACTGTTGTGGAGTGTCTTCCAGACGTGGACCCCATAGTCGCCAGGCAGCTCCCCTGAGGGTGTACAGTCCCGGGTGAAGCTGGGGATCAGTAATGGCTATCCTGCGGCGAGTCGGTCTCCCCTATCCCGCCGCCTTGTCTTCCTCCAACCTAGCGGCTGTAGGCGATTCCAGATGGTCCCTTCTGCTTCATGTGGCTCCCGAGAGGGTGGATTCCCCAGAAAGGCCTGTAGTACGGATCGTCACTCTTTGGACATGGTGTCCGAGTCCTGCTTTGCTCTAATGGGGGCTCCCTTGGCACATTGCCATCCCGTCCTCTTCTGCTTCCTGCGATCCGGAGAGAGGACTTGTCACTGCGTCTCCGGGGGTTCATCAATATTAAGCAGGGAGCCGGCTTCTCTGCGGGATCTCAGTTGGTGTAGCGTTCCGTCGTGGCGAAAGATGATCCTGAAGGGATGTCACCAAGAATACGTTCTGCCTGCTTTACATAAATGGTCAGTGGCTGGGCGAAATTCTCTTTGCTTTTGCAGGGTGATTCAGGAGAGGTCCTGGCAACCACTAGGTAGTGGCCTCGGAATTGGGGCAGATGTGAATCTCAGGCTTTCTGTAGAATGTCCTCTTTTATTTGAAAATTGTGGACGCAGACCAGAATGGCCACAGGTGGGTTCTTTTCAATTCCGGGGAGCCCCATCCTTTGTACTCGATCGAGTTGCAGTTACGTCTCCTCCAACCTGCCCAGGATGTGCCTGAAGAGGGCCACGACTTATTCCCTGAGGTTCATTCCCTCAGCATCTGTCGACACTCCCCGAATGTGTACGTTGTTCCTGCCGGAACGATTTTCCAGATCTTCATTGTGGGCCTGCAGGTCCACATGCTGTTCCTTGAGACGAAGGACCTCTTGTTGTAGCCAATCTAATTCCTCCTCCCATCCGGTTTCTCGATTCTTCATAGTGGCTACTCTATCTCCCATATCTACCAGGTTCTCGGAGATCCGCAGAGAGCTCTGCCTTCATGGTCTGTAGATCTCCTCTGAGAGATGTTAAGAGGGATTCCAAGAAGGACTTGGTGACGGGATCCTCTCCAGCGTCAGGGTCCACCTAGAGCTCTCCAGCGGTCCCAGCCGGTTTATCATCCGTGGCTGCTTCCCCCTGCTTCCCAAACATGTCCTTAAGGGAGATCCTTTTTAGCCCTGTTTACAGACATGCCGTGGGACCGCGGGAGTGGCAGGTCTGAAGGGCCAAATTGATAGAGGGCTGAAGGCAGTCGCCCTCGACGAGCCAGTGCAGATGTCTCTCACTGTCAGGAGCTCGGGCGAAATCCAAGCTAGGGCACTGGAGCTTAAGACCTCCCTCTCCAGGCCAGCAAAGGAGCTCTCAGGGCCATAGGGACACAGGCAGCCGCACCTGGAGTCAGCGCATCAGGCGAAGTCCAGTGACCGCACCGAGGGTTCACAGCAGTCCGTCAACGACCCTTCCCTCCAGCTCTCTCCTCGGATTGGGAATCCTCGCATTGGGAATCCTCCGCAGGCGCGGGGGGGGCAGGGGTCTTCTCTACCTGTCTGTCCTATTACATTACCGTTGCCCTCGTCTTTGCCAGGGCTTCATGCGCGCCCCCCTCTTGCCCCAGACCATGTGGCTCTCACGGCACACCTCCTTCAGCCAGCAGCTACGTCTGGTGTGTTGCAGTAATGGAGAGCGGAGTCTCCACTGGGCTTCAAGACTTATAAGGC
Source organism: Calotriton arnoldi (assembly GCA_963921515.1). Classification (NCBI taxonomy): domain Eukaryota; kingdom Metazoa; phylum Chordata; class Amphibia; order Caudata; family Salamandridae; genus Calotriton; species Calotriton arnoldi. Next base: position 976,269 of record CAWUFW010001554.1, read on the forward strand.
CTGACGGCCAGAAGAGGGCGAGCTTGCTCATTCCTCGTCGTGACAGGTGTTTTCCACTTTTGATGCCGCTAGGCCCATTCCCCACTCGGGGCTTCTCCCCTCTCCTCGGGGTCGGCAGCAATATATTGGGTTGGGGGTCGGGGGAGCCCAAGCCACCCCCTCCACCTTTCAGACACCCAGGCTTCTCGCCTCGTGTCCCGAGGGCGGCAGCTTCAGGGCAGGTCCCAGCAGGCCAGCATTTAACCCGGTCCCCTCACTGCGCTTGGAGCCCTCCAGGGGCCAGTTACATGTGGGGATCAGGGGGCACCTGCGACCCACCGTCGCAGTCCGCTGCGGCCAAGTCACCACTGCGCCACCTCTCCGGGGCAATTGCGGGGCATCCAAGAATCCCGAAGGTGTCTTCCCCTTCTCTCCAGGCTGTCCTCAGTGCCAGGTATGTTGTGCAGGGAGGGGAGCTCCCAGCGCCCACTCCCCCCCCCTTCCAGCGCCCGATCTCCTCACCTCCTGGTTCGGGCTAGGCATGGCGGCCAGAACGCTCCATGTTGGTCACCGGCGTCCCACGTGAAGGGTCTCCGCATTGGGGCTATAGGAGCTCCTCTACAGCTGGAGGTCCTCACAGGTCAGGGGCCGTGGCGACCCAGCATGGCACCATCATCCACAGGGAGCAGCCGTAGGCAGGGCGCGGCCTCGCCGCGGGCCCGTGTCTTCGCTGCCGACCGCCTCACAGGCCGGCGGCCGCAAGCTCCCAATTCGTTCCGCAGCATCCACGTGGATTAAGGGGGCAACGGACCTCCGTTTCGGGCTCATCCCAGGCCCCAATCCTTCTGCTGGCAGCGGAACCCGCAGGGGACCCGCAGTGAGAAGCTGGAGGGCAGCTACGCGGTGCAATAGTGGCTGAGGGCCGGAGAGACTGAGAATCTAACCTCATCCATCCGCCATCTTGGACACACCTCTGGTGAACTGCATTTTAGCACGAGCAAATATGCATGTTTAGATTTGCTCATGCAAAAATCTGTTGCACGTTTACAAGTTCACTTTCTCTCCAACCACTTTTTTTTCCCCAACCCTGGAAGAAGTCTTACTTCTGCCCTTCTCTGGTGTAAATTTTCAACCTTTCTCAGTATGGGGAAAGATTAGAGAAGAGCTGGTGAAAACCCCTAAAACATGCAACTTAGTAGGTTTGCACAGACTCAAAAGGGCATTCCAACCCTGGAACTATTGCTTACCGCATCCTCCAGTCCTACTATGTAGATACGCGTAAAAGTGTTAAAATAAGGGAATTGCTAGTATTCAAACCCTTCTATAATACGAGCCCTGGCATAATCAGAGAGGCTATTCTCAGAGCCCTTATATCATGAGATTGCTGCCATAATGTGTTGCTGCACTATGTAGCACCAAAGGGACAAGTGGATTTTGTTACAGGACAAGTATTTTTATATAGCAAGTACAAGAATTTCCATGGCCTGGAATCCGATTCTTTCATAGTGTAGGTTGTTCTTTCTAGTATCATCTGTCAGTGTCTCACTATATTTTAAATCGCAGGGTTTATACATGTACATCCTACTAATACTGTGTTCCATTCACAGGTATTTACAAGTGGATTTGAGAGAAGTCTCATTTTAAGGTTTTGTGAAGGGATGTTTTCCATGAAGCAGTTTGAAAAAGTAAGTGATTTTGAGTAATTTTCCTTGGAAAGAAAAAATTTGCACTTGTACTAACTATTTTTCCCCAGTTCATATTCAAACATCTTTATAGTGATTACATTTTCAAACAAGTGTTTCTGCCTTAGTGGAAAGTACCATTTAAAAAAAAAAAAAAAATGTTTTTAACGTTTTTATTATTTATTGAGGGTTTAAACCATCCGGCAACAGGAAATCCATACAGATACATCAAAATTCCAACATTGCATAATCTCAAGAAACAATAGAGCCATATGTTAGAACTTTTCCTGTAGGTAGCAAAAATAGTAGTAAATTAGAAAATCACATATAAAGTGAACAGTACCTGGAGGGCTAGACCGAAGATATCAACAGTGAATATCTGCATCAAAACTCTGTACAGTGCGTTTAGCAGATGAAAGTCCTCATAAATTAATTCTCAAAAATTAACTTAACAAACTAACCCTCCCTCCCAGGTCACATACATAAGATTCTTCGACTGTGTCTTATGGTACGGCATCTGACTGCATCTAAGAGCAGGGGATTACGTTATACTCATCAAGGGAGTGCCCGACTGCCGCCCCCCTACTTCAGTATCATCTTCGTCTATGTGTGTTTCCTCCGACATCTGCGTTACATCGGCCTTCTCCAGAGGGATCTCAGATATCAGAGTACACCACGCTCTGGCATCTTCCTCCAAATTCTCATCCCTCCTAACCCTCTTCATTCGGACTAATTCCTCCGTTGCCCACTCTCGTAGATCATTGGCCCAAAATTCCACCCTGGGGGCTCGGGAGCTCATCCAGTGAATTGCTATTCTTCTTTTGGCGAGTACCAGTCCCAGTTGGAGAAATCTACGGGTAAGTTTCTTCCCCTTGGGGCAGGGAGAAGACCAAACAGTATCTCCTTGATGGACTGGGGTAGCGTCCAACCCGAGACTGATCGCAAACATTCCAATACGGAGGTCCAAAATGAGTGCAGCTCTGGGCACTCCCACACCATGTGTAAGAAGGGGGCGTCATTATAGCCACAGCGGGGGCAAGAAGAGAGGCGATCAGGGTATATTTTATGAAGCACTCTTGGGGTCAAATAGGTTTGGTGAATAACATTAAATTGAATAAGTTTAAATCTAGTATTGGAACTAATTTGTTTAACCCCTTCGTGTACCCTGTTCCATTCAGGAGCCGTGAGGGGTGTTTCCAATGCTTCATCCCATCTAGCCTGGATCAGAAGCGGGTGGACAGTGAGATCCGTCCGTAGTGCCCGGTAGATATGAGAGACTAGTCTACGGCCCCCAGCCAAAGTCACAAGGGCTTGAAGGGTGGCGGTTACAGGCGGTTCCTCAGGGAACATCGGCCAGATGTCCCTTGCCACTGCTGAGAGTTTTGCGTATTGGAGGTATTGACCTCTGCCCAGGTCAAATGTGGATTCTGCCTCCTCCCTAGTGAGGAACTGCTGATTCAGATATAGATCGCCCATCATCGTACAGCCTCCCTCCACCCATCTGGAGACGGACATAACTCGGCTAATTTGTCCAAACGGGACAACCGCCCACAGCGGGGCCTCCGGAACGTAGGGCGCCCTGCGTATCGCCACTTTATTCGCAGTCTCCCAGGTGGAGGCCACATGTCTCGCAATATATGGGAGTTGCTCAGGTATTCGAGAGCCCATCATCAAAAGGTCCGGGAGTGGGATATCCTGGTGAGTACCCCTTAGCAATTGTTTCTCCCAGTTATCATTTTCATCAAGCCAGTGTATGGCATGTTGGAGCAGCGCTGCCATATAATAAAAATCTAGACGTGGAACCTCAAGTCCCCCCGCCTCCCAAGTTCTCTGTAATGTCCGCAGCCTCACCCTCTTCCGTTTACTACCCCATAAAAGATCAGTCAATAGACGGTCCAACTGGAGAAAGTACTCCCGCGGTATCCGATAGAGCGAGTTCTGCATACCGTATAAACATCTCGGGAGGACCACCATTTTAATCAGAGCGATACGTCCCATCAGTGATAGGAGTAATGTACGCCAGAACTCCACTGATTTGCGGAGACCCTCCACACAACGCCCCATATTATGTTCTAAGTAAGCCTCCGGTGTATGTATCAGACGAACTCCCAGGTACCGTACCGAGCTGGTGATCCAGCTCATCCCCACCATGGGCAGTTCCTCTGCCGCTTTTTCCCTCAGGTTTCCCATAGGGAAAAGCTTAGACTTTCCCGGATTAAGGCAGAGGCCTGAGAATGCACCAAAAGTAGTAAACTCCCTGAGGAGCTCTGGGACCGCCTCCCCTGGACGCTGGAGATACACCATTGTATCGTCGGCATACATTGACACAACGTGCACCGTGGGACCCAGCTGAATACCCCATCGTGCCATCCTGTGTCGCAACGCAGTCCCCAACGGCTCCATCGCCAGGGCGAAGAGGAGCTGTGACAGGGGGCAACCCTGTTGAGTACCCCTCTGAAGTGCAAAACTGTCCGACACCTGGTTGCGCAAACGGATTTGAGCCGTCGGTCCAGTGTAAAGAAGCTTCAACCAGTTCAAATATTTGTCTCCCAATCGCATTTTAGTAAGCACTGCCCAGACATACCCCCATTCAACCGTGTCAAAGGCCTGCTTGATATCTAATAAGCACAAGGCCCAGTCCCCATCCTGTAGGTGCGGTGTATGCCAAATATGTGCAAGACGCCTCAAATTATGTGTGGTGTTTCGACCAGGGATAAATCCAGCCTGGTCATGATGGACCAGTCTAGTCATATACGGTTGGGTCGTGCTGCTAGCACACCACTGAGTATTTTTTCATCAACATTTAAAAGAGCTATGGGCCTGTACGACGCCGGGGACAAGGGGTCTCTCTCCGGCTTAGGAACCATAGTCACCAGAGCCTCCAACATGGTCGGGGGGGGCGCCTGCCTCTCGAGATCCTCGTTGTATACCTCCAGAAGATGATCCACCAACTGAGGAGCAAACGTTTTGTAAAACTCAGTCGGGAGGCCATCACTACCAGGGCATTTTGCCGACTGTAAGCTCTTAATCTCAAGTAGCACCTCCTCCCTGGTAAGTGGTGCTCCGAAAGCTGCAGCTTCCGTCTCCTCCAGGGTAGGAAGAGTCACCGTATCCAGATAGTCAGATAGGGCGTGCAGTTGAGCCAAGGGGGCTGCCGTACATATCCGCTGCAAATGAGTCGCAAAGTTTGCAAGAATCGCAGTTTGCGTTTGCACCAGTTCCCCTGTGTTGGTGCGAAGTCGTAATATTGGCATCCGTTCAGTTTCGGTACGGATCAAGCGCGCCAAGAGTGCTCCTGACCGGTCACCCTCCATATATAGCCGCTGCCTATACGTGGTATACTTATGTTTTTCCAGACGGGACCAGGCCTCCAGCAACTCCCCTTTAACTTGTGTCCACACAGCCATATCTGTCGGGGTCTTGTAGAGTGTGGTCTCTGATTTTTAATCGTGCTTCCAGAGAGTCAATATCGGCATTAAGTTGGTGTTGGACCCCATAGGTTGTCCTCATACAGACTCCCCTGATCACAATCTTAAGCGCCTCCCATTCAGTAGCCCTACTGGAGGCAGAACCCCAATTTTCAGCAAAATAGTGTTGAATAGCTTCAGTCACTGTATGCACATAAGGGGGGTCCGTGGGGGCCTCTGCCCTCAGTCTCCAAAGTGGGATCGACGGGCGACCAGGTCCACTGGAGATTGTTAAGAACAGCGGAGCATGATCCGACAGATAACGCGGTAAATAGGAAATGGCGTCAGTGACAGCAGAAAGGCCCGCCGAAAGATAACAATGGTCAATACGGGAAAAGGTATTAGCTCTGGGGTAAAGCAGGAAAACTCTCTTCTATTGGGATGTCGGGCTCTCCATTCATCTCTCAAATGCATACCTCGAATAATATCAGTAAGAGAATTCACCATATGGGGTTTTGTACATTCTTTGGGGGGCTCCCTATCCAAATTCCCATCAAACACACAGTTAAAGTCTCCAAATAGGAGAATCTCCGCACCCAGGTAGGGAGTCGCCACTTTTAAAACAGCCGGATAAAAATCAGGACAGTCCAGATTGGGGGCATATACGTTAATAATACATATCTCTTTTCCTTCCCAACTACCAAACACAATAACATATCTCCCGTCAGGGTCAATCACATGGTGTATGTGGTGAAATGGAACTCCAGGCGCCACCCACACTAGTGCCCCGCGTGCAAATCCTGAATATGTTGTAGCATATAACTGCCCCCTCCAGCGTTTACGGAGACTCGCCACTGTATTCCCCCAGATGTGTGTTTCCTGCAGCCCAGCTATCGCTATTTTATACCTCTTCAGGAAGGCGTAAATGTTACGACGCCTATCCAGGGTCGCCAACCCTCGAACGTTCCAGCTAAGTAATTTTAATGTCTGTACTGTCATAGTGATGGTGGAACAAGAGTCGGGCAAGCATCACATCCCCGAGAGAATCTCCCTCCCATGCAGACCAGAAGCTATGAACCATGATCGAAAATGCCATGACCTGAAAAAAGACTCCCATTAAACAATTCAACAACCATAAAATAAACAATGCAATCCCATCCCCCACCCCCGGGCAGTAGTAAGATCCACATGCGCAATAATGATCCACAGAGTAAACAATACATACCGCCGCAAACCCCCCCCCCCCGCACCCCTCCCCCCCTCCCATTCCCTCCAATACTTCAATGGCTGCGTGGCCGCTTCATGGTCACGACCCAAGGCAGCCATACCCAAGATAGAATACATACAAAGAAAGTAAACTCTGTGCGAGAGAACAGACAACGACAAGCGCGAGATGACTCTCAAGCAACCTTGGCGGGTCTGGGCTCTAGTGGGGACGGCGGCCACCCAATATTCAGGAAATTGACATTTTACAACATAGTGGCTCTCAACCTGCATTTGCAAACGAAATAAAGAGGAGGTGAAAAAGACAAGGAGCCATCTTTACAATACAGAATATAACCTCCTGGACATGACTAAATAGGTAAACTAGTACATTTATCAGGACCACACAGATACAGTTACTCAAGGACATCTTATCTGTACAGTTCGGCAATCAGTGTTCAATTCGGGCAAGATCATTCGTGACCACTGCCTGATCCTCCATCGGCCTGCATAAGGTCCGGTGTCGGCGCCAGAGAGTCCGGAACCACCTTGGAGTCAGAAGCTTGTAATGTTCCATCACGACACACCCTGACCCGGCCCAGGCTCATTGTTCTCTTTTTCGGTTGGTGACGGTTGGACTGTCTGCGGCCTCCCAGCGAGGACTGTAAGGAAGGCGTACCATCAGAGCTTGTAGAAGGCACCAGCTGTCGTCTCTCCGGGGCTCTAGTGTCCAACCAGTCTCTCGCCGCCTCTGCAGAGAAAAAGAACAGAACTCTGCCCTCACTCACCACCCGGAGTTTCGCCGGGAACATAAGGCTGTATTTCAAATTCAGATCACGAAGGCGCCGCTTGATCGCCACAAAGGTCTTCATCTGCTCTTGAACACGTTGCGTGTAGTCGGGATATACAGTAATGGAATGGCCTTCGAAAAAGAATCGTTGTCCACTGCGAGAGAGCTGGAGCCGAATGTCCCGATCTCTGAAATGAAATAACTTGGCGATGATATCCCGAGGGGGCGCTCCAGGCCTCGGAGGGGCCGCCAACGCTCGATGCGCCCTCTCCACACTGAAGAATTTAGATAACTGTGTAGGTGCCATCTCGCGGGTAATCCAGTCCTCCAAAAACAGGTCTACTGCGGGTCCCTCTGCTTTTTCAGGAAAACCCACAAACCGTAGATTCCCCCGGCATGACCGCCCTTCAGAATCCTCCGCCCGGTCATCAAGTTTAATCACTTGACGCTTCAGCTCCACCACCGTGGCACTAAGACTCTTAACTTCTTCTTTCAGTGCGTCAGTATCTTTTTCCGTAACCGTTACTCTATCCGAGACCTTATGGAGGTCACAACGCAGGAGATTGACGTCGATGGACACAGCGTCGATTTTTTTAATCATCTCATCTCTGGTAGTCTGGACGGCACGTAGGACATCCATCAGCGTCGGTGTCTCCACAGCCCCCTCTTCCAGAGCACCTGCATTCATTACTTGATTCCCAGTGTTATCCGCAGGACCATGGAAAACCGGCTGAGCGTAGTTCAATATTTTATTAGTTTGAGATTTCGCTGGTTTGTCTTTCCCCATGGTACTCGGGGGGGCCGAACAGGAACTCGCCTTGGACAACACTGCCTCCGAAAGAATAATCAAGGCACTCCACCGAGTCGTCCACAGTCTCGCCTGTGGCACGTCCAGTCTCCTCCCCAATCTGGCTCTACACACCGGTTTAATGTCAGCCGGGGCACGAACCATGTCGCGGGGAACGTGATCTACTCGCTCAATGTATGCCTCAGGTCTCACTCAGCAACCCACAGTAGCCAGCAACGGGACCGCCCCAAGGACCCACGAAAGAGAACCCCTTAAATCGTCTCTCCACCAGGAGAAGGTCGCAGATCAACTCAGGCAGCGTTCAAATCGCCGTCTGCCCCACTTCACAGTTCCGCGCCGCCTCAGGGACCGCACCCCACCCAGGTGCCTCAGACTCAACGCGCTTCACACGATTTTCCACGTGTACCGGGGTTACACATATGCAACTCCCATCTCACCAGTGGGTGCCTGTAGTTGAACACGCAGTATTAGATGACAGAAGCTGTGCGCAGGAGTCCCCTAGCGCCAAATTCCGTGCACTTCCGCTGCCCAGTCCGCAGAGTATGAGTACGTTAATTGAGGGACAGCACAACACTCCAGAGTATCTTGTTTATGCGCTATAGTTGCAGCTGGGGGTCGTATGCCATAAAATAACTCCAGGGGGGTGGAGAGGACACCCAACTGGACCCAGGACCACAATGGTGCGACACCGTCCGGAGGCCGGGTAAGACACGGTGACCGTCCGGACACCGCAATGTCACAGGCTCCACATAAGGGATGCACTCACCACCAATTGTAGGTAGGGCCCTGCAACTTCCTTCATCTCCCCAGAGGGGGGGGGGGGTCAAGCAACGATCCTCCACCTCTCGCCCGGTAAGGGAGAGGCCTCCCACAGCTGGCAAGGCTCCGATCGTCAATGTCAAAGTCAATCAGACCACCGGCGACTCCACTCAGGGGTCCCGTGCACCAGGCTGCAGTCCGGAATCAGCAGGAGTACAGGATAAGGTAGGATTATTATAGGAATCTGGCCGCCGCACGGAGCTCGCCTAAAACACGTCTAGGCAGCCATGCTATCAGGCCTCGCCCCCCGAAAGTACCATCTTGTCAAGTCAAGAGGGCCTTTTCAAAATTATGACTTTGGTGCTTAGGTCATCACAACATACCACACTCAACCCTTACTCATCTCAACTGTACCCTGTCCTCACCTCAGTCTCTCCCTACCACACTCCAACAGCACTTCAAACCCATGTTAATCAAACTTCACCTCTACCTCATTTCAATCTAATCATACCTAACTTCAGCCTTACCCTTCCTCACCTCAATGCCAACTCAACCCAGCCTCTCCTCATTATCAATCACAACTGAACCGTGCCACTCCTCACCTCATCTTCTTACCTCCACCCCAGTCTCACTACAATTCACCCTCTCTCCTCCCCCCCACCTCATTTCTGCTCATCCTTAGCAGAGCAGAACCTCAATCAGACAATTTACAACCAGCTCAGTCATTTGCCAAGTGTCTTTAACCCATCTATATGGCTGTACCTGGATGCAAAATAGAAAGGAATTCATTAGAAAACTACCCTGTACCTCCTCCTGGACTTTTTGAGGAAAGGTTCTCAGCCGTCAGAGGGTGAGCACAGCAGGCTGACCAAACACAGATTGTGGATGGTGACCAGAGTGGTCAGACCACATTGGCTGATATAGCACCATATTTTCACTCTCCGTCTTGTCCAGTGTGGGGTCTATTTGGTGAGTTTTGCTGTACACAGGTTGAGAAAACATTCAGTTGATTTTATTTTCTAGTAAATTTGTGTTTGAGAGCTGCTATTGCATAAATCATCATGACTGTCGTAATTGTGGCTGTCTTCATTTGTTACCAGTGAGAACAAACTCCATATCTAGTCTGATATCTTCTAAATTGAAATGTACGTAGTCTAAGATGGGTACGTTCTGTCTGAAGCATGAGACTCTGCACTAGTAGGCAGAAAAACTCAGACAATATTGATATATATAAGTAACGAGTCTGAAACCAGAAGCCAAAATTCTTGGAGTGAACCATTGCAAAGTTGCATCTGCTGAGAGTACTTTCTTCAAATGTGATATTTTGTCTTTACTTGCGGGTGTCCACTGTTTTTGGTGTGTAGGGAATGCTGGACTGAGACCATCATCAGATTTTATATATTTCTTTGCAAGTGCTGAGGACATGCCTACAAGTTTCATTTTTACTAGGCAAAAATATCTATATATATCTATTTCAAATCTATATATGTCAGATTATTGCATGAAGAGCAAAGTCTTATGTACCCAGAGCAAAGAGCATTTGTCTCTATCTTTCTATACAGAATGAATATAAATGTTCTAAAGGAATTTAAGTGTTTAAGGTATACTATGAACGAGGTTTATGGTTTGTGTTGTTACAGGATTTTACCTCCAGAATCCAACTCATAACGTATGTCCTCTGCTCTACTTACTCAAAAATCCATTAAAAATACATGTGAACCTTAAATTGCCTTTCAGCATTTCCTACCAAGCTTTCTTGAGTACATTGAGCTTTGCTTCATGACAGAAGGATGTGTTTTCAAAGATGAGGCGCTGATGCTTCTGGCAAAACTCATCCTAGAAAAAGCTGAACCGCCCAGTGTGGCATCGATGGCATTTGAGAAATACCCTTTGCTCTTCACAAGGGAACCTTTGCTGTAAGTATGGTCTCTCTAATTTCTTGAAGATGAACATTTCATTTACGAAAACAGGCGCATCTTTTGTTGAGTTTTTCTTGCAAAATTGTAAGTAATTATAGTATAGGCTGCTTGTGACACCACCATACTAATGATTGCACAGACAGGTTGAGAATCTTGGCAGTTTTGGTATGCCACATCCTAGATAGGTTCTGTAGAGTTAACTCTTTTCTTTGCTCCCTACTGATCACAGATTGAAGGCATATTGCTAGATCAATGTGAAAAGATTGCTCCGCTGCTTTCTGTGATGTCCTCTTTCCACATCTCTGACAAGCTCTAATAATTCACACAACGTGTAATTACAAAGAAAGCATGCTTGTGCTTCGTATGGTTTGTCATCTTCAGGTGATCTCGCTTTAGTATCGAGTTCTGATTGCATTTACTCTGATGCAGGTAGGCAGTTAGACTCTCAGTTCATTTTATAGCAAAATGTTGAGGAGAACTGACAAACTAGAATACTATGAAAGAAGCAATCATAATAAAAAAATATCTATTAGAAGTAACTCATCTTGTTTCAACCCCCTCCAAACTAATCTAATAATAAGTTATGTAATTGTCATTTTTAAAGTTTCTATCAGGTGACTGCATACAGCTGCGTCAGTGTTATGATTTACTGCTTTTGGCTTTTGTAGCGCAAACTTAAATTTCCTCTGCAATATGAAAGACAGACCATCATATTGTAGTTGCTTGCATACATTTTGAAATGTAGGAGAGGAGGATGTAGAATTTTGTGCTGTAGGACTGACCTTCAGTAATAGTTTAGGTAACACATTTTTTGTTGGTAGCAGTGACCACGTCTCAGTATTTGCCAGTAGAAAAAAACTGCGTAAGAATGCACATATCTTATATTAGATCATCGCTGGTACATAAGGTGTCCCGAAACACACTATGTAAATTAAGGTATCAACTGCTATTCTTGCGGTCAATCCAGAAAGCTCATTGGATTTTTTTGTTGCCTTTCAGGCCTCACCTTACTAGACAACACAAGCTGCCTGGTTGCAAAAGTCCTATTGTGAATTTACATTGGTTGGCTTTATTGTCGACCTCACTTGTTTGCTTCATATTAAATGGCTTGTTGTGTTTGCCCCTCTCCTGGAGAATATCCTCTTTACCCTCCTTTAATTCTCTGACTTGTATCCGTCCATTGCTCACTTCTAGGGAATTACGTTTTTCTTTTAGGTTAAGCACTCCATGAGTGTGCATGTGTTTTCCAGCTGTCTTCCTCGTATGTTTCTCCACCCGCTAATTATCAGCCCCCTACCCCTTTGTTGTTCGCTCCCTTGTGTGCTGCTTTATCTTGTGTGTTTCTCCCCGAAACTTTTCCTGCCGGCAAGCTCTAGGTTGCTATCTCCCTCATGCACTTCTCCCCGCCCGTGTTGCTCTCTCCCTTATGCGTTGCTCTGTCTCGCTCTCCCTCCCTCTCTCGTGCTATACTTCCACCCACCTTCACATGTTCTGTGTTGTTCTCTTCATCATGTGCTTCTCTATCCACCACCCTTGTTTCTCTCTCGTGTGCTGTTTTTACATTCTCCCCGCCAAGCTCCTCCCACCGCTCCTGTGGGGTCCCCCCCCACCCTTTGGTCCATTTTCTTTTATTTTTGCCTTTTTCTATTGAAAATATGTAATTCTTTTTATTATTTGCCAATCCAAGTGCCATCTACCACCTTGGGTCAGTAAATCAAAAAGGGAAAGTGGAACTTGCATAATTCTCTAGCTGCTAGCATGCATTCCCAGGCATGCGAACATCTACAGAATGATGCGACCGGCAAAAGCAGTCGTGCCATTGCCCTCTTTTTTTCCTTCTGTATAGCATCGGCAAATGGCATTGGCAAAGCATGTAGGTTCAAAAGGAAAGATCTATTGCCTTTGCCAATGATTTTTATGAGATTGTGTTGCCACCTAATGCAGTCTGTTGCCTTCCCGGTCAGACTTGCCTTACCTACATCTTTCCAATTTATAGGCTTGTTTGAAATAAGTTATTTTTTGATCACCTTACAGTTCTTCAAATAATGTGATGCTGCTTTTCAGGTTCAGCAATGTACATCAAAAAAGTATGACATGCCAGGAAAAAGGGCCGATAACCGTGCTAGACTACATTGTATCTTTGATTGAGGTACCTGAGCACGAAGATGTTGCGGACCTTTCTCATCCATGGAGTGCCCTCATCGTTCTTCCACACATTCGGTAATTAATGATTGTTTGATTGTGGCTTATGTCAAAATAGACACACAGATATTCAACATTGATAAATATATGAGGTGCAGTTCATTCAAACATGTTTTAACTATACTATTTTTTAATCTATTTGTGCATTATAAATGCAAACATGCTTTGACCACAAAGGGTTTTCTTATTATGTTTCATAAAGAGAGGTCCTGAAACAATCCTGATCTTGACACCACAGTTGCTTGGAGTAGGTGGAGTTAAAAGGGTGATATGGTTTATTTAGAAAAAATAGCTGTGTACTCTTTTTTTCATAATTGCTCTTTGTCAATTTTTAGTTTTATCAAACCTACAGAAACTGAAATGTATTCAGCATACTCAATCACAGCCCATACATCAAACTTATAGCATATGAATGTTGCAGCTGTCGGTCAAGTGAGCAATGACCAAAACAAATGTAATTTCCCAAACAGAACCTGCCATCCCTCCACTCCCTTCAGAGCAACAACATCAAATGAATACTTTCTCCATTTCAGGCCACAATGTAAAAAACTCAACGAATGGTCCGGTGACAACCCCATTGTACACTTCACAGGAGCGTGTGCTATAACCCATTTACCAATCAACTCACCCTGTTATTAGCTAAGAATGCTACTCTGTCTTAATCAACCTTGTTAAATAATATGCAGTCTATGGAGATAAATCATCCAACGTATCTTCGATAGCCACCAGGAAACCCTCCCTTCACCAGTTCAGGTCCAACTCCCTCCCTCATGACTGAGCGTATAGTGTTCAGGTCCGCCATTGTCCATTTATGTACAGCCTTCAAAGCGAGCACACTGGTGCATCTCGCCCATTTCATCTATTTGTTACATTTCTTTTGGCCAGTATAAGCTCTATAAAGCAGCATACACTCCTTGATTTCTTAGCGTGCTTCATGTTTCTCAACAGACACACCAAGGGGTCAAGAGGTATCGTCTTCACCCCCATCTGCCTAGTCACTTCTACCACTGTAAATCAGTAGGACTGAATGTGTTCATATTCCCATACCATATGGGAAAACTCATCCTGCAGCTGTCGACATCTGGTACAGTGGTCCATTTAACAAGCCAGCTTGTTCAGGTGCTTTACAGTGTGGAAAAATTTGGAATTGGCAGGATTTCTCAAGTTTACTTTCATTCCTAAGTGCCGTCTAGAATCTCCAAAATTCCCCACAAGCTCTGTCTAGGCTGCCTGTGATAAAGAGGGTACGTCATCGGCATTAAGGGAAACCCTGCGTGCCTTAGTTTTTAGCCTGACCCCTCCCCAACCATGAGCCCTCTTCCGCAAAGCACAAGCCAGGGGTTTCATCGTCCATGCAAGTAACCGTGGGGACAATGAGCACCCCTGACATGTACCCATCCAAACCAACCACGGGTGAGAAAAAACCTGTCCTGTGTGGACCACGTCGTCTGGATGCCCATACAGTAGTCATGTCCACTTAATAATCTCCTGCCCTAGTACCAGCTTCTCAAGCAAAGCACACAAAAACGGCAAACCCAAAGTGTTGAACACCTTATGTATATTTTTGGAGAAGCAGCCATAGAGTCTGGGGCTGTGCGCATGTCCTGTCTATTATCATGAATAGGCGCCTGAAGTTCAAATGGGTGCTCCGCCCGGGAAAAAGACAAAAACGAATTCGCTAATAAATGGCAGTAGTGTATTCGTATTAACTTCTAGAGAATCAGATTTCTATACATGCTCCAGAATACGCACCTCTCTTTCTCCAGGTCGTGGTTTCGTGAGATGGACAGTTTGGCCACCAAGTTTTTATGGGGAGGGCGGAGGCCCAGGCTGGCCCTGGCCCAATGCCGGAACCCGCCCTTTGACGGAGGTCTTGGGATGATGAGCCTATATCTTTATTATCTGGCGACTCGGCTCCTTACTGTGCACGATTGGTTTATTGGCGGCTGGTCCGACCTGGCGTACCGTCTGGAACTGCACACCCTGGGTTTTTCTAATATCCAGGGAATGCTGTACAGAAGCGCTGTTTCCCAAGCTCTCCCTGAGGTCACACGCGGAGTACTCCTGGCCTGGTGGGCCTCCCTGCGCCATACCCGCTGGTCGGGCAAATTGACCCAGTATACTCCCTTGTGGTGCGGCACCAGACTCCGGGAGGTTGCTTCTCTTTCGGGATTCCGACCCTGGGATCTCATTGGGATTTCCCTACTGGGTGATGTCTGGAGTGGGACCCACCTAAGCTCCTTCCAGGACTTACAGTCCCGGCACTCCCTCCACTCTTCTCAGTTCTTTAGATATCTGCAGCTACGCCATGCCCTCCGCTCCTATATATCAGCGGGCACTTCCTTGCCTGAATATAGCCCACCCGAAGCTCAGGTCATGACTGGCAACCTGGGGAAGGGAGGAATCTCCCGCATCTATCGCTCCCTTACAAACAACACCCCCAACTCCGTATCCCGACTCCGGGACAGGTGGGAGGGTTGGCTTGGGGCCCTGGAGGACGCTGACTGGAGAGACTCCTTGATGGCTCCCAAAATAATTGCAGTCTCAGCAAGGCTTCGACTAGTTCAAATATATTTCCTACACACTGCCTAGCTTACACCTCTGCGCCTCCACCGCGCGGGGCTTCGGTCTGATGCTTCCTGTCCCCGCTGCCCTCACCCCCAGGCAGATTTTTATCACATGGTATGGCTATGTCCTGCGATTCAGAGGTACTGGGAATCCGTAACCGGAGAGCTCACTGAGGTCCTGGGCTGGGAGGTCCCCCTTGACCCTCTGCACGTTATCCTGGGCATCACCGAGGGGCTGGATGGCGCCAGGGCTGAGAAGCTCTTTGTTAATACAGCGTTGGCGGTGGCCAAGAGGGACATTGCAGCTCACTGGCTGAACACTACTTCACCTACGTTGGCGCGCTGGCGCAGGGGAGTGGACTGGTGTGCCGCACAGGAACGGCCTCTATATGTGGCTAGAGGTTGTCCCAAGAAGGTTCGTCGAATGTGGGGCAGATGGGTCGGAGTGATAGAGGACTAGAGTGGACTGATGCACTGTCTGGAACTGGAGTGGGTATGCCGATATCGTCCTTATGTACTTCTGCCTTTATATGCCAATGTGATATGTTTGTGTCTCTGCCTTGCCTTTTACATTGTACTCCTGAATGGTGCTGTTCTTTTCGTTGCAACCTAAAATCAATAAAATTGGTTATCAAAAAAAAAAACTTCTAGAGAATCTTGTATTCGGAATTCAGTTACGAGAGCGATCTGCAGGACTTAATCTAGTGTGTCCCTTCCCAGTTTAGGTAAAACAAAGATCATTGCTACGCACGTTGACTCCAGAATGGGCACCTTTGCTAAATGCATGTTCAGGCAAACATTGGGACTAATGTCTCTTTGTAGATGCTATAGAACTGAGGTGTTAAATTGTCCATCCAGGGTGTTTTTCCTTTTGCCAACTAGTCAGTTACTAATTTATCCTCCCTTAGGGACAACAGGGCATTCAAGTGGCTCTATGCTCCACATGCAGTACAGACATAGTAATGACAGCCAAATACTGTGCCAGGGATTCAGCCTCCCCTGTTTCCAGGGTTGACTATAAATCCTTATAGTAGGTGGCAACAGCATCCTCAATTTACTGTTGTATATGTAGTATAATAATATTGGATAGAATTCCGCTCCTCTTCAATACGACCAGCCAAACTAGTAGGTGCCCAGCAAATACCCCCCCACCCTGCTGTCTAGTCACATATTCTTTATGCCAGAACCACTTAAGTCTGTCCAGAAATTCCTAACATTCCTTCTCTTTTTCTGTTCTTTGTCTATGAGCTTCAGCATCTGACACACTCCTATTTACTAATTCATGCTTCATACGTTCTAGTGCATCGAGTTGTCAGGTGAGCACCACCTTGATCCTATAGTTTGTCTTTGTCATACCCTGCTTTATCACAACTTTAAAGCTCTCCCACTCAGTGGCAGCATACCTACCTGGCCCTTCGTTTTAGTGAAGTAGTGAGTGATGTGCCCCCACACCTCCATCCAAAAGGGGTATCAGAGAGTTGGTCAACTGGAAGCTGCCAAGTTGGTATTGACACACAGGGTCCACAGACCACCATCTGCATCCAAAGGGGATTATTATCAGACAATTTTCTGCTCGTGCATTCTGTCTGCAGCATCAGCCACTGCTATATGCTTAACTAGAAACATGTCTAGTCTGGTGTAGATCTTGCGCATACCGGAGTAATAAGAGTATTTATTTCTTTAGGGGTGTAACTCCCTCTATAGCCTCGACTAACTGCCAATTTGAGATTGAAGAGGCGAACTGCTTAAAGGTCAACCTGCATGGTGCACATCCAACGGCATCACCGATCTGTCCTTCGAAACATCTAGCACCAAACTTTAATCCCCTCCCAGCAGACACACTTCATCAAGCTTGTCCGCAAGTTTACCATCTAATAAGTTAAGGAATTGAATTTGATTCACGTTATGCGTGTAAATACTTGCCTATACCAGTCCCCTCCCACCCAGTGTCCCCTCTATAATTACATCTGCCTTTATCATCCCCTACTGTATGATTTACCCTGTACGGCTCCACTGGTGCAAGCCAGGCCATGATCCCTTGAGGAAAAGTGGAGTATGTTGTGCCCACCATTTGGCACCTCCACTTACGCCTCATTTTGTCCAGTTCTTTTTTAATCAGGTGGGTTTCCTGAACACAGGCAAAGTGTAGTCATGCACATTAGGCAATACATTACTACCATTCTTTTTGCCGGTTTCCTCAGCCCCATGAAGTTCCAAGTCAGAAAATTATAACCAGTGTACATGCAAGTATATGAAATAAACACTGGAGAGAACAGTGGCCTTCCAGATCCCAAAGCCCTCGTGCCAGTAACGCTCTGCATGATCTCCCCTGGCAGGAGAACTTTCCCATGACTCTCTCTATGTCCCACACTGTCAGCCCCTTGAAGAGATTGTATATTTATTTTGCGTTACCCTCTGCCAATTGTCATTGGTCAGTGCGGACCAAGTTCATGTCTATGGCGACAGCATTGGTTTTGATTTTAAGGCTGGATTTTGTGTCAAGAATAGCTTGTAGGATAGCGTTGAATTTCTCATTGTGTGCACCAGGGTCGTCTCCTCTGATTTTAGCATGTCCTCATTCTTTGATAGAGTTTATATCTCTTTGTGCATCTCAGTGGGCAGACCTTTGGTCTTTTGGGTGTACCATGCTTCCTATAAGCTGCACAGCATTGGAAACCTCCATGCCCAAGTCAAGTCAGTCAGTCAGTGGTATTTGAACGATGGGCCACCGGTTTCAAACTGGGGTCTGCACACACCCTCTCCTGAGAAGTAATAAGTGGGTGGGGAATGTCATCAATCCTCACCCCTGGAGGCCCCACACACCACAAGGAACATAAAGGCGGTGCCCTGACTCTCAGTACTTATCTTTCCAATGCTCACTTGGTGTATACCTGCGATTTCATATGCATCCCTCGGCGTGTCATGAAAAGCACATGTCAGCCAAGCCTGGGTTTTCACAGCGGGTGGAGGCAGGGTCCACCCTAGCCAGCTGGTAATCCCCATTTACTTATAGGCACAGCGCCCGCAGTCCTGGCCGCTCCAATTACAATGTTAATATCCCATCTCTTGGGGCCAAGTAGCATCTCCTTGCGCCCGGGGCCTTCCCTTTTACTCACTGCAACACCAGGCCCCTGGTCCATTACGCTGGTACCAAAAGGTTCCAAGCTTGCAATTGTGTGGGTTTAAACATGGAAAATAGCTTGCTGATAGACAATACATATCTGCAATTTTATTTTGAGTGTCATTCTGAGTGATGGTGTAATGTGCAATAATAATTGGAAGCTACTAAACCTTTATGTTGTTATCTTGTCTTTAAATTTTGTCACAGACTATTTATCAGTCAATTGAATTACTGTGAAATGTTTTGTAAAAACCTTTACAGTTGTATGATGCAGCTAATCATTTTAATTCTTCTTGTTTATTACAGACCTATGCAAAAGGAAATCCTACAACCACGTATGATAAGTTTCATAGGTTCACTCTTTGCCTCATTCGACCAAGGAAACTTCCGAAATGGTAAGACTGTCACAAAAGAGCTCTAACGTTTAAAGGTGCTTGGCGATCCTTATGTATTTAGAGGGTGTTGTATAGTATATTTACATGTCACCAGATGGGCATTTAAACATGTTGTCTTGTTGTGTGACATGACTAAAATTCAGGGAGGCACTTTGTGTCGCTAGTCGTAATCTTGGTGGGTGTTATCACATGATAAGGGTTTCAGTAGACCCCATGATTATTGTTTGGGTTATCAAGATGCGGTGCCTCTTTTCAAAATGCTATGTTTTAAAGTTTCCATGCATAAGATTGGATGCTTTGGACTGGTGTTGGAAAGTGGATTATTGGTAGGGGCAAATGTAGGTCTGCCACTGGCAATAAGGCCACTAACACATGATAGGACTCAGCATAGGTCTTAAAAAATTATTCCCATGCTCAACCCTTGGTAGCTTGGCTGCGAGCAGGCAGGCTTAACTTCAAAGACAGGTATGTAAAGCATTTAAAAACTCCAATTCAGTAAATAATTAAGACACAACGAATAATAAAAATCCAACACCAATTTATAAAAATAGGAAATATTTTTATCTTTAAAATGACACCAAAAAAACGACAAAAATCCAATGTAGGGAACCGGAGATATGAATTTTCAAAGATTTAGCATTATTTAGCACTTAGAAACTTATAGCACCATGTTGGAATATCTGGTTGCGATAGACCGGCTCAAAGTCAAAGTTTCAGGCCGACCGTGATGGAGCCCTGAGCGGCTACCCCTCGCGGTAGGTCCTGGTCACAGTTTTTACCTTCGGACTTAGAAACTTTTCTGGAGCTTTTTCTCGTGGGGTCCCTCGATGCTCTTCACCAGGCCGGATTCAGTGAGGGTTTGCCGGCCTCGGATTTCTTTTACTCCTGGTCAAACTCTGGAAGTCGGACCTACGGAGCTTTTAGCGGGACGAACCTGGATCGCTTGGCCGGCTCGCGGTTGAAGGCAGGCGGCTTGGCTGACCAGGTTGAGTCGGTCCCCCTATGGAGCTTTTTTCCAAAGTTGCTCCAAAGTTCTCCAAACTCCTGGAACTTCTTCCTGAAGTTCCCCAAAGGGTCCCAAAGTGTCTCAAACTCACTTCAAGGGTCTGGAAGCTCCAAGATGGTCCTTGAAAGTTGCGGACTTCAGTTTCCACAATCCACTTGGACAAAACCCTTACAAATCCACTGGTAGTTCTCCAGGTTGAGGATCCTTGGTGGTGATGTTCCAGGTGAGCTCTGTTAACCTGTAGCTTGCAGGGAGTCCACTCTTTAGTTCTTTTACAGCAAGGTAATCCACAGGGCTGTAGTTTCAGCTGGTACAGTCTTCAGAGGGCAGGCCTTTGAATTTGCACCCCAACGTCTCAGCATGGCAACATCTTGCTTTCTTAAGTTTCAAGCAGCAGATCTGATAGACTCTGCCCCTCTCAGATAATTATTCCAAGTTCTCTGGGTCAAGCAGGATGTCACTCCTGACCAATGGGAGCAGGGCAACTCCCCAAGGATATGACCACATCCTGTAGAGTGTGGCATTATTTTGTCCCAGAGTGCATCAAATTTTCCAAGTTCATAATGGCTGATCTTCCAGCAGGGAGGTAAGAGCTGGCGAAACACACCCCTAGGATGGCTACTTTCCATAGACTCTCCCCCTTGCATCTGCTCATACCTTCCTTAAGCCTAGCATCTTCCTGAGGTGAAAAGTTTATCACCTCTTCAAAGCAGCCGGCTAATCCACTTAACTCTGACCAATCAGGACAGACCACTGGAAGGCTGAATCTGGACCTACAAACAAGAAAGTCTTATAACTTCTTGTCTGTATGTTTTAGGAGAAATTCAACAATTTGATATTGTTCGATTTATCACTACCATTCTGGGAAGTCTTTGAATGGAAGTTCTATCATTCTCCTGTCAGGAGTTACTAGTTAATAACTTCTTGCCATGTTAATCTATGTGGGATGGGATTTGCAATGGGAAAAAGGACTTGGGCCATTTTTCCAGGACCAGGACTTACAAAAACATATTTTATAAGTACTTCGCTTATATCTAGAGGACCCCCACCCCATGGGACAACTATGGGAGACTTTAGGGGCTCTGAATCTGTAGAAATATTGCAGATCCTCCCTCCACAGTGCTCCTAGCATCAAAGTCGAATTTGGGCAGCACTTTATCACAATGTGGGGAGTGAAATGTGAAAGTTCACTTAACCCAGGGCATGTAAAACTCATTTTATAAGGGTCCACCTAATAAATACCTGACCCCCCACCCCTGGGACACCTAGGGGAGACCCTGGGGGTTCCCAATATGCCAAAACATTGTAGGTTATCCATTTTTAAGTGCCCCAAACACCAAAGTCGAGTTTGGGCACAATTTACTTTTTAAAAGCAGTCCTGCCACCCAGGGCTGCTTTTAAACTGACCTCAGGCTTCAGCAGTGCACACATGCAAGTGCAGAAAAAGCTGCTGGCCTCTAAACTGCCATGCCCAATTTATACTAGGGACTGATAGGTAGTTTCAATCCCCCTGCCCCATTATGTACTAGGGTCTTATAGGGTAGGTCATGCCAATCACAGGGGTACCTCAACCCATAGTGTACCCTAGTGTATGTAGGTGTTTTCACTGTATTCTAAATGTGTCTCTTTCAGCATAGCACTGGCCCTGGGCCTGGTTAGGCAGAGCCTAGGGTCAATCAGAGTCAGTTACCACCAGTACCATTCAGCAAAAAGTTGGGCGGTGCCCAGGGCACAGGATGGCTTTGCAACATAGCCCCCCCCCAAACGAAAGGTGATGGGTTACTAACCTACACCCTGGTAGTCCTCATCAGCTAAGTGGAAAAACCTGGAAAGTCCATCCGCATTTGCATGGGCAACCCTAGGTCTGTGTTCCACTGTAAAGTCCATCCCCAGTAGGGAAATGGACCACCTTAACAGATTGGGATTCTCTTCTCTCATCTGCATGAGCCATCTGAGAGGCTTGTGGTCAGTTTGGACACGAAAGTGAGTCCCAAACAAATATGGTCTCAACTTTTTCAGGGACCAAACCACAGCAAAAGCCTCTCTCTCAATGGCACTCCACCTCTGCTCTCTGGGAAGAAGCCTCCTGCTAATAAAGGCAACTGGCTGATCAAGGCCCTCTTAATTTAGCTGTGACATCACTGCCCCAATCCCTTGCTCTGAAGCATCTGTCTGAACCACAGATTCTTTTGTGTAGTCAGGGGCCAGCAGCACTGGTGCTGAACACATAGCAGCTTTTAGAGTGTCAAAAGCCTTCTGACACACTGGGGTCCAATCCACCTTCTTGGGCCTCTTTTTAGAAGTGAGTTCTGTTAGGGGCCCCACAATGGTCCCATAATTTTGAACAAAGCCTTCTATAGTACCCTGTCAGTCCAAGGAATGCCCTGACCGGTGTCTGGGTAACAGGAGCTGTCCAATCCAAAATAGTTTGGATTTTAGCTTGGAGAGGTTGTACATGGCCCCCACCTACCAGGTGGCCCAGGTACACCACAGAACTCTGCCCTATTTGGCACTTACTTGCCTTAATAGTCAGGCCTGCCTGCTGCATGGCCTGAAGCACTTCCCTTAGGTGGCTTAAGTGATCCCCCCCAGGTAGAACTGTATACAGCTATATCATCCAGGTAAGCTGCACTGAACTGTCCCAACCCAGACAAGACCCTGTTCACCAACCTTTGGAAGGTGGCAGGTGCATTCTTTAAGCCAAAGGGCATTACCTTGAACTGATAATGTCCCTCTGGTGTGGAGAATGCTGACCTCTCCCTTGCTCCATCAGTGAGGGCAATCTGCCAGTAACCTGAAGTCAAATCAAAAGTACTCGGGTACTTAGCAGCCCCTTACCTATCAATGAGCTCATCAGTTCTAGGTATAGGGTGAGCGTCAGTCTTTGTGACTGCATTCAATCCTATGAGTAGTCCACACAGAACCTTAACTCCTTGGGTCCCCCCTGAGGATTAGGTTTAGGTACCAGCACCACTGGACTGGCCCATGGACTCTCAGACGGTTCAATTACCCCCAATTCCAGCATCTTAGCAACCTCGGCTTTAATGCTGGCTCTGACATGGTCAGACAACCTGTACAGTTTATTTTTGACAGGTAGGCTGTCACCAGTGTCAATGTGGTGCACACACCACTCAGTGATGCCTGGAGTCAAAGAGAACAGGCCAGCAAACTGCTCCAGCACTTGCTTACAGTCTCTGTGCTGCTGGTCTGTCAACTTGGGAGAGAGCACATCTCCCTCCACTGACCCATCTTGCACATTAGTGGAGAGGAGGTCGGGCACAGGCTCAGTTTCCTCCTCCACACCCTCATCAGTGACCAGTAACATGGTCATGTCTGCCCTGTCATGGTGGGGTTTCAATCAGGACTCTGAGGGTTTCTGGGGGTGCCACGGTCAA
Source organism: Calotriton arnoldi (assembly GCA_963921515.1). Classification (NCBI taxonomy): domain Eukaryota; kingdom Metazoa; phylum Chordata; class Amphibia; order Caudata; family Salamandridae; genus Calotriton; species Calotriton arnoldi. The sequence continues at coordinate 999,502 of CAWUFW010001554.1, forward strand.
CCAAATAGGTAACCTCACCCTTCTTTTCCAAGATTGGATAGGGCCCACTCCACTTGTCATGGAGGGCCCTGGGAGCCACAGGCTCCAACACCCACACCCATTGTCCTGGAGTATACTCAGGCATAGTAGCCTTTTCATCATACCAGTGCTTCATGAGCTCCTGGCTGGCCTCAAGTTTCCTGTTTGCCTTGTACATGTACTCTGCCATTCTAGATCTCCGGCCTAGCACATAGTCAAGCACATTGTCCTTTGCTTCTTTACGAGGCTTCTCTAAAGACTCTCTCAGCAGGCTCAATGGCCCCCTCACAGGGTGTCCAAACAGCAACTCAAAGGGACTGAAACCAACCCCTTTCTGTGGCACCTCCCTGTAGGCAAACAGTAAGCATGGGAGGAGAACATCCCATCTCCTCCTGAGTTTCTCTGACAACCCATTTATCATGCCCTTCAGGGTTTTGTTGAATCTCTCAACAAGACCATTTGCTTGTGGGTGATAGGGGGTGGTGAACTTGTAGTTGACAGCACACTCATCCCACATAGCAGTCAGATAGCTGGACATGAAGTTCGTGCCCCTATCTGATACCACCTCTTTTGGAAAACCGACTCTGGTGAACACACCAAGCAGTGCTCTAGCCACTGCAGGAGCATCAATGGTTCTAAGAGGGATTGCTTCAGGGTACCTAGTGGCATGGTCCACTACCACTAAAATATACCTATTCCCTGATGCAGTAGGTGGGTCCAGGGGACCAACAATGTCCATCCTGACCCTTTCAAAAGGAACCCCAACCACTGGCAGTGGTATTAGGGGAGCCTTTGTCTTGCCCCCTGCCTTGCCACTGGCCTGACAGGTCACACAGGAGCTGCAAAGCTCCTTTACCTTTTCAGACATATGGGGCCAGTAGAAATAGTTGACCAACCTGTTCCATGTCTTTGTCTGTCCCAAATGTCCTGCCAAGGGGATATCATGACGCAAAGTCAGGATGAACTCTCTGTACTTCTGGGGCACCACCAACCTCCTGGTGGCCCCCTCCTTGAGGTTTCTGGCCTCAGTATAAAGCAGTCCATCTTCCCAGTAGAGTTTGTGAAACCCACTGTCATCCCCCTCCTCTTGCTTAGAGGCAATCCGCCTCAAGCTTTCAAGGGTGAGACAGTCTTTCTGTCCCTTACTGAACTCCTCTCTGGAGGGTCCACCTGTTCCTGTCAGTTCTGCCAAATCTGACAGACAGCTCTGGCAGGGATGAAGTCCCTCCCTCAGAGGCCAGATCTTCCCCATCAGGGTTAGATTCTTCCTGCACCTCTGGAGTTCCCTGGGCTGGCTCACCAGGCCCAGTACCCGTGTCCTTGGAGGCTTGGCCTTTTGTTCCAGGGTCCAAGTTTCCAGCCCCTCCCTTCTGGCTAGTCTGTGACCTAGTCACAGCACATACCCACTCAGGGAGCTCCAATATTTTCATATGGAGTCCTCTCTCCACCTCTGACCACACAGAGGCTTCAAGATCATTGCCCAGTAAACACTGGACTGGGAGCACCTTAGACACAGCTGCCTTCATAGGGCCTGTCACACCTCCCCATTCCAAATCCACCACAGCCATAGGATGGAGTTTGGTAGTACTGTCTGCATAAGTCACCTGGTGAAACTCACCAGGTAGCAACCTTCCTGGAGGCACCAGCTCATCCAGGACCATAGTTACACTAGCCCAGTGTCTCTGATAGCCTCAACCTCAGTCCCATTCACTTTAGGCCTCTGCCTGTACTTGTCCATGTTTGGAGGTAAGGCAGCAAGGGTTGCAATATTCACCCCACCCAGGGACACTAAGGTTGCTTCCACCACCTGACTACCCCTCTCTGGGGCACCACTCTCCACCCCCTACTCTTACACTGGCAATCCCTGTGGATGGCCCCTTAGGGGGGTGCTTCTTGGCGCAGACAGCATCTCCCTGTTTGTGCCCTGGCTGGTTACAGTCAAAGCACTTACCCACTTTTGAGGGATCAAAGAACCTACCATTCTTTCCCTGATTCCACCTCCCTTTGAATTTGGGTTGGCTCGGGCCCCCCCCTCCTTGTGCAGGTTTTTGTGGGTCTTTGGAGGACTCCTTCTGGTTTTGACCTTCTTTCCCTTGGGCCTTCCCTTGGGGAGGGACCTGTCCTCCTTTCTTCTGGTCACCCCCCTGGTGCTGAATGGGAACCCGGGTTCTTACCCACTCATCAGCTGCTTCTCCCAGCTCTCTGGGGTCTGTCAGCTTAGAGTCCACTAGATACTGGCGTAACTTCTCTTCTGCACAATGAGTCAAAATATGTTCTTTCAAAAACAAATTATACAATCCCTCATATGTGTCAACTTTGTTACCAACAATCCAGCCTTCCAGTGCCTTCACTGAAATGTCCACAAAGTCTACCCAAGACTTTGAACTCAATTTCTGGGTGCCTCTAAACTTCACCCTGTACTGCTCTGGAGTCAGACCAAATCTCTTGACTAAGCATGCCTTCATCTGCTGGTATGATTCTGCATCCTCCCCCTTCAGGGTCAGGAGCCTATCCCTCCCAGCTACTGGAATCAACTCCCACAGGAGTGCACCCCAATACCTAGAGTGGACCCTACTCATTCTAAGGGCCCTCTCAATAGCTGCTAGTCATTTATCAATGTCATCCCCCTCAGTGTACTTGGGCACCATACCCTTGGGAAGTTTATGATCAAATGCATCACCCCTGGACATTTCAAAATCTTCATCATTTTCACTGCCACCATTTCTTTTGAACGCCTCCTCCCTCTCCCATCTCTTCTTAGCTAATTCTAATTTTTCCTTCTCCAAGGCAATCAAAGATAATTGAGCCTCAAGCTGTCTCTCTGCAAGGGACAGTGGTGGTTCCTGAGTAAGGGACCCTTCCCCACTCCCACCATCTGGAATCATAGGGCTAACATTAGAGATAATAGAAGAGGCACCATCCTCACCCTCCTCTTGGGTGAAATTGGGGGGAACACCCTCCATCCCCCCTTGAATCTCCTCAGCTACCCCAGCCCTGTAGGGACTTAAGCAACCCTGCCTTCCTAATCTTGTTGGAAGCAGGCAGCCCCCTAAGCCTACACTGTACCCTAAGATCAGCCATCCTGAACTGGGACAGTTTAGCCAGGTCCAGCTCCATGGTTCCCTAGTTTTGGGTCACAACAACTAGGCACAACAGACTTAGAACAATTTGGAAAAATCAAAACAATGGATTAAAAACAGTTTAGTCCAAATTCCAAAAATCAAACTCAAAAGTTTTGTTCTAAGGCAATTTAGAGGATTTTTATAATCTTAATTCACTTTACTGAAAGGTGTACTTTTAAACACAAGTCCTCATCCGCACCGCTGAGCACCAATTGTTGGAAAGTGGATTATTGGTAGGGGCAAATGTAGGTCTGCCACTGGCAAAAAGGCCACTAACACATGATAGGACTCAGCATAGGTCTTAGAAAATTATTCCCACGCTCAACCCTTGGTAGCTAAGCTGCGAGCAGGCAGGCTTAACTTCAAAGACCGGTATGTAAAGCATTTAAAAACACCAATTCAGTAAATAATTAAGACACAATGCATAATAAAAATCCAACACCAATTTATAACAAGCATTTGCAATCCAATAGGTCTCGCTTGTACGCGAGTTTAAGCTATTGGCATTGTAAATGACAATGGCTTTTATTTATGTTTTAAGAACCAAAACATAAATAAAAGGCATTGTTATTTACAATGCCAATAGCTCAAACTGCGTAAATGCGAGACCTATTGCATTGCAAATGCTTGTTTCCAATTGTAACTTCATAAGATCAGTGAATAACCAGCATAATAGTAAGATGACTTTGAGAACGCAAATTCTTTAGAGTCCACAATTAGTTGGAGGGCTTACATGGCTTATAGATGTTTTTGAATAGCGGTGTATATGAGGAGTACTTTGGTAATGTGCGTGAGATTCCGAGGCGTGTTACAAACTTATCACATCAAACATTTAGCTGAACTTTCAATATTGGTTGAAGCGGAGAGTTTTGTGAGGAGCAGTGTCACATTTGGATGTCATTTCCAAAACGTCCTTATCAATTGTCAACTGTCTTCTACCAACAGGGTAAGTTTATGTGGCACTGGGACTGGGTCCAATCAGAATTGGTAAACGTGGAACCCATGAAGTCAACAGGCACCTGCTGGGACAGGAAACTAAGATGTCATCCTGTATTCGAGGAGGCATGACCAATGGATGACCACAGACGCTAAAGTAGTGCGTCTATAAAATTCCCAGAAGCAGAGATAACACAACCCAAGGATAACTTTGAACACCATAGTAGTAAGCTTATTGTGTCCCCCTAGCAGCAGGGGTGCGGTATTATATGTGTAACCACAGATACCACAGAAATGGGCCATTGGTGTTCACCCAGAGATAGTAAAACAATGGTGCTCTAGCAGTAAACTGTAGGTAGAATTAAGAGGATGAAAAAGGTTGAGACTTGAACATACCTTTGCAGGTGTTTGTGACCACTGCAATGTGAATGACGATAGGGTGTAATAACACAGATGTTTCAAACGTAACCAAAGAGAAAGACCTAAAAAAATAATCTATTTCACTGCAACTGACCCCAGATTTCAAGTCGAAAAAGTGGTAGCTTGTTTAACTCATCATGCTCTCCGAGATGTTGGCCATGACTTGCCTCCGCCGTGAGTATACTTAGATCTGAAAGAGACACGTTAGTGATAGATTCCTTACCTTAGAATATCCCCAGGCGTCAGGCTGGATCCGGAAAGTTTTGCGTAGCAGTACCCTTGCGCGTCGGTAGGCGGCGTCGTGCGGCTCCGCGTCCGTCGTCGGCGTCGTGATCGCCGGGATGACGTCGCGGGCAGTACTTAGGCGCCGCCCCTGCGCGCTGACGTCAGTTCTTCTTTTTCCGCGCCAGCAAGCGCAGATCCGGGAAGAGCAGTGCCCTGGTCAATTTTTGACCATACTTTTTGGTGATTTTTTCACTGGTTTTTTCACAACTTTAAGGTGTCGTAGGGATGCCCGGCTTCAAGCGATGCGGCGCCTGTGCGCGGATGATGTCCGTCACCGACCCGCATTGGGAGTGTCTCTTCTGCCTCGGCCGAGGCCACGACACCGAGTCTTGTCCCGAATGCCAGGCCCTCAACCCGAAAGCTTTGCGAGAGCGGTCTCGAAAGCTCCTCGAGGCCCGGCATTCGGCTCCGCGGAAGCCCCGGTCGCGTGAGAGGTCCAGGGGTCGCTCGCGGAGTGCACACCGGTCGCCGACTTCTTCGTCCGGTAAGTCGAAGCACAAGAAGTCCAAGAAGCATCGTCGCTCTCGGACTTCGCCTCGCCGGTCTCGCGACTCGGCTGAGGCCCCTCCCGGCACCGTCCCCGCCCCGCGGCCCCGGACTTGCCTGTGGAGTCGCCCCGTCATACCCGCCCTTCCCGGGTTCGGGGGCGGATCCGGCCAAGGTACAGGAGTTCCTGTCGGCCATGGCCCGCCTCTTCGGGCCTTCAGGCCCCTCCGGTGCGCCTTCGGGCCCCGCGGGCCCTGATGGGGTTGCTCCGGCGCCGCCGGCGGCTCCGGCCCCGGCGCCGCCCGAGCCTCCAGCCTCGATCCCGGCTCCGGCTTCGGCCCCGGCCTCGATCCCGGCTCCACAACCCCCATCGACGCCGGTCGACCTCACCACACCTCCGCCGGCGCCGATGTCTCCGGTGCCGTTCTCGACGCCGCCCTGGGCTCCGGGCGGCGTCGTCCCCAGTTCCTTCCGGCTCCGGACATGGACCCGGAGCGACGCCGCTCGACGCCGGCTCCGGCGCCGATGGGACCTTGGGTCCCAAATGTCCCTCCTCCTCCTTATTTTGAACCAGAGGAGGACCAGGAGGACTGGGAGGGGTCTGATGACCCTCTGACACGCAACTGTCAGTATGATGAGGACTGGACAGAGAGTCTAGGGGAGGCCAGTGGTCTGGATACTTCTCCTGACACTGGCATGCTGTCTCCTCCCGTGGCTACGGAGGAGGGGGCCAATTTGGTACGGTGTTGCGTAGGGCTGCTGGGGCCTTACGTCTCCAGCTCCCTACTTTGACGGTCAAGACTAACATCTTGACAGAGGTGCTTCAGCCGGCAGCCTCCTCTGCGGAGACTGTGCTGCCGTTTAACGACGCCCTCACTGACGTTCTTTTGGGCGCCTGGTCCAAGCCCAACACAGGGGCTCCTGTGGATCGGAACGTGTCACGACGCCATCGCCCCGCTCCGGGCGACCCCCTGTTTCTTTCTGTCCACCCCACTCCTGAGAGCTTGGTTGTCCAAGCCTCCGCTTCCCAAACCGCCTTCCCTACCGCTCCTCCGGATAGGGAATCCAAACGCCTGGATCAGTTTGGGAAGAAAGGTTTTTCTTCCTCCAGTGCTGGCTTGCGGTCCGTTAACACCGCTTGTCTTTTGGGCCGATATACCCACTCCCTGTGGGATTCGGTGGCGGATGTTTTGCCCCAGTGCCCTGAGGAGGTCCAGGCACTGCTTTCCCGCGCCATTGCGGAAGGAAGGGATGCGGCCAAATACACTATCCGTTGTGGCCTTGACACCGCCGACTCGCTGGGCAGGTCGATTGCAACGACGGTGGCGCTCCGGCGCCACGCCTGGCTGAGAACCACTGGTTTTTCAGGGGATGTCCAGAATACTCTCATGGACATGCCCTTTGATGGAGTCGGTCTTTTTGGGTCCAAAGCAGACCATGCGTTGGAGCGCTTTAAGGACTCACGGGCTACTGCAAAGTCCCTGGGCCTTTCTGCTACACGCCCTCCGCTGCCTTCTGCTTTTCGCCCCTATCGTGGCCACGGTAGGGGCGCCCTTCACGTCAGCAGCCCAGCCACCGGCCCGCGCAGCAGGCGTCTTCGCGTGGCCGAGGACGTGGATTCCGCCGTGGCGGATCGGGCAACCAGCGTGCGGGTCAGGCCACCACCTCCAACCCGTCCGCGGCCTCCAAGCCCTCCTAGTCCCTCCTTTCAGGTGCACGGCACGCCAGTAGGGGGCAGGGTCCGCCATCACCTTCCCCACTGGCGCACCATCACCTCGGACAGGTGGGTCTTGGACATTGTCCGAAGGGGCTACTCCCTCCCCTTCGAGACCACCCCCCCAGCCATGCCACCTCAATTCCACCGCATGTCAGGGGATCACTTGGTGCTTCTACGGAAGGAAGTCACGGCCCTCTTGACCAACAGGGCCATCGAGCATGTTCCGACCCCGGAAGTAGGGCGTGGTTGCTACTCCCACTACTTTCTGGTGCCCAAAAGGGACAAGGAGGACATGCGTCCTATCTTGGACCTCCGGAACGTCAATCGCTTCCTCCGGAAGGAGAAGTTCAAGATGCTCACCCTAGCTCAGGTCTTGACTGCCCTCGACCCTGGAGACTGGTTGGTAGCGTTGGACTTGCAGGACGCGTATTTCCACATCCCCGTCCTGCCGGCCCACCGGCGTTACCTTCGGTTCACGGTAGGCCCCGAGCATTTTCAGTTCACCGTGCTCCCCTTTGGCCTTACCAGTGCCCCTCGGGTGTTCACAAAAGTGATGGCGGTGGTCGCAGCTCATCTGCGCCGGGCAGGGGTTTCAGTCTTCCCCTACCTCGACGACTGGCTGCTGAAGGCGGGCTCGCCCCAGGCAGTCGTCTCCCACCTCCAGACTACGGCCGAACTCCTGCACTCGCTGGGGTTCTCCATCAATGTGCCGAAGTCGCATCTAATTCCTTCTCCACAGCTCCTTTTCATCGGAGCAGTTCTGGACACGACGCAGTTTCGGGCCTATCCTCCCGAACGGCGAGTCCGGGATATTCAGGCTATGATTCCGATCTTTCGGCCTTTATCCTGGGTTTCGGCACGGATGACCCTGAGGCTGCTGGGCCTCATGGCCTCCTGCATCCTGCTGGTCAATCATGCCAGATGGCATATGCGGGCTCTGCAGTGGGACCTGAAGTTCCAGTGGGCGCAGCACCAGGGCAACCTGTCCGATCACGTCCAGATCTCGGAGGGGACTGCAAAACAGTTGCAGTGGTGGCTCTCGAACCGGCAATGGGTCATGGGCAGATCCCTCTCCCTTCCCCAGCCAGAGCATACAGTTGTGACGGACGCGTCCCTTCTGGGATGGGGCGGTCACATGGGAGAGGCGGAGATCAGAGGCCTCTGGTCTCCGGCGGAGTCCCGGCTCCATATCAACATTCTGGAGCTCCGGGCGATCCGGCTTGCACTCAAGGCATTCCTTCCCTCTGTCAAAGGGAAGGTAGTGCAGGTGTTCACAGACAACACCACCGCCATGTGGTACTGCAACAAACAGGGCGGGGTGGGGTCTTGGACCCTTTGTCAGGAGGCTCTGCGCCTCTGGACATGGCTGGAACATCAGGGCATGTTCCTGATGGTTCAACACCTGGCAGGTTCTCTGAACGCCAGGGCGGACGAACTCAGCCGCAGGTGCATGATGGATCACGAATGGCGTCTTCACTCGGAAGTGGCGCAAGGACTCTTTCTACAGTGGGGAGAGCCTTGGTTAGATCTATTCGCCACCGAAGAGAACGCGCAATGTCATCAGTTCTGCGCGTTGGAATTTCCAAGGCGGCACTCGCTCGGCGACGCTTTTCGTCGCGAGTGGAGTTGCGGTCTGTTGTACGCCTTTCCGCCTATACCACTTCTACCCAGAGTGTTGAAGAAGATTCGGCACGACCGGGCCCAAGTCATTCTTGTGGCTCCGGACTGGGCTCGAAGAGTTTGGTATCCCGAGCTACTCAATATGAGCATAGATCCCCCGATCCGTCTGCCTCTTCGGGAGGATCTTCTGTCGCAGCAGCAGGGGACGGTCCTCCACCCGAACCTGTCCAGTCTACACCTGCTTGCGTGGAGATTGAGCGGCGGCAGTTGATTCCTTTCGACTTGCCTCCCGAAGTTTGTGATGTGATTCTGGCAGCCAGGCGTCCCTCCACTAAGGTGGTATACGCCTGCAGGTGGAACAAATTTGTGGCATGGTGCACAGCAAAGGCTGTGGATCCCCTTTCTGCCCCTCTTTCTGAGGTCCTTCTGTTCCTTCTCTCTCTGGCCCAACAGGGTTCTGCCCTGGGTACCATCAAGGGTTATCTTTGTGCTATCTCGGCCTTCCTCAGGCTCCCTGATCAGCCCTCCCTTTTCAAGTCCCCTGTTGTTAACAGGTTCTTAAAAGGCATTACTCACCTCTTCCCTCCTGTTCCGTTTGTAATGCCTCAGTGGGACTTGAACTTGGTTCTTACCTTTTTAATGTGCGCTCCCTTTGAGCCTCTGCATAACTGTCCTCTTCGTCTTCTGACTCTGAAGACAGCCTTTCTGGTGGCCATCACCTCCGCTCGGCGGGTGAGTGAGCTCCAGGCTCTATCTTGCAAACCTCCCTTTCTGTCTGTTCATCCAGACAAGGTTGTTCTTCGGACGCGTCCGTCCTTCTTGCCAAAGGTGGTTACTGCTTTCCACATTGGGCAGACCATCACTTTGCCCACCTTCTTTCCGCCTCCGCATCCTTCCAGAGAGGAGGAGAGGCTCCACCGTCTGGACCCAAAACGTGCGCTCTCTTTCTATATTGACCGCACAAAACACTTCCGGGTGGATGACCAGCTCTTTGTTGGCTACGTGGGCGCCAAAAAGGTCGGGCGGTGCACAAGAGGACCATCTCCCGCTGGGTTACCTTGTGCATCAAGACCTGCTATTCTTTGGCTAAAAAGGAACCTCCTGTTGGGCTGCGTGCCCATTCCACCAGGGCAACGGCTGCTACCACGGCCTTGGGCCGCGGTGTTCCGCTGCCGGTTATCTGTCAGGCGGCTACGTGGGCCTCGCTGCACACGTTTACTAGACATTACTGCCTTGACAGTCAGGTCCGGAGGGACGGCTTCTTTGGCCGTTCTGTCCTCCAGGACTTCCTTGTCTGATCTTTGTTCGCAGACCCACCACCGGGGTTGGTATTGCTGGGGTATCTATTCTAAGGTAAGGAATCTATCACTAACGTGTCTCTTTCAGATGCACAAGTTACTAACTTGTGTAACGATATATCTGTAAGAGACAGTAGTTAGTGATAGATTCCTTACCGCCCCACCCATCCTCCCCGTTCTGCGAACTGATTTCTAGGGTTAAGGACATCCCTTTCAGGGCCCTAGTATTTTTCAGACACCTGTGTCAGCTTCTTGCATGGCTCTGCGTTCCTGGCGCGGAAAGTCGTGTACAGAACTGACGTCAGCGCGCAGGGGCGGCGCCTAAGTACTGCCCGCGACGTCATCCCGGCGATCACGACGCCGACGACGGACGCGGAGCCGCACGACGCCGCCTACCGACGCGCAAGGGTACTGCTACGCAAAACTTTCCGGATCCAGCCTGACGCCTGGGGATATTCTAAGGTAAGGAATCTATCACTAACTACTGTCTCTTACAGATATATCGTTACACAAGTTAGTAACTTGTGCATTTAGAGGCTAAACAATAGAGCGGCCGGGATTTGTCGTAGAAGTTTACGACATTATTCTCCCATCAGACATGTTTTCTTACAGCCTGCTCCGTTTCTCCGTCGCGCGCACTACGCAGTCACGTCAGCTAATAATGCGATGCTTTGATAATATATTTTAAACCTGGTTGCTGCTTTCTTTTGCATCTTAAGGCAACTGTTTGACAGATAAACATTTCGAAATTGAACAGTTCGGTGGAGTTTCCTTTAAAAATGAAGCACTTGCACAGTTCCTCTCGGTGAATGAACGCGACCGACAAAATTGCATAGAGAGTTTTTACGCTTAGGCGCTTTGACCCGGAGTGTCGCTGCGTCAAACGTCCAGTGAAAGAGCTCTGCGTGGAATAACCGGGCCCGATTTTGCACTAATTACACAAAAAGTGCGCATTGTTTGTATTTGCGCTGTGCTGTAAGCAGGAAGCTTAACTATAGGGTCACACCATACGCGTGCACATATGCTGTCCAGGCAGGCACGGCGAGAGGAGACAGGGAGGGCACAAAACATGCCTCCCTCCCAATACAAACGACGCGAGCCGTACACGTGCACATCGCCTGTCCGGGCGTGTGCACATCTCCTGTCCCCCTTCGGCCGAAAAATCGACAACAATAGGTCTCGCCAAGCGAGCAGCGCATGCGCTGCGTCGCTAGGCGAGACCTAAAAATAGGAAATATTTTTATCTTTAAAATGACACCAAAACGACAAAAATCCAATGTAGGGAACCGGCGATATGAATTTTCAAAGATTGAGCATTATATAGCACTTAGAAACTTATAGCACCATGTTGGGATATCTGGTCGAGATAGACCGGCTCAAAGTCAAAGTTTCAGGCCGACCGCGATGGACCCCTGAGCGGCTACCCCTCGCGGTAGGTCCCGGTCACAGTTTTTACCTTCGGACTTAGAAACATTTCTGGAGCTTTTTCTCGTGGGGTCCCTCGATGCTCTTCACCAGGCCGGATTCGGTGAGGGTTTGCCGGCCTCTGATTTCTTCTACTCCCGGTCAAACTCTGGAAGTCTGACCTACGGAGCTTTTAGTGGGACGAACCTAGATGGCTTGGCCGGCTCATGGTTGAAGGCAGGCGGCTTGGCTGACCAGGTTGAGTCGGTCCCCCTATGGAGCTTTTTTCCAAAGTTGCTCCAAAGTTCTCCAAACTCCTGGAACTTCTTCCTGAAGTTCCCCAAAGGGTCCCAAAGTGTCCCAAATTCACTCCAAGGGTCTGGAAGCTCCACGATGGTCCTTGAAAGTTGAGGGCTTCAGTTCCCACAATCCACTTGGACAAACCCCTTACAAATCCACTGGTAGTTCTCCAGGTTGAGGATCCTTGGTGGTGATGTTCCAGGTTAGCTCTGTTAACCTGTAGCTTGCAGGGAGTCCACTCTTTAGTTCTTTTACAGCAAGGTAATCCACAGGGCTGAAGTTTCAGCTGGTGCAGTCTTCAGAGGGCAGGCCTTAGAATTTGCACCCCAACTTCTCAGCATGGCAATGTCTTGCTTTCTTAAGTTTCAAGCAGCAGATCTGAGAGACTCTGCCCCTCTCAGATACTTATTCCAAGTTCTCTGGGTCAAGCAGGAGGTCACTCCTGACCAATGGGAGCAGGGCAACTCCCCAAGGATATGACCACATCCTGTAGAGTGTGGCATTATTTTGTTCCAGAGTGCATCAAATCTTCCAAATTCATAATGGCTGATCTTCCAGCAGGGAGGTAAGAGCTGGATAAACACACCCCTAGGATGGCTACTTTCCATAGACTCTCCCCCTTGCATCTGCTCATACCTTCCTTAAGCCTAGCATCTGCCTGAGGTGAAAAGTTTAGAGTTGTAAATGACACTGGTTTCTTCCCTCCTCTTTGAAGACCATGGTTTACGACTCCTCCCCTGCCCTGGCATTCCTGTGGAACAGCACACTGCCCTCCCAGAAGAGCTGGTTAACCCCAGGGGCTCTTTATCACCTCTTCAAAGCAGCCTGGCTAATCCACTTAACTCTGACCAATCAGGACAGACCACTGGAAGGCTGAATCTGGACCTACAAACAAGAAAGTCTTATAACTTCTTGTCTGTATATTTTAGGAGAAATTCAACAATATGATATTGTTGGATTTATCACTACCATTCTGGGAAGTCTTTGAATGGAAGTTCTATCATTCTCCTGTCAGGAGTTATTAGTTAATAACTTCTTGCAATGTTAACCTATGTGGCATGGGATTTGCAATGGGAAAAAGGACTTGGGCCATTTTTCCAGCACCAGGACTTACAAAAACATATTTTATAAGTACTTCGCTTATATCTACAGGACCCTCACCCCATGGGACAACTAGGGGAGACTTTAGGGGCTCTGAATCTGTAGAAATATTGCAGATCCTCCCTCCACAGTGCTCCTAGCATCAAAGTCGAATTTGGGCAGCACTTTATCACAATGTGGGGAGTGAAATGTGAAATTTCACTTAACCCAGGGCATGTAAAACTCATTTTAAAAGGGTCCACCTTATAAATACCTGACCCCCCACCCCTGGGACACCTAGGGGAGACCCTGGGGGTTCCTAATATGCCAAAACATTGTAGGTTATCCATTTTTAAGTGCCCCAAACACCAAAGTCGAGTTTGGGCACAATTTACTTTTTAAAAGCAGTCCTGCTTTTAAACTGACCTCAGGCTTCAGCAGTGCACACATGCAAGTGCAGAAAAAGCTGCTGGCCTCTAAACTGCCATGCCCTATTTATACTAGGGACTGATTGGTAGTTTCAATCCCCCTGCCCTATTATGTACTAGAGTCTTATAGGGTAGGTCATGCCAATCACAGGGGTGCCCCCAACCCATAGTGTTTCCTAGTGTATGTAGGTGTTTTCACTGTATTCTAAATGTGTCTCTTTCAGCATAGCACTGGCCCTGGGCCTGGTTAGGCAGAGCCCAGGGTCAGTCAGAGTCAGTTACCACCAGTACCATTCAGCAAAAGGTTGGGGGGTGCCCAGGGCACAGGATGACTTTGCAACAACTGGCCGATATAAAATGTAGTGTATTACATGTTTATATTTATGAGCGAGAGAGTGAGCACTCTATCCATTAGGTGAGCAGAAAAACTATTATGGGCCTTTTATAATTGTGCCAGGAGGTCAATGGTAATGCTGATTGTATAGTTTACATGGAATATACATTTTACATGGAATACAAATTTTGCATGATTGCTTTAAATCCTGATCATGCACTCTTGCATATATTACATTGCGCACCAATTTAAAAGTAGACCTTTCCATAGTCATTCTAACAAGTCAATCAGAAAGTAGGAATCCAGAAGAGGGACGTAATGGGGTAGGCTAGGGCAACAAATGAAGAATGCTGGCCAGCGCTATATTGAACCAGGAATGCACTTTGTCCCTTGCTCCCTGTTGCCCCCTACACACTTCTTAGCATAGTCTGCATTGAGCTTCCATCCCTCCAAAGAGAGGGGCAGGTTTTCAGTGAGTATCAAATACACAGGCTAAGTGTTAGTGTTTTCATTTCTTCTATACTCTCTTCCTTTTGCAATTACTTGCATAGTTTGAGGTTAGTCGACCTTGTAAGAAAAGCACTGACCCTCTGCAAACTATACATATTTGGTCCAGTGTAGCTTTTTACCCCTAGATGCTTGATGGGATCTTGATATGGGTGTCCACAAGAACAATAACTAACCATATTATTTGTATTTTTGGATAACAAGTCTGGTACAGAAGTGAAAGCTGCTTTTAGATGCACTCCTACCTGGTTGGACAGTTGTTGGTTATGAGCTTTAAGAAGGTGATAAAAGCCGCATATCATAACATTCAAATAACCTATCCCAGTGGCAAACTCCATCAGACCTGCATCTTGAGAATAACATTTCAGTAGCCTCCACTTACGCCTCACTTTGTCCAGTTCTTTTTTTAATCAGGCGGGTTTCCTGAATACAGGCAAAGTGTAGTCATTCACATTAGGCAATACATTACTACCATTCTTTTTGCCGGTTTCCTCAGCCCCATGAAGTTCCAAGTCAGAAAATTATAACCAGTGTACATGCAAGTATATGAAATAAACACTGGAGAGAACAGTGGCCTTCCAGATCCCAAAGCCCTCGTGCCAGTAACGCTCCACATGATCTCCCCTGGCAGGAGAACTTTCCCATGACTCTCTCTTTGTCCCACACTGTCAGTCCCTTGATTGTATAGTTTACATGGAATATACATTTTACATAGAATACAAATTTTGCATGATTGCATTAAATCCTGATCAAATAACCTATCCCAGTGGCAAACTCCATCAGACCTACATCTTGAGAATAACATTTCAGTAGTGTACAGAGTAGTGTACAGAGTCGGACATGACTGGAAACAGTGAGCATTCATTAGGATTTGGATTGTTTTTGTGGTGGCCTTTCTTAATCTTTTTGCTAATTACCTTTGTTGATAGAATGCCCTTAGGGATGGTAAAACGGTAAGATTACATAATTCACTCATTACATTAGCTGTTAGCCCACATGGCATGTAGGAGATTGGCGGAAGAGGTAAGGAATAGTAACGTCATTATCAGCTTTCAAGACTTCGGGGCCTATTTGGGTATTGGCAGAACAGAAAGCTGGTTCCCCACTCTATCAAGTATGCAACTTCACTGCCTCATTTAGAGCTGAAGGCTCTGGCTCATTTCCAACAGCTCAATCTTAGCTGGCCTTTATCTGGCAGCCCTTCCTTTACCGGGCTGCTGGCTTCTGTGCATCAAAAGACTTACCCTATTTAAAGTAGGCCTTCTGAAGTTGATTTTCTTGTCCATGTACTATCGAGAACCATATCTATTCATTCCCCTTACACTAAGTAAGATGCAGTGAAAATTAGGTAGATGAAATGCTTTAATTAATCTTTAACAATTGGCAGTTCTTGTGGGTAGAGTTCAGTTGTATCGCTTTTAGCTCATTTCTGGAATGTATGACGTTACTATGTATACATTCACCACGCATGGCTTTACAACACGTTGCTATAACGATCGCAGCAGTTACACGCTGCGTCATTACATCGCAGTCGTAACAACGACTTGCTGCTGGGGGCGCACTGGACTTCGGAATAGTATTAATTACTATTCCTACTCCAGTTTGTGCAACAGCAGGTGTTGGATCTAAAATCCAACACATTCCCTGCTGTTGCACGCCCCCAACAGCAAGTCGTTGTTACGACTTGCGATGTAATGGCACGCGTGGTAACAACGCGGTCGTTGTAACGGCAGCGTTCTAAGGCCATGCGTTGTGGAAACAGCGTTGTAAATGCTGTTCCCCCATTTCTACCATTACAGATGGAGATACTATGTGCAAATAAGTCCTAATGAACCCTTCACCTCACCAAGATGTAGTCCAGCCAAACCCCTTGGCCACTCCCACTCTGTTAATTTGTTACAGAAACATTCTTATTTAAGAGACGAAAGTCTTTTTTTCTTTTTTTACTTTTCCTGGGACGTGAAGTCCAGAAATGAGCCTAGTTAGTGTGGGGTAATTTTTTCCAGTCTCTCACAAAGATGGTATGACTTATAAGCTTAGATTTATTGGGGATTTTAAAGACAATAGCAGAGTGGACAGACCAACCCAAGGGCAAAATCTCCAGTGATGTAATGTTAGTGTAGTGCCTATAATTACATACAGGATATCTCTTACATCATCAGTGGCATTCTACTTAAATTTCTCTAAAGAGCATAAGTGCATAATATTCAAATGCCGATTTGTGTGTAGATTATGTAAATTAATATTAAGATCTTCTAGAATAATTATTTGAAAAAAGAAAGTGCTTCTGGTGGTCGAAAAGAGTTGGGCAGGCCCCAGGGTGCGATATAGCAGAGTAAATGCAAATGTTTGCTAAGCATGAGGGAACAAGTTTTCTGAGATCACTTCTACCCCTTTAAGTAAGGTAGAAGGTAAAATGTTAAAGGCTACTTTATGTTTTAAGAAAATGACAATGCCAACACCATGTTTTCCACCAGGGCGCTTGGTACCAATATGCATCTATTCTGAAGGGCAGGAATCAATTAGAGCTGGCACTGACCACGATTTCAGCTGGGTTCCTATTATAAATAACATCGCTAATTTCTATTGGTTTAATAAACTTAAAATGACATTTGTATGTTTTGCTAGATAACGTGTTAGCGTATGAGAGTGGCAGTGGTGCTTGGCTTCTATAAATGGCGTTAAGAAAATGAGTTAGCAAATCCATGGATGGAGGAGGAGCATAGTAATTTAGCGCGCATGCCTTTTTCTTGTCGAACTTGAATTTAGAATGTGATAGGGAAATTGTCACTAAGCCGTATCAACATAAAGCCTTTGTCTAGAAACTAGCAACATCTTCAGGCTCTGGGCACGGATGGGCTTCCCTTTTTTGTGCCACTGGTGCGTCCCATGCGTGGACGTGTTCAAGAAGTATATTTAAATGTCCCTGGGTCTCTGCAAATTATCAGCCGGGCAGTGGGACACTGCACCACCAGGTACAGTCCTGTGCAGGGAAACTCAGAGGGAAAAGCTGGACCAAAATACATGGTGGACAACTGCTTAAAAAGATTATTACGCTTTCAGGGTTTGCTGCTTCTCATTTTATTTTGTTGACACCTTCAAAATGAAGTTAAAAGACCTATCTATTTTGTTAACTGTTTGAATTGTTGGGTTCCTGTGACCAGAGCTCCCCAAAGTCTTATCTGTTGCAGTGTGGTTAACAAATCAATTTTACACCATTGTGATTTTTTTAATCGGACCAAGCTACAACTTGAATCTTGTCATCATCTGTCTTATGGAGTGCACAGTATGGATTCACATAATTATCAGCCTCTGTCTGTGCTTGTGTGGGAACAAAGCCACTGCTCCTTGGGTGCCTTTTTCGTTAGTGGCCTGTGTCCTTGAATCTGACTTCCATGATCAGATTTTTCTGGGGCAAAGACTCCCAGATGCCTAGGGACAGGCAATGGGGGTCTTACTGGTTTAAATGGGTCCTGGTACTTTATTATCAGAATCTGACTGTGACTAGAAGTATAAACCTACTCCAGCCAGCAGAGCAGGACCCCACGGTAGGGGTGAGAAGGCTTATTGTCTCATGGTCATTTGGAACTGGAGAGACAGGGTTACAGGCACAGGGTGAGCTGTGGGGTTTTGCGTGCTTGCCTTTCCCGGTTGCTGAAAGTAATTGAGCCAGATGATGTTCTTCGGATGCTTTGTGTCATGTGGTAGATCGGCTTTGGTGACCTCATGGTACTTAAGCCTCCTCATTCTCGATGTGTCCTCACTCAAGTTGCTCAGTCACCTGGGCTGTGGATCAAGTTGGAGTTTGCCGGGAAGAATTGTTCAGCACCTCAGCAGGAAGGTAGGATCTCCATAGGTCACATCATCAAGGCGTCTCCACAAGCTTCCAAGA
Organism: Calotriton arnoldi; assembly: GCA_963921515.1. Taxonomy (NCBI): domain Eukaryota; kingdom Metazoa; phylum Chordata; class Amphibia; order Caudata; family Salamandridae; genus Calotriton; species Calotriton arnoldi. The sequence goes on from CAWUFW010001554.1 coordinate 1,017,349, forward strand.
TCTTGGCCCAGCTTGAAAGGGAGTATGGCAATCCTGCATTGGTTCCACTCTTGAGCCAGTGTCTTCTGCTACTTCACTGATGTGCAGGTCTCTTCGATCTCCAGATAGCAAAGAAAAAAACACTGGTCCACATTAAGGGTACTGGAAGGACCTTTACTGGGGGGAGCTAGTAGCCAGTCTTCCTACAGGGATGTGTAAAAAGACCAGCTAAGAAACTATACTTTTGCTGCCACCATTGCCACTTGCTTCATAAGTTGCATTGAAAGCATGGTAGCCCCTGCAACTGAGAAAGGGAGTACACTTTGGTTGTCCTTGTGATATTCAAATACAGCTCTGATTTTTCCAACCTCCTGAAAAAATGTAGCACTTCTAGTGGGGTTGCATGACGGAATAGTCTACAGGATGAAAAACTCAGAGTATGCAGAAATGTTCAGGGCTTTTCAAATTTTTCAAGCCATGGAGAGGACTTTTGGCCAAACACACTCTTTATTCTCAATGGTTAGGTGTTTACCGTGCCGTGTTTAAATTGCTTTTTGTGACTTTGAAAGCCGTGTTCCAAAAATCTTTCACATGATGTTGTTGATTCTTTGGTTTCAGGTTTTTATTGCTTTGGGAACATTGCTCATCTCTTCAAAGACAAGTTAATACTCTGTCTTTATTAGCTTTTTATCTAGTTGCATTTTTGCACCCAGAAGAAGCCTCTACTCATTTTCATTTATATTGAACGTTCTTATGACTTACGGAATAATGCAGTATGTTAATGTGAATGTTGTTTACAATTTGTTTGTTTGATTGCTACAAGGTACAATAGGATACTGTTCTGGAAATCGTCCTTCTAACAAATGTGATAAAGGGAAGGCAAGAGGTTTCTCCTGAACCATGGGATGTCATAGGAGAAGGACGAATGTGACCACAATTATCACACAGAACGATTTTTGATTTAAGCTTAAAAATGTAATAATTCCCTCATCAAAGCCACTTGGATGAGGATGTCCAATATATAGCAAAAAACTGTTTTGCAGCGTGAATCTTTTTCTGGATTCACATGCTGTGCATTGTTCTGCCATCTAGTGGTTGGGTCCAGAATAGTCTTTGTTTAAAAAAAAAAAAAAAAAATTCTTGTTTGGGGCGTAGTCGACCACCATTTGGTGAAAGGTCCATCCCTTGTATAACGTCAGACAGCGCCCCGCAAGTTCCTGTGCGTGGTAGCCATCTTCAGATTCTTTATTCCGTTGTTGGGTCTGGTAGCAAAGGGAGACTCTCCGAAGATTTGGACGAAATCCCCAAAAGAATCACAGAATTCGACAACATACCACTGATCATCGACTACCAACACACCGGAGAACAGAAAGAACCTCCGGAGACCACTTTTTCACATCGGGTAACACCGCCGAGACGACGACGCACATGGATCGACAGAGGGTGAGGTAGGGGCCATGGAAAATACTCCTTTCAAATTCTGCCCTAAGTGTCACCACAAATTTGCCCAGCACGATCCACATGATGTCTGTAACCTCTGCCTACCAGAGGATCACAAGGATAAGGACTGCGTGACGTTCGTGTCGAAGACACTCAAGGCACGCCGAAAGCCGAGAGAAGACCACTATGCAGCCATGTTACAGAGCCAGAAATAACCTTCATTGAGGGACTTTGGCCTCTCAAGCGACAAGGACGAACAAGGTGTACCCGCAGAATCGACACACGGAGGCTCGGACGTCGAAATACTTGAAGGAGACGCTGAAAAGAAGCGTACCGCGAAGAAAGTGGCAAAGGACACCGAGAAAAAGATGGAAAAGGTAAGAAACCCACAACTGTTGGAACCCAAAGGCCACAAAAAGAAAGCACAGTAAAAGGCAGCCCTGGCGTCGAAGAAAACGACGACCGAGAGTCAGCCGCGATCAAAAGAACTCCACGGATCCCACCCACGGGATACCGACGAGGCAAGATCGTCTAAAACGCCTAAGACAAGGGTCGAGCAAGAGCCCGCGAAGGGCAAGACTCCACCCTCGAAGCCAGAAACCACCATGCCAAAGAAGAGGATCTCCCCGGCCGCAGACGCCAAGACGGTCCTCGAGGTGGAAAAGAAGAAGAGACACCTCGAAGCGGAAATGGCAGCACTCCTTCAAGGAAAAAAGGAGTTTGACGAAACGCTGAAGGGATTCCATATCCCCGTGACGCCGAAGAAGAGGAAGAAATCTTCAAATCGCCGGCAGCCCCTGAACCGCGCGAGGAAGACGTCGAAGAAGAGCTCGACGCACCAGAAGAGGAAGAAGCCTCAGAGACTTTCGAGGAGGAATGGAACGACCTCGACACAGAAAGCCCAGAAGAGGAGATCTGTTGCTATCCCCCGAAGGCTCTCCACCAGATGACAGCCTTCTACAACATCCTCATCAAAAGAACAGCTGACGCTTTCGGGGTCCCCCTAGAGGAGGAAAAAGGAGACTCATCCTTCCTCCTAGAGACTTTGACTCCTTCTATCAATAGGACACAATATCTCCCAATGCTACCAAACATTCTACATCAGGGCAAAGAAGCCTTCAGAGAACCAGCCTCAGCCAAGGGAGTTACACCAAGGTTTGAAAAGAAATATAAACCCTCCACAAAAGACCCTAAATACATTCAGGGAAACACAGTGCCAGACTCAATCATCGTCACCACAGCAAGAAAGAAGGGCAGAGGACCCCTGAAAGAGAGATCAAGAGAATGGATATGGTGGGGAGGAAAATGGAAAAAGAAGCAGCAACACAATGGTGCATTGCAAATGCTAATGCTCTTCTAAACAGGTATGTCCATCAACAATGGGATAACATTGAGGAACTCATGAACAAGCTTCCAGAAGAAGACCGGAAAAGAGCAAAATCCAGTATACAAGAAGGTAAAAACATAGCCAATACCTGCCTGAAATCGGCCCTTGACGCAGCCGATACAGCCAGCAGATAAATGTGCACAGGTACCACGTTACGAAGGCACGCTTGGCTCGAATATCAGGCTTCAAGCAAGAGGTCCAAACCTCAATTATTAACAGACCTTTCACAGGGGACGCCCTCTTTGGAAAGGAAGTAGATGAGTCATTACAACAGATAAAGATAATGAAACGGCCAGAGCTATGGGAGCCCTACAACAAAGAGGCACCTTCAAAAGAGGAGGTTTTAACACCAGAAGACCCACAGGAAGAGGAGTCTTCTCAGCAGGCCAGCAGCAGCAACAACAACAAAATCAAGGCAGCGGGCAGCAGTGCAACCAGCAGTCTGGTTAACAAGCCTGGCAACAGCAGCCAAAGCAGCCCTTCGAGGCAGGGGGCAACCCTCGAGAGTTGGAGGAGCAAGCTCAAAGTGACTTGCCTACAACAGAGGACCCACACACAACACCAGTAGGAGGCAGGATAGCACACCACCTGCAACAATGGCAAAACTTAACAGACAGTTGGATTTTAAATTTGATACAACACGGATATTGTATAGAATTAACAAAAAGCCTCCAGCAAACCCTCCAAAGAAGAAAAAGTTCCTCAAATTAGAACTCGTACAGTTAAGAATAGAATTAAAGGAACTCCTGCAAAAACAAGCAATAGAGCAGATACCAAAAAGGGAACACTACAAAGGAAACTATTCACCATACTTCTTAGTCCCAAAGCAGGACCTCACACTAAGACCAATCTTAATTCTCAGATTCATAAACAAATTCATTCGCACGCAACATTTCAAAATGATGACATTGCAGTAAATATTCCCACAACTACAAAAAGGAGACTACATGGCAACAATAGATCTAAAGGACGCCTATCTACACATCCCCATGAACCAAGCCCACAGGAAATACCTCCGGTTTTTCCACAAGAACACTCACTACCAATTCAATGTCCTCCCTTTCGGGATAAAATCAGCACCACGAGTTTTCACAAAATGCCTTGCGGCAGTTGCAGCATACCTTAGAAGAGAGGGGATCCATGTCTACCCCTATCTAGACAACTGGCTACTAAAAGCAAGATCAAAGCAAACATGTTACGCACATGTCCATCAAGTAATCAAAACACTCCAAGACTTGGGGTTTTCAATAAACCACAAAAAATCATCCACAACGCCAGAACAAGAAAAAAAACCTTCTTAGGGACAAGATTAAACTCAAAGCTTGCGCGGGCATACCCGACACAAAAGAGAATACAAGCCATCAAACAAGAAACTTGCCTGTACCAGAAGGGTCATTCTCTGATCATGGGCATGATGGCATAATCCATCCCCCTCATCACTCATGCATGCCTTCACATGCGCCCTCTTCAAGAGTGGCTTTGCAGCAGTTGGTCACAAGCCACAGAGAGTTCGGAAGATCTAGTGGTTGTAACACAAAATGTTCAGGCAGAAATACAATGGTGGGCATCCAAGAACATAACACTAGGCTGACCTTTCAAGACTCCAACTCCCTCAGTGACTATCACAACAGATGCGTCCCACAAAGGTTGCCGAGCACATTCAGGTCACCTAAAAGTGCGGGCCAATGGAATGACCCGGACTCCATAAAACACATCAACTTCCTAGAGATGAAGACGGTGTTCCTGGCACTGAAGGCATTCCAAGCCACACAGGGAAGAAAACTGTTTTAATTCAAACAGACAACACCACGACTATGCTCTACCTCAACAATCAAGGAGGCACGAAGTCATTCACACTAAGCAAACTAGCACAGGAAATTTGGAAATGGGCCAATTCAAGGAAAATCAACCCACAAACAATATACCTGCCAGGGAAATAAAACACAGAAGCGGATCAACTGAGCAGACAAAACAGCAGTTTGCACGAGCGGGAAATGAAACGGAGAACCCTGCAACACCGCTTCAACCTCTTGGGGACCCCAGAGATAGACCTATTTGCAACAATGGAGAACAAGAAATGCCAATTCTTCGCCTCCAGGTTTCATCACCACCTATCAAAAGGAATGCACTGTCGCTAAACTGGTCAGGGACATTTGCATACGCTTTTCTGCCAATCCTTCTAATACAAAGAGTCCTAGAAAAAGCCAGACAGCCAGGAACAAATCTAATACTCATAGCCCCTCAATGGGCAAGGCAAACCTGGTACTCAAGTCTGCTCGAACTGACCAAGGGACAAAAGATCAAGCTCAATGCACACGCCTGAATACATAGAGTTTGGACATTTGAACTTGCCTCAAAGAACAATAGAAATACTAAAAGAAGCAAGAAAACAAACCACAAGACAATGCTATGCAGCAAAGTGGAAACGGTACACCACATGGTGCACAAAGAACAATACCCTAAGCTCAATCACCACGCAGGAAACAGTGCTCATTTATCTGACACACCTGCTTGACAGTCACATCAACTATTCAAGCCTCAAGGTGCACCTAACGGCAAATGTAGCTTATACCAGGGGAAAATCATGCAAAAGTTTCTTCACAGCACCAGTCATCAAAAGATTGCTTTGAAGGATCTAAAAGGATTGCATCCCCAAGAAAGTCTCCAGCACCTATGTGGAGCTTAAACACAGTTCTAACCCAACTTATGACAGAGCCATTCGAGCCCATGCACAAAGCAGAGCTCAAATATATCACCATCAAAACTGCCTTTTTTAATAGCCATAACATCCTTACGAAGAGTAAGTGAACTACAAGCGTTAACTATTGAAGAACCATACATGCAAATCCACAAGGACAAGGTTATCTTAAGGACAAACGCTCAATTCCTACCTAAGGTAGTGAGCAGATTCCATTTGAACCAAAGCATACAGCTAGCGGTTTTCTTCAAGGATCCACAAACACGATTAGAAAGAAGCCTCCATACCCTAGACATAAGGAGGAGCTTATTATACTATCTACAAGAAACAAAACCAATCCGTAAAAACAATCAGTTGTTTGTTTCTTACTCAAATGCCAAGACAGGAGCACCCGTGACAAAAGGGACAATTGCTCGTTGGATTGTAGAAACAATCCAAATATGCTATGCCGCAGCTGGGAAAACCCTGAGCACACGGCCAAAAGCACATTCAACAAGAAAAAAGGGAGCAACACTAGCATTCATGGCCAACGTGCCAATAGACCCCATATGTGCAGAAGCAACTTGGGCATCTCCACACACATTCACCAAGCATTACTGCGTGGATATACAGATGACTAAGTGTAGGAAGCTGGCTCTGTATATACTACCAAAGTGAGGTATAGTGTGCACAGAGTCCAGTGGAACCCCAAAGGTAGGCAGAGGTAAAGTTAGATAGCACCTCACTCTCTATTTGTGGTAGTGTGTTCGAGCAGTAAGGCAGTATCAGAGGACAGTGTTAAGCGTCTGTTGTACACACTCAGTCAGCAAATGAATTCACACACTCAAACACTGAACTTCAGACCAATTGTTTTTGTATAAAAATATTCTTTTTTTAGGTATTTTATTTTCTAGAACCAAGCAAGCCTGGCACAGGTAAGCAATAAATACTTTACAGTAGTAATGCAATTGAAATACAGTTTGAATAATAATTGTATATGCACTTTGGTTTGATTTATAGTATGGGTGCAGAGAAATGCAATACTTAGTAAATGCAGTACATAGACTTGAATAGGATTTTTAGTAAAATAGCAGGTAATTAACTTTTGAGATTACTAGGCTTACACAGATTAGTATACCTAGATACTACTCTGGCACATTTCCTGAAAACAGGTAAGTAAAATCGTTTTTGTTAGATTATGCAATTTTAAAGAATTTCTTTAGTTTCTCAAACTCCACACTTAGAACCTTTTCACAGAAAAACAGTCAATGTTATCCTATGGAGGAAAATAGTGTTATCAGTTTTGAGGTAAGTATTTGGTAGTGAGAGTTGAGGTTCTGGGGGTAGACTCAGGGGTCCCCCAGGGTCAAGGATGCACTCTAGTTACACACTCAGCGGCACTAGGGCGGCCGGGTGCAGAGTGCTGAGGCCCAATGTTATCCAATGGGGGATAGGGGGCCTCCGGTTGGTGGCTGATGACGAGCAGGCCACTTGGGTGTGGGAGCAAAGCTCCTGGACTTTAGCTCAGGGCAAATGGGGAAACAAAGTAGCACCAAAGGTGCACCCTTAGCGGCACTAGGGCGGCCGGGTCCAGGGTGCTGTTTCGACGTCCGACGCCCTGTTGGTTTCAATGGGGAACCTCCGGTTTGCAAATGCACTGCAGGCTTGGTGACGAAGGTCTTCTGGGTGCGACCACCACTTTGAGAGGTAAGTTGGGAAGTTAGGCGTTGGTTAGGCACCGTCGGTTTGGGCACCCAAGGCCGTGGGGCGTCGGGTGCAGGGATGCCTTTTGGGGTCGGATCTTCTTACCAGCTCCTGGTCGCGGTTGGGAGGACCTTCTGGATTTAGGCTGCAGGTGTCGGCTGGAGGCTTGAGGCAAGTCCGGGGTCACCGGATCTCAAGTCAGGATCGCTGGGGTGACCTCCTCGTGGTGTTTGCCACTCGAGCTCAGGCCGTGGACTGCAGGTGCAGAGTCAGGCGGATCCGGGGTGTCCGGCCGGAGCCAGAAGTTGCAGATGAACAAATCCGGTGTTCACGGGACACAAAGTCTTTGTTCTTGAAGGCAGGCAGGTCCTCCGGGGTTTTCGAGGTTGCTGGCTGCAGGACACACCGGGATTTCGCAGGAGTAGGTTCGAGGGGGAGACAGGCCGGTAGGGCTGGGGCCAAGTCAGTGGGCGTCTTCCTCTTGTCAGCTGCTGCACGGCTGTTCGGTCCTTCTTCTTCTTGTAGTTTTTCTTGTCTGAGGAAGCAAGGTTCAGGGGTGCCCCTAAATACTAGATTTAGGGGCGTTACAGGTAGGTAGAAGTTAGGGACCAATGGGTCCCTTCCCTGGGGTGGGTACACTCCTATTATGCCACCCTCCAGTGGGAGGGGGCATGAGCCTGTCCCTGGTTGGCTGAGTCCCATCATCTGCAAGATGGCGGGGACTGAGAGTTGTGCTTGACTCTCGCCTCCCCCACCTGAGGGGTGGAGCTGGCAGAGGTGGGCACACCTCTCTTCCTCACTTGTTTTTCCCGCCGGTTCTCCCGCCCAAAGTGGGGGTCAGAACCAGTGGGGACCAGTTGCTGAAAGCAGCAAGTGGCCTGGGGAAGCTCACAAAGGCGGCAAGTCTTTGAAGCTTCCCCTTCGTGAACCCTGCCCATCCTGGGGGAGGAGGCTTGGCACCTCGTCCCAGGATGTGCATTGTTTCAGGGCCCAGAGAGCAGCAGGCTCTCGTCCCAGGGGTCCAGAAACATGTCTGGTGGTGGCAGCTGAAAGCAGCCACTCAGCCTGGACACTAGTGGTGGGTTAGTTTTCAGGGGGCATCTCTAAGATGCCTCTGTGTGCATTTTTCATTAAATCCCACACTGGCATCAGTGTGGGTTTAATGTGCTGAGAAGTTTGATACCAAACTTCTCAGTTTTCAGTGTAGCCATTATGGTGCTGTGGAGTTTGTAATGACAAACTCCCAGCACCATTTACTCTTAATGGCCGCACTGCACTTACAATGTCTAAGAATGGACTTAGACACTGTAGGGGTACAGGGCTCATGCACCTGTACCCTCACCACTGGTATAGTGCACCCAGCTATAGGGGTGATTGATCTATGCCAGGGCAGTGGGTTGTAGGCATGGCACACATGGATGTGTGCCATGTCGACTCTTCACTTTGTTCTGCACCGAAACACGCAGCCTGCAAAGGCAGTGTGTGTGTGTATAAAGGTACAGGGCCCCTAAGGGTGGCGCAATAAGTGCTGCAGCCCTTAGCGGTCTTCCCTGGTCACAGTGCCCTGGGTACCTGTGGTACCATTTACCAGGGGCTGACCTGTGGCCAGAGATGCCAATTGGGTTAGTTTTGGGGAAAGAACACAGGCCCTGGGAACCTGATTGGCATGGACCCAGGGCACATCAAGTCAAAGTGCATCAGTAGTCTGGCAAAAAGTGGGGCGGTTACTGCAACAGAAACCCCCTTTCCTACACTAAGAAAGCGCAAATAGGACAAAAAGTGCTTCAACACCTGTTCGCAAAGTCTTCCTCATCTTACCACAGCCTCCCCAAGGAGGGAGAAACCGCTACATAATCTAATGCACAGCATGTGAATCCAGAAAAGCACTCGCCCTGCAAAACAAAATGATTACTTACTAGTAGGAGTAGTTTTGTAGCTTGAAGAGTTTTCTGGATTCACATGCGACCCACCCACCTCCCCTATAATGAGGAATACTAACAGGCGGGAAATTATAACACAGAAACCAAGGAAGTAGCATCTAAAGACAACCGAATTAAAAACATTCTCTACAAAGGAAAATGGGAAAAAAGAATCTGAAGATGGCTACCATGCACAGGAACTTCCGGGGCGCCGTCTGACGTCACACGAGGGATGGACCTAGCACCAAATGGTGGTCGATGACGCCCCAAACAAGGAAAAACAAGCAGAAAAGAACAAACAACAAAGACTATTACGGACCCAACACTAGATTGCGGCATAATGCACAGCATGTGAATCCAGAAAACTTTTCAAGCTGCAAAACTACTCCTAAGTAACCATTTCGTTACTCATCGATGTTCGCCTTAATTGTCTTTCTTTTAGATATGGTTTCCCGAAAAGTACTGCAATTAAAAAATAAAAGGATGTAACTTATGCTGTACGAAAACATATCATGCTCTGGTAAATATGTAATGACAGACCGATTGATTCTGCATGTTCAACATATGTTTTGTGTTAAATAGTAGTGCAATAGATGGCTTGTAATGGAAAATCAAGATAACTGAAGTGAATGATTAACCCATACAGTCAGTGGTTCACTACCAGTTTTGACAGTAATTCTGAAGTCTTAGACTAAGCACCAAGATAGTTCTCTAGTGTCCTTGATCTGGCTGTTCTACAGTCATGCCTTGGTTAAGCTGGTTACCTGCTTGGTCTGCATTGCGTTTTGTGCAATTGGGAGAACAGATTTCCAATTGGGGACGCGCCTTGAATCGCCGAACTGTCCTGCTGTTTGCCGGCCTGGGGGACCACATTGGCCACAATCCTTTGCTCCCAGGAGGGAGGAGCACTGCTGCTGTCAAGTGCTCATAAGCGCCCAACACTACCGCGGCGCGGGACGTGCGCGGGCCAAGGGCGGGCCCGTCCTTGCCCGTCATCGCCAGGAAGAGGCAGGGCAGGACCATCCCTCTTTTATTTACCACGCAAGAGTCTCCTAGCCCCGAACACAAGGTACTGTTTCCTCCGCTTATTGTGGTTCCATAAGTGACGTCCTTATTAGTCAGTTGGTAGACTCGGACCTTGGTTCATTTGCTTTCTTTGGGACTGTACTATTGGACTTTTAAATGTTCAAGATTTATTGCTACGTTTAGCCGCTTTCAATTTTCACCCGGTTCGATTCATTTATTTGCAAATACTGGGTAATTCGCATTACTTTCATTGTGGTTATTAAAGTAAACTTGTTTTCTTGTAATAGGTATGGGAAAGCGGAAAACCATGGAGAGCGTAGAGGTGGGGGGGACTGGGAGTCGTGGGCTAGGCAAGGGGAAAAAGGCTAAGAAATCTCGCAAACATGCCGCCATTAATTGTGTTCTCGACAGAATAGATACATTAATTAATGAGTGCGAGACCATACTGGTGTCAGATCCCGTGGGCCTGCATAGTAATAACAACTTAAACCCTCCGGATCCAAAATCCCCTGCTCGCCCGCTTACCGTTGCCCCCATGTTCCACAAACACGCTAGCAAACGAATTACCAACCTGAGTGTTAATAAGGATTGTGATCTTGCTGGGGTTCGAGAGAAGGTTGTTCCTGAGCCTGATGAACTAGTTTGTAAGCAAGCGATTCCAACGAAGCACAACATCCCATGCCCAAATAGGTTTGCCCTGCTTGCAACCTCTTCTGACATAATAGGCGAGCAAGCTACACCACCAAGCATATTGCAAGGAGGTAGCAACGTAGAGCAATCATCTCCTGATATACTTGGGCCTATTGTCTCCCTTAGGGCTGAGATTATAGCATTGAAAAGTTTGATTAAAGAGCTTACACACCTGGTAAAAACACTACTACCTCGGGCTCAAACGGTACACCAGGAGCAGGCACTTGCACAAATTCTCACCCTGGCTGGCCCATCAAGCACTGCAGGGGTAGATTTGGGGCAAAGTGTATCCACACTCCTAAAAAACCCAGTAAATCATAAGCTCTCTGGTTCCACACTGGTAAGAACCAATACTCCTGAGCTTAAGACAACAAACAACTTTTCCACACTACTATCTGTGCCAAATAAAGGTCAGGCCGTCTCAGGGGGACCTTGCAAACCAAGAGACACCGTGTGGCCTGCGAAGGTTCCACTACAACCTCGACAACGGAGAGATGTATACCCACTACCGCCACTGCAAGGCCCTAATATTTACATGATAAATGTACCCAAACTTGGCCCACATAACGATACGGAAAGTGTGGACTCTTTGACCAACAAGGTCATACATTGGATACGCCACACTAGAGGTTGTCGCTCAGTGATTCGTGAAGATATTAACCGGGCACGCAGACTCACTATCCCTGCCCAACCTTACGACTGTATCGAGCTCACCTTTTCAAATGTTGACCTGGCAGAGAACCTTCTAGCTTTGGAATTCAGAACTTGTGCCCCTGCTACTTCAGCCATACAGTTTAGGCGAGCTCAAGCATCTCCAAGGGATGGGTCGCAATCCAGACTTGAGGGGGGCTCGACGCTTGAAACAGTAGATTGACTGCTTGATGAGCCTAGCCGCTCATCATGGCATGAAACGATGGTTAGCCAAACCCAGAAATTGTATGAACCTTCTGTTCCCCTCCCCAGTAAAAGCTCATTGGAGGAAATAGGGGGGGTGTTGAATCATTTCCCACAGGGCCTGCAAGAGACTGTCCCCTACATGCTTCCCGATTTATTAACAACACCAGACCCTTTAGACTCATCTTGCTCCTTAACTCCGTATTGTACACATGAGGGGGGTCTTGGCCTCATGCCCACAACAGCTAAAAATCTTACCGTGGAATGTGGCAGGTTTACTAAACAAGCTATTGCTGCCGCACTGGAATTATCTTGTAGAAGGTTTTGATATATGCTTATTCCAGGAGACGTGGAGTCTGGTCCCACTCCACAAATCTGGCTATGCTTGCTATTGCATTCCGGCTATCACAAAGGGGAGAGGGCGCCCGTCAGGAGGGCTGATTATTTGGGTGAGCATTACTGTAGGCTGTCAAATCACTGTTCAATCGACCACAAGTCCTGACATTTTGAGACTATCTATTAAAGGTCCCAGGGGAGGAGGCACACTGGAGCTGTTTAATGTTTATATTAGAGGAACCAAGGGAGGGCAACAATCACCCATTGTTACACTCTTAGACCATTCCCTATCCAGTTGTAAGCCCGAAGCGAAAATTATAGTAGCAGGAGATTTGAACTGCACCTTCGAGCCTTTGAGCTCAGAGGACATGCTGGAGCTAGAGGATGGCGACGCAAAATGGTCGGTCCCCACTCTTAATATTTCCCCTATTAAAAAGTGGTCCCCGCTTGCAATTCAACTTAATGCACTAACCATTGAACATGGTCTTAGAGCTGCTAATGGCAGAACTCACTCAGACACACACGGTGCAAACACTTTCAATAGTGTAGGTTGCCCTTCACGTATAGATTATATCTTAGTGGACGTAAAATTGTGGCCCCAAATGTTAGACATGTATGTGGGCACTACAACAGATAGCGACCATAATCCTCTTTGTTTGACATTAGAATTGCCCTGGGCCACCCTGTCCTCGCACCAAACTAGGAGGGCCACAGCTGCGGTTATAGACATCGTTCCCTCAAACTGTAAAAGATATCTGAAATGGCATAAGATCAGCGCACACAAAATAAAACTATCTCGTGTTAAGGAAGTTGTCTCCTCTGGCATTCAAGCACTCCTGGCAACCCTATCGGCTGCCGAACCCTGTGTAGGAGCTCTTTTAGCACACTCCCGTACCATAGATCAGCTGAGCACTGTTTTTTTAGCCACCCATAATCATGCTAACACAAAGGCACCTCGGCTAAGACAGCACCCGTGGTACACTAAAAAATGCAGACTAAATAGACAAGCATTGGCAGCCGCAATCAGGTCTAAGAACACCGATTCGATTAAATTAGCGAGAAAGGAGTATAGGGAAGCCCTCCACGAGGCTAGAATAGAGTGGGATGAATCTCACTGGAAGAATCTGAAAGACGCCAGTCTGGAGAAGAACAAAAACCAGTTCTGGTCCCTTGTTAGTAAGGGTATTAGCAGAGATCCTGCCTCTCTGTCTAACCACATTACAAGCCATGAATGGCACGACCACTTCAGGAAATTGTATTCCGCTCCTGACAATGAATGTCTGGAGGAGTTAAGCGACTCCACAGACATTCCTCTGGCTGGGAATATGAGCAATCCTTTTTCGTTGCCTGAAATTGAAATGGCAATCTCAAAGACAGTGTCGGGAAAAGCCCCTGGACCGGACGGTCTCCCTGGCGACCTCTTTTTGGCTGATCCCAGGAACTGGTCGCGTTATATCCAACTTCTGATCAACAGCATAGCCAATGGATCCCCAATTCCCGACTCTTGGAAAGGAGCGTTGGTGGTCCCGATATTTAAAAAAGGGGACAGGGAAGATCCATCAAATTATAGGCCAATAAGCCTAATTGATGCCATGCAAAAGTTGGTAGGCAGGGTCCTCCTCCAGCGAATACAGACCTGGGCTGAAGAGGAGGACATTCTATCCCAATACCAGGCTGGGTTTAGAAGAAACACAGGCACGATTGACCAAGTCTTCAGGTTATTACTCATATACTGGAAGGTCGTTGTTATTGGCAAGGGAAGCCTTTACCTTGCTTTTATCGATCTGAGAACTGCTTTTGATCTCGTCCCTAGGTTAAGACTGTGGCAAACGCTGAGGGACCTGGGCATCCCCCCTCTCCTTCTTGATTTTTTAATTCGATTGCACGAAGGAAACTTCGCCCAAGTCAGGTGGGGCCCTCAAGGGAGGTTACGGAAAAGATCCTAGTCAGCAGAGGAGTCCGCCAGGGTGTGTCTTGGCACCTACCCTGTTTTCCTTATACATCAATGGGGTGGTGAGATTACTCCAGGAGATCCCGTCAGATGCACCAACCCTGGCGGGCGAGAAATTTCCAACACTGTTGTTTGCTGACGACACCCTTCTGGTGTCGAAAACCCCGTTTGGGTTGCAAAAACTCCTTAATCGATACCAGCTATTCTGCGATTTCCGGGGCCTGGTTATTAACACAGATAAGACAAAATTCATGGCTTTTAATCCTCACAAGACTTTTAAAAATTACTTAACTTTAAATAATACCCGACTAGAGAGGGTAAATGTGTTTGATTATTTGGGCATCCGCCTTTCTGATAAAATGCACTGAAAGCCGCACCTAGCTAAGATGTTATTGAATCATAAACGTGTTGCTGGGGCTCTTAGCAAAGAACACCGGGCCTCCTATAGTAGGCCGGTAGCTCCAGCACTTGCAATATACGAAGCAAAAGCTGTTGCCGCTGCGTTGTACGGGGCGGAGCTATGGGGCTTCGAAAACATTGAAGATATTGGTAGGTCCGAAAATAAGTTCTTGAGGGATCTGGTGATGCTTCCCAGTAATACTCCATTAACTCCCTTGATGTTCGACATGGGCAGACGGCCGCTCAGGGATATTGCAAAACTGCGCCCTCTTCTCTTTTGGGCGCGAGCGATGCGTACCCCTGAGCTTGCTAATTATGCCGCGGCCCTAACAGAGGTGATTAACTTAGACACGGGGCACAGGGTCAAGTGGATATCCAATGTTAGAAGGTTGTTGTCCAAGCTGGGTCTCACGGAAGCATGGGAAACTCACGTACCACCCAACAAGGCAGAGCTTAAGTGTATTTATTGGAACTGGGTTGATACTAAAGAGCTGAGCAACCCAGAATTGGGGAGTTTGACAGAAGAGTTTTTTCGCCACAAACAGTGTAGAGGCTTAGAGCCTTACCTGGATATCATCCAGATTCCACGCGACAGACAGTTATACATGCAATTCAGGCTGGGCACACTCCCAATCCACGCAACCACTTTAAAATGGCACTCTTATAAATACCAAAGTGAGGCATGTCCCTGCTGCAGAGCTCCGTTGGAAAGCATGCCACACTTTGTTTGCTTGCCCGGCTTATTCCGTTGCCAGGTCTAGCTGGATAAAACCGATCTGTAAAATTATGGGTACACGCGACCATAGGACCGCCTTGCGTATCCTAAAAACCGACCCAGGTGTGCTTTTTCGTGTGGGGTGGCGAAGTTTTTGAGCCGTGCCTGGATTATCAGAAACAAAGCATTGAAGGACACTAGCACGCTTGTCGAGGGATAAATATTTATGTCAGCTTATTTTTTACTATTTAAGTACTGTAACAATTTGTAGAGTTTACTTATTTATGAATATTGTGAAGATGCTTGTGTTTTGTAGAGTACCTCGCCCTGAGATATATTTCCCTATTTGTGGTTGATTTCGTACATCTCCCCAGATATGCTTGCATAACCGTTCCAACTTTCAAGTTTTGTATTTTAAGTCTGGTTGTGCGCCCAATGCTTATTCTTTCATTTTTTTTTATAAGGTTTTATATACAGCTGCTTTTAACCTTTTAAACTTTTTAATCAATTTTCAGGTCTTAAAAGTTTTACTAGTATCTTTTTAGCTATCCTGATAATTCCGTTAAATCATGTATTCATATTAATGTGATATATTGTATATATTTTCTTTTTAATGTCTGTCTGTGTTTTTTGTCTGTTACTTTTATGATTCTAGTAATCGAATTTTTATCAGCCTCAAATATCCATACATTCCTTACTGTGGTTAGGAACTCCCTATTCTTCACAAGGTATTATGTTATTCCTCTTAATGGACTTCACTTTACAAATGCTTACAGAACGAAAGCTACAGATCTTCCTGCTTAAGGCTATGGATTGCCAACCATTCCTCACCATGCAGCTGCCCATCTTATTCCCCAGCCAGAAACTAACTTCTTTTGCATTATAACCCATCTGCTCATTGTCAACTTTAAGAGCTCTGTTTGCAAACTGTTCATAGTGTAAGTTACAAGAAACTTGAAATTGCATCACAAACTTAATGCTTGAGGATGATTGGAATAGAAACAGCCTCAGAATTCCATCCAAGTATTTGATGTGTAGGAATTGTGATTTGTGAAGTTCTCCCGTCTGCTCATCTTCACACTATGTCAACCAAGGCAAATACTGATAACGTGAATGTACATTACTGTATTAAATCAATGAGTAGGGCATCATGGCCCCTAGCCCAGTCTCTGTGGGTAAACAAAATAAACAGATTTGTAATAATCTGTTCATCACAGTACATTTCCTAAAAAAAATGTCTATTTGTATATTTTGTTGAAGCATCATTTGTTGAAAAATAAAATATGGCTAATCCAGTGGTGGTAGTGTCATGGTAAGCGTAATAGGCATGGTTATGTTAGGGCTAGAGTTTGTGATAGAATGAAAGGTTATTGTGAAGATTAGGTTGGTTTTCAAGGTAGTTCTAACAAACATTTTAGAAACAAAACTTTTAAAATATTGTCAGAAGAAGGGAGAGGTTCCAATGATACATCTTTCATCCAAACAGTCTTCATTGAAATGCTCATTTCAAAGTAGGCTAGAGCAATTTCTGTTTTCAATACTGTAATTGTGTTTGCAATGTGTTTTGTTTTTTATATCTTATAGGTAGCTTGTTTGTGGCCTGCCAGGCAGTGAACGCACTTCTTAGTTTAGATGAATCTTCAGAAATTCTTCAATTGGTACCTTCAGATCGTGTTAAGAACTTGTTAATGTAAGTAAACTCTACCAAACCTTTTGTGCCACAAGATTTCTTTTTGATAGTCTCCCTTCCCTTTCCCTTGTCCATCTAGTTTTCCTAGGCCTGTTTTTCATACTAACGCCTCGATAGTATTAATCTTTTACCACATCACCTATTATTAACAACGCAATCGGCTACCAGCTTAAGATGTGCTTAGGCCTGTGTTCAAGTGAAATACAACACAAAAGGTACCACCCATGTACTCCTTTTATGTCTGAATCCAGTCACACTCCTGCAGCTCCGTGCATTCACCAGATGCAGTGACTGTTAGTACTGCTGACATAGACATACATTCTTTCCTATGCTTCAGAAGGTATTCTGAGAATGCTGATTTGACATCAGTACCCTTAGTTTTAAGGCAGTAGGAAGTGTGAATTGCTGCTGATCGCCGTCAACTTCTGTGCTTCTCCCTAAAAAAGATAGAGTAGTGGACAGACAGGCATGTGGTGAACCCGCGTGTGTCTTCAT
Source organism: Calotriton arnoldi (assembly GCA_963921515.1). Taxonomy (NCBI): domain Eukaryota; kingdom Metazoa; phylum Chordata; class Amphibia; order Caudata; family Salamandridae; genus Calotriton; species Calotriton arnoldi. The sequence goes on from CAWUFW010001554.1 coordinate 1,034,651, forward strand.
CCTAAATGATGGCCATGAGCAGTATATTCCCTATCCCACAGAATAGGGATTCGGTGGGTGCTTTGAAATTCCGCAGCTATGCCAAACCACAGATAATCCATCTTTTATCAAAGGCTTTAGCCATTTAATTAATAAAATTCTGTTATAAAAGTATTTTGTTCGTATCTCCTTTCGTTCAGACTTAAGACACAGATGTTACACAAATCAATTTGAATCTTTTAGGTAACCTGTAACTTTAGTAGACTTATCTTATCACCACGCCATTTTCATACATTCTAATCAAAACAAGGTTTTCTTGAATAATATTTTATGTAACAGTAAATGAGTGCAACCAGGAGCTGCCCTGTAAGCCTACAAGTGAAAGAAGATCTAAAATACTGTTCCTTTGTGAGATCTTCAGTTCTCACCCCACAAGCACCACAATGTCTTCTTCATTTAATTTGTCCCTTCTGAAGTTTGCTAGTTTAGTTTGACATCCTAGGCCCCTTTGAGTAATCAATTTCCTTCTCCAGCTCCCTGATGAGCTGGCATTATTGAGAGCCAGATGTTGCCATGAATCTGACCTTATAATTGTGAGTAGTGTGTTTTGTCCCATTTTGTTGACAGTATGAAAAATCAAAGTAAAGTTAGGACCCGTTTCTATTCTTATTTTCTTTGACTCTGCTATTGCAAGGAGCGAGGGCCCATTCTTTTGAAACACAATTGAAAATGAATGTGTTTGTGATGATTTTTCATATTACAGTTACCATAATTGTTTGTTTGGTTACAGGCGCTTTCCTTCAGAGCCCTCAGTCCTGCTGATGGCTGATCTCTATTACACAAGATTAGTTCTTTGTGGCTGCCACGAGCCACTGTCACAAGCAAACCTAATGGAAATATTCCCCATACTGCAGCCAAATATTTCAAGCAATTTATCAAAGGTGAGATCATTTCTTTTAGCTATTGTTGAAGTCATAATTCTAATTGGTGCAATTATGCAGGAATACGTCTTTTCTTAATACAGTTCATATTTGCAAACTGTACCTTAAACACTTATAAACCTATTAGAGATAAAATAATGGTACAGAGATCTTGGCAATGTAGTCTGCGATATTGCATATAGTTTTCTGTGTTAGTTGCAGCCAGTTCAACCATCTAAGCAGTCTGAAGCAAAATAGACTGAAGTGCAGTAACTCTCTAAACTCAGACCAAACTCTCAACTGGAGAGCGGGGAGAAGATAGAGACTCATGAATATGGCTCAGCGAAGCAGAATCAGAAATGGGATATTGGTAGAAGAAAAAGGGTTGGATTGATACAGAGAATTGTAGATATGTATACATGCATCTCGAGATATTCTTGCATGGGCAGTCTCGCAGTCCCTTTACTGTTAAAAGTGCAAGGTCACGCACACCTAAACAGTCATCTGAGCTATTCAGCGTTTCAGACTTTCCCCGGCTTTATAGTTTATCTGCCTTAGGGAGTACTATTGTGAGCATTGTTAATGCTTTACTAGGTTTGCAACTGAAGATATAAAGGATTTTGTCATTGAAACCAATCACACTCGCAGTAACCACTCTTTGATAGTGTGAGCTGCAATTACTTTTTGAAGTTAAGTTTCCAGAGACTATTTGTCCTTGGCTTCTCTGCTAGGCCTTTAGGGCCAGATGTACGACCCTTCCAATTTGCGACTCACAAATTGGGATTTACAACAGTGTCTCAGACACTGTTTGCGATTCCTAATGGGGTCGCAAATTGCCTGCCTCGTTAATATTCATGAGGCAGGTGCAATTAGCGACCCCATTGGGAATAGCTAGCACTCCCAGGGATGGTGGCCTGCTGGGGTAAGCAGACCACCATGTCTGTGACTGCTTTTTAAATAAAGCAGCTTTTTTTTTTTTAAATGCAGCCGTTTTCCTTAAGGGAAAATGGGATGCACTTAAAAAAGAAAAATTAAACGTTTCTGTTCCATTTTTTAAGAGCAGGCAGTTGTCCATTGGGCCACTGCCTGCTCTTAAAAAGTATTTTCACTGCCAGTCATAAAGGGGACCCCTTCCCTTGCAAGTGGCTTACCACCCATTTGAAATGGGTGGTAAACTGCAAGTGTTTTGCAGCCGCAAAACAATCTTCCATTGAAGTGCGACTTGCTATTAGGAAGGGACGCCCTTGGCAGGCCCCTTCCTAATAGCGAGTCGCAAACCCTATTTGGGAGTCGGTAATAGGTTACCGACTCGCAAAATAGGGTTTGTACATAGGACAGACCTATTTTATGGTCGCAAACGGGCCGATTTCCTGTTTGCGACCGCAAAAACCAGTCGTCCATCTGGCCCCTAGCGACATACTTGGAGTGATGCTTTACAAAGAACAGTACACCAATTCCAACAGAAAATTGACATCTTTTCTAAAACATGCACAATTCTCAAGCTATTGAGAGCAGCCATTAGGAGCTCCTCTTAGTATTGTTTGAATAATAATGAAGTGAAGTCACCTGAACGTGACCAAAAACAAGCTTGAGAGTGAATATTACTTTGGCTAGGCTTTCTTTTGCTACCTCTTCACCTGAGACCTGCACTGACACAAGCTGTTTCCATTCTCCCATCATTCATTGCGTCTTAATTGGCCAAGTATTTAAGAAAAGCTCTGGTTCTGCTAGTCTAAGGCAAGGTAAATTGACACATTCCTACTAAATGTGCAGCTGTTGATTTGTTTGAGTATGGTAATCACACTTCACTGAATTTTCTTTCATTTTTCTTGCAGGTTCGGCTTCTGACCATAAGAATTCTAAACCATTTTGAAATTCAACTTCCTGCAAATCTAGAGGTTTGTTGCATTTGATAATCTACCGTGGGATGATGATTGATAACGATTGCTTATTGTCTGTAGTATTTCCTAATCTTCTTACGTATCATTTCTGCAACTAAATATACATTGCATCAGTACTGGGAAGACATTTTTGGGTCCCACATAACAAGCCTGTGAAACGTGTTGTGGAGAAGCCTCTGTGATTTTCTCTCGTGTGTTTGGTATAGCTAGTAATTTGTTTATGGAACAATATAGATGATTAACAGTTGTCTCACATAGTTCAATTGTTGAAAGAGGCCCTAACGTACATTCAAGGAAGACGTCTGCATCCTCACGTTGAGTAAAATAGTCTGACGCCCCAGCAGCTGGCAGGTGAAAACAAATAATCCTGCGACCAAAGTCTGTGTGAAGAGTTTCTGCTCTCTATCCACAGAGTTGGAGACCAGCCATATTGAATTGGGAAATTCCACTGGTTGCTTTAAAGACTAGGAACTTAATTATTTGAAATTTAGATTTAGAAGTTATGTTTTGGATATCGGTGTTTTTATTGGGACTTGCCAAATGCTTGTCTTGCACATTAATCTGTGCAAACAAAGCAAAATGGAGATATCAACTGTATGCTAGGTAAATACCTGCTCATCCTATGTAGAATTATTAAATCAGTAGCTTAGTTTTGAGCCCCACGGGAGCTACTTTGGCTGATAAGTCACTTAAAGTGAAAAAGAAAGGCAAGAGTCAAAGCCAAGTATTTTTTACACATTTTATGTAAATATGGAATAACAACAACAGAATATCTCCTAGAGCCTGAAAAGATGTGAACTCGCTTCCTTTTCGAGACTAGTATTTTTAGTTCAATTAATATAATGGGTTTTAGTAAGAAGGGCACTGCTGACTTTTTTATTATTTGTGGGACCTGGACTTGGTAGGGCAATTCTAAAGATATGATGTTTCCAGTATGAAACTAACTGGGGATAAAGATCTGGACTATGTTTTCTAAAAAGCATGCTAATTTATTTGTATTTAGGATTTCAAAACACCTACTTATTTTGGAGTTTTATATAGCACAGACACTGCTCAATGGGCTTCAGAACCCTTTACACAAGACCACTACATAAGCACTTTAACTTTGTTACACGACATTTCCTAAGTGCAGGTTAGAGATCATCAATAATGTCCTGGGGGGGGAGGAAGAAGTAAGATGCAGGTTTCCAGACGTATAGCTTGCCCCTTCGCTAGGCCGGAGTACCTGCCAAGAAGCAGCCAACAGGCCTGCCCTGGTTCATCTGCCACCCATGTTTTCAAGAGCGAGGTGTTCTAAAAAGGAGACCAGTGGAGTTGGATCTCATATTTTTGCAGTAATACTATCAGTACTTTTTGTTTGTCTTGTAAACATCCGCTCCAGCATTCGATTAAGTGCCATAGCATTTTAAAAATCATTCAGGAATGTAAAATATTTGGTAAATAATAGTTATAATATTCTGCAGTTTTTTCCTGCACACACTCGTATTCTGCCCATTCGTTAGCAATCCTGGGACAGAATTCCAAGGAAGGTAAAATTGTCTCTGACGTATGAAGCAATTGAGACTTTTTTATGGTCATTGTGAATCTTGAGAGTGAGGTACACATTCTAAGATTTCATTTGAGTAGCTTTTTAAATTCATCATTATACAAATTGTAGGGTTTGTACGTCGATGTTCATTACCTGGTTTAGAAATTGTATTCATACAGATGCTGCTTTTGACAGAACTCTCTTGTGTTTTTAAGAGTGAGGGGGCAGAGGAGCGTCAGTCTGTATTTACAATATTGCTGCAAGCAGAGCTTGTCCCTGCAACTGTCCATGACTACAGAGAGAAACTCCTACACCTGAGGAGACTGCGGCATGATTTGGTGTCCGCTTCGTTGTCAAGCAGTCCTTTCCAGGAGGTAAGGATTTCACATACTTGAAGCTTCAATGTGCATGTTTTTAGTTTATCAGAACTCATACATTCAGATTGTATTGTCTGGGAGACAATGGTATGACTGCCACCTGGGATGTACAAAGATCAGATCCAATGTTGTTGTAAACATGGTCAGTCTGAGGAGAATGCTATGCCGTATGTGATAACCCAAGAGGGAAACACCTGTCTTATATTGCTGCATGCACCTGCCCTGCTGCTCTGAAACAACAAAACCATTGAGCTTCTTGAAGGATGCGGGGACTCCACGGCTTGCTAAGTGTTTGCCACACAGTAGGCTAAACCTGAAAAAGTGCTTAATAACGGTTATTAGACCTTGTAAAATTGCTTTTACTCCTTGGGTCTGTTGATGGTTTCCATTTCACATCTCCAGTTTAAGTGGCTGGAGCCACAGGGCTGAATGGAACTTGTCACCATTTGCAAACAATTGGTGTAATAGGCAGTAAAACTGTGTTCACAATAAAACAACAGTTTTGATTCACGCTAACAGTACTTGTTCGTAAATAATTCAGACAGCAGTCAAGTGATGGGGTCATTGTGCGAAAAAGTAAGGGTCCGCCCTCTTTCAAGTTGTAATGTTCTATGATGCACAGTTAAAACCTGATATTCTGGACCATCTGAAAGAAACACGTTAGTTATAGATTCCTTACCTTAGAATTACCCCCAGGCGTCAGACTGGGTCCGGAAAGTTTTTTCGTCAGCAGTACCTCTGCGCGTCGGAAGGTGGCGTCGGTCGGCTCCGCGTCCGGCGTCGTGATCGCCGGGATGACGTCACGGCAGCTACTTAGACGCCGCCCACGCGCGCTGACGTCAGTTCTTTCTTTTTCCGCGCCAGCCAGCGCAGATCCGGGAAGAGCGGTACCGCAGTCATTTTTTGACTAACTTTTTCTCGACTTTTGTCGATTTTCTTTTTCGAGTCTTCGACTCCGAAGGTGCACAAGGGATGCCCGGTTTCAAGGCCTGCGGTTCCTGTCATCGCATGATGTCGTTGACGGATCCGCACCGCGTGTGTCTTTTTTGCCTGGAGCGTGACCACGACCCCAAGTCGTGCTCCGAATGCCGGTTGATGGCGCCGAAGGCTTTGCGGGAGCGGTCCCGAAAGCTGCTTGAGCACCGGCAGTCTGCTCCGTGCCGTTCGAGGTCCCGGTCAAGAGGGAGGTCGAGGGACCGGTCGCCGAGCCACCACCATTCCGGTTCGAAATCTTCGAAGTCTTCGCACTCGGGGTCGGGTAAGTTGAAGCACAAGAAGAAGTCGAAGAAGCATTGCCGCTCTTCGACTTCTCGTCGGTCGGCCGATCTGACTAGTCACGCGGGTGGTGCCCCTCCCGCGGCTCCGCGCGCGGAGCCCGCAGAGTCGACTCCGAGTTTCCCTCCCTTTCCGGGACCCGGAGCGACTCCCGCACAGCTTCGTACGTTCTACGAGGCGATGCATGCCATCTTTGGGTGGACCGACCCCGCCGGCGTGCCTTCGGGCCCCGCGGACTAGGTTGGGGGGCCTAGGTCTTCGCTGCCGATGGCACTATACCGCGCTCGACGCCGGTCGGCCTCCCTGCCGGCGTCGTCCCCGGCCTCCATCTTGACATGGACACGGAGCCGGACTGGCGTCGTCCGACACCAGATCCGGCGCCGGGAGGGGTTTATGTGCCCCTGTTTACTCCTGGGCCCTCTTTTCAACCTGAGTGGCAGCCAGATGATGAGGAGGAGGACTGGGAGGGGTCAGGTGACCCTTTGACTGATCAGCTAGGTTCTGACCAGGACTGGAGAGAGGAACTGGGGGATGCCAGTGGTCTCGACACTTCCCCTGACCTTGGCATGTTGTCTCCTCCTACCGTGGCTACGGAGGAGGGAGCGTCGTACGCAGTGGTGTTGCGTAGGGCGGCCGAGGCCCTTAACCTCAAGCTTCCTACGGTGGCGGTCAGGACTAACCTCCTGACAGAGGTGCTTCAACCGGCTGTGAGCTCTTCGGAGCCCCTGCTGCCGTTTAATGAGGCCCTCATAGACGTCCTTTTGTTCACGTGGTCCAGGCCCAACACTGGGGCTCCAGAGGACAGGATGATTGCCAGACGCCACCGCCCGGCTCAGGGCGACCCCACTTTCCTCTCCCAACACCCCACCCGGAGAGCTTGGTAGTCCAAGCCTCCACTTCCAAAAGCGCCTTCCCTACCGCTCCACCGGAAAGGGAATCCAAGAAGCTGGACCACCTTGGTAAGAAAATGTTCTCTTCCGCCAGCTTAGGACTGCGGTCTGTAAACTCCGCAAGTCTCTTGGGCCGTTATTCCCACTCGGTTTGGGATACGGTGGCGCAGGTGCTGCCTCAGTGTCCGGAGGAGGCCCGGGCAGTGATCTCCCAGGCTGTTCCCGCCGGGAGGGATGCAGCGAAGTTTACAGTACGTTGTGGGCTGGACACCGCCGACTCTCTGGGCAGAACTATTTCCATGTCGGTAGCGCTTCGTCGCTACGCCTGGATGAGGTCCACTGGCTTTTCAGGGGATGTCCAGAACACCTTGATAGACATGCCCTTTGATGGCCGTCGCCTTTTTGGCGACAAAGCAGACAACGCTCTAGAGCGTTTCAAGGACTCATGGGCTACGGCCAAGTCCTTGGGCCTCTCCACCCGCACTGCGCAGTCTGCTTTTCGCCCCTTTCGTGGCTACGGAAGGGGTTCCCTGCTACGTCCCGCCCAGAGCCTCAGGCCGCATCAAGTTATCCAACCTTCTCGTGGCCGGGGACGTGGGAAAAACCGTCGTGGTTCCGGGGGCGAGCGGGCGGGCCAGTCCACCAACACCCCCTCTGCAGCAGCCTCCGAACCCTCCTAGTCCGACCTTTCAGGCCCATCAAACGCCAGTGGGCGGCAGGATTCGCCATCACCTCCCCCACTGGCGCGCACCATCACGTCGGACAAGTGGGTTTTGAAAATAGTCCGAAGGGGCTCCTCCCTCCCCTTCGAGACTACCCCTCCAGCCATGCCACCGAGATACCACCGCATGTCGGAGGATCATCTGGCCCTTCTCCAGCAGGAAGTTACGGCTTTCTTGGCCAAGGGAGCCATCGAGCGCGTTCCTGTCCCAGAAGTAGGTGGTGGTTGTTACTCCCACTACTTTCTGGTCCCCAAGAAGGACAAGGGCCTGCGTCCTATCTTGGACCTCAGGGACATCAATCGCTTCCTCCGGAAGGAGAAGTTCAAGAAGTTGACGCTTGCTCAGGTCTTGTCTGCCCTCGACCCGGAAGGCTGGATGGTAGCGTTGGACTTGCAGGACGCTTATTTCCACACCCCCGTCCTGCCGGCCCACCCGCGTTACCTGCGGTTCACGGTAGGCCACGAGCATTTTCAGTTTACCGTGCTCCCCTTTGGCCTTACCAGCGCCCCTCGGGTGTTCACGAAAGTGATGGTCGTGGTTGCAGCTCATCTGCGCAGATCAGGGGTTTCAGTCTTCCCCTATCTCGACGACTGGCTGTTGAAGGCGGGCTCGCCCCAGGCAGTCGTCTCCCACCTCCAGACTACGGCCGACCTCCTGCATTCGCTGGGGTTCTCCATCAATGTGCCGAAGTCACACCTGATTCCCTCTCAGAAGCTCCTCTTCATCGGAGTGGTTCTGGACACGACGCGGTTTCGGGTCTATCCTCCCGAACAGCGAGTCCGGGATATTCAGGCTATGATTCCGATCTTTCAGCCTCTATCCCGGGTTTCGGTCAGAATGACTCTGAGGCTGCTGGACCTCACGGCCTCCTGCATCCTGCTGGTTGATCATGCCAGATGGCATATGCGGGCTCTGCAGTGGGACCTGAAGTTCCAGTGGGCGCAGCATCAGGGGAATCTGTCCGATTGCGTCCAGATCTCGGAGGGCACTGCACGTCAACTGCAGTGGTGGCTCACGAACCAGGATTGGGTCAATTGCAGATCCCTCTCCCTTCCCCAACCAGACCACACTGTGGTGACGGACGCATCCCTTCTGGGATGGGGCGGCCACATGGGAGAGGCGGAGATCAGAGGCCTCTGGTCTCCGGCGGAGTCCGGGCTCCACATCAACCTTCTGGAACTCAGGGCGATTTGTCTTGCACTGAAAGCATTCCTTCCCTCTGTCCGGGGGAGAGTAGTGCAGGTGTTCACGGACAACACCACCGCCATGTGGTACTGCGACAAACAGGGCGGGGTGGGGTCGTGGACCCTATGTCAGGAGGCCCTCGGCCTCTGGACATGGCTGTAACATCAGGGCATATCCCTGGTGGTTCAACACCTGGCAGGTTCTCTGAACGCCAGGGCGGACGAATTCAGCCGCAGGTGCATGATGGATCACGAATGGCGTCTTCACTCGGAGGTGTTGCAAGGTCTCTTTCTACAGTGGGGAGAGCCTTGGTTAGATCTATTCGCAACCGAAGAGAACGCGCAATGTCAGCAATTCTGCGCTTTTCGTCGCGAGTGGAGTTGCGGTCTGTTGTACGCCTTTCCGCCTATACCACTTCTGCCCAGAGTGCTGAAGAAGATCAGGCGCGACCGGGCCCAAGTCATTCTTGTGGCTCCGGATTGGGCATGAAGAGTCTGGTATCCCGAGCTGCTCAACATGGCCATCGATCCGCCGATCGGACTGCCTCTTCGGGAAGATCTTCTGTCGCAGCAGCAGGGAACGGTGCTCCACCCGAACCTGTCCAGCCTCCACCTCCTTGCGTGGAGATTGAGCGGCGGCAGTTGACGTCTTTCGACCTGCCTCCCGAAGTCTGTGATGTAATCTTGGGAGCCAGGCGTCCCTCCACTAAGTCGGTATACGCCTGCCGGTGGAACAAGTTTGTGGCATGGTGCACAGCAAAGGCTGTGGATCCCCTTTCTGTCCCTCTTTCTGAAGTTCTATTGTTCCTGCTTTCTTTAGCCCAGCAGGGCTCTGCTCTGGGCACTATCAAGGGCTATCTTTCAGCCATCTCTGCCTTCCTTCGGCTGCCAGATCAACCTTCTCTTTTCAAGTCCCCGGTAGTTAACCGTTTCTTAAAAGGCTTAACGCATCTTTTTCCTCCAATTCCCTTCGTTATGCCTCAGTGGGACTTGAATCTTGTTCTTACCTATTTAATGTGTGCTCCCTTTGAGCCGCTTCATAACTGTCCTTTAAGACTCTTGACTCTTAAGACTGCTTTCCTGGTAGCCATCACTTCTGCTAGAAGGGTGAGTGAGCTCCAGGCCCTTTCTTCCAAACCTCCTTTCCTGTCTGTCCATCCGGACAAGGTGGTTCTCAGGACCCGTCCATCCTTCCTTCCTAAGGTGGTCACTGCCTTCCACATCGCCCAGACCATTACTTTGCCCACCTTCTTTCCGCCTCCTTCAAAGGAGGAAGAGAGGCTCCACCGTCTAGGCCCAAAACGTGCGCTCTCTTTCTATCTGGACCGCACAAAACAGTTCCGGGTGGATGATCAACTCTTTGTTGGCTACGTGGGCGCCAAGAAGGGTCGGGCCGTACACAAACGCACCATTTCTCGATGGGTCGTTTTGTGTATTAAGGCATTCTATTCTCTGGCTAAAAAACAGCCTCCGGTCGGGCTACGCGCCCATTCCACCAGGGCGACATCAGCCACTACTGCCTTGGGAAGAGGAGTTCCTCTAAATGACATCTGTCAGGCGGCCACGTGGGCATTGCTGCACACATTTACAAAACACTACTGCCTGGACAGCCAAGTCCGGAGAGACGGCTTCTTTGGCCGTTCTGTTCTCCAGAATTTTCTGGTGTGATCTTGGTTCGCAGACCCACCACCGGGGTTGGTATTGCTGGGGTATCTATTCTAAGGTAAGGAATCTATAACTAACGTGTTTCTTTCAGATGAACAAGTTACTTGCCTTCGGTAACGATATATCTGTAAGAAACGTTAGTTATAGATTCCTTACCGCCCCACCCATCCGCCCCGCGAACTGATTTCTAGGGTTAAGGACTACCTTTCAGGGCCCTAGTTTTGTGCACCAGTGGTCAGTGTCTTGCATGGCTCTGCGTTTCTGGCGCGGAAAGTCGTGTACAGAACTGACGTCAGCACGCGAGGGCGGCGTCTAAGTAGCTGCCGCAACGTCATCCCGGCGACCACGACGCCGACGACGGACGCGGAGCCGACCAATGCCGCCTTCCGACGCGCAGAGGTACTGCTGAGACAAAAACTTTCCGGATCCAGTCTGACGCCTGGGGGTAATTCTAAGGTAAGGAATCTATAACTAACTAATGTTTCTTACAGATATATCGTTACCGAAGGTAAGTAACTTGTTCGACGGGTGCATCACATGAAAAGGGATACCATGGATTGAGCAATGTATGCACACAGATAATGTATAATTGTCCAAATAGTGTAGACTTAGTCTGGCGGTTTACAGCAATGCTTTTTTCGTAGCTTAAAAAAGCAATCCTCAAACTGATTATTCTATAATTCTGGTCACCATTTGTTTCCTGCATGGGACATCTCCCCACTTTACACACGCTGGTGCTGCTCAAAGAAAATAAACAGTTTGTACACAATACACAACTGAAACCATCCATGTGCATACAGACCACCCGCCACCCCACACATTTTTCCTATAAACGTGCTTTATTGATCATTGTCTACTAGAAACCGGTCAGTGGCCACTCGGGTAGCTTCTCTGACTCTCTACTAAATAGGCTCTCTGGACAATTTTTTTTTTTTTTGTGCAGTATGCATAACGAAAGAAACTCCGATGGATGGATGACTCAGCAAAGCCAAAGTGCTCACACCTTGAAGTGTTACTCAATTTAATGGTATCATAGATCTCCGATGAATGCCACATTTAGCAGTTGTATTCTGGTTGCTTGTGATGGAAAGCTTTAAGTTCATGCAGTCTGCTTTATTTTCCTTGGGAAACCTACATTCCCATTTTTAGTCTGTTTCTTTTATTATATTGTAAAGCAGAGTAGATTTGTTCCATTCTTCCGCAATGTACTGCAACAAATGCACTCAGTCAATACTATTGGAAAAAAACTTAAAATACACAGTTAAAATACAAATGCAAAAAGAAAGGAATACCACATACCAAAATCACAGGTAGCTGCAAATTCTGTGGTCGCAGCCGTGCTTCTTAAAATAAAATAGTATTTTAGGTTTGTGTTCTTCAAATGGAAAATCAACATTTCCCAATGACCTTTTCGAATGGCATCCACAACAATGTCACTTCCACTTTGAAAATATTTAATAATCCGCATCCATGAGTATTTGGGTTTCTTCAGCCTGTGATTTTCACTGTTCTTCAGGAACACTGAATAGTTCTTCCCAGTAGCTGACACCTAGTCTGCAGGACATGTGTTGAAAAATGTTTTTCAAAAACATTAAAAGATAGCAGCTTTTATCTGTGCACATTTATGCACACCTGGGCTCACGTTTCTTATTTTATTTTTTTGTAAAAATATTTCTAAAAGCATTAAGAAAAAAAAAACACTGTAAAGGCAAAGCCAGGTGGCTGCCAACCAATGCTAGAACTAATAGCGTTGCCAGTGCTTGTTAATAAAGTCCACAGACACTTATCTAATCCCTTGATTAGCTAATTAAACCTTACACTTAAGCCAGAGAGTCAGAGCCCTTGATGTATCTTAACAAGGCCAAATGGCCAGTGCATCTTTACAGAGAGAAAAAAACACTCTGTACTTTTAATCCGGCAGACTTAATGCCCTTATCAGAGGGCATTGCTATGGCATTTCCGTTTTATTCTGTTTGTTTGTCCGTATAAAAAGTATAATCAACAATACATTAGTAGTCACGACTGAGCTAATGAGTCTGAAAACTGATACTCAGCCGAATGTAGTGAATCTTCACTTTTCACAAACTACTCTTCTGGATATGCATGTTGACAACAAGATGCACTGTCTGAAAGCTGAGGCTCATACTTTAAAAGTGATAAGAATGGGGACGTGGTCTGGATGGCCAAGATGGCGGACGCGCTCTGGTGAACTTCCACTCGTCACTGCTGAGGAACCATCCAGGCCATGCCTTGAGACCCTAGCGGGTGAGTAGTGCGCTTCACAAATCCCTGATTGATTGAGTAACCCGGGAGCTGGTGTGCCCTAAATGGTTGGAGCGGAGCCTGGCCAGCTCCCTGACCACATCATAACAGACTCGGGTGGTGCACAGAGCAGAGACTGACCTGGTGGGGTGGCCCGAGCAGTGATCCTCACGAGCCGCTGAGATTCTAAATGGCGGGCTGGGAATAGTTCGCATCTCACGGTTCGCGCAGGTGGCATCTGTCGAGGTACGTCAGCCTCCGCATCCGACTCCAAGCAGCGCCCAATCCAGAGGCTCAGTTGTACCACGGATCTGCAGCAATAGCAGCAGGGCAGAGAGAGACCCACCCCGGGCACGCGTCCGACCATAGGCGGTGCTACGAGTAAGCCGAAGCGACCGAGAGAAACGATTGGAGGGCCGCCTCACTGGAGTCACCGAAGCCCCCCAAAGGTATCCTTCTGTTGGCAATGGGGCGACTGGACGTGGCTCGGATCCCCCCCACATCCCCCATCACAGCGCCTGCCAGAAAGCCTTCTGGCCTGCGCAGATCCATCTGGGTCTGACAAAGGAGGGGCGGCAGATGCAAGGCAGAGCAGGGCTGCGGCGACGGGCCCCTGATGACAGGAGGACGAGATGGTCGGCAGCTCCGGGATTCATGCGACCAGCAGGTAGGGGGGCACTACTGGCACGTAATCTGCCCCACTTGTCCAGGCCGGGCCTCCCACACATTGCTCCCTGCCAAGAGAGGCCTGGAAACATTGGACCCCGAGTGATGTCCCTGGGGTGGAACTCACCAGGGCAGCGTGAAGTGGATTAAGTGGGGCCAAGACAGACCCCTGGAAGACCTGAAGGCCCACAGTGGGGACTACACAGGCCAGTGGACCACGTGGCAGTGGGCCGGGGGTTGAAGGCCGACTGCTCGTGCTGCCCACGGGGTCCCCTGGAACAAGTGGGTTGGCCAAGGTGGACACATTCACGGCACCGGTGGGGGGGTGGGGGGATGAAAGGAGCCCTGGATAGAGCCCATTGACCTGAGACAACAACTTGGTAATCCTACAAGCTATTCAAGACTCCAAGACTACACTGGAGGCCAAAATAGGGGGAAGGTTGGTGTGGATGTGGCCTTGCTGCGCCAGGACCTCTGCGATACCGTGGACCAGGTGATGGAATCAGAAGGGCGGATATCCGAGCTGGAGGACCACGTACGAGGCCTTTCGTCGGAAGTAACCTGCTTAGCCCAACATACCAAAATGCTGCAAAACGCAGATGACGCCGAAAATAGTGCCTGCCGGAATAACCTCTGCTTCATTGGATTCCCAGAAGGGGCGGAGGGCTCGACCCCAGATACTTTTCTGGACCAATGGATCCGGGCATGGGTATACCCCGAAAGTCTGTCTTCTTGTTTCGTTCTTGAGCGCAGATCCCTAGCCCAGAAGCCTCTTCCTGGGGCCACACTGTTCCCGCTTAGAGCACGATCCTGAACTGCAGAGACCGGGAGGCTGTCCTACGGGGCCCTAGAGTAAAAGGGCACTTGATGTTCCAGATGGTATGCATAATGATCTTCCCTGATTACACCGGAATGGTCCAAACACGGCGCACATCATCTGACCAGGTGAAACAAAAGCTGTGCAATATACAGGTGCCCTATATGCTTCTCTATTCAGCCAGACTCCAAGTCATTCATGATTCCAAGACGGTGTTCTTCGACTCGTCGGAAGAGGCCTGGCTCACTGAACAGTAGTCATTATCTACCAATCAACTGCCTCTGTGGCAGTCGGCCACTCCCTCCAAGGCAACGGGCCACAGGCCCGAGAGGGTGAAAGAAAAGCTGCACCGGGAGCGGTCATGTCGGAGACAAGGAGAGCAATCAGATGCGTAGGTCCCCACAGAATCCAAAGGACTGAAACTTTTTATTGCACGCCAGCACCACTGTATCCTACGACAGCGCTGTCAGTCAACTTTGCACGGGCAGAGGTAGGGGGGTGTTTCGTCCACACCATCTAAGTACATATCTCCCTAGTTAGTTCTAAATTTTAGTTGGGGATGGTTAACGAATGCTTCTACAGGGCGGGAAGCATAGAGTGGGGGGAATGGCGGGGTTGGGGAATTATTTTTATGTTCAATTGTTTGGTTTGTTTTATTTGATTATTTGCTTGCCAACACCAGTTGCATCACACAACCCTGCTTTACCTATGTGTCTAGCTCCTTGGCTCTGCAGGGCCGGACTCTGATGGGGCACCATCTGAAGGGGGAAACTGATAACTCACATGGAGATCCATTATAATGCATCACCACCGCCACCATGGGGACACACTTGGTCATGACCTGGAATGTTAACGGGTGGATTAGTTTGGGTAGATTGTATTAAGGGGTGGGGGATATACTTCAGTTTGCGCAGAGACACAACCCTATGGTCCTACTTCTCCAGGAAACTCACAGGGACACAATTGCCACTTCCTAGCCCTTAAAGGCTATGATAGGGTGTACCACGGGGGATACACTTGTGGATCCCGCGGTGTGGCTATCCTCCTACACCGGACATTACCCCTGGTGGTGACAAGATTTACACGGGATGATCAGGGCCGGTATGTGATCCTGGAGGGCTCTCTTGAAGGCACTTTGTACAATATAATGAGTGTATATGTCCCACCTGCACACACCAATGTTCCCTGGAAACCCTCAGAGACCTGATAGCTGCCATGCCTCTCGGAGTGACTATTGTGGAGGAGGATTTCAATGATGCCATAGGACAGCTGGACTGGCACAGACACTAGGGGAGGACCCCAGAGGCAGGGGAATGGTTTAGCAGAATGTTCAACTGGATTGGGACTCGGCGACTCCTGGCGCTTATGGAACCCTGGGAAACAGGAATACACTCCTGGTTCAACGGTGCATGGTTCGCTGTCTCTCATAGACTATCTGTTTCTCCTGACCTCTGACCTGTTGCAGACCTCAGGGTTGCATATACTCCCCGCGGGTTATCGGACCAACTGGCGTGGCGTCTCAATGCAAGACTCCTAGTTGACAAATAGTTTGTGGAATGCCTGGCTGCCGAATTAAAAGCCTTCCTAGACTTAAATAAAGGCATGGTAGACTCAGCAGGGGTGCTCTGGGAGGCATACAAGGCCTCAATGAGAGGTATCTTTCTATGCTAGCGGGATAGAACAGAAAAAACTGAGCCGAATTACAGAGCTAGAAGCCTCGATACGGGAACGGGGGGATTCAAATGCACTCAAGTTAGCGATAGATAGAATAGCCCTGCGCACGGTGTACCTGGAAGAAGCTCGGAAATGTGGGATGGCCGCCAAGCGGAGGGCGTACAAGTGGGGGGCACAAATCGAGCAAGCTCCTACAATGGTATAGGAAGCTGGCTCTGTATATGAAATTGCCACTAGGTGGTAATACCATGCACAGAGTCCAGGGGTTCCCCAAAAGTGTACAGGGCTCAATGTAAAACCAAAGTGCTCTATTAGTGGTAGTGGGGCGAGCAGCCTTAGGCCTAACAAAGAGTGTAAGACATTTATTGCACAACAGTGATCAATCATGGACACACGACTCAAGAAGGAGATGCAGACAAATTTTAGGAAATTATACTTTATTTTAATTTTTATTCTAAGACCAAGATCTTCACAATAAGGTAAGTGTGTTTTTCACTAAAAATACTTTTCACTTTGAAAAGTCGATACTTCAAAACTTTCTGCACAGTTCAGTGTTAACCTATGGGGAAAACAATATCTCAGTTAAACAAGTAGGTGATGCACTAAAAATTCCTGTCTTCAGACCCAAAAGTCAGCAAGGGTCAGGTGAGGACCAAAACTGCACCACCAGTGGCAGCCGGGTGCAGAGGTCAAAATCTGAGTTCGGCTCAATGCTTTTCAATGGAGACTGGGGGTGCCTGGAGCCACATTGCTTGCAGGTAGGTAAATCAGTTCCAGGTGCCAAGCTTTGGGGTGTTAGCACAAGCACAGGAGGGGCTACAAAGCAGCACCAAACATACACTCCAGCGGCACAGGCGTGGCTGGTGCAGGGTGCAAATTCAGCGGCTTGCGCCCAATGGTTTTCAATGGAGATTCTTGTTTTGGCAAACAGGCTGCAGGCTTTGCACCTGAGATTACAGGAGGGAGACCAACAACAGCAGAGGTAAGTAGAGATGTAGGGGGTTGTTACGGCACTGTCGTTTCAACTCACAAAGGCCCAGGGGCTTTCGGATGCAGGGTGCCTTTCGCCGTCGAAGTCTTCTTACTGTAGCTGGTCGCAGTCGGGCGAGCCTCTGGATTCACACTGCAGGCACTGCTGTGGAGATGGTCAGCCAACGCAGGACATGAGGTCAGGATCGCTGGGGAGACTTCACTGCACTGGTGAGCCACTCAGGCGTGGCCGTCGGGTGCAGAGTGGGCTGGATCCGGAGCCCTTGGAGTCTGTTTCTTATGGACAGGTATGCTGTCCATGGGAGATTGGAGTCTTTTTCGAAGGCAGCAGTCCTCCCAGGGTTTTCAGAGGTCGCTGGCTGCAAGACTTCTGCAGGTTCGCAGAAGCTGGAAACAAGCCGGTAGCATTTTGGCGAAGGCAGTCATCGTCTTCAGTCTTCTCTGTAGGGTCGTCTTCTTGCTTCTTAGGTCGTTGCAAATCTGGTTTCTAGGTCTGGGGGAGCCACCTAAATAATAGATTTAGAGGCGTTTCAGAGGAGTAGCAGGTAGGGCCAATAGGCACCTTTCCTGGGGTGACTACACGCTTTATTATGCCACCCTCCTGTGGGGGGGGGCATAGACCTAACCCTGATTGGAGGGGTCTCCCCATGTTTAGGATGGGGGAGGGACTGAAAGATGTGCTTCACGTCGCCTCCCCCACCTTAGGGGTAGAGTTGACAGAGGTAGGCACACCTCATATTCTCCTGAGTTTTCCCGCTGGTTTCCCGCCCACAGTGGGGGTGTAAACCAGGGGCTGCCATCTGCTGCTAGCAGCAGAGTCTGGGGGTCGCATTACAAAGGCGGCAGGCCTTTGAAGCTTCCCTCTGCAGACACTGGCCCATCCTGGGGGAGAAGGAGTGACACCTATGCCCAGGATGTGCATTGTTTCTGGTCCCAGAGAGCATGGACTCTCTACCCGGGGTACAGAAACATGTCTGGTGGTGGCTGGCTGCCTACCGCCGGTCAGAGGCCACACCAGGGATTGGTAGGTTTTCAGGGGGCATCTCTGAAGTGCCCTCTGGGTACATGGTTCAATAAATCACACACTGGCATCAGTTTGGATTTATTCAGAGTAGTAGTTTGGTACCAAACACTCCTGTGTTCAGTGAAGCCATCATGGTGCTGTGGAACTCGAGTTGTCGAGTTTCCAGCCCATGTAATCTCTATGGCTTCACTGGCATTTACAATATTAAGGGATGGACCCCAATATTGTAGGGGCACATCTGCTCATGCAGATATGCCCTCACCTGTGGTATAGTGCACGCTGCCTTAGGGCTGTGAGGCCTGCTAGAGGGGTGACTTACCTATACCTTCAGGCAGTGCTAGCTGGCATGGCACTCATGCAGGGTGCCATATCAACTTTTTTGTTTTCTCCCTCCCAGGGGCATGCAAGCTGCAAGGGCAGTGGCATGGTCCTAATGAAGAGGGCCCCTGGGGACCCTCTTCAGCTCCCAGGCCCAAGGTCCAGAGGGCGCCACTTACTTGGGACTTAAAGGGGGTAGAAGTACCAATTGGGGATATGTTTTTAGGGAAGAAGCAATGGCACAGGTGACCTGGATGGCAGGGACCCTGTGTACTACAATTGAAACCACATCAAAACCAGGCAAAAATTGGGGGCTAGCCATGCAAAAAGAGGCACTTTCTCACAGTTGGCTAGCTGGGGTGCTGCTCCCTTGGTGGGCCCAGGGGTCAACAGAACGATGTACCGGGCAGCTGCAGTCGGGACACCTCCACTCCAAGGGAGATGCTGCGGGGTCCAGGAAGTGCTGGGCAGACCTCCAAGGGTTTGGGGAGGCTGTCCCGCTTCTGGATAAGTCGGTGTTGGTGATTGTCTGGCTTTTCTTTTCCCCTTCTTCAGACAGATGAATCCGAGTTCCTGGTGTCAGGGAGCCACCTAAATACTCAATTTAGGGGTGTCAAGGGGAGTGAAGGGTAATAGCCAATGGCCTACTTACCTCTGGTCACTACATGAACACTTCCTGTGGGGGGGTGGGCATAACCCTGTTCCAGAGTTCCTAATTCCACCAAAATCAAGATGGCGGAACCCTTCTTTCATGGAGCACATCAGGTAGCCCACCTTAGAGGTGTGGCTAGCCTAGTGGTGAAACACGCCTGCTACATAACTAATTTCCCGCCTGTCCTGGTGCCAAATGGACCTCAGGGCAGGGTGTGGCATCTCTCAGGTCTGGGGAAAGCTGGGTTCGCATAGCAAAGGCGGCAGTGGCTTTGAATCCCCTGTCCTTGAAATGCAAAACCACTAGCCATCCTGCTGGAGGAGCTGTGAACGCCTTTCTCCGGAGCAGGCATTGTTTCTGGTCTCAGAGAGAACAGGCACCCTCCTGTAGGGGGTCAGAAACTTGTCTGTGGTGCAGGCTGGTTGATACAAGTCAATTAGTACACTAGATGCTGGTAGGTTTTTCCGGGGGCGCCTCTAAGGTGCCCTCTGGGTATATGTCATAATAAATCTGGCTATGGCAACAGTACAGATTTATTAAGACAAAGTGTTCGATACCAAACTCTTTAGGTTTCAGTAAAGCCATCATACAGCTGTGGGGAACTCCTAATGACCAGTGCCCAGTACATATACTTAAGATGGCTTCTCTGTTAACTTGTACTATCTAGTAATTGAACTAGACAGTACAGGGGCATATCTGCTCATACAGATAGGTCATCAAATGTAATATAATGCACCCTGCCTTAGGGCTATAAGGCCTGCTGTAGGGGTGATTTACATATATTAGATGCAGTGACTTTGGCATGAAACACAGTGAATGTGCCATGTGTTGTTTTCACACATGGTTTGCACCATGACATGCAGTTTGCAATGGCAGCCTACATTAAATTTGTAGGGGGGTCCCTTAGGGTGGCATAATACATGATGCAGCCCTTGGGGACCCTCTTTAGTACTCATGCTCTAGGTACCAGGTGTAGGAAGCTGGCTCTCTATGTAGTGCACATGAGGTACACTGTGCAGAGTCCAGGCGGCTGTTAGAAATGGGATCTCTAGTTGGCAAGGGCTTGCACCTTTGTCCAAGTAGGGACCCTTCTTCCTAGTCAGGGTAAGGGTGTTACACTCGTGAAGTAACCCCTGCTCACCCTCGTGGTAGCTTGGCACGAGCAGTCAGGCTTAATTCAGAGGCAGTGTGTAAAGCATTTGCACATAACCAACAGTAATACAGGGTAAGCACTACAAACGGACACCACACCAGTTTAGAAAAATAACCAATTTTTATATACTCAAGACAAGACCAATTACGGCAAAAATCAACAATACTATACTTTAAAAACGAATGCTTGATAAGGGAACTTCTTCTTTGCAGGAATAGTTCAAAAACAAAGTTCGTACGAGTCGGTATCTCCGTCCGAGCCTACCGCGATGCTGAAAACCACAGAGTCTAACAGTTCCAGCCGACCGCGTCGATACGGGCCAGCAGAGTCGTGAACAGACTTGGTCACAGTACCTTTCTCGTTGTGGCTGGTACGGAGTGTACGAGCCGGTCGGCGTTCGTCGCGGTTGCGGTGCAAGACGGAGCGATGCAAGGTGCGGTGTCCCTCGATGCGGTGCAGGCAGCGGCTCGATGAGCGTCGTGCAGACGGAGTCGGTGAGTCCAAGGCGTGCGATGCAGGGTGAGACGATGCTCGATGCGGTGATGACAGGTTGCGATGCAGGCGACCAAGCCGGAGTGCGGGAGCTGGCGTCGGACAGCGGTGCGAGTCGGAGCGGTGCGTCGCAGACGTGCGAGCGGTGCCCCAAATGCGGTGCGGTCACGACTCTTGAGCCAGTTGCAGCGACCGCGTCGTCGGGTCCGGCTGGTTCAGTGAAGCGATGCGAACTGCGGTGCCCACAGGTCACGGTGCAAGCAGCGGCTCGATGTTGGCGGCGTCGGACGTCGCCCACGTTGAGACCAGGGTTGCGATGCGTGGCGATGCGTTCTGCGGTGCAAACAGGTCACCGGCCAGGGATGGATTCGGTTGACGGAGTCGGTTGCAGTTCCCTTCCTCTGTGGCAACTGAAACAGCGTTCCAGAAGCGGTACCCAGAGGCTTGTGAAGTCTTTGTAGTCCCTGAGACTTCTTAACAGGAGGCCAGCTCGGTTCCAGGCCCTTGGAGATACTCAGCACAAGTTTGTAGAAAGTTCCTTCCTTTCACTGCCCAAGGCAGAAGCAGCAGCTGCAGGCCAACCCAACAAAGCAACAACACAGCAAAGGGGCAGTACTCCTCCTGGCAGCTCTTCCAGCTCTTCGTCTTGGCAGGTTCCTTGATTCCAGCGAGATCTAAATTCATGGGGTCAGGGCCCCAATATTTATATCCCAAATTCCTTTGTTCTCTGAAGGCAGAGAGGCCTTTGCCTAGTCCAAACCAGTTCTGGAGCACTTTGTTGACAAGTCTCCGTCCCTTCTTTCAGTGAATAGGCCAGGGACATGAGACGCACCACAGGAGGTGGAGCCAGCATTGTGGAGGGAAGGCACTGTCCTATTCAGGGCCCAGGTGCAACTCCTCCCACCCATCTACATGTAGATCTTGCTATTCAGCCCTGTGCTGACTCACCCTGTCTCCTGGCATCCCCCAGCCCCTGTCACTCACACTCCAGACAAGGAATACACAACCTCGCAGAGGCAGGCTTGGATGGTTAGACAAGAAAATACCCACTTTCTAAAAGTGGTATTTTCAAACACAGAATGTTAAAACCAACTTCACTAAAAGATGCATTTTATCATTCTGAGTCCAGGCATACTAAACTCGAATTTCTACCATGTTCCCGGGGTCAGTTAGGATTATAAGCTGTAATAATCAAAACTGCCCGTTCTGGCCTATGGGGAACAGGTAGCCTTGCAATAGTGAAAAACGAACTAGGCTGTAATTCACTATCAGGACATGCCACACACACCAGGGCATGTCCTACCTTTCGCATACAACGCACCCTGCCCACAGGGGTACCTTGGGCCTACCTTAGGGGTGACTAACATGTAGCAAAGGAAGGTTTAGGGACTTGCAAGTGTGTGCACTTGCCAAGTCGACATGGCAGCCCCAGGCTGCGCACAGGCTCTGCGATGGCAGGCCTGAGTTACACTTTACGGGCTGTTTGCGTGGGTGGCACAATCCAGTGCTGCAGCCCACCAACAGCATTTGGTCTATAGGCCCTGGCACTCGCAGTGCACTTTACAAGGGACTGACACATAAACCAAATAGGCCAATCATGGAAACACCAATCCATAACACATTTTATACAGGAGCACTTGCACTTTCCCACTGGACAGCAGTGAGGAAAGTGCGCAGAATCATTACACCAGCAAAAACAGAGTCAAAACCGGGAGGTCAGAAAGCAAAAAGTCTGGGGAAACACGCCAAAAGATGCCAAGTCTAACACATGTCCCCTCCAGCTGAAAGTAGGGAGAACTACCCAACCCCATTGGAGTTCTCTTCACTAAGGCGGAAGAACCTGGACAGACCATCTGCGTTGGCGTGTTCTGTACCAGGACGGTGTTCCACCGTGAAGTCCATTCCCTGTAGGGAGATATGGACCACCTCAGCAGTTTTGGATTCTCACCCCTCATTTGCATCAACCATCTGAGGGGCCTGTGGTCTGTCTGAACCCGGAAGTGAGTCCCAAACAGGTATGGTCTCAACTTCTTCAGCGCCCAGACCACAGCAAAAGCTTCCCTTTCTATGGCACTCCACCTCTGTTCCCTGGGAAGTAGTCTCCTGCTAAGGAAGACTACAGGCTGATCCAGGCCCTCTTCGTTCAGTTGTGAGAGCACCGCTCCCACACCATGCTCTGAAGCGTCAGTCTGCACGACGAATTCCTTGGAGAAGTCGGGTGCCTTGAGCACGGGCGCCGTGCACATGGCTGCCTTCAGGGCATCAAAAGCTTTCTGGCAGGACTCAGTCCAGATCACTTTCCTGGGCTGCCTCTTAGAGGTCAGCTCTGTTAAGGGGGCAACAATGGTGCCATAGCCCTTAACAAATCTCCTATAGTAGCCGGTGAGACCTAAGAAGGCTCTCACCTCTGTCTGGGTCTTGGGGGTTCCCAAGCCAGAATGGTGTCAATCTTGGGTTGTAGGGGCGCCACCTGGCCGCTTCCTACCTGGTGTCCCAAGTACACCACAGAACCCTGCCCGATCTGGCACTTACTGGCCTTGATCGTGAGGCCTGCACCTTGCAGAGCCCTCAACACTTTCTCAAGGTGCTGTAAATGTTCTTCCCAGCTGGAACTGAACACAGCAATGTCATCCAGGTAGGCGGAACTGAAATCCTCCAGCCCAGCCAACACCTGATTGACCAACCTCTGAAAGGTGGCAGGGGCATTCTTCAACCCAAAGGGCATCACCCGGAATTGGTAATGACCTTCTGGGGTTGAGAATGCTGATCTCTCCTTGGCCCCATCGGTTAAGGCAATCTGCCAGTACCCAGACGTCAAATCAAACGTGCTGAGGAACCGGGCTGCTCCCAACCGATCAATGAGCTCATCAGCTCTGGGGATGGGATGCGCGTCAGTCCTGGTGACGGCATTGAGCCCGCGGTAGTCCACACAAAACCGGAGTTCTGGAGTGGCACCGGGCGCCGCAGCCTTTGGGACCAAGACCACTGGGCTGGCCCAAGGACTGTGGGAGGGCTCAATCAACCCTAACGCCAACATCTTAGAGACCTCCTCCTTGATGCTGGCTCTGACACGGTCAGTCAACCTGTAAATCTTTTGCTTCACAGGAGGGCTGTCACCAGTGTCCACGTCATGGGTACACCAGTGAGTAACACCGGGGGTCAGAGAGAACAGTGGGGCGAACTGCCCCAACAACTGGTGACAGTCCCCCTGCTGCTCCTGAGTCAGAGTAGGGGAGAGGATCACACCTTCTACTGACCCATAATGCTCCTTGGTAGACAGGAGGTCAGGGAGAGGCTCACTCTCCTCTTCCACCCCATCATCTGTCGCCAAGAGCATACTCACTTCGGACCTCTCGAAGTGGGGCTTGAGGCGGTTCACGTGAAGGACCCTCAAAGGGTTCCTTGGAGCCTGCAAATCCACCTGGTAGGTGACATCACTTTTGCGCTCCTTTACCTCATATGGCCCAGTCCACTTGTCCTGCAAGGCACAAGGTGCCACTGGGGCCATGACCCACACTTTTTGCCCAGGTTGAAATTCGACCAGAGTGGCATTCTGGTCATACCATCTCTTCATTTCTTCCTGGCTTGCTTCTAGGTTCGCCTGAGCGAGTTTCCTGAAGCGGGCAGTTTGGTTTCTAAAGGCCAGCATGTAGCTAAATACATCCTGGGGAGTTTTCCTGGGAGCTGCCTCCCAGCCTTCCTTTACCAAACTCAGAGGTCCTCTGACAGGGTGGCCATACAGGAGCTCAAAGGGGCTGTACCCAAGAGACTTCTGAGGCACCTCCCTGTATGCAAAGAGTAGGCATGGCAAGAGGACGTCCCACTTACGCCTCATGGGTTCTGTTAGACCCTTGATCATGCCTTTCAAGGTCTGGTTGAATCTCTCCACCAGACCGTTTCCTTGTGGGTGGTAAGGAGTGGTGAACTTGTAGGTTACACCACACTCCTTCCACAGGGATGTCATATACTTGGATATGAAATTGGTCCCCCTATCAGAAACCACCTCTCTGGGGAATCCCACACGGGAAAAGATCCCCATTAACGCCCGGCCCACCACTGGCGCCGTCGTTGTCCTGAGAGGGATTGCCTCCGGGTACCGGGTGGCATGGTCCACCAAGACCAGGATGTACCTGTTGCCCATGGCTGTCTTGGGATCCAGTGGCCCCACAATATCCATCCCTACCCTTTCAAAGGGTGTTCCAACAACAGGAAAAGGTTGGAGAGGAGCTTTGACCTTCCTCCCACTCTTACCACTTGCCTGGCAAGTTTGGCAAGACCTACAGTGTGCATCTGACTGCCTTCGCATTTGGGGCCAAAAGAAGTGGGTGACAAGCCTGTCAAAGGTCTTGTCCTGCCCCAAATGTCCTGCCAAAAGCACGTCATGAGCCAGACCCAGTAGGAAGGTCCTGAAGCGCTGGGGTACCACCGGCACACGGGCTGACCCAGGCTCAGCAACCTTAGGCTCACTGTATAGGAGACCACTCTCCCAGTAGATCAGATGTGACCCGGACAGATTACCAGCTGCCTGGTCTGCAGCCTGCCACCGCAGACCCTCCAGAGTAGGGCACTCGTTCTGCTCCCTGCAGAACTCCTCCCTGGTGGGACCCCCTTCTTGCTGCCAATGGGTCAGCTCAGAGATGTCTCCCAGTTCGGCTACCTGCTCCCCTGTAGGCACCGGGCGTCCCCCTCGAGGTCCGCCTCCTCCCGGTCCGTGGGAACTTCGGGGGCCGGTTTCCCGCGCCCCTGCCCTTTCTCTTGGCAGGGACTTGGGCCACTGTTCCAGGCTCCAAGTCCTCTTGATCACCCTTTCTGGCTGCCATTGACCGAGTAGACACGCATGCCCACTCTGGCAACCCAAGCATCTCCAAGTGGGACCTGAGCTCAACATCCTTCCATAAGGACTGCTCCAGGTCGTTTCCTAGCAGACAATCTACAGGCATGGTAGGGCTCACAACCACCCTCAAGGGACCTGAGACCCCCCCCCATTCAAAGGGTACCTGCGCCACCATACACTGGCGCTCAGAGTTGTCGACAGCAACTACTTGGTGGAATGCTCCTGGGACTACTTGCTTCTCAGACACCAGGTGACACCGGACTGAGGTCACACTGGCTCCAGTATCTCTGAGAGCCTCTACCCTGTTCCCATTGATGGTCACCCAGGTGCTATATTTCTTTGTGTTAGGGGGCACCTGGTTTCCTGGGACCATCTCACTGTCCCCTAGTGAGACAAGGGTCATTTCTGCGGGATCCCCACCCTCCGGTGGGCACCCCTCCTCCCCAAGCGCTACACTAGCCAACACTTTGGACTGTCCACCGGTGGGTGGCTGTGTCCCCTTTGGGCACTTGGGGTCCCCCTTAAAGTGACCTACCTGGTCACATGCATAACACTTGCGGGGGCCGGTCTCAACAGGCTTCCCTGTAGAGACCCCTTTCTTCTTATCACCGGGGGCTGGGAACCTTTACCCTGGGTACCAGTTTGGGGCCCTTTAGAGAACGCCTGTGCTTTACCCTTGTCCCCCCCACCTTTCTGCTGGGGACCCTGCCCACCTTTGGCTGAGTCTCCCCCAAACGCTTTCTTGTGGACCCTGGTACTCACCCAGCGGTCCGCTTCCATAGCAAGCTTCCTGGGGTCAGTTAGCTTACTATCAACTAGGTGCTGGCGCAGATCTGCAAAACATAGACTAGACAAGTGCTCCCATGCAATCAAGTTGTAGAGCCCCTGAAAATCTGTCACATTACTGCCCTTTACCCAGCCATCCAGAGACCTGCAGAACACATCCACACATTCCAACCAAGTGTTGGCATCAGACTTCTTACTGGACCTGAACTGATCCCTGTACTTTTCAGGAGTAAGACCATACTTAGTGAGAAGGGCATCCTTCATGTCAGCATAGGTGAGGTGATACCCCTTACCCAAAGCTATCAGAGCATCCCTTGCTTCTTCAGGGAAAAGTGGCCACAATCCTGCTCCCCAATTCTCCTCAGGGACCCCATTCATGTGTATGGCTGCCTCATAACCCTGAAACCACCTTTGTATGTCATCCCCCTTCTTGAACTCCTTGCCTACGTTCTTGGGAATGTGCACAATCCTGTCTGCCTTTCTGGACGAATTGCTGCCACCATCTGAGCCTGACTTACTCCTAAGTTCTAGCTCCTTCAGTTCTCTCTCATGCTCTAAGAGCATCTTCCTCTCCTCTATGGCCAATCTCTTCTCCTCCCGCTCACTCTCCAGCCTGAGCTTCTGCAGCTCAAACTGCCTTGCCTCCCGCCTGTCCTCCAGCTCCTCTGGGGATAGACTGCTGCTGCCTGACCTTTCGGGTTCCCCCCTACCCAAAAGCATATCCACCCTGGAAATAGGCTCCTCCACCTCCTCACTGAGATTACCAGGCTGCCCACTGGCATGTCTGGCTGCTACCCAGGCCCTCAGCGCCTTCTGTAGCTCCTCCTTCCTTGTGAGGCCTTTAATTTGGACTTTCAGGTTTTTACAAATTGCTCGTAGTTCCTTTACGGCGTAGGTTTCCAACCTATCCTCCTCAAAGATAATTTCCAGAGATGCAACGGATGATGCAGCTGTGTCAGGCATGACAAAAGTAGTGAGTTGAAAACTGGCAAGATCAAAAATAGGCCAAAAGAAAAAGAACCAGTATGTGGTACGTAATGGTCTGCGATATGGTAGTAGTGCACACCAATCACTGTAAGTCAAGTGCAAACACAAGTCCTATCCTCAACGCTGACAACCAATGTTAGAAATGGGATCTCTAGTTGGCAAGGGCTTGCACCTTTGTCCAAGTAGGGACCCTTCTTCCTAGTCAGGGTAAGGGTGTTACACTCGTGAAGTAACCCCTGCTCACCCTCGTGGTAGCTTGGCACGAGCAGTCAGGCTTAATTCAGAGGCAGTGTGTAAAGCATTTGCACATAACCAACAGTAATACAGTGTAAGCACTACAAACGGACACCACACCAGTTTAGAACAATAACCAATTTTTATATACTCAAGACAAGACCAATTACGACAAAAATCCACAATACTATACTTTAAAAACGAATGCTTGATAAAGTAACTTCTTCTTTGCAGGAATAGTTCAAAAACAAAGTTCGTACGAGTCGGTAGCTCCGTCCGAGCCTACCGCGATGCTGAAAACCACAAAGTCTAACAGTTCCAGCCGACCGCGTCGATACGGGCCAGCAGAGTCGTGAACAGACTCGGTCACAGTACCTTTCTCGTTGTGGCTGGTACGGAGTGTACGAGCCGGTCGGCGTTCGTCGCGGTTGCGGTGCAAGACGGAGCGATGCAAGGTGCGGTGTCCCTCGATGCGGTGCAGGCAGCGGCTCGATGAGCGTCGTGCAGACTGAGTCGGTGAGTCCAAGGCGTGCGATGCAGGGTGAGACGATGCTCGATGCGGTGCTGACCGGTTGCGATGCAGGCGACCAAGCCGGAGTGCGGGAGCTGGCGTCGGACAGCGGTGCGAGTCGGAGCGGTGCGTCGCAGACGTGCGAGCGGTGCCCCAAATGCGGTGCGGTCACGACTCTTGAGCCAGTTGCAGCGACCGCGTCGGTCGGGTCCGGCTGGTTCAGTGAAGCGATGCGAAGCGAACTGCGGTGCCCACAGGTCACGGTGCAAGCAGCGGCTCGATGTTGGCGGCGTTGGACGTCGCCCACGGTGAGACCAGGGTTGCGATGCGAAGCGGGGCGATGCGGTCTGCGGTGCAAACAGGTCACCGGCCAGAGATGGATTCGGTTGATGGAGTCGGTTGCAGTTCCCTTCCTCTGTGGCAACTGAAACAGCGTTCCAGAAGCGGTACCCAGAGGCTTGTGAAGTCTTTGTAGTCCCTGAGACTTCTTAACAGGAGGCCAGCTCGGTTCCAGGCCCTTGGAGATACTCAGCACAAGTTTGTAGAAAGTTCCTTCCTTTCACTGCCCAAGACAGAAGCAGCAGCTGCAGGCCAACCCAACAAAGCAACAACACAGCAAAGGGGCAGTACTCCTCCTGGCAGCTCTTCCAGCTCTTCGTCTTGGCAGGTTCCTTGATTCCAGCGAGATCTAAATTCATGGGGTCAGGGCCCCAATATTTATATCCCAAATTCCTTTGTTCTCTGAAGGCAGAGAGGCCTTTGCCTAGTCCAAACCAGTTCTGGAGCACTTTGTTGACAAGTCTCCGTCCCTTCTTTCAGTGAGTAGGCCAGGGACATCAGACGCACCACAGGAGGTGGAGCCAGCATTGTGGAGGGAAGGCACTGTCCTATTCAGGGCCCAGGTGCAACTCCTCCCACCCATCTACATGTAGATCTTGCTATTCAGCCCTGTGCTAACTCACCCTGTCTCGTGGCATCCCCCAGCCCCTGTCACTCACACTCCAGACAAGGAATACACAACCTCGCAGAGGCAGGCTTGGATGGTTAGACAAGAAAATACCCACTTTCTAAAAGTGGTATTTTCAAACACAGAATGTTAAAACCAACTTCACTAAAAGATGCATTTTATCATTCTGAGTCCAGGCATACTAAACTCGAATTTCTACCATGTTCCCGGGGTCAGTTAGGATTATAAGCTGTAATAATCAAAACTGCCCGTTCTGGCCTATGGGGAACAGGTAGCCTTGCAATAGTGAAAAACGAACTAGGCTGTAATTCACTATCAGGACATGCCACACACACCAGGGCATGTCCTACCTTTCGCATACAACGCACCCTGCCCACAGGGGTACCTTGGGCCTACCTTAGGGGTGACTAACATGTAGCAAAGGGAAGGTTTAGGGACTTGCAAGTGTGTGCACTTGCCAAGTCGACATGGCAGCCCCAGGCTGCGCACAGGCTCTGCGATGGCAGGCCTGAGTTACACTTTACGGGCTGTTTGCGTGGGTGGCACAATCCAGTGCTGCAGCCCACCAACAGCATTTGGTCTATAGGCCCTGGCACTCGCAGTGCACTTTACAAGGGACTGACACATAAACCAAATAGGCCAATCATGGAAACACCAATCCATAACACATTTTATACAGGAGCACTTGCACTTTCCCACTGGACAGCAGTGAGGAAAGTGCGCAGAATCATTACACCAGCAAAAACAGAGTCAAAACCGGGAGGTCAGAAAGCAAAAAGTCAGGGGAAACACGCCAAAAGATGCCAAGTCTAACAGCGGCCCTTACTGGTTTACAGGGGTTAGAATAATAATCCCAAATGCTCTCTTTTGTGGTAGTGTGGGCGAGCAGTTTAGGATTATCAGAGCATAATAATAAGCTTTTGTTGCACACGCAGAGTCAGTAAGTGAGACACACACGCATTAAAGAAATCCAACACCAATTTATAAAAATAGCACAGATTTTTATATGAATTTAGACACCAAGATCATCGTAATCGGGTAAGTCCTTTTCGAGAGAGTGATTTTTCAAGAAATAGAAAATGCACTGTATCTGTATCTTTAAAGCGGTAATGTTATCCAGTGGAGAAAAACATATACTGCATACGGTCACTTGTGAACGGATTACAGGACTGTTCTTCAGGACTTTGTATGGGGCAAGGTCAAGGGCATCCCAACAGATCACGTCGGTCGGCTCTGGGACGTCCGGGTGCAGAGGTGCTCTTTGGCGTCGGGTGTCCCGTTAAAGTCAATGGGAAACAGTCCTGTTGTAAAGGGGCTGCAAGCAGGGACTGGGGGCCAGTCCGGTTGATCCCACAGGGAGGCTCAGGCCTTGAGGGTCTTGGGCATTCAAGAACACTGTCGGTCCACTCGAAATCTGGCTGGTAGGCTCATGTGCAGTGGTGCTTTGTCCCCTGGGGTCACGCTGCCAGAGACTCTCGCGGTTCTAGGTACCTGCAGAAAGAGGCTGCAGGAGGCGACTGTGGGACCATTCTGGCCAAACCCAAGGGTGGGTTCAGCTCTTAAGGTTCTCAGGACCCCATTGGCACCGTCGCCTCACTCTGACTCAGGCTGTGGGGCACGGTGCAGGGGTGCTTTGAGGCGTCAGGTTGCGGATGTCAGAGACTCACTATAGGTCTTGGTGACCTGGTGCTGAGGGGTAATAGGGCAGCAGGCCACTCTTGGGGCTGGCCTGGTGGATCCTGACGTCCCTAGGCATTAGGTCTGCCCTTGTGCTGTTTGAGTCTGGTTTGGACCACCAATAAGTGTTGTTTTAGGCAACTGCTCCAGTACCCAAGGTATTGGCACTGGGTAGCTCCTCGGGGTCCTGGCATCTCCAAACTTGGCAAGGAGACAGATCTGACCTCCTGGAGCATGAAGACCTTCTCTTCTGCACTGCTTCTTCGGTGAGCCAGATGGCTAGCAACGCAGTGGGCCGGCAAATGCTTTGTGGTGCCTGCAGCTGCAGGGGAGTTGCTCCTCTACTGTAAGGAAGACCTTTTACGGTTTTGGAGGTGCGGGGCAGTCCTCCAAGGGTTTTAGGGAGGATATTCAGCTCTTGGTGAAGTCGGTCCCAGTGATGGTTGAAGTGCAAGCAGCCTGACAGGTTTTTGCACCAATCTTTGCTGCAGGTCTTCAGTTCTCGCTCTCTTCGGTCCTTCTTCTTTCTCCTCGCTTCCCAGTACGCGCATCTGATTTCCTGGTGTCGGGGTGCCACCTAAATACTCCATTTAGCAGCGTTAAATGCAGTAAAGGGTAGTAGCCAATGCACTTCTTATCCTTGGGGTCACTACACCCCCTAGATAACCACTTCCTGTGAGCAGTGGGTATCACCCTGTCCCAGAGTTCCTAATTCCACAGCACAAGATGGTGGAATTCTTTCTTTTGTGTTTACTTCAGGCTGCCCACCCTAGAGATGTGCCCAGCCTTGAGGTGCAACACGCCTCCTTGCATAGCTAATTGCCCGTCTGTCCTGGTGTCAAATGGGCCTCCGGGCAGGGGGTGGCATCCTCCAGGTCTGGGGGAAGCCAGGCATGCATATCAAAGGCAGTGTGCTCTTTGACGCTCCCTGCCTTGACATGCTAATTTACTAGCCTTTCTGCTGGAGGAGGTGTAGACACCTTCTGCCAGAGCAGGCATTGTTTCTGACCGCTGAATCCGCGGCTCTCACCTCCTTGGAGGTCAGAAACTTGTCTGTGGTGGCAGGCTGGACAGGACCAGTCAGCCAGCACACTAGATGACTAGTAGGGTTCAGGGGGTACCTCTGAGTGCATGGATTACTAAATCCATCACTGAAATCAGTGAGTGTTTTTTAATACGAGGTGTTTGATACCAAACACCATATGTTTCAGTTTAGCCATTATGTAGCTGGGAAACTCGTTTTGACCAGTGCATACCATAAGATGGCTTCCCAGTTCACTTGCAATATCTAGTAATAGAACTAGACATCACAGGGCATATTTGCTTCTGCAGATTTTATAATGCACCCTGCCTTAGGGCTCAAAGGCCTGCTTTAGGGGTGACTTACATATATTAAATGCAGTGACTTTGGAATGGCACAGAGGAATGTGCCATGTCATGTTTTCACTCATGGTTTGCACCATGACACACAGTCTGCAATGGCAGTCTGGGTGGAATCTGTGTGTGGGGCCCTTAGGGTGGCGTAAATTATGCTTCATCCCTTAGGGACCCTCTTTAGTACCCATGCCCTAAGTACTAGGAGTACCATTTACTAGGGACCGACAAGGGTGCTATAGTCTTTGGCCAATTGTAGAACAATCAGACATCACTTTGTTTAAAGGGAAGAGCACTGGCACGGAGGTCTGATCAGCAGGCCGCAGTGCACTGTCAGAGTCGAAAATCAGCATTCAGTAGCTAAAAAGAGGGCAACAGTGTGTGAGGGAGGGGGCATTGCAACAAAAACCCAGTTTCCTACACCAGGGGTACCACTTACTAGGGACTTACAGGGGTGCAAAAGTGTCTGCCAATTGTAACAGAATTAGACCATTTTACTTTGTTTTAGGGCGAGAGCATTGGTACTGGAGCCTGGTTAGCAGGCTTCAGTGCACTGTACAAGTCGAAACCAGCACCTAGTAGTGCTAATGGGGGCAAAAAGTGGGGGGACAACTTCAACAAAATTCCAGTTTCCTACACCGCCCCCTTCGGTAGGCAATTGCAATTTCGTTAGGGCTATACAGTAATTCCCGGAAGAAGCCGCAGAGAGGAACCATGGGTGGGTTTGTGAAATAGTAGAGTAATCTTTGATAAAGCACTCTTCCCCGTGGTGGCCAGTGGCAACCTCTTCCAGAATTTCACCTTTGACTTTAGTGCTGTCAGCGCAGATCTCAAGTTGCCTTTCAGGAGGTCAGTTGGGGAGTGATATAGGCGAACCCCTAAGTACCGGACTGCAGAAGTCCACCAGCTAAACGGTGTTCCTCCCAGACATATCTTTTGTGGGTCCAAATCGGGATGTAGCGGAAAAAGGGAGGACGTGCCCCAGTTGACCTTGTGGCCCATGTCCCTGGCAAACGGCTGTAACGCTTCCTAAATGGGGGATTGATCTGAACGGATGTCTCAAAGGTACAATAGTAGATCTTCAACGTACAGTAACACTGTGTGCGTCCAGTCCGCAAGGGGTATACTCTAGAGTTGGCCATTCCTCTGTAGTCAAATGGCGAGTGTCTGTATAGCCACTGCAAATAGCAGGGGGGAGAGCGGGCACTCCTGCCCAGGTGCCACACCCTACCAAGAACGTGGATGAAATGTAGTGTCCTAGCCGGACACAGGAGAGAGGTTTCTTATACAGTACCCACGTTTAGGCCAGGAGGCGTTTGCCCATGCCAATCTGTGCAAGAACCTGAAATAGGAAATCCAAGTCTAGCAAATCAAACGCCTTTTCCAGGTCGAGTACCAGGCACGCTGCAAATGGGAACCGCCCCTGCACCTGATTCCGAAAATGAAAGAGACGTCGAAGGTTTTATGAGGTGCTGCACCCCAGGACAAACCTATTTTGGCCTGGATGGATAAGTTCTGGAAGGACCTGTGCATGCCTGCTGGACAAGATTTTCCCTAGTATTTTGTAGTCTGCTCCTAGTGTGGCAATGGGTCAATATGAGGATACACAGACGTGGTCTCGGGCTGGCTTCAGGATTGACACCAGCAATGATCCCCGAAGGGATGGTGGTAGCTTCTCCGATTGTAGGGAGTCATTGTACATTTCTGCCAATCGAAGTGCCAGTCTGCCACCAAAAGTGCTGTCGTACTCTATGGGAAGGCCATTAAGGCCTGGAGTCTTGTTTCTGGCGAGGTCCGAAATCGCCTGTTTAACATCTGCCGCTGTGATCACAGCGTCCATGCCATCTTTTTGGTTCGCAGAGATCAGAGGAAGGGGTAGATGCGACAGAAATTATTCCTCCCTGGTGCCCAGGGAGGCGAGGCGCCTCATGCCTGAACTGATATGATGGTGGTAATTTTTGACATTCTGTAGGTGGGCATCCTTGCTGTGATGGCCATTTTACATGTTGCGGGCATCTTTTGGGTTATGGGATTTATACATGCATTACAATACCCATTCGTCACATAAATGTGCCCATTCTTGCCATAATGGGGGAAAACCCTGTGATTGGAAGCCATTCTTTTGGGGAATTGTGTTGCCAAATGTAATGTTTTGTCACAAATGCTTCCTGGGAAGAACCAGACTCGCTTGGGACACCATAAAATGACTGAAATATTCTTGTGCATCCCCCTTCAGAACCTTTTTTTCTATTTAAGATCTAAAAAGCACCATGCTGTCCAATTTCTTTTTTCTTTTTTTCAAAATGTTTTTTGGGAACTTGAAGTGAGGAATGGAAGCCTGAGCCCATTGGTGGCAGTTAAACTTGTTTGCTGCAATTTTGATTGCCCCATTACTTTCAAAGTGGACAGACCAGGCTCCTCTTCATTCAACAGCTCATTGGATGTCTTCTCTCTTTGTCCCAGTGGCTTCTTGTATAGTCAAAGTACAGAAGACTAAATTAAATAAAGCACTGCAGCTTATAGAACCAATAAATTCTGAATTCTGGGTACAAGGACAACAACTTCTTGTTATTGTGGCAGCCTGGCAGTCATTCCTGTACTGAGCAAAGGATGAGGACCTGGTGAAAGGAGTTCAATTTCACCAAGTTCACAGTAACAGATACCCCCCACTATCAATGGGGCACACTTTTGCAATGTTGAAGTTAGAGCGTCATTGCCCGAAAATGAAATTGTAGCACATAAAAATGCTGAAACTTATGGCAGTTTGTTACATCCTAAATCTTTTTCGGCATACATTGAGGCAACTCAAAGCTGATTTTAACACGTAACATAACTAATTACTACATAAAGAAGCAGAAAGAAAAGAGATAGAGGACCCTCTTTTAGGTATTGGCTCGTGGCCAGCAACATCTCCATCACAGCTGCTCACTTTTTGCGGGAATTTAAAATGAGCAAGCAGATGTTCTCAGCTAAATCATAAAGAAAGCCGTGAATCGGTTATCTATGTTGAGGTTCTTGGGTGTCAGGTAGCCATCACTGTGTGAAGTTTGAGGCAAGCCTTCTTGTGATGGATGAAAATGACACCACTTTATAAAACGCATTCTTGAGTTTTCTTCTTACTAAGAGCCTCACTTGGAGTGCCCTGGTTCAATTTATGTTTGTTTCAACCCACCTCTCTCTATGTTAAAGATACCAGGGATCCCTTTAATTCTGGGGGTGCGTAATTAATCAGGATTACAGGTTGAACCCTGGAAATCTCCTGAGTAATAAAGAATTGCTAGGGAAATCTGTAGTCGCAGGTGCGATTCCTTCAGTAATTTCTTTCTATGCTGCAGTTGTCCCCAGAGACTTCTGCTGCTGTCAGCACCTGAAATCTCCAAGGGAAACATGAACAGTCTGTGATAACTCCGTAAACATTTCGAAATTAGGGCCTAAAGCTTGACAGTTCTTTTCAGGTTACCGAGAAGATGGCTTCAGTTTTGATGGAGACAACTGTTCTTGTAAATTTTAAGTCTGTGAAAAGTGTGTGTCATGTGGGTCAGTAGCATTTCTAAATATTGATGCAAATATTTTCCTCTTCATTTGAACTCTAAATTGCAAGGTTACTGCCATTTTGTATTGACACAGAACATGCAAATGTTGTTGAATCTAAATTGTTGAGTAGAACTTTTGTGCCATGTCATGTGGTTATATTATAAAATAAAACCACTGTGGGACAATATCAATGGAAGTATTGAGTAAGTGACTGGTATTCGGTCTCCTGTGACCTGTTAGTTGCTTTTTTTCTGTGACAAAGTGACCGTTTGCTACGTTGAGGTCCAGGTCATTCTCATGAAACCTAATCTTAGTCAAATCATTATACTGCTCCAGTTTAGTGATCATAGTAATGGCCTATTTGAGTGAAAAAGGGGGAACTCAGCAATTTGGTGTGGTAGAACTTTGTGTGCCTCATTGGGTATTGAAAGTCAACATAAGATCTGGCCGAGATCCCTGTAGACTTTGAGCAAAACACATGGGATTTAACACGTTCAAAAGAGTTTGGGTTCTTTCATTGTTTTAAAGACAATTTCTTGGTCATAAAGTCTTGGTTTTCTAAATGAGCACATAATGAGCTTATGAATTTGGAAATAATTTTCAGGTGTCATTTGCAAAAAATAAAGAACCTTTTTATTTTTCACAACAGGTACCACTCCGATATTTAATTGCAATGCTATACATTAATTTCAGTCCTCTTTGGGATCCAGCTATTGAACTTATAACGTGAGTATAAACAAACAAGAAAATTGTGCCCTTTGTGTTTACATATTAAGTTAAAAGTAGCGAATGTTACAAAATAATGCATACTATTTCTTAAAGTAGTTTTGTATTTTATATACACAACTGGCTGGAAAGTTGTGTTTTTCTGACTAGACACATCAGAGAATGCCGCTCTCTGAATACATAGTTGCTAACAAATTATAACTCGGAATAATGAAATGACAGGGCCTTTCTTTTTAATGTTGCACTATTTGGGTCTCGGATTCCTTCACTATAGTTAAAGCAAGTCCTTTCGCTAACCTTGCAACCCATTGAATAAACATGAGAATTTTACCCACATTTCTGGGGCCACTGATTGGTAGCATAACCCTCTATTATTTCAAGGAGCAGTTACATTCAATAAAAAGTATAATGTGCTGATCAGCGTGGGGCAAATGTGTCTTTTCTAACTGGTAAATGTCTTGCTTCAGTGCTTACAAAACAAACATGCTGCTTCTTGCTTCAACAGTTGATCTCTTTGAGATGAACCTTGAACCTGTAAAAAACTTTTAGTGAAATTGTTGCATAATTGTTTATTAATGTCTCTGACATTAGCCACCGGGACTTTGTACTGATATTTGGACAGAATGATCATCAGGGTGAAATTAGATATGAAATCCTTAGAGATTTCCTTAGACATGGATCAAAATAAGAAAAAAAAACTGTTGTTTTTGCCCAGCTGAAATAATCTGACATTGAGGCCACAATTTTGAGTGCCGTAGAATTATCCCTTCTATTTCTGCCAATTACTTTTGCTGGGGCAGTCCCTTTAATTCCAGGTGTGAGAAAATAACCTTGATTGCAAGTTTTGGGGGAATAACATGGGGTTTGGTCTTATCACACTGATTCTCGCATGTTTCACACTGAGATTTCTGCTTGCTTTCTGCAGATAATCTCTGTGTAATAATCCTTGGCTCTTAATTCCGAAGGGCCCAGCAACTCCAGTTAAAAGGCTCATCTGAATTTATAGGACTCTCGCAATCGAGACATAGGCTGTGTTTTTTCATATACTCTATCCAGCCCATTAAAGGATGTTTGAAAATTACATTATGCTCAGCTGTGGCTACGACTGCCCTGGATACCATCGGTTTGGCTGATGTTGTGGAAGCTTGGGCACCACTGATTTTTGCGGTTCATGAAACTATGGACTGCAGATCATGCTTGCAAGCTTGTGTCAGTGTATTACATCACATACTTGAGGTACTGAAGCTTAATTTGGTGTGTCTATCTCTGTCCAACAAGCAAGCAGGCATTGTGTGTTATCAGCATTGGTGCTGCCAAAAGATGTTTCTAACGTTAGAAATAGCATTCTGACTTTACTTTGCAGTGTAATCATTTCAATATTGTTTTAGTTCTCATGCAAATGGAATGGAAAACAAGGTTTTCTGGAAGATATATTATGAACACTTGGAGAAGTCTGCATTCCATTCAGGTAAGTTTTATTAATGGAGGTACGAGGGCATTGTGATTTTTCAAAAGATTTTGTACTTTGTTCCTTTCATGAAATTGCTTTTTTTTAGAACCTTTTCCTTCCTTTTTTAACCAGTTTCTCATACTTTAGTTTCCCAATGCTACAGCTTAATAAATGATCCTATCTTTTATTTTTTCCCCAAACCAGTGACTTAAATTATAAAAGCATAATCTAACTCGGCCTCAATATTTTGTTAGTTTAAGGAGGAACAAGAATTATTTTTAAGACACCAGTGTCTTAAAAAATATTTGGAGCGGAAGTCAGGTGGCCAAGTATGTTTGCATTGGGACTGTATCAGTCATGCAGAATTTGTTCTCATTACTGAAAGTACTTTCTGCCATCAAACCTAAACTAATAGATATGTCCTCTGTCCTTTCTTAACTTCTTCCCCATACACCTCAGTTGCAAGCTGAAATTTTCTCTTCATAATGTAGGTGTTTTAATAACATTGGCATTTGTCACACTTGAAAATAAGGCTTATTGTTACTTGTGAAGAGAATTTCAGCTGATGATATGAATTCAGAAATATCCGTTTCTCTTTGTGACCTAAATCAGGAGTTTTTGCTCTATACAGGGGGTTTACCCTCAGAAAGGTATCTGTACTTTATCTGCCAAATGATTATTATTTGTGAATTTGAAACCACGTACTTCTGTCCTGTTGCTACAGAGCTAACCAGAAATAAATGTTGAAGACAGCAACTTGGTCAAGCCCACACACTTTTTGGAAGCACTGCTTTGCACATACAAGATAGTTTGCTTGGTCATGCACTTTTGCCCTTTCTCAGAGGCTTATCAAACTGCGTAGTCCTGCCTCTTAACTTTCTGTCTAATTTCTTCCTACACTGAGATTAGAGGCATCTGGCCGTAAGAGTAAGATTCTTACTTCTTCTAGTAACTTGTATACTTGTGTACTGTTCACGGTGATCCACATTCATTAACCCAAATAAGATTGTATATTGCACAAGAGGTTTTAAAGAACTTACTGGTGAGACACTAGTGTATTTGCATGAGCGGGGTGTTTCTGGTGTTTCAGAGGTTTCAACATGAGTCTTTGTGCTACATGTAGCTCTTACATAGAAAGTTGTACTCTACACATTTGCTGTACTACATAAAATACATGGATTACCATGGCGGAAGAGAGCATTTTCTAGTCCTTTACAACTGAGATGTGTAGGAGGCTGGGTTTCTGTTGCAGTAACCCCCCCCCTACCTTTTGCCAGATTTCTGATGCACTTGGACTTGCCGCCGGGGAGACTTCAACTCCCATCAGCCCCTGCAGGAGAACAGAGCATTTAAGTGCGCCGCAATCCAGCGGCCAGCGTTGCCGCCAGATCACCTGTCTGTTTCCTGGTGCCTGCTGTGTGGGGGAGCCGCTTGATTGCCGCTGGGGAGACTTCAACTCCCATCAGCCCCTACAGGAGAACAGCGCATTAAAGCGCGCCGCAATTCCGCAGCCAGCGTTGCCGCCAGCTCACCCGTCTGTTTCCTGGTGCCTGCTGTGTGGGGGAGCCGCTTGATTGCCGCTGGGGAGACTTCAACTCCCATCAGCCCATACAGGAGAACAGCGCATTAAAGCGCGCCGCAATCCCGCAGCCAGCGTTGCCGCCAGCTCACCCGTCTGTTTCCTGGTGCCTGCTGTGTGGGGGAACCGCTTGATTGCCGCCGGGGAGTCTTCAACTCCCTTCAGCCCCTACAGGAGAACAACGCATTAAAGTACACCGCAATCCCGCGGCACGGGACACGCGCGGGGACGCGCCCAGGCAAAGCCCGGGCCAAGGGCGGGCCTGTCCACGCCCGTCGGAGCCCAAAGGAGGCTGGGCTGCCCACCTAACGTCGACTTCGCTGGGCTCAACATTGGCAAGAAAAAGGCGACTGCCGCTCTTGCAGAGGTAACTACTACTTTTTTGGATACCTTTTTAGCCAGGTCAAAAATGGTTCTGGAAAGGGAGATTGCTCATACAGAAAGAAGGCTTTCGCTGGGTGTGGGGACGGGGCATGTAACCGACGACCCCCTTTTATCACAGGGGGGGGGCGGTGCTCTTGCCCGAACTGAGCTGCAAGAACTGCAAGTACAATTAACAGACCCTTTGTCTGCCTCCCAACCCTCATTGGCAATCCCTAGTGCTTTCTGTGCCACTGGAGCTCCCCCTTTACCTACGACATCTGGAACTAATGGCAAAAGGAAAAGAGGATCTGCCAAAACAACCCTCAGATGCCCAGCCCAAAAAACTAGAAAGGCTGGTTCCTCTTTGGGATCACTAGTACCGCCAATCAGTAACTGCCTGCATCAGGAATCTGCAACATTAACTTTGAATTGGCATGAATTTCAAGTCAACTTTAAACAATTATTGCAGCCGATTTTCGAGCGGTTGGACACTATAGACTGCGCAATTGAAGGGTTGATATCTAGTAGGGCATCACAACATTCTTTGGGGGGTGCGAATTGTGTTCCCGCTAATATTAACTCTGCATCTGATGTCTCAGATAATCCAGTTATACTCTGTAAATCATGTAACTTTAATATTCACACACTATGTCAGAGCTGCAAAAGTAAGATTGTTGGTACCACACCATACCAGGGCCCGCCAAGTACTGTTACTCACAGAAACTACTATAAGACATAGTTTCTCCCAGTCACATTGCTCAGAGAATGTTGTGAAGGAGCAGATTTCTAGGAGTAAGTCTGAACACCCATCAATACACAAATTTACCCCAGCAGCTTGTCCCTTTGTATTAATACTAGTTAATGTCCCTTTTTTTCGAGACAATCAAAGTGAATCAACGATTCAAATAATGGCTAAAGCTCGGCAATGGCTGTCCCAGGCCTCAAACATAGGCATTTTTGTCCAAAATCACCTGATCAAGGCCCGTACGACTCCTTGGATTGGGTCTGACACAAAAGAGATCAATAATGACTGTGTCATTTTCAATTTTGACAATCATAGGTTGGTCAGCGATCTTTTACGGTGCTTACCGGTCTATCCTTCATCACAGTCGCACATTTACACAGTCCCTTTGGGCTTTTTCTCTAAACCCTCTGCGATAAATAATTTTAATACATACGGCTTAAGCCGCTCATTAAAAAGCACTCTGCCCATCCCCGCCAGCAGGTCTACAACTCTGTTCCCGTTTCTAATAGGTTTGCCCCTTTGGTGGACCTGGACTCATGTGATTTGACTCCCTTTACCTTCCGAATTAATTTATTCTACCGATGTGCTAGAATGTTCCAATTTAAGAGTTTCTCTTGCCGCAAATTCCGTGGGGGCACAGTCTTTGGTTCAAAACTCGCAAGATACTGACCCCACGCCACATCTATCTAGCATACCAAGTTCTATTCATTTGGTAGAGGTCACCCCACAGGAGCCCTTCGAGGGCTTCATGTTCCTTTCCTGGAACATAGCAGGATATGACAATAAAAAAGATAACCTGGATTGGTATAAAGAGTTTAGGAGTTCGGACATTATTTTTTTTACAGGAAACTTGGGCAACGCAAGCTGTATTTGTTAATGGTTACCGTTCCTTTTTCACTCCTGCAATCTCTTCATCCTCGGGTAGAGCAAAAGGGGGTCTACTTACACTCATAGTTAATACACTCCCATTCGAAAAAGTCTCTTTTATGAATAGCTCGCCATATTTTCACATGATAGTAGCAACGGGTCGTGGTAAAACTGACATATTACTGAAACTTTTATAACAATAAATTTTCAGATCACTCCTCAGTGGCCGAAGAGCTGGGTACAATTTTAGAGGATTTAGTTTACCATTACCCGAGACCACTCTTGATTATTTGGGCGGGAGATTTTAATATGCATACATGTAGCAAAATCAATCCACGTATTTGCGGGTTAACCGACTCGAGTGAGTCTGATTACCCATTTTAATCATCACAAATATGGTAACATCTTAAATAGTCTTCTGTTGATTTGGGATTTAGTTTTAATAAACCCATTACATCTATCCACAGGTCAAATGACCCCCAACTTTTTATTGGTCAGGATCTACCTCGACAATTGATTTTATAATTATTCCTGCAAATTTTAAGTAAGTAATGTGCTTATAGCGAATGCCGAGGCGTCTTGGCGCTATGGTTGGACACTGGATTAGCAGCAGGCGGGGTGGCTTACTACTGTCTGATAAAAAGCCAAGTTTTCCCAAATTTCCTGAACCAAGGTCTAGAGGGTTGGAGTCTGATGTTGTCAGGTAATTCATTCCATAACCTAGATGCACGATATGTCAGACTTCTTCCTCCCCATCTGGCTCTTTGTATTCTGGGTACCTGAACTAGACCTTTGTTAGCTGATCTAAGATTACGCCGAGGGGTATACTGCTGAAATAACTTCTGTAAGTCAGCTGCCCCTCCACCAAACTGGGCTTTGTGTACCAGGCACAGCGCTTTGAATTCGATTCGTTGTTGCACCTGCAGCCAGTGAAGGGTTTTAAGCTGCCCGAGATTTGATGGAACTTCGGGATGTTAAGCAATAATCGGGCCGCAGCATTTTGCAAGGATTGTAATTTGAAGTGTGTGAAGAATATTTTGGTGCACCTGACCGACTTCA
This sequence comes from Calotriton arnoldi, assembly GCA_963921515.1. Taxonomy (NCBI): domain Eukaryota; kingdom Metazoa; phylum Chordata; class Amphibia; order Caudata; family Salamandridae; genus Calotriton; species Calotriton arnoldi. Next base: position 1,076,833 of record CAWUFW010001554.1, read on the forward strand.
GTGACCACGCTCTATTTCATTGTACTTTCCTCTGGCCATATTCTAGAAAATCAAGCTCACTCCTTGTCCCTAAACCGCTTTTATCCAGAATAAATGGTTTTACTTTAAAATGGGAAAAAATGATTCTAACTCTATTCTCCCGTTGGTTGTAGGGGAAACGTTACAGGAGATCCAAACCTGTTTAGACCTACAAACAAGTAGTTCACAAGTGGTGGTCGCTTTCAGCAAAATATTAACTTGCATTAGAACCCATCTTTTCCAACCAGTTCCTCAAAAGATCCCACAGCCCACTAAATGGTTCGAGCTTAATTGCTCCAAGGAATCGCAAGAACTGCAGAATGCCCTTAAAACACATCCCAGAAATCAAATGCTGATAAGAGACCTGAGGGCTAAATATAAATTGGCAAGAGAAGAGAGGAAGAGGCAATTAAGGGAGGAAGCATGGAAAAGTCTGAGACAAGCATCACTGAGCAAAGACAGCAAGGCTTTCTGGAAAATGACCAACGCTCCATTTTTGCAAGGGAGAGGTGGTCGTCCATCTCTCGATCTCCATGTAGACAAAGCACAACTTGGTTAACACACTTCCAGAATATATTCCATGCTCAGTCTGAAGGTATTGGTGTGGCTACAGTGACCTCCTCTCCTGCTTCGCCGGCGTTGGAGTTTTAATACGAAGAAATTGAACTCGCCCTTTCACAATCGCCCACTCTAAAGGCAGCCAGACCGGATGGTTTCCCATTGGATATCTTTCTTGCAAACAAACCATTATGGACCCCACCTTTGACCTTAGTTTTTAACGCTGTAGCCAAAAACGTACCCTTGTTATCATGGAAACAATCATAGATTATTTTCAAGAAAGGCGATCCTATGAATCCAGCTATCGCCCAATCTCCTTACTGGACAATACAGTCAAGCTAATGGGGAAACTGCTACTGAATAGGTTGGAGAGTTGGGCGGCTGCGAATAATGTTATGGCTGAGATTTAATATGGTTTCAGAGAGGAAAGTGGGACAGTAGATCCATGTTTAAATCTAGCCCTAATTGCAGCTAAATACGTATGCGCTAAAAAAGGTCACTTATATCTGGCCTTTATGGACTTGTCCGCTGCCTTGGACTGCGTGACCCATTGCAAACTGTGGGGTGTCATGGAGTCGATGGGTGTGGATAGCTCCTTAATTCTTTTTATCAGGGAAGTTTACAGAGACGCAGGGGCTGTAATTAGATACGGGATACAGGGCGAATGTACAAACTCTTTTAGAATTGAAAAGGGCTTACATCAGGGCTGTGTTCTAGCCCCATTCCTCTTCTCGTTATACACCAATACCTTAAGCACAGTACTTAGCACTGAATGTAAGGATGTTCCAGCTGTAGGTGGTGTACCCGTACTGCTATATACCGATGATGCGGTCCTTATGGCTAGAACTCCTAGGGCCCTACAGCGATCTCTTGCTATATATTCAGAATATATGGCAAAACTGGGTCTTTCAGTAAATAAATCTAAAAGTTTTGTGATGGTAGTTGGAAAGGGTAAGAGAAAACTAATGTCCCTACATTAGATGTATCTGGGTATACTTTTCAATGCTAAATTAAATTGGTCAGCAATGGTCTAAATAGGATGAAGCTCATGAAAAAAAGCTTAGCAGCACTGTGGAAATTCGCCTCTAGTTTAGGGAAGAAACCATGTAAGGAAATGTATATCTATCGGGTTAAATCAGTAGCCATAGCTTCATATGGTGCTGCAATTTGGGGTACAGCACAAGTTGCTGTTATTCAGGCAGTCGAGGATACATTTTTAAAAAGGTTGCGGTCAATCCCATCATCCTGCCCGAACATAATTGTAAGAGTTAGGTTTTCAGTTCATAACGGATCTGATGATAGGTGGCAACAAAACCAATTTAAAGTTACGGTTTTAAGTTATCAGGCATTACCCGCAGTGGCACCGGGTCATGCCTCCTACCGTTCTTTCGTCTCTAATAATTTGCATCGATTTTTACTGATTAGGATGAGACTGAACATCTTCCCCCTAATGGTTGGCTACCCGTCCCAGGTTTATTCACTTAATCAACTGTCGCCTTGCCTGTGTGTTGAGTGGTCTACCCAATCCATTTCTCACATTTTATTCTTTCGCTTATTTTATAATTATATAAAATTTTAAATTAGGCCTGGGCGGAAAGCTACGCTACGCTCGCAGAGTTTGCGTAGTTTGCGCTAGTACGCGCTACGCGAATTGCACGTAGCACAGTGCAAAACGCGTAGCGGGCATTTTTTGCTTGCTCGCGGTCCTCAACGTCAAGTTGGCGACCGCGAGCGAGCAAAATCAACATCCCGGCGAGACTTTTTCCTCGTTCGCGATCAGCAACATCAAGTTGCCGATCGCGGGCGTGGAAAATAAACCTCCCGGCGAGATTCTCAACGCGGGGAGGTCAGGTTTCTCATTGCGAGTGGTCGCGTATGCTCGCGACCGCTCGCGATGAGAAACTACCAGTCCGCGTTGAGAGAGCTGCCGCTCGAGTACAAATCTACTCGAGCGGCAGAAAACAACCGCTTGCACTGTGCAAGATGCTGTTTGCAATGATTGCACAGTGCGGACAAGCATCCGGCACTGTGCAATCAGTGCGAACAGCATTTCCCTACCGCACTACGCAGTTCGCGTAGCTACGCGTAGCGTGCGTAGTGCGAAGTGCACTTCGCGTAGCTACGCGTAGCGCTACTACGCGGACTACGCCCAGGGTTAGTTTAAATTCGCATTCGCATGCTCGTACTGTAATAAACTCTCTAGAGACTCCATTTATATGTTTGATGACAGCATCCTTCTTGCAATCAATCTTACAGATTAGAAAGAAGTCATCTGCAAGAGGGGTTGTTATATCTGATTTGTTATGTTCGGACACTGTTTTTAAAGGATTGTAGGTGAAATGCTGTAATGAAATTTTTATTACACTCCATGTAGGTGCTTTGCTTTTAGAGTCTGTTGTGCCATAGAAGGTCGGTTTTTAATCTATTGTAATATTTTTTTTAATATCTTTAATAGATTTGTCGCATATCTTTTATATGTTGTGTATTATATTTGGACTTTTATGCATTTATCAAATGCGAATAGAGATGATTTGACTTGACTTGATGTGCCCTGGGACCCTACCAATCCGGTTCCCAGGGCCTGTGTTCTTCCTAAAACTGTACCTTTGTACCTCCAATTGGCACCTCTCTGGCCACATGTAAGTCCCTTGTAAAAGGTACCATGGGTACCAAGGGCACTGTGACCAGGGAAGGCATCTAAGGGCTGCAGCACATATTGCGCCACCCTTAGAGGTCCTGTACCTTAACACACACACACTGCCATTGCAGGCTGCGTGTTTTATTGCATAGAAAAGTGAAGAGTTGACATGGCACACATACATGTGAGCCATGCCTGCTACCCACTGCCTATGGTATAGGTAAGACACCCCCCTAGCTGGGTGCACTATACCACTGGTGAGGGTACAGTTGCATGCACACTGTACCCCTACAGTGTCTAAGTCCATTCTTGGACATTGTAAGTGCAGTAAAGCCATAAAGAGTATATGGTCTGGGAGTTTGTCATTACGAACTCCACAGCACCATAATGGCATTACTGAATTCTGGGAAGTTTGGTAGCAAACTTCTCTGCATACTAAGCCCACACTGATGTCAGTGTGGGATTTATTATACCATGCACTCAGAGGGCATCTTATAGATGCCCCCTGAAAAACGACCAGCCTCTGGTGGGTTCCCTGACTGGTAAAAACACCAGCCTGCCACCATGAGACATGTTTCTGGACCCCTGGGGTGAGAGCCTTTGCTCCCAGCCCAGAAACAAAGCCTTTCCTGGGCGGAAGTGGTCACATCTCCCCCAGGTCAGGAAGAGCCGTCTGTGGCAGGGGAGCTTCAAAGGCCTTGCCGCCTTTGTAATGCAGCCCCCAGCGCCTCCTGCTATCAGGAGCAGGCCCCCTTCCTGTCTGCCCTCCTTTTCGGCAGGAAGACAGGCGGGTAAAATTAGAACAGCCCAGAAAATGTACCCACCTCTGCCAACCCCACCCCTCAGGTGGGAGAGGCGAGGTGAAGCCCACTCTTCAGTGCTGCCATCTTGCAGATGGTAGGCACTCTCCAATCAGGATTAGGGATTGTGCCCAGTCCCCCACGTGGGGTGAGCACACCAAGGATGTAGTCAACCTAAGGTCAGTATCCCGTTGGCAACTGACCTCGAGACCCCTAAAATGCCCCATAATACAGTATTTAGGGGGTAGCCCTGAACCTAAAAGACAGATTTCCCCAACCTACGGAGAAGAAGGACGAAAGAAGACACCCAGCAGAGGAGACTGCAGAGAAGAACTGACTTGGCCCCACCCCTACCGGCCCGTCTGCAGTTTCCAGAGATCCTGCGCCAAAAGTCCCCTTTTTCCTTCAGCCAGTGGCATCCAGAACCCCTGGGAGGACTGACTGCCTTCAACAAAGACCGGATTTCCTGTGAACAGCAGCTCTGTTCAAAAGAATCACCAAAGAAAGACTCCGAGCCTGCTGAGGACAAAGAAATCCGACGCCATCAACCACTACTGCATACGACCCCTACGGCCTGAGTCAGAGTGGCCCACCGGTCCCAGCGAGGTCGCCCAGGGCTCCAGAGTCCGAGTCCACCATGTGTTGACCCCTCCAGGACTCCCTGACGTCACCTACAGCCTCTGCTCGGAGACACCCCACCAACTGCGAGTGGCCCGGTAAGGTGAAATCTGACCTCAAAAGACACCCCGCATCCAGCTGCCCTGGAGAAGAGAATCCGAGGTGCACCTACGTCCCCGAGCCCTCCAACATACCTGCCGGGCTGTTGGTTCTGCCCGGAAGACTTCCTGAACCAAGCCTGCAGCCAAAATCCAAAACCGGCAACTCCCATTGAAAACAACAGGGCACCCGAAGCCAAAACAGCCCCCTACACCCGGCCGCCCCTGTGCCGCTGTGGGTTCACTTTGTGTGCTAAATCGTATCCCCCTTTGCCCTGAGCAAAAGCCAGGAGCTTTGCTCCCACAACCTTGTGGCCTGCCCGTGAGCAGCCACCAACCGGAGGCACCCTATCCCCCATTAGATAGCATTGGGCCTCAGCACCCTGCACCCGGCCGCCCTAATGCCGCTGAGGGTGCTTTGAGAGTGCATCCTTGACCCTGGGGGAACCCTGGTTCTAACCCCAGAAAACCAACTCCCAAACCTAAGTACTTACCGTTAAACCGATAACATTGTTTTCTCCCATAGGACTGCATTGACTGCTCTCTTGTGAAAATTGTTCTAAGTGTGGAGTTGGTTTGTATGAAACCATAAGAAACTGTATATGTACAAAAATTGATTTACTTACCTTTTATCTAGGAAATGCACCAGTGTGATATCTAGGCATATTACACTGAGTAGAAAAAGTATTCTGAAAAGTAATCTGAAAAGTAATTCAAACTGTTTATAAACAAATGAAGTATCTGTAACCAATCCAATTGCATTCAACTGCATTCAAACTATATATATAACTGCAATATTCTTGCAAAGTCTTATTACACTTAACTGTACCAGGCCTGGCTTGGTTCTTCAAAATAAAATACAACTAAATAGTATTTTTATACAAACAAATTGGTCTGAGTTCAGTCTTTGAGTGTGTGACATTTCTTGCCTGAGTGTGTACAATAAATGCTTAACACTACCCACTAGTTAAAGCCTTACTGCTCGCCCACACTACCACAAATAGAGAGCAAGGTAATATCTACTTTTACCTCTGCCTACCTTTGGGGTTCCACTGGACTCTGTGCACACTATACCTTACTTTGGTATAGTATATACATAGCCAGCTTCCTACAAGATTAATGTACCAGGGTGTACTGGAGACAACAGTGAGTTTATTGGTTGCTCATTTTCAGAACTGATATGCAGCCAGGACAGTGCTTAATTTGTAAAAAATAAATAAGTGCCAGGGCTCTCGTCAGGAGGCCACTGCAGCTTGCATCATACATTGCCCCTTCCATTCTGCCAATGCCAGTAACAACACAACTACAATTCGGACTATTCCAGGCCCCCAAAGCTATAGTAATGGCTTGGGCGGCAGGTAGTAGTCATTTTTAATGTATATTAAATCAATAATTGACTGTTGCTGTGCTCAACTCTAAATTAACAAGACAGTGCCACCTTGTGGCAGACTGTCACAAGCACGGGTGTAGACAATTAAGTGCCAGTGCTGAGCACCGGAAACCACTGGCTCAAATTAAGCACTGAGCCAGGAGCTACACTTTCTTTCTGTGATTTAGAAACAGAAGTACTGTGAGTGGCTATCACCATTTATTGAATGCTGCTTCCTGTGAGTCAGTCGGAGCACCTTCCCGCCTGAGTCCCATTTTTCCTGTCCAACATGCCAAAGAAGGTGGCTTCCCTGCCACTGCCCCAGATGGTTCCTGGTCTGGCCATAGCAAACTAAAAGTGCTCAGTTTTCCTAAAAACATTGCAGGAATGACATGCAGATGGAGGTGTATTATTGCTAAATTGAAATTAGATATCCACTTTATTTTTTAATGTGCAGAGAAAGAGCTTCAAGATGAACTGAAAGATGAGCAAAATTTCAGTGAAAACAACAATGATAAGACTGTTGACGAAGGTGATTTGGAAGGCTTGTATCTGAAACAGCTGATGATTCGAACTGAAACAAGTGACAGGACAGATTACACAAATTTCCGATTTCTCCTTTGGAAGGCAATGGCAGAATTCCCAGAAAGGGTGGAGCCTCGATCAAGGGAACTGTCCCCTCTTCTGCTAAGGTTTATTAGGTAAGTTGCAGTTCCAACTTAAGAAGACAATTCAGCTTTGAAAATGATTTTCACAGTTAACTGTTTTACGGTACCTCTTAATTTCTTGCATCTATGCACGATTGGCATGTATAGCTGAGGCAAGATCCCCAACTCATAAAGGGGTATTGGAAGCTTGCAGGAATTACCTCACTTGCAGTGATTAACCAAGAATTGAGCTATCAAGTTTCAGCCTTTAATTCTCAATTCATTTCTTCTTGCCTAAATAAAGGAATCTGTTTATACTAAGGTCATTACATAGTTGACTTTGCCCCATTCCTCATGTAGCCTTGTTTCATCCGGACTTTTGGTCACTTGCTTCTCTTCAGCTTAAGTTCCTAGGATGGTACACTGGGCTTCCCCTACAGCACCTATCTACGCCGCAATAAGCACTTGCACTTACTACTGGGCATTACAACTCCTGTCCAGAGGAAATTCATCCGGGCATCAAACCCCTGTTGAATTCCTGTTTAATACAAGTTTTTCCATTGTGCCTTTACCATACTCTTCTGTTACAATGATGTTTCTAATTCTTAATAGGAGTAGATCTTTTAACCCTCTCTTAATATTAGACCTAAAGGACCAGGTAGGCTTCCCCCACCTGGTAATGTCAAACTATTAACAAAGCAGCTATGTTAAAAGAATAGCACATCCAGCACATTCTGTAGGCCCCCCTTTGGAGGAGCCGCCATGAAAACCGTGGTGGAAAGGAAACTCGTAATATGCTTGGTGGGATCCCTGCGGTCCCGCAAAGCATATTGCGGCCTCAAGACTGCCACGCCACCGCCAGGGATCTCTGATCCCTGGCATTTGCAGCAGTGCAATGGCGGTCTGACCTCCCTTATTGATAGGGAGGTCAGAAGACAGCCACGCCCCTGCGAGTCTGGTGGTTCGTGGACTGCCAGAGTCTTAATGAGGCCCTAAGTGTCAGAGGTTTTCTACAGAGTTGATAATCGAAGATGTCCTAATAGACTGAATATCTGTTACTATTGAATAGTAAGTTATCCAGGGAAACTACCCTATGATCTTGCTGGCAATATTTGCTGTCATTACAGCACTTTTGCTGTACTGCTACTTTGTCCCATTCTAAGCTCACAGTTGGGTTGCATTAGACACATGATTTAGTGGTTGTTTGCATTAGAAACTCCCGCCACTGCATTTTGAATGGAGATTTATATGTTATATTTGGCATTTATTTAACTCTGATTCTGCAAAGGTATCTGGCACTAACAAAAAGCAAGCACAACAGAGCTAGAGACCAAAGACTAACAAAAGGCACAGGAGAAAGCTGTGGTGAAATTTTTTTTTCTTCACATGATTAAGAACATTAGCAGACTGCACAAAGAGAAATCGGAAGGCCATTACACAACGTAGAGACCAGGACAGAAAAAGTACAACTTCCCAATTGGTGCTTTTTGAAGTTCAGAGTTCTAAGAAACCATAAAGTATTTTGCTGCATGGAGCAAGTAGCCTAATAAAGAGGCAAATTTGTATTCAAAAGGCTGCCTAGCACGATAGAAGGTAAGCACACTGTGCCATCAGAGCACTTTAAACTGAGCTGTAAATACCACCATAAACCATTGCAGAGAAATCGGAAGAGGTGCGCACAGTAACGCTTGCATGCTTCATAAAACAGGCTGGTCCACAATATTGGCAGTGCATGAATCTTCTCCTAGAGATATTCAGTTATGTATATGAAGTTGCTATAAAGAAGCCTGACACCAGTGATTATAGTAACAAATTAGCAATGCCATTGAGAAACAATCTGAGAAATAATGGAGCAAAAAACCTTAGTGGAGGAAAGCAAACAAAGAGGCAAATGCTAGGTTTTATGCTGAAAGGTAAGATAAATACCAAGATTGATAGCAAAACATAGTAGCTTCATTCCTGAACTGAAAAAAACAAGTGCACACAATAGAATGTCAGAAGCCCAGACCCCAGATACTCCATTATCTCTTGTAGAACACAGTTTGTTTCCTTATTATTTAATATGAGTCGTGCGGTCATTTCAATACTGAAAGCTACTTCTATAGTGCTGCCCTCAGAATACAATGACCATGAAGATTTTGGATGGTCTAGAAGTCATTAATATTCATATAGAAATAGGTGCCATGGGCTCTGAGAGGATGACCAACATTTAAGGGATACACGTTGATCAGGACAAAGTGGTATAAGACCCCTTGATTTGTAAACATTCTAGAACAAGATGTAGCAAACTGTGTACGACAGCCAAACATTTTGCATGTCTGTATATCATTTCAGAGTGCATCAAAACTGATTGTTTCATGTCTTTATCAACTTTCTTTTTACTTTCTAGCAATGAATATTATCCTGCAGATTTGTTGGTAGCTCCAACCCAAGATTTGAGAAAGAAGCCTAAAGATCTTAAGACCTCTTTAACAACGCTAGATGAGAATAGTGGTAAAGAGGCAGAAAAAGTTGAGAATGAGGAGAACGATACAGAGACTGATACAAAATATGGAGGGCTGCAGAAAAAGAAAAATAGAAGAGCTGCTGGAAAGTATGTGAATTTTGACAAATCAAAGTTGATACAATAGTAGTTTTGTCAATCATTAATATCCTCAAAACAGAGTTTTGTTTTCTGTTCGATATTTCATTTTTCTTCAAATTGGCTATGTCTTGTATTTAATAGCTGATTCTCGGCTTTCAAACTTTGTCCTTAGCATATCTTCTCTCCTCCAGATGTCAGTCAGAGCAGTTGAAAGTGCAATTATAGACTGCTTATTTTCCTTAATGTAAACAAAAACTAGCATTTAGCTGTCTTCCAGCCAAAGTGTCCTTTTCTAATGGACCTATGTTGACTTAATACACAGAAAATGTGACTTAATCAGTATCCCTCCACAGACTATCATTGTTTGACCTTTCTGCATGCCAGTGGATTGACTCCAAAAAATCAGGCCAAATTAAAAAATGTCTTGCTTCATAAGTTTACATGTACATGCCATTAAGGATGAGGGTATGTTATTTTCTCCCATGTGCGCCTTCTACGGTAGTCCCACCCCTATATTACATCATAGAACAAAGCTCATTAGTTGTTGTCCACCTCAGAAGCCTCCCAGACAAAAGCTATTCTATAATTGAAAAGGTGCAGAATTGCATATGACGTGGTAAAAGTCTCATTAGGCTGCAAATGGTACACACAAATAATCCATTGGTACCTCTTCAGCCAGAGTTTTTTTTTTAATATATCATTAAAGCCATTACCAAATGAGTCTCCCTTGACGCCCATTCAGCATATGACAAAACAACCATGGTGAATATTGTTCTCAACCGCCCTTTCATGCCCCCCAGTTCATGGGTCAGTGTGTACATCCGGATTTCCTCGTCCATGATCCAGCCCAACATGCGCCTCCAGGAACGCATCACCCTCTCCCAGAATGGCTTTGTCCTCACACATGCCCAGACTGTGTGGAGAAGCCCCCTCCTCTCTGCATTGCATCGTAAACAGTGTGGAGAGGTAATGGCCTCCATTCTCCAAAGCTTCATGTATAGTACACCCTATGGAGGCTATGGCTGATTCGCGGGGGCGTGCCTCTTTCCAGTCGTCCTCAGAGAGTTGTCCCCAGAGTTCTATTTTTAGTATACTCTGTTAGTTATTTATCTAATTATCTGTCACAACAAATGTGATAAAGTGCCTCTTTTGCATGGTTAGCCCCCACTTTTTGCCTGGTTTTGATGTGGTTTCAAATGTAGTGCACAAGGTCCCTGCCAACCAGGTCCCCTGTGCCAGTGCTCCTTCCCTAAAACAAACCTCCAATTGGTACTTCTGCCACCTGTAAGTCCCTAGTAAATGGTACCCTGGGCACCTAGGGCCTGGGAGCTGGGGCAGTGGCATTGTCCCTTCACTGGGACAGTGCCACTGCAGCCTGAATTCACCTGTGAGGGATAAAAACAACAAAGTCGACATGGCACTCTGCCCGGGTGCCATGCCAGCTAGTACTGCCTGACAGCATAGGTAAGTCACCCCTCTAGCAGGCCTCACAGCCCTAAGGCAGGGTGCACTGTACTACATGTGAAGGCATATCTGCATGAGCAGATATGCCCGTAAAATGTTGGGCACCATTTCCCAATATTGTAAGTGCCAGTGAAGCCATAGAGAGTACATGGGCTGGGAACTCGACGACTCGAGTTCCACAGCACCATGATGGCTTTACTGAATATAGGAGTGTTTGGTACCAAACTACTCCTTACAATAAATCCACACAGATGCCAGTGTGGGATTTATTGTGCCATGTACCCAGAGGCCACCTCAGAGGTGCCCCCTGAATCCCTACCAACCCTTGTGTGGTCTCTGACCGGCTTTGGGCAGCCCGCCACCACCAGACATGTTTCTGGACCCCTTGGTACAGAGACCCTGCTCTCTGGGACCAGAAACAATGCACATCCTGGGCAGAGGTGTCAGGTCTCCTCCTCCAAGAAGGGCCCGTGCTCGAAAAGGGAAGCTTCAAAGGCCTGCTGCCTTTGTAATGCGACCCCCAGCCTCTGCTGCTAGCAGCAGATGGCAGCCCATGGTTTACACCCCCACTTTAGGCGGGAAAACCGTCGGGAAAATTAAAAATGATAAGAGGTGTGCCCACCTCTGCCAACCCCATCCCTAAGGTGGGGGAAAACGAGGTGAAGCACAGCTTTCAGTCCCTGCCATCTTGAAGATGGTGGGACCCCTCCAATCAGGGCTAGATCTATGCCTCCTCCCACAGAAGGGTGGCATAATAGAGGGTGTAGTCACCCCAGGTAAGGTGCCCATTGGCCATACCTTCTACTCCCCTAATGGCCTCTTATATTTAGTGTTTAAGTGGCACCCCATGACCTGGACCTCCGATCTGCGACGATCTAAGAAGAGAGTAAAAACCCTGCAACGGAAGCCTGAAAACCACACCTGCCTTGGCCCCAGCCCTACCGGCCTGTCTCCAGCTTCGATGACCCTCTGACCGGTCTTGCAACAACGACCTCCAAAACCCCTGGGAGGACTGTTGCCTTCAAAAAAGGACTCCAATCTCCTGAGGATAGCGGACATGTCTAGAAGAAACCGACTCCAAAGACTCCGGATCCAGGCGGATTCACGTCCCCTGCCCAGTCTGCAGCCGAAGCCCACGGCCCGAGTCGCTCACTTGTGCAGTGAAGCCCCCCCGGCGATCCTGACCTCGTGTCCAGCATTGGCTGACTTCTCTTTCCCTCCACGACGGCGGCAGCAGTGTGAATTCCAGTGGTTCCCCATGACTGCGACCAGCTCCGGTAAGAAAACTCCAACGTCCAAAGGCACCCCTGCAGCTAGGGTGACCAGATTCTCAAAACAAAAAACCAGGACAGTTCACAGACATGGAAGTAGGACTATAGTTTTCATTAACCGCCAACATAAAAGTAGGACTATTTGACAGCTGTCATAGAAAAAGGACTACAATGACAGCCGTATAAATAAATAAATATATATATATAAATATATATCCCCATATCCTGCCCCTCCCAAGGAAACAGGACAGACACAGCACGGATTCCCATAGCAGCTCTTTATTCAAGTGATACGGGTTGCAGGTATCACGTTTCGGCCGCGAAACTGGCCTTGTTCACACAATGGGCGCCATTACAACTTCACATTTATATGCCCTGCAACAGTGCACGTGACAAATAGACATAAAAGAGTAATACCCGTGTAGCTGCCCTTCATATACATGCAAATAAATATAAAGAATAAACATCATTGGTCATTGTGGCATTACAGTAAAAATAGAACATTGTGCTAGTGTATATAGAACCAGTGTCTCACTTGTGAAAAATCCAGAAAATGAGGACCTCCAGTAAGATACCAAAGACCAGTGTCGGATCCTCTGGTCTGAACCCCTGCACAGGCAAAGTAACTGAGTAAAGCCCACATACAATGCTAAATTTTAAAGGCAAAACAAAAAAAAAAACTTTTAGAAAAACGGGGCATTGTTTCTTTCACTGGCACTGAAATGGCAGTCCCTCGTAATAGCACAATCTCCTGGCGCTTTGATCCTCTTTAAAAACACTGGCAGAGAGAGGAGAAAAGTATTGATTTATGGAGAGTTGCATCCTGCATTCTGCAAAGTTCGTGGATTTCATTCGTCATGATGCACTTAAACACCTGACCCTTTTAGTGCTTACAAATTCCCCATTGAGCATCTGTTACCCAATATAGTGGCGGTTAAACAGAGAAATGTCCCGGTTTTTAAATAGTGTCTCGGTGTTCAAAAAAGTAAGCAGAGAAATGTTCCGTTTTTTTTTTTTGTGCGAGGCACTATTTAAAGACCGGGACATTTTTCTGTTTAACCCGGTAGCTACACAAAAACCGGGACATTTCGGTAATTTGGAGCAAAGTGTCGGGACACCGGGACACTGCTCCGAAAACGGGAACCGTCCGGGGAAAACCGGGAAGTCTGGTCACCCTACCTGCACCCGAAGCCTCTGGGCCTTGGTGAGCTGAACCGAGGGTGCCCCTATGACCCCCTAAATCCCAGCTTACCTCTGCTGTTGTTGGTCTTCCTCTTGCAACCTCCGGTGCCACGCCTGCAGCCTCTTTTCCATCAGGAAGATTGTTGGAAGCCGGAGTCCCCGTCCCGCACCACTGTCACTAAATGCGAGACCCGGGACTCCTCCCTCAACGTTAGGCCAAGTAAGGACACCGTTTGAGATAGCCCCACTCACCCCCTTAGTAGCTTGGCACGAGCAGCCAGGCCTATCTCCAAGGCACGAGTGTACAGTATGTGCAACCACGCTCACAGCAACCCACTGGTGACACCACAAATGGAGTCCACACGAGTTTGATAAAACGAGTATAAACTTTATGTAAAAAGATATACGATCAGACCACACGATACATAAGCCAACATATAATAAAGGGTAATATTCGTCCGGCTGGTTGGTAGGTTCAAATCCCAACCACCGCTTTCAAAATGCTATGCTGGTCGTAATGCTAGAATCACACACGTTGCAATGGACAAACAATAGTGCGTTGCGCAGCGATACAATCCTGTGCTGGGCACAGGAGAAATATTACAATGCGTAACGATACACCACAGTACCTGCAATGGGAGAAATAATGCAATGCGTACCGCTACAATCATGTACTGCGCAATGAAGAAATAATGCAATGCGTCACACCCCAATCACGTACTTTGCAATGAAGAAATAATGCAATGCGCACCGCTGCAATCATGTACTTTGCAATGAAGGAATAATGCAATGCGTAGCTACAATCATGTACTTTGCAATGAAGAAATAATGCAATGCGGGCCGCTACAATCCTGTACTTTGCAAGGGAGAAATAATGCAATGCGTAGCGCTACAATCGTGTACTTCGTTATGTAGAAATAATGTCAGGCGTCCTAAGACAGTCCGGCAGTTTGTTAGCAGCAATATTGGCAATGTGTATTACGACAGTCAGCCTCTTCGATAACAGTTGCCCCTCCACACATATCAACGATGACACAAAGTACAGCTTCTCACTCTGGCCCCAGTACTGCCACTCCTGAACGCAGTACGGGCCCCACTCTGAGCCGAAGCAAAGGCTCACGCCGCCAGAAGGTCTGAGAGGCTGAGAGAGTGTCCCTCCGAGCCCGCGCCCCGCCCAGGCAGTGATCCACGTTACCTGGGGGCGCGACCCCACTCTCCTCTCCTCCTTCAGCCAACTGGGCCTTCCGTGTAGAACTTTCTCAATGGGCCTCAGCGGCTCGGCCTGGCAGCTCAGCTCCTCTGGGCTGCCGGTCCGGGCCGCGACTGTTAGGAAGGTCTCAGGCGGCCGCAGGGCACACGTACCCCACGCCTCTGAGATTACGTTACTCCGGGTGCACTTCACCACAGCACCCTCCGGGTCTCCTCTGGCACGAAGCCACACACCCAATTCTGATGGGACTCCACGTCGACTCCGAGTGCACGCTCACCAGGCACTCCTTCCTGCGGTCTCAGTTGGCACCAAGACCCGGACACCACGTTGCAGAGACTCACTTTCTTCCGGTGCACACGATGATCAGCCGATCACCTCCACAGTCCCAGGTTGCACCAAAGCACGCACACTGCTTCACTGAGACTTTACTCCAACTCCGTGCCCCGATATCCAAGCGCTCCTCACCAACGCCTTCGGCCGCACCCTGACACGCTCACCGTGTCCGAGCCTCACTTCTCCGGTGCACTCGACGACCAGGCGCTCTTCACCAGCGCCTCCGGTGCACCACGACAAGCACCCTGCGCGTCCGAGACTCACTCCACTTCCGATGCACACGTTGACCAGGCGCTCCTCACCAACGCCTCCTGTGCACCACGACACGCACCCTGCGCGTCCGAGTCTCACGTCACCTCCAATGCACACGCTGACCAGGTGCTCTTCACCAACGCCTGCTGTGCACCACGACACGCACCCAGCGCGCCCGAGACTCACTTCACCTTCGGTGCACACGTTGACCAGGCGCTCTTCACTAACGTCTCCTGTGCACCACGACACGCACCCAGCGCGTCCGAGTCTCACTTCTCCTCCATGTGTCCAAGATCACAGGGCACACCTTCCGAGGGTCTCAAGCTGTCACAACACGCGCCCACCGCGTCGCTTGAAACTTCTCCGGAAACTTTTATGTTCCTGTGTTTCCAAACAGGGAGCCAGCTCACCTCGGGCCCTTGGAGGGTAACAAGACACAGCACAAAGCACAGTCTTCTTCAAGCAGGGGGACCCAGCGCACCAAGCACAGACCCAACAGCCTCTTCCTTGGTTAGAACAGCACACTGCAGACCAGCCCCAGATCACGAAGCAAGGGTTGGTCCTTCCCCAGCAGTCTCTTCAGTTGTTCCTTCTTTAGCAGAGGTTCCTCTTGACCACGAAATGGGTCCAAGCCTTTTCAGTCTCAATCCATTTCTATTTCATTCCCCCTTTTCAGGGGTCTCAGCTCTCCTAGTTATACCCCTAAACGTCTTTGAAGTTCGTTGTGCTCAGGGGTCCCTGACCCCTGCCTAAATCAGGTCTGGGTGTCTCCCTCCGAGTGTCGCCTTTCTCCCTTTGATACTGGGGGTCTGGATCCTTAATCACTCAGCAGGAGATGGGTCAATTGTCTTATAGCCGCAACCCAGGCCTCTTCACCGCCCTGTGCTTTTCCTCGCCTGCTCTCCAGCTGCAGGTCAGCCTGGTGCCATCTCAACCCCTCCCTGGGTCAAGACCTCCCCCGGCTCCTCTCCCCTCTCAGATCCAGACAGTCAATCCACATTCAGCAGAGACACACAGAAATGCTTAAAGCACAAAACTCAGCCACTTTCTAAAAGTGTGGCTTCTGAACACACAGTGATAAAACCACTTTCATAGAAAGATGTGTTATGCCGCTGTGAGTTCATACATACTAAACTGCACCTCTCCATTTTAAACTTATGGGAAACTAGGCTAACAAACACAATACCCAGCCTCCCCCATTCTGTCCTATGGGCAGAATGGCCTTTCACCAGAGAAAAACGAAATGGAGCGTTTTCCACTGTCAGGACATAACACACACCTCAGTATATGTCCTGCCTTTTACTTACACTGCACCCCGCCCAGGGGCTACCCGGGACCTACCACTGGGGTGCCCACTGTGTACGCAAAAGGGAAAGTAAGGCCTGACAAGTGGTTACACTTGTCAGGACAACATGCTAACTTAGCAAACTGCGCGCAGGCCCTACACTGCAGGCCTGAGTTCCTTTCTCCGCGCACCTTGGCATTACTAGCCCTGGCACACACAGTGCACATCACTAGGGACTTTACTAGTAAGGCAAACATACCAATCATGGCCAACCAATTACCATTACACTTTACACAGAGAACACTTGTACTTTGACACTGATCAGCAGTGGCAAAGTACCCAAAGCATCTAAATTGGCAACTGTATGTCAGGAAAACGGTCTAGGGGGAAAGCAAAAAGTTTAGGGAACTTTAGCTAAAAAGGCCAAGTCCTACAAAGATCCTCACTGAAAAGCATTGGGGGCCCGACGTCGGATTTGCACCCTGCACCTGGCCGCCCCTGTGCGACTGGTGGGGCATGTTTGGTGCTGCTTTGTGGCCCCCATGCTTGTGCTAACCTCCAAAGATTGGCCCCTGCAACCGATTTACTTACCTGCAAGCAATGTGACTTCAGTCACCCCGTCTCCATTGGAAATCATTGGGTCGAACTCAGATTTTGACCTCCTCGCCCGGCCGCCCCTGTGCCGCTCGTGATGCAGTTTTGGTACCTACCTGACCCCTGGCCCTTGCTGACTTTTGGCTCCGAAGACGGAGATTGTAAGTTAAATACTTATCTGTTTAACCGCAATATTGTTTTCCCCTTAGGATAACATTGGAAAGTGTGAAAAAGTTTTTAAGTGCCAATTTTTCAAAGTGAAAAGTATTTTCTGTTAAAAGCATACTAACCTTATTACGAAGACCTGGGTTTTAGAATAAAGTACAAACAAAGTATAAATTTATAAAATTGGTCTGAATCGCTTTCTTGAGTCGTATGTCCATTATTGATCACTGTTTTGCAATAAATCTCTTACACTCCTCTGTGTTAGGCCTAAAGCTGCTCGCCCACACTACCAGCAATAGAGCACTTTGGGTTTTACACTGAGCCCTGTACACTTTTGTGGAACCCCTAAACTCTGTGCACGGTATTACCACCTAGTGGTAATATCCTATATGAAGTGAGCTTCCTACAACAAACCTATTGAGTTCTTTATGATGCTCATCAGGTCCTACATCAGAGCACAGAAACTTCATTGAAGCAGTCGCTCATACCTCCACCACTCACCAGGATGAACACAGCCGCCTTTTACCCTGACCACTCATACTTCCATAACTAACCAAGGTGTAAGAAACATTCCAGGTACCAGAATTGGACACCTCCACTGTTAGCAGGGTGTGCAGAGCCTTCTTTGACAACTGCCTCTCACATCTCCTCTGCTGTTATATTTAAAAACGTCTTCTATAGCTCCGGCCCCTCCTTTCTTAAGTACTTACCATGACTTGGAGCCCTCAGTACACCAGTACCCTATTGAAAAAAATAAAAAATGGATGTCCCGGTTGGGACTGGGACACAAAATAAAAAAAACAAGCCAAAAAATGAATAATAAATGAGCTGCCATCTAGTGTTGGGTCCGGATGTTTGCACTTTGTTTTTCTTCGAAGAAGTCTTTTCCAGTCACGAGGTAGGTGACTCCTCCTTTCGGTGATAGTGCGCATGGGCATCGACTCCATTGTTAGATTGTTTTTTTCCGCCATCGGTTCCGGACGTCTATCGCTCCGGTTCGACACCGTTCCTTCGGTTTCCCACGGTGCGCAATATACTCACCCTCGACGGAAATGTTTTCGATCGCGTCTCCCTTTCTGTCGCGTATCGTATTTACTTACTAAAACTAGTCTTTCGATCGGAAAGCCCGTGGAAGGCCGTCGGGCCTACCCGTGTCGGGTCGACCCGCAGTCAATGGAACGAACTCCCTTCAAATTCTGTTCTCGGTGTCACGCGAAGTACCCGCGCACCGACTCACACGAAGTGTGTAACCTGTGTTTGTCCCCCGAACACAGAAAACAAGACTGTGATGCGTGCCAGGCTTTCCGCTCCAAGAAAACACTTTGCGACCGTCGGGCTCGACGTCGCGACATGCAGAGCCAGCACACAAGCTCCATTCCGGGCATCTTCGGGCACCAATCGGACGAAGAGGCCGGGGAGGCCATGGGAACCAAGGAAGAGCAGGATTTGGTCACCATCTCAGAGCTCGACTCCCACCAAGAGGACGACATCCCACATGGACAACGTACTGTGAGTACAGCTCCCCCCTCGTCCCAAGACTCAACTCCACATAAAAAGAAGGATCCGGTCCAACCTGCGCCCTCGGGCTCCGGTCGGCACCGAGACCACACTTCTGACGCCTTGCCCTCTGGCTCGGCACCGAAGCCTAGTAAAAAGCCTTCTGGCTCCGAAAAGGCTCCCTCCAAATCGAGCTCCGAGCCGAGACCTTCGGGGTCGAAACACAAGCCCGGCACTGACCCCCACCATTCAGCCCCGAAACACACTTCAGATCCAAAGACACCAACGCTTACTACTCCGGCACCGAAAATTTCGGCGCCGAAACAGTCAGATGTGCCGAAAACACTGAAAAAGCACAGTTTCGATGCTCCGATCGACAAACCGGATCCGAAACAGAAAGTGTTGTATATTCATCCACAGACTGGACATATCACCACTAAAGTGACTTTAAAAAGAAGGGCTGATAGAGAAGAGGAATATCACATTCCTTTGAAGAAAAGGACTGTTGGAACTAACCCTTCCCCTCCTCCTATTCCATCACCTCCTTCCTCTCAGTTTCAGCCAACTTCACCTGAACATTCACCACCACATACACCTGACAACCAGGATGATGGGGATGGGGATGATAATCAACCACTGCAAGACCCATGGGACGATTACAACACCAATTGGCCCACAGGCAATGATCCCGACTTGTACCCTAACAAGCCCTCTCCACTAGATGACAGTGTAGGCTACATTGAAGTACTGGGTAGAGCTGCCAACTACCATGGGGTGCAGCTACATAAAGAATCCTTAGAAGAGGATTTCTTCTTTGAAACCCTCAGTACCACGCAGAAGTCATCACACACACTACCCATGCTCAAAGGATGGCCAGGCATGTAGATGACATCTATAATGACACGGTCAGAGCTCGTATTCTTACCCCTAGAGTAGACAAGAAGTAAAAGCCAGCACCAGTATATATAAGGAGACAGTTACCACTAGACTCCCTGGTTGTGTCCAATGCAAGCAAAAGAGCCAACTCCCAAACAACAGGAGATGCTCCGCCCCCGGATAAAGAACCCAAACTTATTGATGCTTCGGGGAAAGGGGTGGCCTCTCAGGCAGCGAACTTCTGGCGTGTCTCCAACACTGCATTGCTAGCACGATACGAACTTGCGCACTGGGACGAGATGGAGCAATTGATCCAATATTTGCCCCAGGAGCACAGATCTAAAGCACAAGACCTGGTGCGTGAAGGACAACTTATTTCTAACAACGCAATAAGATGTTCCCTAGATGCTGCGGACACTGCTGCTAGAGCTATAAACACCAGTGTTCTCTTGAGGAGGCATGCCTGGCTTCGTATATCTGGGTTCAAACCCGAAGTTCAAACCTCCATATTAAATACACCCTTTGATAAGGAACATCTATTTGGCCCAGTGGTAGATTCTTCACTAGAGAAAATGAAGAAAGACACTGAAGTGGCCAAATCCATGGGAGCCCTTCAGTCAACACAAAGCCGTGGTTCCTTTCGGCGCTCTTTTTACCGCGGAGGTTCTAAAAATACCTCCTCAAAGACCACCTCCACCTATAAGGCCATTAACCAACCCTCTCAATCTAGGGGTTACTTCAGAGGGGGTTATAGAGGTAACAACGGCAAAGGCAGGGGCAGGAGTTCAAACACACGCGCCCCCCCCCACCAATACAAAGCAGGGACTTGCCTCCACTTTCCCCCGACCACTTAACACCTGTCGGGGGAAGACTGTCAAATTTCCTACCAATCTGGCAGTCAATAGCAGCAGACAATTGGGTACTGCAAAGTATCCGTTCTGGTTACTGCCTGGAGTTCATCAACACTCCTCCAAACATTCCACCAAAGTCACAGAAACTTTCACCAGATCACCTACACCTCCTCAAACAAGAGGTTCAGTCTCTACTTCTGAAAAGGGCTATAGAGCCCTCACCACCCCAACATCACAGGTCGGGCGTGTACTCCTTTTACTTCCTCATACCCAAAAAAGATGGTTCTCTCAGACCAATATTAGATCTCAGAGAACTCAATCTTTACATTCAGTCAGATCATTTCCACATGGTAACACTTCAACAAGTACTTCCTCTACTGCAGAAAGGCGACTTTCTGTCTACTCTAGATTTAAAAGACGCCTATTTTCATATTCCAATCCACCCCGCTCATCGCAAATTCCTCAGGTTTGTGATAGCGGGTCAACACTTCCAGTTCAAGGTACTCCCATTTGGAGTCACCACGGCCCCCAGAGTCATCACAAAGTGTCTGGCAGTAGTAGCTGCTCACCTAAGAAGACAAAGCATCCATGTCTTCCCATACTTGGATGACTGGCTCATCAAAGCCAGCACGTACCAGCAATGTCTTCAGCACACTTTCAGAACGATTCAGTTACTGCATCAACTAGCGTTCACAATCAATGTGCCAAAATCACAACCAGCCAATATTCAGGACTACCTAGGAGCCATGCTAGATACTTAAAAAGCTTTGGCCTTCCCCAGCGTAGCCAGAATTCGAAATATTCAGGCTTTAGTTCTCCAGTTTCAACCCAATCATTGGATTCCAGCTCAGATTTATATGCAACTGCTGAGAATGATGGCATCTTGCATCATAATCGTCCCCCATGCCAGACTGCACATGCGTCCACTTCAAGAATGCAGGGTCTATTGACCGATCTAGTGTTGGTAAGAGGCCGTACTCATCGCTCTCTGCAGTGGTGGAACACACAAAATTTGTCAAAAGGACGGCTGTTCTTAGACCCGGTTCCACAGATAGTACTGACAGCGGACGCGTCCCTCACTGGCTGGGGAGCTCATCTACAACATCACACAGTGCAAGGACTGTGGAGACAACTGCAGAAGTTGCTCCACATCAATCATCTAGAGCTGCTTGCAATTTTTCTAGCCATCAAGGCGTTTCAAACTCACCTGGAGGGCAAAGCTTTCTTGGTTCGTACAGACAACATGACAGCTATGTATTAAAATACAAAAACAAGGTGAGACGCACTCTCTCCAACTGTCTCACTTAGCCCAAGACATCTGGAGGTGGGCCATTCACCACAAACTTTATCTCCTAGCGGAACACCTCCCAGGAGTGAACAACCAGATTGCAGATCTTCTCAGCAGACAGAAACAGCAAATACACGAATGGGACCTCCACCCTCCGGTTCTCCTCCCATACTTTCAAAGTTGGGGAGTCCCTCACATAGACCTGTTCGCCACATACCAAAACGCAAAATGCCGAAGCTTCACCTCCAGGTACACACACCCGCAATCCAAGGGCAATGCACTGTGGATGAACTGGTCAGGGATATTTGCCTACGCTTTTCCGCCTCTCCCACTCATTGCATTAGTGGTTCACAAGTTCAGGCAAACCTCTCACACTAATCCTAGTAGCTCCCACATGGGCACGTCAACCTTGGTTCACAACCCTGTTGGAGCTATCTCTGGTTCCGCATCAAAAGCTGCATTTAACCTCCAGTCTCCTCACACAGAGGCATGGAGAAATCAGACACCCAGATCCCAAACAGCTGAACCTCGTGATCTGGCTCCTGAAATCTTAGAGTTAATTACTTGAACCTTCCACCAGAATGTATGACTATCATTAGGGAGGCTAGAAGATCTACTACAAGGGCCTGCTACGCAGCTAAGTGGAAGCGATTTGTTGTTTATTGTGGTAACAATCATATCAACCCTCTTGATGCTTCCATACAAAACATCATCTGCTATCTGTTACACTTGCAACAGTCAGCGTTGGCTTACACCTCCATCTTGACTACACCTAGCGGCAATAGCTGCATATCTACAAAATAGACAGCATTTGTCGTTGTTTAAAGTACCAGCGATCAAAGCCTTCATGGAAGGACTAAAAAGAGTCATACCACCTAAACCTCCACCTGCTCCAGTGTGGAATCTCAACATAGTCCTCACAAGATTAATGGGCCCACCTTTTGAGCCCATTCACAAATGCGAACCACAATTCCTCTCCAGGAAAACCGCTTTCCTCATTACAATCACTTCTTTAAGGAGAGTGAGTGAATTACAGGCATTAACTATACAAGAACCATTTTTCCAACTACATAGAGACAAAGTGGTTCTTCGTACCAATCCTAAATTTTTACCTAAGGTAGTATCTGCATTTCATATAAATCAGTCGGTAGAATTACCTGTATTCTTCCCTCAACCTGATTCAGTGGCAGAACGAGCTCTACACACCTTTGATGTTAGAAGAGCACTCTTGTACTACATTGAAAGGACAAAATCTTTTTGTAAAACAAAACAACTTTTGTTGCTTTTGCGCCACCACACAAGGGCAATCCTATTTCCAAATCAGGTATTGCTAGGTGGATTGTTAAGTGCATCCAACCTGCTATGCAAAAGCAAAGAGAACTTTAACTGTACCCCCTAAAGCACATTCCACTCGCAAGCTAAGGACCACTATGGCTTTTTTGGGAAACATTCCCATAGTTGACATTTGCAAAGCCGCAACCTGGTCTACACCACACACATTCACTAAACACTATTGTGTAGATGTGTTAGCGAGACAACAAGCCAATGTGGGTCAAGCAGTACTTAAGACACTATTTCAGACAACTCCAACAGCTGCAGGTTAGCCACCGTTTTGGGAGGATACTGCTATATAGTCAATGCACAGCATTGTGATCTACAGCTCACATGCCTCGAACGGATAATGTTACTTACCCAGTAAACATTTGTTCTTGGCATGTAGAGCTGTAGATTCACATGCACCCACCCACCTCCCCGGATACCTGTATCTGCTGTAGTTCTCTATTTAATTTACATACATCGGCATGGACATCTCTATTCTTTACTACTACTCCATTCTCACCCTCTGCGGCAAACAATCTAACAATGGAGTCGATGCCCATGCGCACTATCACCGAAAAGAGGAGTCACCTACCTCGTGACTGGAAAAACAAAGTGCAAACATCCGGACCCAACACTAGATGGCGAGTTATGCACAGCATGTGAATCTACAGCTTTACATGCCAAGAACAGATGCTTACTGGGTAAGTAACATATATATATATATGTGATCAAGGGCAAGTGGTGCCCGAAACGCGTCATTGAGGAAGGAATAAAGAAATTTTGATTGCCTACATCGTAGTGGTTCGTGGCTCTTTGGTGCTTTGTTGCGCGCTGAAAAACGATTGCGCTGAGGCATGGGGAACTCCTGATACGGTGATATATATATATATATATATTTTTTTTTTTTTTTTATGAATATCGCTGACTACTTATTTTCACATTTTTTACCCACAAAATGTTATAATATGAACTATGTAAAATGTAAGTGTTAGACATTTATTTGAATAAAATTGTATTACATATTTAAAGTAATCAATATTAATAAACATTGCATTATTATTGCATAGTAATGAAATATTATTGCATTAATAATGCTTATTATTGAAATATACATTTGAATAAAATTATTTGTGTCTTTTGGAGAAAGATGATAGATCTGCCTTATATAGAGGGGCTGGGGTTTGGCCCGAGGGTGTAGGCTTTACGTATGGTACTAAAACATTACTTTACGTTAAAAATAACCTAAAAATTCACTGGAAAAAATGAAGGTTAGAGTGATGTTATAGTTACGTATGATAGTTCTATCTCATTTTGCATTAAAAGAACCTTAGAAATTCACTGAAAAAACAAATGTTAAAAGGATGTTATAGTTAGGGGAAACTGTCAGTTAAAACATGCCCTTTTAAATGTACAAAGTCACTGACATTCACCAGTTTTAGTTATCTCAAGTAGCTATAAACCGTGCTCCAAGGTAACTAGAACTTGCGCCCTCGCCGTGAACTGCTAATTACCCCACATATTGTATTGTATTGTAATTGCATTTATATAGTGATTACTACCCCTAACGAGGCTTCGAAGTGCTTTTTCGGCGAGTCGCTCGCTACTCTGGAACCCATAAAGGATTAGTGGTGAATTAGTGTAGTGAAATATAAAAGTGATTTGAGTGGTGGATATGTTAGTTATTTGGATTGAGAAAGATAGTGGAGGGATAGAAGAGGGAAAAAGGTTTGCATTTATATAGCGCTTGCTACCCTTGATGGGGTGTTGAATCGCTTTTTTGGCGAGTAGCATGCTACTTCGGAACCCATAAAGGATTAGTGGTGAATTAGTATAGTGAAAAGTTGAAATTAATTTGAGTGGTGGACATGTTAGTCTGTTATTTGGATTGAAAAGGATAGTGGGGGGATAGAAGAGGGAATGATTTAGATAGATATATATATATATATATATTTTTTGTTGATTTGGAGCTCATAGCAGTAGGAGGAGGCTTGGGATGAGTAAAAGGGAGGTGGAGGGGGAAGAGTCAGAGGGAAGGGTTTAGAAAGGCTTGTTTTGGGGTATCGGAATAGTGAAAGGTATGAGATGATGCAAGGAGGGGTAGAGTAGGGAAGAGTCTAGAAAGGGTTACTTTGGGGATCATAGTGGTGGTATGGGGTTTGGGATGAATGAGAGAGTGGAGGTAGAGGATGTATTAATAGAGGTATAGGGTGAGAAATAGGGTAGTGCATTGGAAAGAGTAGTAGAAAGAGGTTTAAGATGAGTCAGAGAGCGGAGGTAGAGGATAAATTGAGAGCGGTATAGGGTGAAAAGTAGGGTGGGTAGTGCATTGGATATGCTGAATTAGAAGAAAAATAATAAAACTATAGATCCATAAGTACATGGAAGGTATATAGATGCATAAAGGAAGGTAGTATATGTAGATTAAAGATGCATTAAATAAACTCCAGCTTTCAAGTGTTATTGTACTTTAAATTAATTTTATTTATATATATATTCACTGAAAAAACCATAGGTTTCAGGGATGTTATAGTTAGCTGGACATTTCACTCGTACAAAACCATAGAAATTCCACCGTTATAGTTAGTTCAGCTAACTATAACTCGCGCGCCCGCAATGCACTGCTCATGACGTCACATATTACATCATTCATGACATGGTCAGTGACATCACTGATGACATCTCAAATGACATCTCAAATGACATCACTGATGACATCATCCACGTGAAAAACTGATGCATCTCCTCACACTCTAATATAACCTTTAATAAACCCACTGTAAAATACAGACAACCATTTTCAAAATCGTTAACACACCAATACCAGTTACTACATACGCACTCACTGATTGCTAGGTCTACACACACATCTACTCATTCATCCATACAATCACTCATACATGCAGTCACTCATAAATACAACACTATCATATGCACTCATACACCTATACAGACAATCACACACCGCCACTCATCCATGCAGTTACTCACACACCTACTTAGTCATGCAAAGAATCTATCACAGTCCCATTTACTCACCTATACAATTATACACACACCACCTCACTTATTCATACAGATACTAACGCATACTTACTCTATTATATAATCAGTGATACAAGTACAGACTCATCTATACAGCCAGTCTCAAAATTACCGACTATCATGTAGAGTCCTTTATATACTTCAACTCTCGAATACACTGCTTTTACATATGTAGTCACTTGGACATGTACCACTGAGACACCCATTCACTCACCAACACACCGATACACACACTCACGCACCCATACATGTGTTTCCACATGCACTGTTGAACCCATACATCCAGTGAATCAACCACTCACACATCTATGCAGAGAGTCACACACCTCAGACCCACCCACACACACACTCAATCTCCCCCCAAAAATACTCAAACAACCAATCAATAACCTATATAGACACTCATATAGCTACTGACCAACCCATGCAGCAGCTTGCACAACAACAGACAGACTGATACAGACATTCACACAGTTTAGTCACTAACCCATGCATTCAGTAAGGCACATTTAATCACTCACTTATACAGTCAGTCACCCTCCTACTAAATCCTCCATCCAGACACTTATACACCCACTCATTCTTCAATACACCTAGGAATATATATAAAACATATTTAAAAATTACAGAAACACAGTCACGGGATGATGTCATCAGTGATGTCATCAGTGATGTCATTTGAGATGTCATCAGTGATGTCACTGACCATGTCATGAATGATGTAATATGTGACGTCATGAGCAGTGCATTGCGGGTGCACGAGTTATAGTTAGCTGAACTAACTATAACAGTGGAATTTCTATGGTTTTGTACGAGTGAAATGTCCAGCTAACTATAACGTCCCTGAAACCTATGGGGTTTTCAGTGAATTTCAAAGGTTTTTTAAATGCTAATTTCTAACTATAACGTCTGTAAAACCTATGGTTTTTTCAGTGAATTTCAAAGTTTTTTTAAAATATTAAACTACTATTCTGCTATTTGTCATTAGTACTGTTTTTTCTAACTTTTCCACTACAGAACAGAAAATAAACTGTAAAACTGTTGTGTAATGTAATTTATTTCACAAATTACAGTGTGGGCCGACGGGCCTGCTACCAGAGACACAGCTACGAGCTAACGGGCTGGCTCGCAGAGATACAGCTGCGGGCCCGAGCTGCGACCCGACAGGCTGACTCGCAGAGGGACAGTAACGGGCCGACCGGCCTGCTAGCACAGACACAGCTACGAGCTAACGAGGTGGCTCGCAGAGGTAGAGCTGCGGGCCCGACGGCTCGCAGACACAGAGCTGCGAGCCGACGGACTGGCTTCTAAATGCATAGCCGCGAGCTGGATATGTGGGGAGAGGGAGCGTAAAGGAGGTATCTCGCACAGACAGACTGCGGGATATTTTCACTATTGCCTCGCAGAGGTAGAACTACGGACCCGATGGCTTTTAGAGGGAGAGATGCGAGCTGACGGACTGAGTCACAAAATGGCTGACAGCTGGCAGTCGCAGAGCTGCGAGCCGACGGACTGGCTTCTAAAGGCATAGCCGCGAGCTGGTGATGTGGGGAGAGGGACCGTGAAAGGGGTATCTATTTTTAGTGTTGCCTCGCAGAGGTAGAACTATGGACCCGATGCCTTGTAGAGGGAGAGATGCGAGCTGACGGACTGAATCACAAAATGGCTGCCAACACTTCCTAGTTTCAACAGTTCGCAGCCAATGAGCCGCAAGCTCGTGCTCGTAACGCCTCAGCCAATCAGATGTCAGTATTCTCAAATATCGATATCTGGAAAATTTCATATTTTTCAAAAACTACTAAACGGATTAACCCCATTTAAACAAAAGCGTACTTTCTGGACCAAGACCTTTCTCCCTGCCAAATTTGGCGTAATTCCGTTCAGCAGTTTGACCTGTAGCCTTGTCTAAAGTTGCCTATGAAAATTGCATGGAGAAAACACGTTTCGGGACCCCCTTTTTTCTTAGCCCCCCCTTAACGAATCCACCCCAAACTTTCAGGATAGGAGCTGACCTGAAAAGAGAAACATTTTGGAAAATTTCGTAAAGATTCGTCAAACGACGCCAAAGTTATAAGCACATCAAAAAATGTTTTTCCTATGGAAACGTGGTCCTAACTAGAACTATCTACTGGCGACCGCCAGTAGATTATATATATATATATATATATATATATATATATATATATATATATATATATATATATATATATATATATATATAATCAATAGTGAAGCAATTGTAGATAAATAGTTATGATAAAAGATTTACTTATTTATGAAGTCACTTATATACATGTTGAAAACATAGAATCATCTACCTATCCGTAATAAGTACATTTGTTAAGCGGAACGAATGAATATCTCTATATATTTTTTTTTAAACATAATTACTCTACACGTTTGTATACATATATAGGTACATATCTATAGTGCAAATAAATGCTTAAATACAGAGAGATATGCTGTATATTTCCATTTGCGTATGGTGGTTATGTGGGGAAGAGCCAATTCTTGAGTAGTTTTCTGAAGATAAGGTGGTTATCCGTGGATCTTATGTTGGGGGGTAAAGAGTTCCATAGTTTGGCTGCTTGAACAGAGAATGATGTGCCACTCATGGTTTTTTTCTTGTATTTTGGGATTTTGAGGCGAGGTGCTACTCTAGAGCGGAGGAGGTTTCTTTGTTGAATGTGTTTGGTGATTTTATTCCTGATGAAGAGCGGTCCTGTTCCGTGTATCGCCTTGTGGGTGATACAAAGCAGCTTGAACGTGGATCTTCTGGCAACCGGTAATCAATGCAGGGCTTTCAAGGCAGGGGAGATGTGGTCTTGCAGTTTCATATGTAAGAGTAGTCTGGTAGCCGAGTCCTGAATCAGTTGTAGTATCTTCATGGTCGTTAAAGGTGATCCGTGGTAGAGGCTATTGGCATAATCGAGTTTGGGCAGAACAAGGGAGATGGTAGTCTGGACCTTGTGTGGAAATCCTAAATGGAGGAAGATTCGTTGCAGAGTTTTTATAGTAACAAAGCTTGATTTGCTACATCATTACATCACTCATGACATGTTCTATGATATCATTGATAATATCACTGCCACATTTGCAATGACACCATTGATGACAAAACTGTGCATGGGGGGGCGCCAGTTATAGTTACCTTAGGGCACGAGTTATAGTATATATAGTATATATTTCTAAACATAAAAAAACAACTTGTAAACGTCCAAGCAAGATGACCGGAGTATGCGAAGCATTTTAATCCACAGCATTACACGCTACTAACCGCTTTTCCAAATGTATATACACACATGCGCACACACACACACACCTTAGGATTGGCCTTTGTTGTTTTCCTAATATGAAAGTGACCTAATGCTTCCCCCTGACCCGCAAATTAAACTTCTAGAGACACCACAGTGTCAGAGTGTATTGTGTATTTGTGCAGGACAGAAAAGAAGTGCGTGTCAAGGTAGAAAGTGCTTGGTGAATGTAAGTAGTGAGTACACAGCAGTGCAGCAGATTAGGGAGTGCTGTTAGCTTTTTTTTAACTCTGCTGCTGAAAGTTAACTGCTGTGTATGCACTCACAATTTTAGATCCGGCCCAAAATGCAAAACTGGACACTTTATATCTGCTAATTGCTCAGTTCAGAAGACAATAACGTTTAAATAACATGAATTGGTTTTATGGAGAAATTTTATTTTTACCTCGGTCAATTTTATTTTAGGGTATTGCTGCTTTCCTCTGTAATTTTTTATGGGATAGAGCAGGCAGATATTTGCCTGATAGATCGGTTTATAATATTTATACATTTTTCACTGATTAGCTGACTGAGAGTAGCTTTACATGTTGGAAATGTATTTGACTTATTCTTGTATACTCTGCCAAAAGTAATGACCTCCAAAATAAATAATAAGAAAAGTAGATGAATGTAATGATCAAACTAGAGACGCTCATTTCAACATTTAGAGGGTGGCATTTAGGATTTAATTTAACATTGTCTATCGAGTAGATCAGCTTGCCTAACTGAACCAAGTCACTGTGAGGCAAATTTTTCTTTTGATTTTTCTCATTATTTTCCATGCTCTGGTTTACTCATTGATTTCTGCATTAATGGGTACTACATGATGACGGCTAACTAACACTAAGTTAGGCTTTAAAGCAGTCTGGTCATTTTAGAAATTTACTTCACTGATGTCAGGAATCCACAAGTGAAAGATTTACTTGTCAAGGTGTTAAGTTGTCACGGTAAAACACTTTCCTCTTGACCTTTTGTCCCTTTTTAGTTCTAACTGCTGGCATGTGGTGTTTTGTGGTTTCAGTGTATTTTTGATTAATTAGTTGACAAATTTGATGTCTCAGCAGTAGTTTTTCACAGTTAATGATTTATCACAAATCTTCAGTTTGGAGACGGAACATAACCTTAATGTTGCAAATGTTATTCGGGCGTCCTTGTCTCAGGATTGTGAAGTGTGCAGAGTAGTGTACATTTTACCAGGAAGCATGATAAGGGCTCACCTTACACCCAACAGGCCTGAGCCTCTTGTTTTTTAGTATTAAATCTGTTTTATTGAAGGAACGCTGACAGAAGTACATTAGCAGGATGCCTACAACCCAGCGGGCCGGCTTATTAACAAACGTTTAGAGCCACAAAGCATGGGGCGAGGCAGAGACCCCCCTTTTAACACAGCATGTCGCCTACAACCCTGCCTCTTGTTTTTTAAAGCTAAGTTGAACATCCTTCCTTCAGGACACTCAGACAGCCGGAAAAACAGGACTCCTATGACAGAAAGATTTTTGCAACATATGAAGACATCCACACGTTTCTCTACTGGCTTCCCGTTGGAAAATGTATCCATATTAAAGGGTTGTGTATTGTTCACCGAGACTTTAATGCCCATTAATTAAGATTTAGGAAGGTTAAATGTAATTCTTATGTACCCAAAGTGTCTGCTTGCCAGCATTTTAAACTCGTTATGAAAATACCTACGTTCAAACCCACTTGATGTGGAAGTCAGGCGCGGTCTGTTTTTGGTCCTAAATATTTGGACTCTATCTCACTTGCAGTTAGTCAGTCACCTGAGTTTTTTGCAAAATAATGAAAAAAAAAATTTTTTCTTTGTTTCTGATGCCAGGTTCCCTTTTTAGGTGTGTATTGGGACGCCGCAGCCTTCAAACACAATATATTTATTGCTTACAATATATATAGTGAGGCTTCAAGTCCATCCCTTTCGACCATTGGCATTCTTCATCCAGCCTCTTTCAACCATTGGCTTGAGACTTTGTCAATCACGTCTTGGATCACCCAGTGGAGTATTCATCTCTCACCTATTGCTGTTGGCTGTTTGGGTGTATCCTTCGACCTCCACTTGAGTACTTGCATTGAACAGCATGAGGGACGATTTAACATCTATAGCCGCTTCTGTCGCTCCTTCTTACTCCCTCTTCTTCCTTAAGTACAAATTTACTGGCTTTGCTGAGCAATGACTTGTTCCATTTCCTTTTTCCCTAGTGCCATGATGCCCACCATGTTGATCATTGAGGTGGCTTGTTCCCACAGGAAGCCATCCTCACCTCTTCTACCTTTGCTTTCTCTGGATTAATGTTCACACCTTACTACTGAAGCAATTGATTTAGCAGGTACCACCATGGGACTGTCATTCTGTCCCATCTTGGACGTGCAGTACTTGAACAATACCAGTTCGAGCAGAAGTTCTCCAACCAGGTAACTGACGTAGAGCTTGCAGCTAGGCTTTCTGCTAATAATTCCATATACACTTACCGCTGGAGGAACTTCTCCTGTTGGTTTTCCCATCATGATTCTCTTGTGGGGTCATGCTTATTCTGGACATTGTGCTTGTCTTGGCTGACTGGCTTCACTGCTTGTATGGATAAAGTTTTGTTAGCTGCTGTAGGAACGTGCCCCTTTTTGACATGGTCACCCCCACTTTTTGTCTGGTGTTTGATGTGATTTCGACTGGAAGAGCATTAGGTCCATGTTAACCGGGTCCCCAGTGCCAGATCTCTTTCCCAAAACAGTGCAATTGTTACCCACAATTGGCAAACCTTTGGTACTCTCTGTAAGTCCCTAGTAAATGGTACCCCTGGTACCTAGGGCAGGAGATACTAAAGAGGGTCCATAAGCAGCACAGGTTGTGATACCGTAAGGGAGCCCTCACCAAGCACATGCCAGACTGCCATTGCAGGCTGCGTGTTTTGATGCAGACAAAAGTGACAACACAACATGGCGCACATCCCTGTGTGCCATGTCCCCTAACACTGCATGTAGTATTTGTAAGTCACCCCTACAGCAGGCCGTACAGGGTGCTTGATATTACATGTGAGGGCATACCTGCAGGAACAGATGCCCCTATGCTGGTAGGCTCCTTTACTGCCAGCACAAGTGAACAGTGAAGCTATTTTAGAACATGTGCTGGACACTGGTGAAAACAAGCTCCCCAGGTACATGATGGCTTCACTGAAGATATGGATGTTTGGTATCAAACATCTCGTATTAATAAACCCACACTGATTCCAGTGTTGAATTTATTAATAGATGCACCCAGTGGGCACCTTCGAGGCGCCCCCTGACAACCTACGAGCCCCTGATGTGTTGGCTGTCTAGTTTCTGCCAGCCTGCCACCAGAGACGAGGGCTGACCTCCAAGGGTGACAGCCTTTGCTCTCAGGAGGTCAGAAACCAAGCCTGCTCTGGAAAGGGTGTTTACACCCCCTCCCACTGGATGACCTGCTGATTAGCATTCCAAGGCAAGATAGCTTCAAAGAAGCCACCGCCTTTGAAATGCAAGTCTGGCTCCCTTCACAGGAGAGGAAGCCGACTTCCCTTTGTCCAGAGCCCTTTGGCACCTGGACAGAGGGAAAAATTAGCTAGTCAGGTAGGCGTGCCACACCTAATATGAAGTGGACACGACTTTTCAGAAGTGGCCATCTTTGTGATAGCAAACATAGGAATTCTGGGACAGGGTTATTCCCACTTCCCTCAGAAAGTGGTCATATAGGAGACGTAGTGACCCCAAGGGTCCGTAGTCCATTGGCTACTACTCCCCTAACACCCCTAAATTCAGTATTTAGGGTAGCCCCTGCACCAGAATAACAGATCCTGCTGACCTGAAAGAAGAAGGACGACGTGAAGAGTCTCATCAGCAAGAACAGAAGACCCAGCAACTGACTTGGCACCAACCCTGCCGGCCTGTCTGCTGACTTCGACAGTTGCGCCAAAAGATGACTTGTCCTGCAGCCTGGGAGACCTGCCAGCACTTCACCCAGGAACCAAGACCTCCCGTGAAGTAGCGGACGTGCTTCCCTGCATCCTGACGAGGGGTGTTATCCCGAAACCGGTCCCAGGATGCTTGTTTCCGGTTCAGGGAAGACCTGGCTTGGCAGTTCGGGCTGGACTGTTCCCTTGAGGCACAGGGTCAAGGCTGATTTGCATATAGCTAGGTCGGAACTGAGGTGGCGAAGTGAGCTAAAGAACGATGATGGATTCAACCCAGATCTGTGACTGGGTGTGAGTGTCTGAAAAGTTTCAGCGCTCCGTCCATCATCTCCTTGTGTTTGCTTTGTTCACCCTGCTTCCCTGCATCCTGCAGGCACCCTAAGACTCCTGTGAGGACTTCGTGACCGCAGAAACCCGACGCCTTAAGACACCACTGCACCTGTTGCTCCAAGCCTGAGGTGAAGTGGGCCAACGGTGTCATTATGGTCCCCCAGCCCTCCAGAGACTGAGTCCATCGTGGTTTCGCCCCCAGTGAACTTTCAGACGTCGCCTGCAGCCTCTGCCTTCAGGTGCCCAATACCGCGACTTCTCCGGTAAGAAAAATCCGACGCCTAAGGACACCTCTGCACCCATCGCCCCTGGGCTGTGGAGCAGAGGACTAAAGGTGTCCCCTCATACCAGAGCATCATGAGGCCTGAGCACCCCTGTTGGTTCAGCCCAATTGGCCTCCCCGCCAAAGCATGCAGCCCTTTTTCGCAAACACTGATCCCCCTAGAGTAACATTGGGCACCCACTGCTGTTTTCCACACTAGTGGCACTGGTGGTGTTCTGCTGGTGCTGCCTTGGACCTTGCCCACCACTCACCTTAACTCCTGGAGATTGGTCCCGTAAGTCGCTGTACTGTCCCGCATGCCGCACTTGCTTTTCCTCCCGTAGGATAACATTGCAGCTTCTGAAAATTGCACTGTCGACTTTTTAATCACAAGAGTATTTCTATTGAAAAACGTACTTACCTGAACAAATTGATTCTGTTGCTTAAACATAAATAAAGATACCTGTTATTTTTATCAATTGGTGTGGATCTCCTTATTGATTCGTGTGTATCATTTATTGACTATCATGTGTATTTGTAGATGTCTTGCTAGAGCAAGCCCCTGTCCACTCATAAGGGAACCCCTGGAATCTTTGCACAATATATCTCATTTTGATATATCCTATAAAGAGCCAGCTTCCTACAACTGCCACTTCTGTTGTCTAATGCACTGTGAGCATATTTCATACTTTAACTCTCTGTTAGCACTGCAGCTTTTGAAAGGTCTCCAAAATGCATTTCGCACCCAAGATATTTACTCTTGGAGACTGTAACCTGGTTTTAACTGTTTTATGGGGACCCTTGCAGTCTTCCTCAATGAAGCTTGTTATCCTAAATATTATGGTCTTTGTTTGCATCCCATTAGCTCAAAGAGTCAGCAAGTTACATACGTGTGATCCTTTTAACTTGTTCTTTCTCATCAGGTTTACTTTGCAAGTTAGACTTTTTTGGCTTGTGAATATGTTTTTTTGTGTTTCACCTGTTGCCAAAGACTTCCTTCCTTGTCCAACAAAGAACATAGTCTTTGCACTGTTTGCTCTCTAGGTGGACTTCTAGGTGCTATGTTGACTGTACCAAGGAATACCCTTTGGATGATTGTAGGAAAGTGAATTCATATTTGGCGTGTGCACCTCAAAGGATAAGGTCACCACCATCTAGATGTCAGACAAATGAAATAAAATAAACCTGTGCTCAATCTCTGGTAATGTGCCACAGATCAGTCAGTCTTAAATCAAAGGCAATACGTAAAGTATTTAAGCAGTGCATACATTGTAGAAAATGTCACACAAAAAACTCAATGACCAATTTTAAAGTAAAGAGAAAGAATTATGAATAAAATAAGACGAGAACAACAAAAATCTAATAAGGGGAACCAGAGATATGAATGTTTGAGGTTTTAACTAGAAATGACGCTAAAAGTTCCTAAGATACTCAGTGGTTGCAGTCGATCGGGACCTATGTGCATTTTGAGGGTGACTGCAATAGAGTCCTAATCAGATGCACCAAGTAAATTGGTCCTAGTGAAAAGTCTAAAAATCTAAAACTTTTAAAAAGCTTCCAAATACCAGTGCATAAAGGCGCTTTGTCACTTTTTGAGAAGAAACATCTTCCTTGAGTGGGCCAGGAATTGTAGCTACCGCTGTGTAACCGAAGGCCAGATATTTGAAGCATGTTGTCTCTGGAGCTTTGGAGAGTTCTCACTGAAGCAGAATGGGACTTAATTGTTTATCCAGAGATGCTGTGAGCCTTGACTGGGACAAAGCTGAAATTCAATCCGAAGCCGCAGATACTTTTTTCCTGCAAGACCTGCTAGCGCTCTGGAGGAAATGTTTTCAGAAGTGTCTCAACTTTCTTCTGGTGTCCAAACAATTATAGGAGTACACTTCTAAGAACCCCCCACAATCTTAGGAGGTTGTCACTCAGAGGCCAACAGCAACGTCCAGTCTAGGTTCAGTTGTCTAAACCATAACATATTCATCGAAAGGACCAACAGTGCTGGGGTTACAGGACCTGTATTAAATTGGCTCATCTCTTTTCTGAAAGACAGAACTTTCCAGATCTTTGATAATTCATGTTCATCAGATATCTTCACCCTGAAGTGTGTAGTGCTGCAGTGCTTGTCACAGCTCTACGCTGTTTAATGTATATATGCTCTCACTTGCAAATATTGTACTGTCACACTGCATATCCATTGTAGCATATGCCTATGGTACCCAACTGGTGTTTTCTCTTACCCCTGGACATGATCCCCTGTCTCCCACGTAGGGGCCATGTCTGGGGAAAGTAGCAGGTTGGATGGCCAAGTCTTGCCTCAAACTAAATGGAGAGAAGACTGAGCTCATGATACTATGCAACAACATCAACCCCCTTCTAAGGCTATGCTGACCTGGCTGCGTGGGGACGCCTCCAGCTGCCAAGACCGTTATTAAAAGTCTGGGGTATGGTTGGACAATTCTTCGTCAATGTAAGCTCAAGCAATGAAACTAAATGCCAGCTGCTATGGCATTCTTAGGACGCTTCGCAAAATTCTACATCTGCTTCTATTCCTCTCCAGAAGGCTTGTGATCCAGGCACTAATTCTCTCCCCCCGCCTGGACTACGGGAACTTGCTATACTTAGGAGCACCAAAAGCCGTAACCAAAGAAACTCCAGGTTGTGCACAGCGATGCAGCCCAAACCTTGCTCAACATCCCCAGACACAACCATCCCTGGAAGGCTCTGGCCACCCTCCACTGGCTAGGCAGAGGGTTAAATTCAAAGCCTTATGCATTGCACTTGGGGTACTTCCACCCCTTCCTTATTTCGACATTTGACCTTGCCTTGCACCCGAGCAGAACCCTTAGATTTACCAATGCTAGATTGGTCACGGTCCCAACTATACGAAGAGTGAAAAGTGGAGGGCGCTCATCCGGCTACAATGTAGCCAAGCTATGGCACTCCCTCTCTACACTATGGAGCTCATGGACAATGAAATACTGTTTCGAAAATCTCTAAAACATGACTGTTAAGCAACTAAAATTCCCTTAAACCCCGTTAAGCCTAGTGGTGTAATCTGTGTTACGTTTCAAGGGCTGGGATGCCCAAGGGTAGCCATGATGTAGGAAGCCGGCTCTTTATATGGTATACAAAAAAAGAGGTATACCCTACAGGTATTCCCTTTGCCAATGGACAGGGGCTTGCTCTAGCAATCCCAAGGTGCTCTTCT
Source organism: Calotriton arnoldi (assembly GCA_963921515.1). NCBI lineage: Eukaryota > Metazoa > Chordata > Amphibia > Caudata > Salamandridae > Calotriton > Calotriton arnoldi. The sequence continues at coordinate 1,113,818 of CAWUFW010001554.1, forward strand.
AGGGGGTAGTGTGGTCGAGCAGCCTTAGGCTTATCCAAGAGGAGTGTTAGACATCTTCAAATACACACAATAGTCAATAAATGATGCACACAACTCAATAAGGAGATCTGCACCAATTTATAAAAATAACAAGGATCTTTATATATGTTTAGGCACAAGAATCAATACGATCAGGTAAGTACGTTTTTCAAGAGGAATACTTTTGCATTTAAAAAGTCAACACTTGGTTCATTTTTGAGAAGTTGCAATGTAATCTTATGGGAGGAAAAACAAGAATGCCATTGAGGTACAGTGCAGCGACGTACCAGACCAATCTCCTGGACGTAAGGTGAGTATGGTGCAAAGTCCAATGCTGCACCCACAGGTCACCTTGGACAACACGTGGGGCAGGTGGGTGCAGAGGTGCCCAATGGGGGAAAACATGTACTGTTTCCAGGCACTTGGCAGCGACTTATAGGACCAATCTCCTGGGGGAAACGGCCATTACAACGTGGCTGTTTCCCTGCATACCATTACATCGCAAGCGTTACCACGCATGCGATGTAATAACACATAGTCATTACTACGCATTTTTTTACATTGCATGTGCTTTTACCACGCATGCGATGGAAAAAAATATAGGCGATCCACCTCGTTGAGAGGAAACGGAGGCTCTTCCGTTTCCTCACCACGACGTGTACCGCCCCTCAGACCCGACGTGCAGCAGGAACCAGGAGAGAGGAACCAGGAGGAGAGAGGTAAGGGGAATTGGGCCTGGGGTGGGGGTTACTTTTTTAGGGTAAAAGGGGGTCAGGGTGGGGTGTGTGTGTAGTGCAGTGTACTGTTTTAGGGTTGGGTCGGGGGGGGTCGTGCAGGGTAGTGTTTTAGGGTTTAGGGTAGTGTCGGGGGGTCGTGCAGGGTAGTGTTTTAGGGTAGGGAGAGGACTGGGAGTCGAGGGAGGGTCGTGCAGGGGGTAGTGTTTTAGGGTTTAGTGTAGTGTCGGGGGTCGTGCAGGGTAGTGTTTTAGGGTAGGGAGAGGACTGGGGGTCGGGGGAGGGTCGTGCAGGGTGTAGTGTTTTAGGGTTTAGGCTAGTGTTGTGGGGGTTCGTGCAGGGTAGTGTTTTAGTGTAGTGAGAGGGTTGGGGGAGGGTCGTGCAGGGGTAGTGTTTTAGGGTTTAGGGTAGGGTCGGGGGGTCGTGCAGGGTAGTGTTTTAGGATAGAGAAAGGAATGGGGGTTGGGGGGAGGGTCGTGCAGGGGTACTAAATTAGGGTTTAGGGTAGGGCAGGGTAGTGTAACTTACCTTAGGTACTTTTACCAAGAGTATACCTTTACCACGCATGCCTTTGCGTTGTAATGGCATATTCGTGGTAAAAGTATGCGATGTAATGGTAGGTCGTGGTAAATGACAACGCGTAGTAATACCCGCGTTGTAATGACACGTGTGGTATTAGTACGCGTTGTAACGTGTCGTATTCATCTCCTGGACTTAAGGTGAGTATGGAGCAAGGTCCAAGGCAGCACCAATAAGTCACCTCGAGCGACACTGGGGCGGCCGGGTGCAGAGGTATTTTTCAGCGTCGGGTGCCCAATGTTATCCTATGGGAATCTGTCCGGTTGAAAAGAGGCTGCAGGCTTGGACTGGGAAGCCAGACACCTTTGGTCCTCTTCTCCACAGGTCAGGGGCAACGGGTGCAGAGGTGTCTTTAGGCATCACGGAGCACTCGTGGTAGAGGGGGGCCTGCAAACAATGGCTGCAGGCGGCATCGGGAACTCCACAGTGGGCAAGTCCGGGTGGGCTTTGTCTCTGGAGGGCTGGGGGAGCACGCTGACACTTCAGCTTGGGCTAGGTGGCACGGGTGTAGTGGTGCTTTCCGGTGTCAGGTTTTGATGGTCTGTAGTCCTCTCAGGTCTCTTTGGGTGCCTTCAGGATGCAGGGAAGCTGTTCCGCTGCTCCACAAGAGTTCCTGAGTCTTGACAGAAATGCTGGCAGTCCTCCCAGGCTTTTGGAGGCACAGCAGCTTGCAGGGATGAGTGGACTTTGACGCAATCGTCAGGAACAGCAACCATGCTGGGAGGGTTGGTGCCAAGTCAGTCGCTTCTTCTCCAGTTCTTGCTTCGCACGACTCTTCGGTCCGTCTTCTTCTTTTGGTCGGCAGGATCTAATTCTCTGGTGCCAGGTTTCCCCTAAATTCTGAATTTAGGCTCGTTTAGGGGAGTGTAGGGTAGTAGCCAATGGACTACCTACCCGTGGGGTCTCTACACCGCCGGTATGACCACTTCCTGGGAGAGGTGGTCATAACCCTGTATCAGAATTCCTGATTTTGCCATCGCCAATTTGGCTACCTTTAAAAAGTCGTGTCCACTTCAGGTTGCCTACCTGAGGGTGGACACACCTATCTGACTAGATAATTTTCCAGCCTGTCCAGGGGCCAAATGGCCCTGGACAAAGGGAGTCATCTTCTCCTGTGGGCGAAACCAGGTTCACATTCCAAAGGCAGTAGGCGATTTGAAGCTCCCCTGCCTTGGAATGTTAATCTGCAGGTCATCTTGTGGTAGGAGGTGAACGCCCACACTTCCCAAACAAGCTCGGTTTATGGCCCCCGGAGAGCAGAGGCCCTCACCCCTGCCTTGGAAATCTGCAGGTCATCTTGTGGGAGGAGGTGAACACCCACACTTCTCAAGCAGGCTCGGTTTATGGCCCCTGGAGAACAGAGGCCCTCACCCCTGGGGGTCAGATACTCGTCTCTGTTGTTAGTCTGATGAAAACTAGTCAGTCTGCACCAGGGCCTCGTAGGTTTTCAGGGGGCAACTCTAAGGTGCCCTCTGTGTGCATGTATTACTAAATACAACAATGGCATCAGTGTAGGTTTATTAATACAAGATGTTTGATACCAAACATCCCTATTTTCACTGAAGCCATCATGTAGCTGGGGAACCCGATTTCACTAGTGTCCGGCACGTGTTTTAAAATAGCTGCTCTTTTCACTTGTACTATCAGTAATAGAACCTACCAGCTCAGGGGCATATCTGCTCAAGCAGGTATGCCTTGTCATATAATATAAGGCACCCTGCTTAGAGCTGTAAGGCCTGCTGTAGGGGTGACTTATAAATATTACATGCAGTGTTAGGGGACATGGTGCCCAGGGATGGGTAACAAAAACCTGGAGCGGAACGACACCCCAAATCCAGATGCACAGCTTAATCTTCCTTGCATAACAAAGATGCCACAAAATTCACCATGTTTCACAAAGTTTTATTTTTCTCATTTTTATCCAAAGTTTGTCATTCTTCATTACTTTTCCTCATGGCACATGAGAGAAGCTTACGTCTTCACTTAATCTTAATGCTGCAAAAATGCCAATCCAGGCCTTATTTTGGAGCACGAAAGTGTGCATAAGTTATCCACAAACGTTGATCTTAATTACCCAATGCATTTCGGGCCTTTTCCGGCCCTTCGTCAGGGGTTCTCTACAAATTCAAAACACATAAATTAGATTGTGTGTTTACACCACTGCGACTCATTCAATGTTGCACATAACGTAAAAGGTCTCATTTTACACGTCACCCCATAATCAGCGTATTCCCGCTAGAATCGTAGCCTAACACTACCTTTTTATAAACACCCAGGTCCTCTTCTCCCAGAAACTACCCACCTTCCCTTGTTTTACCCCTCATATCCACCTTCTACATCCTTTCACTAATCACTCCTTTGCAAACTACTTTTACTTCAAATCTCGCTCGTGCCCATCAATACAACATCATTAACACTGGTCCATACCGTCAAACTGTAAGAGCGAACGTCTTCCCGACATTTTCGCCACCAACCAACTGTTCAACTTTCTACTCTCTCTACTTTCTCAACTCCTATAACATGTCTCCACCCCTCCGCTTCACCAGTTTCCAATTCAACTCCCTCCCGTTCTTTAACTTATTCGTACAAACCCTCCAATCAAAATACCTGCCTACAAATCCCACACTGCACTCCGTTCGTCATCCCATTATGTTCAGTGTGAATTTACCTCAACCATCCTAATTCAACCAACCTTCAATCCCCTTACTCCCTCAACCTTCCAGGGTATCTATCTCGAATCCACCGCCCACCCTCAGATGTCATCTGTTACATTGATTATACTGTATTCCACACTACGTTGTTCCGAACGTGAGCTGTTGGTGAAACATTGCTATGCAACTACATACTATGCATGTTTAACGTGCTTTGATTAAAACATGAATAAACCCGAAGTCAAACCACAATCATCCCTCATCTGTTAAGAAAACATAGTTCATAAGATTCCGCTCTTGAGAAAAATGTTGGTACAATTGTCTCTCATGTAACAGTCTCATGTTTATCAACTTTTTCATGGTACTCCAGTGGGTGCTACTCGTCTGAAGGGCAGACAGTAATACATTCAGTTTTATTAAGGGGGCGACTAAGTCCACACCAGTTTCTTCCAACTCTTCCTTTTTAGTTAAGTTCATCTTTTCGTTCGCGTGCTGACCCGGAAGCGTGGTCTGCCCTAAACCACGCGTTTATATCCAAAAAAACCTGCAGCGGAACGACACCCCAAATCCAAATGCACAGCTTAATCTTCCTTGCATAACAAAGATGCCACAAAATTCACCATGTTTCACAAAGTTTTATTTTTCTCATTTTTATCCAAAGTTTGTCATTCTTCATTACTTTTTCTCATGGCACATGAGAGGCGCTTACGTCTTCACTATAATCTTAATGCTGCAAAAATGCCAATCCAGGCCTTATTTTGGAGCACAAAAGTGTGCATAAGTTATCCACAAACGTTGATCTTAATTACCCAATGCATTTCGGGCCTTTTCCGGCCCTTCGTCAGGGGTTCTCTACAAATTCAAAACACATAAATTAGATTGTGTGTTTACACCACTGCGACTCATTCAATGTTGCACATAACGTAAAAGGTCTCATTTTACACGTCACCCCATAATCAACGTATTCCCGCTAGAATCGTAGCCTAACACTACCTTTTTATAAACACACAGGTCCTCTTCTCCCAGGAACTACCCCCCTTCCCTTGTTTTACCCCTCATATCCACCTTCTACATCCTTTCACTAATCACTCCTTTGCAAACGACTTTTACTTCAAATCTGGCTTGTGCCCATCAATACAACATCATTAACACTGAGGGATGGGTGTCATGTTGCGTTTTCACTTTTATCTGCACCAAGACACGCAGCCTGCAGCGGCAGTTTGCATGAGCTTGGTGAGGGGACCTTTAGGGTGGCACAATTTGTGCTGCAGCCCTTGGTGACCCTCTTTTGTGCCTCAGGCCCCAAGTACCAGGGATACCATTTACTAGGGACTTACAGAGGGTACTAAAGGTATTGCCAATTGGGGAAAACCATTGCACATTTTTGAGAAAGAGATGTGGCACTGGGGGCCTGGTTAGCAGGAACCCAGTGCACTTCCAGTCAAAATCACATCAAATATCAGGCAAAAAGTGGGGGGTTACCATGTCAAAAAGGGTACTTTCTGCACATGCGCTCTATAAATGTGCATAGAATATAATAACATAGAATAGTTGCTACTGGTCAGCGGGGCATTTCATAGAAAAATGCCTCTTGCAGCTTTTTGGGTCCCTGTATCTGCACAGGTAGTCAGCAAACTCATACTTGGAGTCCATTTCCTTACCCTGAGAACAAGATGGATATGTCCATTCCTTCAGGGCTCCTCTTAGGTCACAGACGGCAGGTACAGTCCACTTCTGATCTTATTCTTGTCCAAAAGGTTTTCTGAGCAAGACTGGCCGATAGTCTGACTTTGTCGGGTTCACCAGCTAGTCCATAGGGGACCCCCTAAGACGTTCCTAGTCCTTATTTGACAGTAGAGTAACTCTTCCCAGGCCCTGACCTACTTACTTTTTCAGACGTTCCAGTTTTTCTTACTGCAGATAGGCCCAAAATGCAATGTGTCAGAGTAAGTCCAAGATGTCCAAAGGCCACACTAAGCTTGGATTCTCAGGACTGCTGTGTGTATAGGAGTCTCATAGGGAAATCACTAATGCCCTTCCACATTTAACATTAAAATCCAGTTTGAGCAGGTCTTGAACCCACAACAAACTGGAGGCAGACGTCTAGTAAAACAAAGGGTCCCTCAATGACAGGAGATACACAATTATTATCTGGTCCTGTTTGATCACATTCAGGAGCACAAACGTTTTACATGTGCCTCAGGCAGGCCTATCTGGCAGGATTTTAAACTGTTGTGCAAACAGGGTGATCGCAGGCCCCACCCTGAATATTCTGCTGAACTCAGAAGAATCATCCCCGCTTATTCAGTTTGTTCTATCAATCAAACTTACCTATTGTGTAGCTCCTGGGAGAAAGATCACACCTCAGTCACACCTTGTCCAGGCTGGCTGCATGCTGACCAGCTGTCAGCGACTAATGCTAATTAGCCCCCTGAAGGCTCAGGCAAGGAAAAGGTAACTTTCTGAAAGTTATTTTTCTTTTATATTATTTAATAATCTTACTTCACCATTGTATTGGATTTTGAATACATATTAAAAATAGTGGTCTAATTATTTTCCTAGCTCGTCCTAAACCCGACATAGCAGTGTTACTATTTTAATCTGTAATCTTGTTTTCCACATAGGACAGCTAGGCCTGCAACAGTGAAAATTGCTTTTGGGATCTAGTCATTGTAGGGAGATGGGAACATATTTTTTTTACATGGCCCACTTTTATAAATACAATGCACCCTGCCTTGTGGACTACAAGGCCTACTCAGCTGTGATTTACTAATATTGAAAAGGGATGTCTTTGCCTGTCAAAAAGGGTTATTTTTGACAGGTCTCACTTCAGGTTTTACACTACAGCACTCATGCTACACTGGCGTAGGTTTGGAGCCATGTTTTCAGTGACACTGTAGTAGGTGGCACAGTAGAGGCTGCAGTTCACAAGTGTCATTTTACTTTCAATTCCATGGATGTAGTTCTGCACAATATACTGGGGCCTTTTAGGAAAGTTAAATGTGCCAATCAGGGTTTAAGCCAGTTTCGACCTGTTTTGGGTATAAGACCACAAACACTGGGCACTGGATAGCAGTGTCCCAGTATTAGAGTTAAAGATTACCAGCAGGTGGAATGATTTTGGACCACTGTATATTTCCATATGTGACCTTCATGGTTTTATTGGATTATATCGGCTATTGTTGCATGACAAATATTGACTCCTGTACGGCAGTACAAACACACACTGTATACATGTTAATGTTCAAAAACTCAATAAAATACAGTTAAAATTTTTTTTTTCCAGCAGGTGAGTCCCCCCCTCCCAAAAATCGAAAAACTGGGCTAACCATGCAAATAGGGGTCACTCTGCAGCAATGAAAAGTTGCATATTGGTTTTTTAGTTACAAAGAAAGGCAAAACAATTTGAAAGCAAACTATATTTTTATGGATTGACCACTGCAAACCATTATGCTAAGAACTGGCCAAGAATTATCTCCCAGAAGGTTTCTAAACTTATTGCAGTAGGGCAAGTGCGGTAACCTTGACTCTTCTAGAATGGGTGGCTAGTATCAGTCAAATGGCTTTGTGGACCTAATCCTTTCCTTGACAAGTTGAGCTTGGGTACATACAACAATTATGTTTTTTGACAGAACCGATGTAAGGGTTTTGCCCCTCTAAACAGTTCCTTTTCCATCTGCCACATTCTGCATCTTTGCAGAATGCTTGACCCCTCACATTGCATTAGTACTCTGTGCCATTCTCCCCCCATCCTAGTCCCTCATGGTAACCTAATTTTTATACCTAATTATATTGCACCTTGGCCTTCGCACCTATGCCAAGCTTGGTTAGGTATTCAAGAACTTCTGTACGCAGCAGAACTACCCTTCAATTCAGTTGAGAGTTGGTTTAATATTTAAAAAAGAAAAATGCTCAGCAGTCTTTGCAGGCACTGAGATACACTCGCCGTCACCTTTTCCCACACTCAAGCAGGATTATAAATGATCACAATATCAGATAGGATTAGACATAGTATCAATAACTAGATCAACTTGAAATAATTGGCATATTAGGCAGACAGTAAAATAATGAACCTTATATGGTCAAAACAAGAAAACACAGGCGAGGCAAGGTTAGAAATATTGATAGCACATATGATTTGCAACAATAATTGTATTATATATACTTATTTGAAAATTAATCAAGCGTGGGGGAAAGCCAATAGGTCGGTCTTTGGGTGTCAACCATTTGGCTTTGCCAGTTAATATTTGTGAATGGTTTTTGTATGAAGACAAACAACACACAAGTGGTCTGCAAGCAGTGTTGGGGGAGCTGTTGGTCCCTCACCCCTTGTCCAAAAGCCAATTCATATTTTTTTGAATGTATAAGGATCATTGCACCAGTAGTTCCTGCCCATTGTCCTAGAGCAGAGCACTGCCACTTAGAGTCAGGTAAGCTGGTGGTGCATACGGGCTGGCCTGGTGCCTCGTGCTGTATGCTGGAGTGAGTGAAAGCAAAATGTGAATGACCAGTGGATGAAGGGACCTGAATGAAAGCCCCTGTGAATATGTATATATATATATATATATATATATATATATGTATTTTTTTCTTGAAAACAAAAGGTTTTGGCTAATGCCAGACCTGAAATATAATTTGAAATTAATTTGAAATGACAAAGCCAGGCAGGACTAAAAATAATGAGCGTATCAGGCAGGATTAAAAAGCTGACTACTTGGGTAATGTTAGCAATCTTAATATTAATCATCTTTATCTTTAATGATCTTTATGCATACTCCAACAATTTTAAGATGTGTGTACCTGCAAAGGCATTTCTAGAACCACGTAGAGAATTTCTGGCACTCCTACTCATCACATAGACCTCAGCACATACCCACACAAAGCTTCCCTCATACACGGCAGTCCATCACAAACACCATGCACTCGCACACATCTACCTCACACAAACCCCCTCATACGCACTGAAGGCCCCCCCACTCCCTTAGCAGGTTTCCATGCACACAGACCAAATTTACATATTTCCCCCTAAAAAGAAGTCACAAGCACTCATCCTCACTTCACACAATGATACTGACACAGCACAGTCCACCCCTCACAAACATACTCACTACTCTCACAGACCCACTAAGTGCAGGTTTATCACCAGGGTATCAGGACTAGGAAGTACCAAGGTCTTTGTAAACCACTTCTTGAATTTTATTGCCTACTTCTTATGAGGTCCGGGGTTGCATGGAGGGAAGGGATGATGAGTGTGGGGACCCAGAGTAAATGTTTCCTTTAGATGTGCTATTTGTAACTGTGAACAATAAGCATGTGATAATTGTTTTAATCTTAATGCTGGAAATTGCCAGACAGAATTGAACTGCTGTTCTGAGTGTAACTGTGCTGATCGATGTAAGAGTAAAAAGTACTTAATGTGAGTGACTAAAAAGGTGGTGCCGTATCATGCTGACTCAGCGCAGAGCTGAGCACCTGTTTTTATACACCTGTAGTGCGTAAAGTTCAAACAAAACTGTGAGCAATGTTTGCCTGTTTCTGAGCTGTGCTGTCTACAATAATGCACTAACTAAGTGAAATATGCAGTTAAAGGAATTCACTTTTCACACTGCAGGTACATAAAAACAAGCGCCTGGCTCTACACTAAGCCAGCACAGCCCGTCATGATACTGCCTCTGTTCTGGAATTGGTTGAGGGTGTAGTGGACGATGATAGCTAGGCATATGACTATGGTAAAATGGACATTTTGCTTAAATATTTAACTTGTGGAAGTCCTGTGAGACAACAAAATAAGAGTTCACAACTATAGCGAAATGGGTTCTGTCTATTTAATCAGCCTGGATTTTTCGCTTTTTGATCACCTGATTTTCTGACTTTTTACTGCAGGTTAGTCTCACTACTAATGTCTCACCCACGGTAATCACATTGTAATTGAATTGCACTTGTTTACTGCCAGTGTCTGCCTTTTTAGGATCATGCCGCTGCTCTACAGCTAAGGTAAGGGGCCCTTGGCTGGTTACACATGAACACGTGTGCACACACTTGTGCAGGCTTTGTGTGTGAGACTACCACTGTGCGCAGCCCAGTAATTGCTTGCAGGCAGCCTTGCACAGAAGAGAGACTGCAAGGGTAAATGTTGATCGGGGTTGGCTCTATACTATTAGTGGGCACTAATAGGTAAGGTCAGTAGGGTTTACTGGTTTATATGAAGTGTCACTATTATACACATAGGGGGAACTCTACCTTCGATTGCAGTTCTGCTTCCTTTAGACCTACAAAGTCTAGTGAGGTATCAAACTGGGGTGAAACATATATGCGAAGTTTGAATATGCAGGTCCAAATAACCTGCATGTACACCTTATGGGTCTTCCAGAATTGTCCTATTTCTCTGGCTCAGCTCAGGATCTGATTCCGGGCTTTTTTTCACCCTGCTGGGCCAAGTTAATTGTTCTGCTCCCAAGCAGAGGGAACAAAGGCCTCCCTATACAAAAGGAGCAATTAACCGTGCTTTACGCAGCTCCTGAAGAGGAAAGGAGTAGAGAAGAAAGCTGTCACATTGTACCAGGGTTGGGATAGCCCAAGCCCACTGTACAGAGGAGGAGGCCCAGACATCTGGGCCCAACACAGGAGAGGCCCCCCTTTGAAGGTTTGGTGGGAAAATCCCTGGCAGTGATGTCAGCTAGGGTTAGAGCAGAGGTCCCCAGAGGATATGTGGGCAGAGACTACTTCACCGTGCTATCTTGGATTGTCCCAGCATGCTGGAATGAGTGTTGAGACAGAGGTGTAAGGGTGATGTGGCACCCTAGGATTGGTCTGGGATGCCTGGTATCTAGTACTTTCCACCTCCTCTTAAAAACTCTTGCACAGGGGAGAGACTGAGTTGGACAGTGGAATTGGACAATGGCAACACCATGAACAGCTGGAAGGACAAGCCCCCTGATGCTCTAATGGACTAAGGACGCTGTCTGCAGCTGACCCCAGGACCAGTGGATTCTCCAGGACCAATGAGGCTGGTTCCCTTCTACCCTCTAAGGATCAGTTGGGGGAGGACTTGGACTGTTGTGCCTCAGAAGGAGGAGAGGAGCACCAGGGATCAAGCAAAGGAGAAGAAGCTTGTACAGGGAGCCAGTTGAACCAGCTCCTTGCACAGTGTGCCACCTTAGAGACGAGGAGTCCTGTTGAAATACTCCAGGTGACTAGGGCTCACCACCAGGAGATAACGAGGCCAGGATCATGCAAATCAGCCCAACGAAGCCCGAGATATCCAATCGGAAGGCATGTGACCTTTGACACCCCCCACCCCAATGAGCATGTGGAGCTCTGCCCAAGTCCAGAAGAAATCCCTGGGGAGGGCCAGTGTCCAGGGGTAGCAGAAACTTCATTAATAATTTGTAAATCAGGGAGGGGGTGAGCGTGGGGCTCACTCAGCAAGGCCCAGGACTCCCATCCCTCTTGCCGGTGTATGGAGACACCTGGGCCACCAATGATGTTGTGCACCCACAATGTCTGTAAACTCGCCCCCACTCCCATTGTCTGAGGGGACTGGGTTGGCCACTGCGAGTCCAGCATCCTGCCCTCACTGTGCAGGCAGGGAGAAGGTTGTTGCCGGCTGCCACACCAGCAGTCAACAGAGCCAGTTGGGCTGCGTCGGAGTGGGCTGTCTGTGCTGTTCTAACAAAAAGGCCTGTCTGGTTGTTCTGTGTGGGACCGGGCACTCCCAACTAAAAGAAAGAAAAAGAAGATGCAGTATGTGAAGTCCCATGCAACTAAGTAAGAAGCAGCGGCCGAATCTACTCATTCTATATTTGCGCTTCTCGGAGGTAGCACCCCATAATTCCTTGCTGGGCTTTGTTTGCATCAAGTTTGCTTCCTTGCTGTGGCCACAAAGAAGATGGCAGGGACACCACCATCAGAAAATAAACAATTGGGGGGGCTGCAGGAGTTGCAGTGATCGCCCTGAAGTAATGTTTAGCAAGTGACCCTAAGTTTCCAGGGTCAAGAAATCCTTGGCTCCCTGGTTTTCCAACAAGATTTTAAACACTCCTGAGACTTAAACCTTTGTTCTACAGCCTGAAAGTGGAGGAAACTCTCTATCGGTTGGTCCTATGGCTGCATGTTATGTGGCCTAAAGTGGGTTAAGAAAGACACAAAAATGTTATGTTGATTTGTGAATGCTTTATTTAAAAAACATATTACTGACATAATAAATATTGCTATGGTTTATTGATGACAGTGATTGCATATAAAACATGGTTACTGGTTTTCTTGGTCTTTTAATGTGCGATCCCTGAGAAAGCAAATAGGCCTGCTTTCTTTTTAATTTATTTTTTTATTTCAAGTGACTCTCCTATATGGTAATGTGCTGTCTGATATGGGGGTACGGTGATTTTTGGCGGTTATGCCCCTTTAGGGAACAGATGTGATGTCAGAATGTCACCAAAGGTATTTCCACCAACCTTGTGCACATATTTGTAAATAACTGTGTAGTATTGAGTAGTGTGTGTTTAATAAATGTAGTTATTCTTTTCAAAAGAAAAAGCACAGACTAGACAATCATTTATTGAGTGTTAATATTGTGTGTCAGCGAATGGTGATTACTAGCCCACACCACCTCCCCTGAGTAGGCTTTGGACGGCTCTCCTTTGTTACCCTGACAGAGTCAAGCGCTACAATGGGGTGATGGGTTGCTAGTGAGCGGATATTTGTGACATTATTACTTGCACAGGCCTCACATTCTGCACTACTAATCACATGGTTTCCTTTTTTGTCTTTCCCAGTCCTCTCTCCAAAACCTGTGTTTTGGCAAATATGTAGGGTTTTTTTAGGTTTTGGAGAGAAGTTCAAAGAAGACATGATCTTGTTCAATCAACGTACATGTATTTGCTATAAACCTTTAAAAAAAATAATAGAAAAGGCCTAAGGTTCTGATGGATACCTCTAACTTCAGATTCCTAACTTTGTGTTTTGAATATTCTCAGATGCCAGACTGGATACAGAGAATTTCAACAGCAGTGCCCCTACTCCCTTACAAGTGGTGTCCTGCGGCTGTGTGTTGATTACGTACCGCCCCAGCAGTGGTAGAGCGGAGAGTCAAATAAGCGCCTCTCTTGTGCATTGACTTCCTTTCTTTCTGACATGGATCCGGAGCTTCCATCCCAACTTTGTGTTCTTTCAGCGACTTCCAAAAACTATCAGTGCTGTAGGGAATTATGTAAAAATTATGTAAAACTACTGGCTCCAAGCCGTTCCTAGCCTCCAGGAAGCACGTGTCCGTCAAGAACCCATATGAGATGAGGTGTCTTTGGTGCCTGTGCTCGACTTGCTTAAATCGTGCGACGTGTGCCCTTGAAGGCAATACAGGACCTGGAGGCAAAACTATATCGCAAACACAAGAGGTAGTGGTCGAAGCACAGGCCTCGTTTCCACTCCAGTCACTGCTTCATTACTGAAAACAAGCTACTTCCCGTCTGCAGTGTTAATGTAAGTCGAATTTCAAGCACAAACACAAAAAGTCAAAGCAGGACTCGACTCCATCTCACCACTCTAGCTTGAAAGAGAAGGTGTGAGGACATCAAGATAAGCATCGCACTACTTTGAAGTCCTCCGTTTCGGAATAGATTCCTTAGATGGTCCTGACATATCCGGAGTTCCTTGGTCTGTTGTCAACCCCACAGCAGATACCCATCTTCAAGGAGGCCATGCTGCATATATTTAACGGATCATGACACCATCTGGCATGCCTTTGGGCCCCAAGGAGCCACAAAGGCCTCAAGTCGGATCAACATCTGTCCCTTGGGCATGCATTACTGGGCCCTTACCGACTGGTACAGAGTTCACACCAGCTCCAAGATTCACTCAGGTTTCCGTCGCACAAACGCTGATACCGACTCCCCTAGTGCCCATGTCTGGTCCCTAGCCAACAATGGCCTGAGCTCGACTGATATCATGCTTACAGAGTGCATAAGCTCAACCAGTTATTATACAGTCTGACTATAAACGGTGCCTCTGCTGTGACTCCGTTATCAGCAGAGGCTCCATTCTCTTTTTGGCTCTGACTCTGATCCTATACAAGGAACACATAGGTTATTCTAGGACAATAATGATGAGGAGGAGGGACAGGATGCAGAGAAGTATGTAATCTGTGCAGGCCTGGCTGCTACAGATTTCCTTGGCAGGGCTATTGGCGCCAATGTGTAGTGCTTCTCAGGCATGCATGGATGCAAATTATCTGGTGTTGTGCAGGTGTCCCTGATTCATATGCCTTTTGAAGGGTTCAGACTTTGGGGGGGCAGGTGAGGAGGGGCCACTCGTTTTTGGCGTTACTGATGCAAGCAAAACGGTTTTACCCATCAATTCAGGAAATTCAGAGGCTATTCCATTGGTCTATCCTAAAGACAATGTCAGCCTTCTCCAGCAGTCCTTTCATGGCTGTGGACGTATCACTGACAGACACTGCAGGGCAGCAGAGTCAACAGACCTCCAGTTCCTCCTCCCACCCTGCAGCGACTAACCAGCTGCTTTAGTTTGTCCTCAACTACTCGTGAGGCCTGTGGGAGAAGGTTCTGTGCCCTACCCTTCATTGCATACCAGCTTTTCTTCCTTCCACAGCACAGTGAATTTCGGAGGAGCAAATGTTGCCATCTAATGGGCATTAGACAAGGGAGAGGGATGCTAATCAGGCTACTTTCTCATCATGAAAAAGGCAGATTCTTCAGGTATATCCTCTACCTTCACCTGTGAAATTGCTTTCTCTTGAACGGAAAATTCAAAATCGTCAAGCTGACTCCGATCCTATTAGTCCTAGGCCTGGGACACTTGATGGTGTCCTGGACTTGCAGGCCACGTACTTCCAAATACCTGTCCTGCAGTTCCACAGGCATTACCTGCAGTTAAAGGTGGACTAGGTTTACTTTCAATTTGTCATGTCTCCCTTCTTCCTAACCTTGGCCCTTCGGGTGTTCAAGAAAGCAATGTCTGTTGTCATGGCCCATCTTCAAAGATTGGAGTACATGTATTTCCATACCCCGAAGATTTACTGCTAAAGACGGGCACACTGCATTCAGTCGTGGACCACCTCCGGACGACGTTGACATTGTTAGGCTTCACCATCAATGAGCCAAAGTCCTGTCTGACCCTCCACCCCACTCCCCAGCTGCCCACACACAGACTTTCACTAATTGGGCCAATTCCGAACACAGTGGTGTTCAAGTCCTTTGTCTTCACCGCAGCAAGTCTGAGACATTCAGGATATGATCCAGATATTTCAGAATCGTTCATGCATCTCTATGAGGGTGGATCTCAGTCTTGGCCATTGGGCCTCATGCATCCTCCTCCACAATGTCAGGTGTCATATGAGCCTTGCAATGAACCCTCACGTTCCAATAGGCTCACCATTAGGGCTGCCTCTCCGACTCCATTGAGGTTTAAAGGGAAACCGCTGAGAATCTGCTTTTGTGGCTGCCAAATGCTGATCTGAACAGCACCAGGCCACTCTTCCTTCCTTACCCAGAGCTCACAGTTGTGACAGACGTGTTGCTGCTGGATTGGGTGGGGGGGGGGTCACATAAAGGAGATGGAAATCAGAGGTCTCTAGAGGAGGGTTATCTCCATATCAGTCTTTTGGGTCTTAGTGTTATTAATCTGGATCTAAAATCCTTTCTTGCATTCATCAAAGGGAGGCTGCTGCAAATCCTCCCAACGCTACGTTTAAGGAAAGTGCCCCTTTTTGACATGGTCACCCCCGCTTTTTGCCTGGTAATTGATGCAATTTTGACAGGGGTGCACTGGGTTCCAAGCATCCAGGTCGCCAGTGCCAGATCTCTTTCCCTAAAACTGTACCATTGTTCCCCCGATTGGCAATACCGTTAGCACCCCTGTAAGCCCCTAGTAAATGGTACCCCAGGTACCTAGGAGAATGGTACTAAAGCGGGTCCCTAAGGGCTGCAGCATATATTGTGCCACCATTTGGGATCCCTCACCACCCTCATGCAAACTGCTGTTGCAGGCTGCATGACATAGTGCAGAGAAACGTGAAGACACAACATGACACACCTCCTATGTGCTATGCCTGGAAACATTGCATGCAATATATGTAAGTCACTCCTACAGCAGGCCTTACAGTACTAAGGCAGGGTGAATTATATTACATGTGAGGACATAGCTGCATGAGCAGA
Organism: Calotriton arnoldi; assembly: GCA_963921515.1. NCBI lineage: Eukaryota > Metazoa > Chordata > Amphibia > Caudata > Salamandridae > Calotriton > Calotriton arnoldi. Next base: position 1,129,970 of record CAWUFW010001554.1, read on the forward strand.
TATACTGTCCATGTCAATTCTTGGACAGTGCCAGTGAACAGGGAAACCCTCGTGAGTATATATTCTGGGCCCGGTGATTACGAGTTCCCCAGCTACATGATTGCTTCACTAAAACCGAAGATGTTTGGTATCAAACATCTCCTATTAATAAGCCCAGAGGATACCTTTGAGGTGCCCCCTGAAAACCTACCAACCTCAAGTGTGCTGGCCTACCGGTGTAGACCAACCTGCTACCACAGATAGGTTTCTGATCCCCTGTAGGTGAGAGCCCACCAGTGCTTAATTTGTAAAAATAAATTTAAAAAATAGGTGCCAGGGCCCTTGTCAGGAGGCCACGGCAGCTTGCACCACCGTTGCCCCTGCCAGAGCTGCCTATGACAGCACCAAGACACTACTAATCATCACACTCTTTAAAGTGTGTCAATTCCAGGCCCCCATAACTATAAAAACGGCTTGGGAGTTAGGTATTAGTAATTTTTATTGTATATTGAAGTAATAAACAGATGTTGTGCTCATCTTTAAATTCGACTGACAGCGCCACTGTGTGGCACACCATCATAAGTGCTGGTGTTGACAATTAAGTGCTGGTGCCAAGTACCTGGAACCACCGGCTCAAGTTAAGCACTGGAGCCCATGCTCTCTGAGGGCAGAAACAATGCCTGCTCTGGCGGAGGTGTTGTCACCTCCTCCAAGCTGGATGGCTAAAAATCAGCAAATCAAAGCAGGAGGCTTCAAAGGCCTCAGCCACCTTTGATATGCGAGCCCGGCTTCCCCCAGACAGGGGAAATGCCCCTGCCCAAGGCCCATTTGGCACCAGGACAGGTGGGAAAATTAGTTCGTCAGAAGGTGTGTTCACTATCAGGTCAGTTCCACCCGTAAAGTGGGCTACCTGATATGAACATGAAAACTAGAATTCCACCATCTTGGTTTTTGGTGGAATTAGGTTCACTGGGTCAGGGTTATGCTCACTTCCCACAGGAAGTGGTCGTATAGGGGGTGTAGTCACCCTAAAGGTGGGTAGCCCATTGGCTACTACCCATCACTCCCTTTAATGCCCCTAAATTGAGTAGTTAGGTGGCACTCCTGATGCCAGGAACTCAGATTTGACACACCCAGAAGAAGAGGACAAAGAAGAGCTGTGAAAACAAGAACTAAAGACTTGCTGTGGGCTTTTTGGAGCCAAACCCTGCCTGCTTGTACCAGTCTCGACAGTTGTGTAGAAACCGACTCGTCCTGCAGCTGAGCCTCAGCCAAGCCCCGGTAGACTGCCTGCCAGCCCTTCACAAATTGCCAGCAATCTCCCTTGGAGTAGAAGAGCTACTCCCCTGCAGTTGCAGACACCAAAACAGCAGAGTCCGGTTTACCATGCTGCCGCTCCCCGGTCACACCGATGCAGAAGCCACCCAGGAAAAGGTCACCGTGCTCCAGAAGGTCAGATCTGTCTCCCCACCAAGTGAGAAAATTCCAGGACCAACCGGAGCCGCACAGTACCAATACCTGGGTTACCCGACTCCTTGCAGCATCCAAAGCCTGTTTGAGTCCAATCCGGACTCCAACGAGACCGAGCAGCCATCGAGGGACTTCAGCACCGCAGAAACCCACTTCTAGAGTGGCCCAGCTGTCCTGATTTTTGCACCCTCAACCGGCAAGACCGACCACCGAAATTGCCTGCGACGCACCAGCACAGCCAACCTAAGCCCTCTGCAACTGAGCGCCCAGGCTCGGGTTTTCGAGAACTGACTGTGCTGTCTTGCTCCCACGGCCCTTATGAACCGAGCCCCCCGTTGGGGGCTCTCGGACTTGTCCCCTAGTCCCCCTCTGCAGCCTGTTTTTAGGTGCCCTCCCCCCTCTCTCCTTCAGTGTAGCGAATAAGGATACCAACCCTACCAGCACCTCGGCACCTGGACGCCCCAAGGCAGGTACACTCTTAACTGCTGGTAGGTACTTTGGATCTTACCCCTCTGCCACCTTACAGTCCTGAAAGGGACCCTCGGAAACCTGCTGCAAGTACGTGTATGCCGTATATGTCTTTTTCTCCCATAGGAAAGCATTACACGTAAAGACGCATTTAAGTGAACGTTTTACTTACCTGTGAAATTCAATATTTTAAAAAGTACTTACTTACATATGAAGTTCTTAGTATCAAAATGTTTATAAAAATGAGTTATTTTTCTAAATTGTCTCGGAGTAATTCTTTAAGTGTGTGTGTGTCATTTTTTGCCTCTGTGAGTACAACAAATGCTTAGCACTAACCTCTGATAATCCTAAACTGCTTGCCCACACTACTACAAAAGACAGCATTTAGTGTTTTCATTTTTTGTAGGAAGCTGGATTTCTGTTGCAGTAACCCCCCCACTTTTTGCCAGACTGCTGATGCACTTTAACTCTATGTGCCCTGGGTCCCTGCCAGTCAGGTTCCCAGGGCCTGTATTCTTTCCCAAAACTGTACCTTGTAACCCCAATTGGCACCTCTCTGGCCACATGGCAGTCCCTTGTAAAAGATACCATGGGTACCTAGAACTCTGTGGCCATGGGAGGCCTCTAAGGGCTGCAGCACTTCTTGTACCACCCTTAGAGGTCCTGTACCTTTACACACACACACACACTGCCATTGCAGGCTGTGTGTTTTGGTGCAGGACAAAGTGATGAGTCGACATGGCACACATCCCTATGTGCCATGCCTACAACCCACTGCCCTGGCATAGGTCAGCCACCCCTCTAGCTGGGTGCACTTTACCAGTGGTGAGGGTACAGATGCATGAGCCCAGTACCCCTACTGTGTCTAGAACAATTCTTAGACATTGTAAGTGCAGTAATGCCATTAAGAGTATATGGTGCTGGGAGTTTGTCATTACGAACTCCACAGCTCCATAATGGCTTTACTGAAAACTGGGAAGTTTGATATCAAACTTCTCAGCACATTAAATCCACACTGATGCCAGTGTGGGATTTAATGATAAATGCACTCAGAGGGCATCTTAGAGATGCTCCCTGAAAAACGACCAGCCTCTGGTAGGTTCCCTGACTGGTACACACCAGCCTGCCACCACGAGACATGTTTCTGGACCCCTGGGGTGGGATCCTTCGCTCTCTGAGCCCAGAAACAAAGCCTTTCCTTGGCGGAGGTGGTCACACCTCCCCCAGGCCAGGAAGAGCCATCTGTGGCAGGGGAGCTTCAAAGGCCTTTCCGCCTTTGTAATGCGACCCCCAGCCTCTCCTGCTATCAGCAGCAGGCCCCCTTCCTGTCTCCCCTCCTTTTCATCAGGAAGTCAGGCAGGAAAAATTGGCACAGCCCAGAAGGTGTGCCCACCTGTGCCAACTCCACCCCTCAGGTGGGGGAGGCGAGGTGAAGCCCACTCTTCAGTGCCTGCCAACCTGCAGATGGCAGGCAATCTCCAATCAGGGTTAGGGATTGTGCCCACTCCCCCACGTGGGGTGGACAGGTCAGTAGCCCATTAGCTACTGACCTGGAGACCCCTAAAACGGCCCCTAAATACAGTATTTAGGGGGCAGCCCTGATCCAAGAAGACAGATTCCCGCAACCCAAGAAGGACGAAAGAAGACTCCCAGCAGAGGAGACTGCATAGAAGAACTGACTTAGTCCCAGCCCTACCGGCTCGTCTGCAATATCCAGACTTTCTGCACCAAATGTCGACTTGTCCTGCAGCCAGCGACCTCCAGAACCCCTGGGAGGACTGACTGCCTTCAACAAAGACCGGATCTCCTGTGAACAGCAGCTCTGTTCAAATGAAACTCCCAAGACAGACTCTGAGCCTGATGAGGACAAAGAAACCCGACGCCTGGAACCACCACTGCACTCGACTCCTACGGCCCGAATCCGGGTGGCCCACCAGTCCCAGCGGGGTCCCCAGCGCTCCAGAGTCCGAGTCCACCGTGGGTTGACCACTCCGGGACACCCCGACGTCGCCTGCAGCCTCTGCATGGAGACCCCCCAACCGCGAGTGGCCCGGTAAGGTGAATTCCGACCTCAAAAGACACCCCTGCATCCAGCTGCTTTGCGCCCTGAAGAGGAGAATCCGAGGTGCACCTACGTCCCTGAGCCCTCCAACTTACTTGCCCAGCTGTTGGTTCCTATCAGAAGTCTTCCTGGACCGAGCCTGCAGCCAAAATTCAAAACTGGCAAGTCCCATTGAAAACAGGACACCCGGTGTCAAAACAGCACCCTGCACCCAGCCGCCCCTGCGCCGCTGCGGGTGCACCTTGTGTGCTAACTCGGATACCCCTTTGCCCTGAGCGTAACTCCAGGAGCTTTGCTCCCACAACCTTGTGGCCTGCTTGTGAGCAGCCACCAACCGGAGGCCCCCTATCCCCCAATGGATAACATTGGGCCTCAGCACTCTGCACCCGGCTGCCCTAGGGCCGCTGAGTGTGCTTTGAGAGTGCATCCTTGACCCTGGGGGAACCCTGGTTCTAACCCCAGAATACCAACTCCCACAACCAAGTACTTACCTGTTAACCGATAACCACATTTTCCTCCATAGGAGTACACTGACTGTTTTTCCTTGAAAATTGTTCTGTGTGGAGTTGGTTTTGTATGAGAACTTGAAAAACTGCAAATAACTAAAAACTGCTTTACTTACCGTTTCTCTAGGAAATGTCCCATTGTGATATCTAGGCATATCACACTGAATAGAAAAAGTAATGCGCAAAGTAATCTGCAAAGTAATCAAAAGTCATCTAACAGTAATTTCAACTGTATTCAAAGTATTTACAAACCTGTAAAGAAGTTATTTTCATTCAGCTTGTGTGTATTGTTCAACCTGCCTTGAAAAGTAACATTTACACTCACCTGTACCAGGCTTGCTTGGTTCTAGAAAATAAATATAACTAAATAATATTTTTTATACAAACAAATTGGTTTGAGTTCAGTCTTTGAGTGTGTGACACCATTTGCTGATTGAGTGTGTACAACAAATGCTTAACACTACCCTCTGATAAAGCGTTACTTCTCCCCCACACTACCACAAATAGAGAGTAAGGTGCTATCTACTTTTACCTCTGCCTACATTTGGGGTTCCACTGGACTCTGTGCACACTATATCTCATTTTGGTATAGTATATACCGAGCCAGCTTCCTACATTTTTGCCTCTGTAAACCAGTAAGGGTCTCCTGGACTCTGTACACAGTAGCTCGTTTTGGTGCACTATAGAAAGAGCTAGTTTCCTACACTTCCTCCATGTGGTATTACAACAAGCATGGTGAGGTGGTGTCCTGTGGCAGGAGGCTACACATCTGGAGGTGGCTAAAACAACAGAATATCTTCTTGGTTGCCAACGAGCTGGCAGGGTCCCTAAATGCCATGGCGGATGGACTGTGCTGATGTCGTCTGGATGACCACGAGTGGGGTCTCCATCCCGAGGTGGTGTAGGAAATATTTGAACACAGGGGGAGCACTGGCTAGTTCTATGTACAACTGTTGGGAACATGCAATGTCATAAGTTTTCCGCACTGGAGTTTCATCCAAGGCACTGGTTAGGAAGTTCAATCTGGCTGGGATGGAGCAAAGGACTCCTATATGCCTTCCCGCCGATTCCTCTCCTGCCTCTGGTTCCGAAGATGATCAGGAAAGACCAGACCAAGTCATCTTGATAGCTGCGGACTGCACCAGTATAGTGTGCTACACAGTGCTTCTTAGCCTGAGGATTTGCAATCTCATCAGTCTTCCTCTTCGTGAGGACCTCCTGTGTCTGCAGCCGGACAAGGTCCTCTATCTAAAACTCCAATGCTTACACCTCTGTGTGTAGATTAAACGGCGGCAGTTGAAGGTGTATGAATTGCTGACCAGGTGGAGGACATCATCCTTACACAAAGTCCATCTATGCTGGTTACTGGGACAAACTTGTTGCTTGATGTGGTGACCGAGATAGCGCCCCCTTACAGGCCAGACTTTGCCGTTCTTTTGTTTATTCTCTTCTTAACCCGGCAAGCCCCTCCAATGGGCACAGTGAAAGATTTCTTGTCAGCCCTTTCGACCTTTTCTTGTTTACTGGACCAACCATCCTTGTTTAAGTCTCCAGTTGTGATTAGTTTCATAAAACGTTTGACACATCTTTGTGATGCCCCAGTAGGACCTTAACCTGGTCTGCGCGTTCCTTATGCATACACCCTTCGAGCCCATGTGCAGCTGCTCCTTAATGCTCTTGTCACTGAAGATGGTCTCCTTTTTAGGTCTCGCCTGAGCCAGCGCATGCGCTGCTCTGGCGAGACATTTAGTAAGTGGGCTTTAAAAAGTCCCACCACACGCTTTTGCTTGTGGCCTAAAGCTTGCGGAACCGCGCGCAGCCGCCATCTGGCTTTCCGTCATGGCTCATTAAGCCTTACAACCGTTACAGCGCACGAATCACTTTCATTTTCATGCTCCTCCACCCAATGCTCTCTGCTCTCACTACCCCCTCCCTTCTCCCCCTCCCTCCTCGTCAGTCACCGGGCTACAGCTTGCTCTCTTTCCTTCTACCTTTTCTGCTTTTTAGGTCTCGCCTACGCAGTGCATGCGCGCTGCATAGGAGGACCTTTAGCCGTCGTTCAGCTGTTTTTCGAAGCACATACTCGTGCTTGTGGCGGCATACACCTTGCGGGAGTGCGCAGCGGCGCGCCACAAGCACGAGTATGTGCTTCGAAAAACAGCAGACTGCGCACGCACGCACCACTCCCGGGCTCACCTCCTGCTCCCCCTCTCTCTCACGCGCATTAACTTCAACTCGCCACTTTCGCGGCCGCAGGGCCGCGCTTGCTTATATTATCTTCCCCTCATGACTTTTGCTGCATTGCCATGCATCCTCCCTGCTCCTCCTCTCCCCTCTGTTTACAAGCACTTCTCTGCCCTTCAGTCTATGTATTCCTCAGCAGCCTCACCCCTGCTTTCTTGCCCTTTTCAGCATTTCTACCCTTTGCCAATGCTCTTCTCCCTTCCCCAATGCGCTGCTCCCTCCCCCAATGCGCTGCTCCCTCCCCAGACACTACTCCCCTCTTCCTCTATAACTGCTCCTATTATCCCTACCACTGTGTACTGCTCTCGCTGCAAGTATTCCTCTCCTTCGCTCTACTTCTTCACTGCTCCCCCGTAACCAAAGCCTTCCCTGTTTTCTCAGCCTCTTCACTGCTCTCCACAGCCTCTGCACCGCCCCTTCCATAAAGTGCTCTCTGCCCTCTTTTTTGCATTTCTCCACCTCCCTTTTCTGTACTTTTCCCCAGATTCCGCTGCGTAGCCACCTACATAGGTTTCATGCCAGCAGCAAGCAAGTCATACAAATGGGTAGCAATGCAGAGGTTTGAGAAGGCATATTCAGGGCTAACCTCTACATACAGGCCGCTTACAAATCACTCGTTGAAACCATCTCATTTGAAGCTCAACTGGAGTACACAAGTTGAGAGAGTCAAGATCTGAAGATTGTCCCCTGCGCCCTTTTACCCTATGACTAGCTTCTGCAGGGAGGGAGCAGTTTTATAACCTGAATGCAGGAAGATGCCCGTGCTATGGTCAACACTCCTAGATCTCAGCAGGGATGACTGCAAGAGGATTCTGCGCACACTGGATACAATAAAGTGAGTTGCATTTGTAATGACCCCTGCCCTGCTTACTGTTGGACATGTTGTCACTCTTTGTACGCTCCCACTTTTTAGTCACTTTGTTATTTTGTAGTGCTGTCATTAAAGGTAGACTGGAGCCTACACTGCCCGCACGCCAAATCAATTACGTTTAAAAGTATTTTCAGGGATGGGCATTTGGTTTTGATGCCATACCAGAAGCTAAAGTAGTTTCTCCCTTGGCAGTGGATACAGTACCTAGTGAACTACTTTAAAAGCACTTGTGTTCTTAGTGTCTCAAATCATTGCCTGATGTGTTAGTGTTTAGATGTTTTGTATTTGGCAGTCACCGGGTAGAGTTGTTTGTTTTGGCTTGCAAAATAACATTGCATTATTCAGTTTGCAATCAACAGAAAGTATTGTAATGAAGTTTACAATAGAAACAGTATTGTTGAACTGGCAGTTCTTTTTTGTTCCATGTTTCTTTCACGCTGTTGCCAAGTTCTATTCACTTATTACATATAAACATTAGAATGTGTTCTGTGTCTGTTGCTCACGTGTATAGAGTGAGCATTTTTAGGCTGCATCACATATTCATAATTATATTTTTTGTTACATTTTTTTCTTGTGGTAATTCATTTAAGATATTACTTCGCCTAACCATATTTATTCTTTAGTTACGATAGCAAGGGGTATGACGTATATTTTTATAAAACATGTGTATTTATTACAAAGGACAGCTCATTAACATAAAATAGCATGGAGAGTGGGGGTAGTGGTGCATGCTCCGTTTTTGTAACATTTATCAAGGAAACCGCTTCAAGCATTGGCATAGCCAATAGGTCTCGCCTTTGGGACCTTATAAGTGTTTAGCCATGCAACAGTTGATGTTGTATCACCAAGGATATTGTGCTGTATAACTAAACACTTATAAGGTCCCAAAGGCGAGACCTATTGGCTATGCCAATGCTTGTTATCACCATGTCACTGGCAATCCGTGTGAGTGAGCTGCATATGCTGTCAGTATAACTACACTGCTGGTCAAGTTTATATTGAGGTTATGGGTGGGTTTCCCCCTTCCTTGTTGGTCAGTCGGTCACCTTGCCTGCATTCTTCCCTCTTAATCTTTCCTCGAAAGAGAGCGGCACACCCCGTTGATACAAAGAGCACTTAGATTTTTTACATTGATCGGTTGAGCGGTCATCAGTTACATGATCAGCTCTTTGTTAGCTTCCCAGGTGCAAAGAATGGCAGTGTGTGCAAAAGAGAAACATACACACAGTGGATATGCTATTCGATCTGCACATCTAAAGGTCAGTAATGCATGTTTGTACAATTGTTTCTTGTGCTCATTCGTTCAAAAGGGAACTCCCATGGTGCTGTAATACCCACCCACCTTAGGTATAAGTCCACTAGACCTGCAGGCAAGCAATCTAGAACAGAATGTCCAACATATGCACAAAAGCACACCCCAAAAAGTTTTTTGTTACTTTTATCCTAGATCAGTAGTACCGCAACAAAGCCACACACAATTCTTTTTCTAAAGGTTCCGTTAACAAGAGTTCAAGCACTGATCCACAGAAGTTGATGTATTGGGTTACTCCATTTTATTCCATTCATAGAAAAAGAAGACGACAGCCGACGCGCGTTTCGTCCTCCTGGACTTTCTCAAGGCTTCTTTCAGAATTTGAAGGACAATCCTTCCTAAATGTCGCAAGAGGGAGTTTCACGATAACAGGTTCCAACAAAGAAGTCCTATATCTGTCTCATTTGATTCAATGGCAATAAAAACACAGCTCTTCAAGCCATGTTAGACTCCATATTCATAATTTTATCGGAGTCCGTCACTTCCGTACCACAGACCACTATCCAGAAGACCAATTCAACCGTCTAAAAAGCGCATTGACCATGATAAGTCCGCGCAGGAGTAGCCGAATCCAGACCTTCACCCGGATTCCCGAAATTCCACGTGTGTGCAAAAGAGGACCCCGTCAATATGGATAGTCCTCAGCTTTAAAATCTTCTACACACTGGTCAGGAAGCATTACCCTGAGGGCCTGAGAGCCCAATCCACCAAAACCAAGGCTTCTATGACAGCAATGGCATGAGGCATGCCTGTCATTGATAGCTGCCAGACTGCCACAGGGTGTTGGTTAATACGTCCATAAATCACTACTGCCTTGACAGTGAGGTGTGATGAGTAAGTCACTTTTTCTTGCTTGGATCTGCAGGACTTTTTGGTTTGAGTTCTTTCCGCAGGCCCTCCCCCTCTGGGAAGCAGTGCTATTGTATCTATTCAAAAGATGAGGACTCTGTAGTTTATTTATCCATCAGAGGAACAGGTTCCATACCTTTGGTAATGCGCTTTATCAGTATCTGAAACAAAAAGTATTCGAATTTAAATGTATTCACAATTACTTACATTAAGGCCGTGGCACCATCTTACTATGACTGCCCATAATGTGTTAGAAATTCACACTATTAAGTATGGACCAGCTTTATGGTAAAGTTGCCACCACCGTGCCTCGCTTGATCACAGTAAGTCATAAGTTACCACCATAATGCCAGGTCCAACATTCTGCAGGTTGCATGGGGGAGGCACTAGGGGCAAGTGGGATGAGCATGCGTGATTAAAAAAGCTTTTTTTTCACTAGAAATGCTAGAAGATGAACTCTTTTTTCTGAGCAGGTGAAAGGATGCTACCACCTGCATAGCATCAAGGTAGTTGCTTTTATCCTTGATGTGGCAAATGTGCTTTTCGGAATACAGCTACAATAGATATACTATTAGGAGCCACCGGGTCGGCGTCATCGACACAAAACCTAAAACAGAGCGGCAAATGGATTGGGAGTTTATCCTGACCGATATGGAGGAGAGGACCAGGTCCGGCCTTGGGCGAGCTGGGCCCAGGCCCGGGGCGCCAATATCCCCCCGCCCCCTCCTCCCACCTGAGGGGCGCAGCAGGGAGCTGCCTGACTTCATGTCATGCAAACAGCTACTCGTCCGTCCCACTTGGTCTTAATAGGGTCCCCATCACTCCTCCCATCTTCCTCACACCTCCTGCCATCAGACTGCAACAACCCCCGCCCCCACAACAAACACCAAATGTTCTTTCCGCCCAGGGCGCTGTCCCAGTCAGTCCGATTTAGGGCCGGCCCTGGAGAGGACCATCATGTCCTCCCATGCACAGACTTAAGCTCTGTGATACTCGCCTTCAACGCTACCCCATTATAAAGAGCATGGGGGTAAGACCTGGACATCCTGCCTCTGTTGCTACAACTCAGTGGTACAACTTACGATTGAGTACTTCTCCTAAAGAGCATTGCCAATGTTGTCAATGAAAAAGCTGAAAAGTTACAGCAGCATGAAGGAGCAAGTATCACAACTGTTGCTGTGATTAGAATACGTTGTAATCTTAAATGTTGTATTCTTTTATTGATGTATGAGTAAGGCAAGTGTTAGGGAAACATAATTAAACTCATTGTATTGATTTTGTTTATAGGCAGCTTATTGCCCATTTGAAGGTTTTCTCGAGATTTTCAAATCCTCGTTCGCTGTTTTTGGAACCGAAGTTATATGAACTTTATACACAGGTAAGGCATTCAGTTAATATTCTTTGTCTATCGATACACTTGTTGTTAGGATGCCATATGCGAGTTCACTGTACATAGACCGTCAAGGATTGGTTGATCTTTGTTAGTGTAAATAAATGTGGGGTTTAACATCTTCATAATATCTTCACGTTCCAGCTTTCCACTTTACTGAATGCGTCTCCTTTGAACCTTTATACATTTTATGGCTTTCTGCTTGCGCCTTGTAGATTTCGTTTTTGCTCAAATCATCTTTCTTGCATGCAACATGATTGGTTTGAGCTTCATGGTAACTGCGGGTCAAGAGGGAGTGAAATCTTCTTTTTAAATTCAATATTAACATGTTTACTTTAATAGGATAGTCCAGATCGTATTATTTGTATGTATGAAGGTTTTTTAATTGGTACCTGCTTTATTTTTCGATGACTTCCACTTGGCACATATCACCGACACCAGTCCTTTTTACGGGTAGCACTTGGCAGCAGTCAGTTGTGTGTAATTAGTATACAGCAGGAGACTTCAAACATTTTATGAAACCCCCCCTTAAGTGAAAGTAAATGTATAACACAATTTTTGTCAGGGCCTCCAAAGTGAGGTGATGCCAAACTTTACAGTGAATGCTGACTACTACTGTCTTAGCTATATGTGCAGAGTCCACCATGGGTCTCTTCGTATGACTCTTGTGTGACTCTAGGGAGACCAACAGTTAATGTGCACGAGGCACTTGGCAGGCACCGTAGATGAATACAGACCATCGTACAGATCAATAAATAATTTAGAACAAGACCGGTCCAGCTTGATCGTTGTTGTAAAGCGGTATAATTGATACAGTACTTTAAAGTCTTTGATAGTCATTCATTGGATACCGTGCATTCAATGGATACCGTGCATTCAATGGATACCGTGCATTCAATGGATACCGTGCATTCAATGGATACCGTGCATTCAATGGATACCGTGCATTCATTGGATACCGTGCATTCATTGGATACCGTGCATTCATTGGATACCGTGCATTCATTGGATACCGTGCATTCATTGGATACCGTGCATTCATTGGATACCGTGCATTCATTGGATACCGTGCATTCATTGGATACCGTGCATTCATTGGATACCGTGCATTCATTGGATACCGTGCATTCATTGGATACCGTGCATTCATTGGATACCGTGCATTCATTGGATACCGTGCATTCATTGGATACCGTGCATTCATTGGATACCGTGCATTCATTGGATACCGTGCATTCATTGGATACCGTGCATTCATTGGATACCGTGCATTCATTGGATACCGTGCATTCATTGGATACCCTGCATTCATTGGATACCCTGCATTCATTGGATACCCTGCATTCATTGGATACCCTGCATTCAATGGATACCCTGCATTCATTGGATACCCTGCATTCATTGGATACCCTGCATTCATTGGATACCCTGCATTCATTGGATACCCTGCATTCATTGGATACCCTGCATTCATTGGATACCCTGCATTCAATGGATACCGTGCATTCATTGGAATCAGTTGATTTGGATGGCACTATTGGAAGGTGCTTTTGAAGGAGGAGATTGACTCACCGACAGAGGATGTTGTGACTGATCAATGTTTTTACAGTTGACTCGAAATGATTGATTTGTTTGACACACAACACATTATACTCCGTATTGATACTGAGCCAGAAGAGTTTGTCCTGAGGAGACCCTTACACTCATAAGGGGTCGAAACGTCGACTTATATCTTCCTTGGTTCCCTGACATGTATGTTAGAACAACTTGGTGAAGAACCAGAGAGCATTGATGCTGTCTTTTGTAAATATTTTATGTATTGGTGCACACACTTAAGCACTACGTTGTCTGCACTTTTTTATGAATTGCACAGTCATTTGCATATATATTGGAGGAGAATATATAACGGTAACAGATACCTTCTCAGTCTCGTGTTTTTCGTATATGCAACCCAAGTGAGAAATTACCACTAGGTTGGTTTATTAACACATTAACTGTTGGTCTCGCTAGACTCTCACAAGAGGGAACCTACTTCGTACAAAGAGAACCACTGTGGACTCTGTACATATAGCTAATTCTGACCCTGGTTTCCATGGGCATATAGGGTTTCTCCTTGTGACACAATACATGACTATTCCTGTCTTAGCATATAAAAGTTAAGGAATATATATAAAAAAAATACATACAAGCAAATATGGTATTCAGTGGTGCATGTCCTCCAAAGAAATGTTACAGCACAGGGTGTAGCATCACAGCCAGCTTCTCTCACATACATTGAACATGCAGAGCACTGGCAGGAGCAGTGCAAGCTTCCAAACAATGCCTGGATACAGCACAGGCAGCAATTATGGAAGTTTTACACTGTGAGGTCTTCCTGACTGCAATAGTGTATGCAGGCAGGGTCTACTATGGATCCCGCCTGTTCATGACCCTGTGTGTCGGAGAGATGGTAGGAGCAAGCATTTTGTTTAATGTCTTCCTTCGTCCAACTTATCTTTGATCTTCAGAGCCCTTATTCAGGACATTGGGTCTCTTTCAGTTTCTTTATGCCCCCAGGAGTCTCTCTTCCGCACCCAATACAGTCAACCAGCTGTTTAGAGAGCCCTCAGCGTGCTATCATAGATCGTTTGCTGGCTGCCAGGGGCTCTTAGCAGGCCATCACATCACCCAGCTCTCTGAGCCTCCATTGGCCAGCCATCCTACACCCTCAGCCAGTTCCTAAAACCCCTCAGCCAACCTTAAGCTTGTCCTCACCCACCCTCGGAGACAGTCTACCAGTTCTAAGGCAGATTCACCAGCCTTTACACAGTTTTCTGGGCCTATTAATAGACTATCAGAAACCTTGAGCTGGCAGCTAGCTTTCACTGACCTTCAGTCACCCTCATATGGCCTTTAGGCCCACTCTGTTGATCAGTCTGTGAAACCCTCGCCCCTCTATTTAGCTGCCAACTTTTCATAGACCCTTTCATTCCACCTTGTGCTAATTACTGCAGACTCTCGGATAATACTGCGGTATTTATGATGCAGCATGTTTTCTAAATAGCCAGGATTGGCTGACGGTGTAACTTTTGACATATCTCTCTTGACCATTATGGAACAGTTTTTCAAGCAAAAAGAAAAGTCTCCCTTGGTGATGTAAACTAGGATCATATCTGACAAAACTAATTAAATTATTTGTAAAAAAAAAATAATAATAATAAACATCCATTTGGGACCGGATTCTGTCATTGCTTTGTGTTGCCATTCTGGTCCTTTTATTTTTTTTAAGAATCTGCTCAAAACTGAAGCCCGATCTAGTGCTTACAGGTTCAGCTCAGGCTGCTGCTTGGGTCTGTTTTGTGAGGTAGGACTACTGTCCTATGACGCCGCCTTTCAGGATGGGGCGCTGTGACATTACTGCTCACTTGTGATAAACTATTTCAAGCAACAAGTGACATTACATTTTTATTACAGGCACGTTTTAACATCAGAATTTGCCTGTAGCAAGAAAATAAACGTCTCCCATAGATATGATACATTGGAATGTATTGGGATTAGGGAAGACATACACAGCCTATCTGCTCTCTCTTTGTTGGAGTGAAAGTCCTTTGCATTGCTTTGAAATGTCGTGCTGCCCTGCCATTGTATGTTTTCTAGGTATTTGTTTCCCATAAGGACAAGTATCTTAGAGTTTCTCCCTTTTAGTTTATATTTAGCTCTGATGTCAAGGGTCACCCAAAGTGAAATACCCTTGTGAGAATAGCGATATGGCAGCATGATTTATAGCCAAAGGCACCAACCGTGTTTGCTTGTGCCCCAGTTGGGGAGTTGCTTCCAGCACCACCCTGTAAAAGTTCTGTTCAGTGTCTCATAACTGGGTTGCTTTACCTTTATCTTGTCTGAAGCATGCATGAAGGTTGTGTGTGCCCGTATGTGGATGCTTGTTGGTTTGGCTCGTGTATCTAGACAGATGAATGCTGGTGTGCTTTGCACTCCATTTGTGTGTGCTGCAGAAAAGTTAGCTTTGAATTTTGCAGGGCTGGTGCGGTCCTTCCAGGACGGGCCAACCCCTGCCTGGTGGGTTAGAGGAGGTAGCCAGCCATAGCACTTTGTGGGGTCCAGGGTTTTCCTTTTACTGTGAAACTCACTCCCATTACCTGTCCATGAGCAAGCTGTAAAAGGGCTGCCTGACAGAGCCATTACACATTCACCTGAGCCATCGTAACTGGCCTTTTACATGGCCTAAATATGTCATTAGAAAAACAAGAAATTACTTCATTTTCACTCACTTTACCAATGCTAAAAACTCTACTACCGACATTTTGAGAGTGATCTGCAATCACTCCAATCCTACTTGTGGTCATCTAGGCATCAAAAGTCCTCTCCAACAATTTTTCTGAGTTGTTGATAAAATTGACCTAATCAAAGTTTTCTCATGCTATATTGCTCATTTGCTGGCTCCACTTCTTGGGACAGATTGTTCCTTTCTTTTTCCGGTTTGAATTATTTTCTCCCCCTCTCTGTTGTCCACACGGAGGACAGATTTTGGAGCATTAAATAGGCACAGCTGTCTGATTCTGCCCCGCTTTGATATTTCAGTTATTCCTCCACACCATCACTCCTGTACTTTCTGAGCTGTGTAATTTTTCTTTAGCTCCAGCTGTAGTTCCTGGCTTTCGTAAAAGGTATATTGTGACCGCTGCTCAAGAAACCAAATTCCATTCCCACCTTTGTGCTAGTTATCAGTCCATTTCCCTCTTGTCCATTCCCCCCCAAACTGTTGAGAATGTTGTTAATGCAGAGCTCTCTTTTCAAGAGAAAAGTCCTTTCGATCTTCCAAATGTTCTGGTGGCAATACTGTCACCTTCGGCTGACTCTGGATTTTGGAGGCAGTGCGACCCTCTTCCTTCTGGATCTCTCTTCCACCTTCAACACTCTGTCCCACCATACACCCACTCCTTTCTCAGAGGCTGGAGTTTTCTCCATTTGTCCCAAGCTTTCACCTATTGCCTATAGAAGTTAGATTGTACTAACTGATTATTATTACAAGTGGCCAGAGGTTGGGCTTTCAATCAGTGCTTCAGATGCTGCTGCTGCTATTGAATTAGTAGGAAGTGTGGTTTGTAGTGCGGGTGTTCCTTAAGAGTTATTTGTAGACAGTGTACTACTATTGCCATGTGGGAGAAACCAAGAGTAAAGCTTCAGATGGTGGCATTTTACCATCCAGAACAGAGTGGTCACGTTGAGTGTTTGAACCACAGTGTGAAAGAAGCATTTCTGCTTGCCATCAAATCCATCTTATGTTGCTTTCATTTTTGCAATAAACTTTTATTGTTTCAAAGATCAGGTTTCTATTTGGTGACTAGGAAGTCAGATTTTTTAATTATTGCTTGTCCGGCTATCAGTAACCAAACATTGTCTTTGTGGGTGTCTGAAAGGAAATGCCAGACGATCAGGCTTGAACAAAGTGAAACTGTTGAGAAAGAGGAGAATTCCCAGAAGAAGATATGAAAGTTTATGAATCACAATCATTACAATTTTAGAAAACTATTAAAAACTGAATTATTTTAATCTGTTAAGCTACTTACCCTGCATTTTTTGATCCCGCTGCGCCGAGATATCCTTTCGGGGGTGATTTATGCGCATTATAAAATAAAAAAATAAATAACTGAATCAGAGAAGAGGTGTGCCTATTTCCAACAGCAATACTAATAGAAACCCTGTTCTAATTGATCTCTGGGTTCTTATTAAGAATCCTATTCATATAATTGGTGTTTTGAGCAATGCAGTGAGACTGGAAGATGCAAGAGTCTGGTATTTGGGAAGAGTTTTTCTACATTTCTAGGCCAAGTTTATAGTCAAGGTAACTTAAAGACTGTGTTTTCTTTGATCTTGTTAGGAAACTGATGATGCGAGTTCAGGTGTTGGCAATGGTACTGGACTTGATAGTAGTCCAGTGCATAGATTTGCTATTGATCAGAATGATCCTGAAAGTTTGTGTTTTTTTGTTAGCATCAGTTCTTTGCTTTTGTGTGCATGCTTGTTTATTGTGTTATGTATTGGTGGTATGGTGTACCTGAGTGTTTTGGCTGATAATGGGAGAGATAGCTTTTGGTTGTTTATTTTGAAAGGGCCTCTTGTCCTCCTTTTGTGCATGGAAGGAGGCGTTGGTGTGTGAAATAGGGTGTGAATGATGCTTGTGTGGATGAAGTAGGATGTTGACATTCATGTCTGTTTAAATTCAGACAGCTAAGTAGAATGGTTGCCCACAGACAGGGAACTTACCTCATGCAACTATTTGCTTTAATACTCTTTGTGGTGTGTTACATTGCGGTGTGTTATACATTTTTGACCGCAATATTACATAAACCTTACATACCATTACACTCTTTTGGTCAGCTCCTGAACCCCTCGTCTATTGGTTTTCTATAGGTAATCCCTGGTTTTCAATACATTTGTGCACAGATGGTCACTCTTCGTTTACCTTTGAAGTAGTATTTGAAATTGTTATTTAACCCTGATGGAGAGCCCAAACTCAACTTTTGCCCCAGATTCACCACGGAGAGAGCACTTTGGAGTCTTGTGGGGCAACCCTCTTGAATAGCATGCAATTTCCAAATGTACTTTCATTCGACAGCCATCATTATGGATAGGAGACTGTTATCTGTTTTTGTAGTCCTTGGGTGGAGCAGCCATTGCAGATGTTTGTGGTGAAGAATCAAGGCCAATATCCTACGACTGCATGAAAGAAACGCCATATGACATGTTCTTGTTACTCACTTTGTTCTAAGGTATAGAATGGCTTGGACCTCCATGTTGGCTTCGCCTCCCCTTTCCTGCACAAGGTAACCATCAGAATGAGCGCCTTCTGTGCATATGGGTGTTTCAGACCTGACTGAAGGTCTGTCTGAAACCAAAAAGCAGGGCAGTTAAAAACGGCCACCTCTCGTTCCTCATCCTGTGGAGAAAGTGAAAGTCTTAAATCAATGCAGGATAATGGCATTCACAGTAAAATCCAGCTCCAACACCATTTTAGCTCCAACCCTCAGACATAAATAGTACTCTTCTCTTGCTTTTAATTTCTGGAAGAAGATGATGTCCCCTAAAAACATTTTAGGATATTTCCCAATCTACACAGCTCTGGCTAGTTAGGACAATTAGAAGGAAAAATAACTTGCATATGGTTGTGACTGATACCATACCCTTCTATCCAGGAATGTTAGATTTTCAAAAGATTCCATTACGCTTTTGACTTCTTTATCCACCCCTTCTTCATTGCCAGAATGAATTCCTGGAGTGCTGTCTATTTACTGTCCAATAGATAAAACTTTATGTGACTGGCGTGCACATGTAGCTTTCCCACCAGAGGACTGACTAAGTTCACTCGTGAAGGTATTTTCCCCGGTCCACTCCACAGTATCTTGGCTGATCTTCAGAATCACTTATTCAAAATCATATTAAGCTTTCATTTTCTCTATTTGCTTTCTAGTTGGGGAAGTGTCAATGCTCCCTAGGAGCTGTCTTCATTCTGGACTTGATAATGTTCCCTTGTCTCATGGTTATCAACAAAATAATTACACATTAAATGAATTGGGAACAGTGGTGGGATCCTCCTCTTCTAAGAAATTGATCACTCACCTGTGCACAACCATGGAAGATGAGGCCCCTGTATGTGCCCAAGGGTGCGATCCATGTGGCTGTCTGACCTAGATCCCTCCCGTACAGAGGAACGATGCCACTATTGCTGTGCCTAAATGGGTGCACTCACCAAATTACAGACTGTTTAATTCATGTTAAATTTCTTCATAGAATGTACGTCATGCCCACTTCACTCTTTATAATGGATGTCATCGATGACTTATACAGTGCACAATGTGGTGACGCAATGGGGGTGCCAAGCGTCTCATTTAAATCTCAGACAATAAGAAATTCACAAAAGTAATATGAGCACATCTATTCGGGCCAGTGCTTACTAGCTATAACGTTTCTCACCTAAAACCATTATGTTCTATTTTCCTCCTGGGTTTGTTTTCCACATTCGCTATCATGTTTCCTCTTGTCTATTTTTTCTTCTGCTCCAAATAAACACTTAAATGTGAGGCTTGCTTGTTGCAAAATGTTACCTCATTTTTTTGTTGATGGGTTTGATTATCTTGTTTTCTGTAGTTGCTCTGCCATCAAGACCAGAATGTACAAAAGGTTGCCTTGGATTGCATAATGAGTTACAGACATCAGCATCTCATGCCATACAGGTAACAGTGGCATACCTTTTGGAGTAATCTGAGCATGTACATGTTTCTTTTGTCCTTTCATTCTTTTCTACACTACAAAAGTCACATTTGATAATGAGGACATTCTCCAAATATAGAGTGTTGTCCAGTAATGCATCTACAAAATACTTTATATACATTTTTGGGGAACTGGTGTATACATTTCTTCCACTCTTTATTCCGCCTTAGAACATATATTTTTCTTTCAGTTTCAACTCTGAATATTAATAATGTGTGCAGTGCAATATGCCTACTTTCTGTTTTATGACTGTGTGTTTTTGCTGCGTTTCACTAACCTTGTTCCCTGAATTTTTTACCCACAGGGAGAACTTGCAGCGGTTACTGGAAGACAAAAGCTTTAAGGAAGAAATTGTCCATTTTAGCATTTCCGAAGAGAGTACTATAGTAAAAGATGACCATCGACCAGAACTAATTCCTGTGCTTATGAGGTTTGCATTTCCATATAGAGTTGTCCTAATTATATTGGAACCTAATTGCTAGGATCATCTCAAAAATGCTGTACTTTACTAAGAAAGTTCTGGGGCACGTATCTAATAAAGTATAATTAAGTTAAACAAGACAGCTGCAAAGCAATGGCTGAAAATTCAGAAGTATGCCACCAGATTTATAGATAGGAATATTTACTCTCATTTTCTTAATTTATTGAGTTGTAAACAAAAGGTCAGTATGGCCATAACTTTTCTCTCACTAGTGCTTTGTAATCGGAAGAAAGATGTATTGGAAACAAAACACTACAGTATAAAAAATGGCAACTGTGATAAAGTCTAAATACATTGTGTATTGAGGAGTTCATGATGCAAGAATAATTGGCCATATTAATGAAACGTGATTATAATGTTAATACTGATTTCTGTGGAGAAACTCATTAAAATAATTCTTATGTTTTTACTAAAAAGGACATTTACCTAGCAACCTATTGAGGTGTGCAATTCTTTATAATACTTGTTTAATAGGTATGTTGGTTATAATTACCATGGTGCCCATCTTTTGGCATTAGATGTATCTTTGCATTATGTATTAGAGCTACCTATTAGAGGTGTGTGGTTGATTATTCTTTATCAGCTGACACTTCTCACCCACCTGGCTTCTCCATGGTTATAGTTGTGAAAATGTTTGTTCTTTTTGTTCTATATCTCTAAGACTCATTGATATGCAAGTCATTAAGTCTCCTTATGAATGAATCACTGAGTAGCCATCAACAGGTGTGCACTTTCATACACAAATCCTCGCCTAATATTACCTCTTACTCTGCTATGATCTTTTCCCGTCAGTGATGACTAGTGATAAAGTCACAAGCCTTAACTGAAAGTTACCTATCTGTTGATGAATGCTCAGTCATTCATTCATAAGAAGACTTAATGACCTACTATCACAACATCTTAGAGATACATAGAGTTTTGCAGCATGAATGCTTTTCTGGATTCACATGCTGTGCATTATTCCGCCATCTAGAGGTTGAGTCTGGAATTGTCTGTTTCTTTTTTTTTTTTTTTTCCATTCGTGGGCGTTGCCAGCCACCATTTGGTGCAAGGTCCATCCCTTGTGTGACATCAGAGGGCGCCCCGGAAGTGCCTTTGTGTTGTAGCCATCTTCAGATTCTTTTTTCCGATGTTGGGTGTGGAAGCAAGGGAAGAGTCTCCGAATTCTTGAACAGAATTCCCAATTTCTTTTTTGATTTTAGGCGAAAAAAACATTTAACATCGATCGCGAAGGCCACAGGGATAAGGACTGCGAGGTTTGCACTGTATTTGTGTCGAAAATCCTGCAAAGCCCGGAAAAAGCAGAGAGAGGAACACCAAGCAGCCATGTTCAGCAGCCAGAAGCAGCAGGTATTGCTGAAGGACTTGGGCCTCTCAAGCTATGAAGACGAACAAGGGGTGGCTGCAGAATCAACCCACGAAGGATCGGACGTCAAGATCCTGGAGGGAGATGCTGAGAACAGATGAGATGTACAGCTAAAAAGACTCCCAATGCCGTTGAAAAAAGACCTGAGAAGGTAACTAAAACCCCTCCCCCCTCCGAAACCAAGTGCCTTGGAAAAAAAGGTGCAAAAGGCAGCCCAGTCGTCGAAACAGATGATGACCGAGGGTCAGCCACAGCCAAAAAAAAAACACGGATCCTATGCCAGGGATACCGATGAGGGAAAAACACCGAAATCGTCTAAAACTGGTGTCGGTTGAGAGGTCTCGAGGGATAATACCAAACCTTCGGAGGCAGAAACCACCACATGAAGGAATAGGATCTCCCCGGCTACAGACGCCGAAAGGGTCCTCTAGGTGGAGAAAAAGAGAAGGCGCCTAGAAGCAGAAATGGCTGCACTCCTTCAACGGAAGATGTTCGAGGCAACAAAGGAATACAGAATTCCTTCAAACGCATCCACGACCTTAGAGGCCGAGGAAGAAGATAATGTCCTTGAAACACTGGCAACCCCCCAACCTCACAAGGAGGAGGTCAAAGAAGAGCTCAAAGTCCCAGAAGAGGAAGAAGCAACAGGAACTTTTGAGGAAGAATAGAATGACCTCTACACAGAGAATCCTGAAGAAGAGGTCTGTAGCTACCCCTTTAACGCTTCGCCCCCAGACCACATTGCCTTTTATAACAGCCTCATCAAAAGAGCAGCTGATACTTTTGGGGCCCCTTAGAGGAGGAGAAAGGAGACTGTTTTCTCCTAGAAACATTGATTCCATCCACGAAAGGCACTTATTACCAATGCTACCACGCATACTGGACCAGAGCAGTGAGGCTTTCAAGGAGCCTGCCTCAACGAAGGGAGTGACACCGAGGGTCGAGCATAAGTACAGAGCCACCACAAAGGACCCCAAATATATTCAGGGGAACACAGTGGCAAACTCCATCATTGTCAAGCCAGCTCATTCCTCCACTGGTCCACCCCCAGAAAACGAAAGTAAGAAAATGGACATGGTGGGGAGGAAAATGGAAAGGGAGGCAGCAACACAATGGTGCATTGCTAATTCTAATGCCCTCCTCAACAGGTATGAAACAACAATGGGACGACATCGAGGAGATAATGAACAAACTCCCTGAAGAGGATAAGAAAAGAGCAAAATCTATAATACAGGAGAGGAAAAACATAGCAAATACCTGCCTAAAGTCGGCTCTATATGCAACCGATACAGACATAAGACAAATATTAACAAGTACAACCCTCAGAAAGCACGCCTGGATGAGAATCTTAGGCTTCAAACAAAAAGTGCAAACAACCATAATTAATAAGCCCTTCACAGGAGACGTCTTGTTTGGATGTGAAGTAGATGAGTCCTTACAGCAAATAAAGAAGGACAATGAGATGGCTGAGGCAATGGGGACCTTGTGATACAGGAGCACCTTCAAAAGGGGAGGAAGTAACCTCAGAGGACCCACAGGAAAGGGGGTTTTCTCTACATAACAACAGGCACAAGGCAGCGGGCAGCAGCCAAGACAATACTCCGGATACCAATCCTTGCAGCAACGACCAAGACAGTCCTTTCGTGGCAGAGGAAGAGCCAAGGGAGAACCCTCAAGAGGAGGAGGAGCAAGCTCCAAGTGGCTTGCTCACAGAAAATGACCCCTATACAACACCAGTGGGAGGCAGAATAGCGCATTACCCACAAAAATGAGAAAACATAACCACAGACAGTTGGATTTTAAACCTAGTGCGCCACAGCAATTGTACAGAACTAACAAGAAAACCTGCACCTAATCCCCCAAAGAAGAAAAAGTTCCAAAAAACCGAACTTTTAAAATTGAAGGATGAAATGAAAGAACTCGTACAAAAACAGGCAATAGAGAAGGTACCAACAAAGGAGCACAGCAAAGGAAACTACTTACCTTATTTCTTGGTACCAAAGCAAGATCTCACATTAAGACCCATCCTGGATCTCAGATTCATAAATAAATTCATTCGCACGCAGCATTTCAAAATGACAACCCTACAATTTGTAGTCCCACTGCTACAAAAAGGGGACTACATGGCAACAATAGGCTTAAAGGACGCCTATCTGCACATCCCCATGAATCATGGACACAAAAAATACGTCGGATTCATCCATTAGAACACACACTACCAATTCAAAGTCTTACCTTTTGGAATAAATTCAACATCAAGAGTTTTCACAAAGTGGCTAGTGGCAGCATTCCTAAGAAGGAAGGGAGTCCACGTCGATCCCTATCTAGATGACTGGTTGGTGAAGGCAAACTTAAAGCGAAGATGTTACAGACACATTTAGAAGTTGATCTCAATGCTGCAAAGATTGGGCTTCTCCATAAACTTTAAAAAATCCTCACCAAAACAGGAGCAGGAAAAGATCTTCCTAGGAGCAAGACTGAATTTCAAAATGGCACAGGCATACCCGACCCAAAGGAGGATCCAAGCAATCCAAGCGCAAACTCGCCTCTACCAGAACGGACAGTCTCTGAAAGTGAGGACAGTTCTGAAACTAATGGGCATGATGGCATCATGCATTCCTCTCCTTATTCTATCACGTGTACACTTGCGCCCTCTACAAGAATTGCTATGCAACAGTTGGTCACAAACCACAGGGAGTTGGGAGGATCTAGTGGTTGTAACAGAGAAGGTACAGAAGGAGATACAATGGTGGGCATCCAAGAATATAACCCTAGACAGACCTTTCAAATCACCAACTCCATCAGTGATCATTACAATAGATGCGTCTCACAAAGGATGGAGAGCGCATTCACGAAACCTATGGATACGGGGTAATTAAAACAATTCAGCCTCCAGAAAACACATCAACTTCCTAGAGATGCAGATTGTGATTCTGGCACTAGAAGCATTCCAAGCCAACATTGCAGGAAAGACAGTATTACTCCAGACGGACAATACAGCAACGTTTTACGTGAACAAACAGGGAGGAACAAAATCATTTACCCTATGCAAACTAGCTCAGGAGATATGGCAATGGGCTATACCAAAGAGAATCAGTTTGCAAACAATTCACCTACCAGGGAAAGACAACACAGAAGCAGACAAACTCAGCAGGCGGAACAGCAGCTCACACGAATGGGAAATAAAGCAAAAGAGCCTACAAAAGTATTCAGACTCTGAGGGGCACCAACAATAGACCTATTTGCAACAGCAGAAAACAGGAAATGCCAATTCTTCGCCTCCAGGTTTCAACACCACCTATCAAGAGGGATTGCCCTGTCACTGAATTGGTCAGGAACATTTGCTTACTCCTTTCCTCCGATCCCCCTACTACAGAGGGTACTGGAGAAAGCCAGAAAACTAGGAACAAATCTAATTCTCATAACCACTCAATGGGCAAGATAAACCTGGCACTAGAGCCTACTTGAACTGTCCAACGGACAAATGATCAAATACAAGGCAGAAAAGAACCTTCTCACAATGCAAAAAGGTCAAGTATTTCACCCGGATCCAGCAACACTTAGCCTCGCAGCATGGCGCCTGAGTACATAGAATTTGGACATCTAAATTTACCACAAAGATAAATGGAAATGCTAAAGGAGGCGAGAAACCCAACCACAAGACAATGTTATGCAGCTAAGTGGCCAAGGTATCTCATGTGTGTAAGGATAACTATACCCTGGATTCAATATCTATACATGAAGCAGTGTTCATATATCTTACCCACTTACTAGAAAGTGCAATCAACTATTCACGCCTCAAAGTGCACCTGGCAGCGATTGTAGTTTACACCAGGGAACATCATGTAAACGTTTTTGCACATCACCAGTCTTCAAAAGGTTCCTAGAAGGTTCAAAAAGAATTGCCCCCCCACCCCAGGGAAGGCTCTAGTCCCTATGTGGAGCTTAAACATGGTTATAACAGAGCCTTTCGAACCCATGCACAAGGCAGAACTTCGGCATATCACAATAAAGACTGCATTCTTAATAGCAATAACATAACTATGTAGAGTAAAGTGAACTGCAAGCATTAACTATTGAGTAACCATACATGCAAATCCAGAAGGACAAGATTGTCCTAAAGACAAATCCTCAGTTCCTACCTAAGGTAGTAAGCAAATTTCACATGAATCAAAGCATTCAGTTAGCAGTTTCTTCAAAAATCCTCAAACACGACTGAAAAGAAGCTCATACCCTTGATGTAAGCGTTACTATAATATCTACAATGAACAAAACAATTCCTTAAGGGGAATCAATTGCACGTTGGATTGTAGAAGCGATTCAAATATGCTATTCCTCTGCAGGAAAGATATTAAGTTTGTGCCCAAAAGCGCATTCAACAAGGAAAAAGGGGGCAACCCTAGCCTTTGTTGCCAATGTGCCAATAGACAATAGATGTGCAGCCACTACATGGGCATCCCCACATACCTTTACCAAGCATTATTGTGTGGATATACAAATGTCAAAGGAAGCGCAGGTGGGACTGAAAGTACTTCAACACCTGTTCGCAAATTCTTCCACATCTCACCCCTACCATCCCAAGGAAGGGGAAACCACTATATAATCTAATGCACAGCATGTGAATCCAGAAAAAGATTCAGTTTTTGTTTAAACTTCTTTATTCACATTTTGTGGAATAAACAGGGAGTAGAACACAGTTCAAGGTGTGAATTACAATGTCGAGTTAACAGCAGATCAAAGGCATAAGATACTTTACTACCAATCTACTATGCAGGAAAGCGGTGGGGCAGTAGTGTAGAAATCGGAGTTAAAGGAGTCCATGCGTGTAGTGACCGGGTAAGACTACATATCTTAGCGGATTCAAAGTACCTAGAATGTGCATGTGGGTGGGGCGGAGGGCTTAACTGGGAACGTAGATTCTCCAAAGTTATCTGTTAGAAATGGGGGTCTCTAGTTGGCAGAGGTAGGTACCTTTGTCCAAATAGGGACCCTTGCTTCTAGTCAGGGTAAGGGGGATACACTTCTAAAATAACCCCTGCTCACCCCCTTGGTAGCTTGGCACGAGCAGACAGGCTTATCTCAGAGGCAGTGTGTAAAGCATTTGCGAACACATACAGTAATACAGTGAAAACACTACAAATGGACACCACACCAGTTTAGAAAAATCAGTAAACTTTATATAAACCAAAACAAGACCAAACGACAAAAATCCACAATACAGTAATAAAAATATGACTTTTAAATGGTAGAAATAGTTCAGTTCAATGCAAGTTGTAAATGCGACACTTTTCTCACAAAGTACCTGGGATGCGTCACGCAAAACAAACAAAATGGCTGCAGGGAAGGTGATGCGTCTGGTACTTACACGCAGGGAAAGTGATGCATCGGTTCCTTGCTCCGGGGGAGGTGATGCGTCGGTTCCTTACTGCTGCGCAGGGGAGGTGATGCGTCTGTTCCTTACCGGAGAGGAGGTGATGCATCGTTTTCTTACTGCGTGGGGAGTTGATGCGTCGGTTTCTTACTGCGTCCCCCAACGATGCAACAGTCTTGGCGCCTCAATGCGATGCGTCGATCCGGTTCGATGCGTGGCTTTGCGCTGCCGCACAGCAGGCTTGCGTCGGGATCGGTGCGGTGATCTTGGACTTCGGAGATCGTTTCGCCCAATGAGTCGTGCGGCGATTTCTCGAGCCGCGGCAGGCACTGCGACGGTTTCTTCGGCAATGCGTCGGAAACCGGTGCTGATGCGTCACACTTCTTCAATGTTGCGTCGATTCTCCAGCTCCCAGCGACAAACAGTCTCTAGAGGTCCTAAACAGCAGCAGGCACCTCTTTGCAGGTTGAAATTCCCAGCAAGGGAATTCAGGGGAGCTGGTGGTGAAGTCTTTGTGTCCCTGAGACTTCAGAACAGGAGGCAAGCTCAGTTTCAAGCCCTTGGAGATCTTTTCTTCAAGCAGGTGACAAAGCAAACAGCAAAGTCATTTTTCTCCTTTCCTTGGCAGCAAGCAGCCACTGCAGGCCAACCCCGACAGCAAACAGCACAGGGGCAGTATTCCTCCTCAGCTTATCCGGCTCTTCTCCTTGGCAAAGGTTCCTCTTGATTTCCCAGAAGTGATCTACAAGTCTGGGGTCTGTGCCCCTCTTTTTATACACAAAAATCCTTTGTTCTCTGAAGGCAGAGAGTGTCTGTACCCAGCCAAAACCAGTTCTGTGGGGCACTTTGCAAGCTCCATTGTCAGTGTGAGCCCTGGCTCCAGACACACTACAGGGGGGCGGAGCGGTCATTGTGTAAGGCAGGCACAGCCCTATTCAGGTGCAGGTGCTTCTCCTCCCACCACTCCAAATGCAGACCAGGCCTATTCAGCCCTGCCCTGACTCATCAGGCTCTCTGGAGCCACTGCCCCTCTCCAGCCCCTGTCATCCAAAAGCCAGACATGCAATACACAAACCTAGCAGAGGCACATTGGATGGTTAGGCAAGAAAATACCTACTTTCTAAAAGTGGTATTTTCAAACACAGAATGTAAAATTCACCCTCACTAAAAGATGCACTTTAACATTCTGAGTTCAGGCATACTAAACTTTACTTTTCCATCTTGTTCCTAGGGTCAGTTATGTTTATAAGATGTTATAAACAAACTCCCCATTCTGTCCTATGGGAACAGATAGCCTTGCAATAGTGAAAAATGAAATTGGCAGTATTTCATTATCAGGACATGCCACACACATCAGGGCATGTCCTGCCTTTCACATACAATACACCCTGCCCACAGGGGTACCTTAGGCCTACCTTAGGGGTGACTAATATGTAGAAAAGGGAAGGTTTAGGGACTGGCAAGTGTGTGCACTTGCCAAGTCGACATGGCAGTACTAGACTGCACGCAGGCTCTGCAATGGCAGGCCTGAGTTACCTTTTACCGGCTGCTTCTTTGGGTGGCACAATCAGTGCTGCAAGCCCACTAGCAGCATTTGATTTACAGGTCTCGGGCACACATGGTGCACTGTACTAGGGACTAACTAGTAAATCAAATATGCCAATCATGGAATCACCAATCCATAAATACAAGTTACACAGATAGCATATGCACTTTAGCACTGATCAGCAGTAGTAAAGTGCCCAGAGTCCTAAAACCAACAAAAACAGGTCAGGAACAATACAGTAGGAAGGCAAAAAGTTCTGGGATGACCCTGCAAAAAGGGCCAAGTCCAACAGTATCGAATTGTATGCCCAAGCAATTCAAAATCAGTTTGTGCCGGTTTCTAATATTCTGGCGGCCAGCAACCCACCCAGTTGAGGAATGCACACATTATTGGGTGATAGGAGATTGAGTGTAGGGGCACGGGTGGTCACGACAGTTAGGAGTGTTAGTAGTTACTGTCTAAGTGTTGTCAGCCTCGATTGCTTCTGGCTCAGCCTGCACTTCCGGAGCGAGGCTCCTGACGAGATATTTGTAAGTCAATAAGCACTGCATCCCAGGCGGATGCCAGCAGAATCTGGCGTAAGCCCAAAGCATCTTCCCGCCTCAGCGCTACACTCTCCGCTTTTAAGGAAAGAGCGGTGCCATGCCTCCCAAAGTGGGGGTTCTGCGTTTTTCCAATGCTTGGTGATCAGGTGTTTGGCAGTGATCAGTCCCAGATCTATGAAGCGTGACAATGCCCTGTTTTGTTTGGATCTGCGGTATAGACCCAGAATGCAAGTCTCACAGATGTTTGCCACTGTGCGTTCAGTACAATCTGTGAGATGGGTGGTGACTGTACGCCAGTAAGTGACCAGGGCAACCCCACAGCATATGAATCAAGTTAGCATTCATCAGTTGACAAAGGGGGCACTGCGCATCTGTGTGGCGAAAGTACCTGTTTATGTTCTCCGGTGTGAGGTATACCCTGTGAATTATATAAAGTTGTATGAGGCGGAACCTTGCATTCCTGGGTATATGAACTGGTTCCTGCAGGATGGCCTCATATTCTTTGTCAGTACTGGGGTTTTGTAGGGCGGTGTCCCAGTGATTTGTAAGCGAAGGTAGACGATGTGCTGTGTGTGCGCGCAGTGAGTCTGCAAACCATTTAATAAGCCGCCTCCCTGTGCCCATGGTATGAAGGTATTGAATAGTGTGATGCAATGCTGGTTCCTTTGACACGTGGCCCCAACGCGCCCTCAGCTCCGCGAGTTGGGAGGCATGGAACAGGAACTGTCCTTGAGGGAGTCTGTCATCTGTCACTAGCATCCTGAAGGGTATCAGCTGTCCGTCTCTGTAAAGGTCGCCCAATGTTTGTAATCCCGCTGTTTCCTAGGTGGGGAGGTCCACACTCATGACGCAGCTTTGGCCTCTCGGTGTGCCCAGGAGGGGAATGTCAGGCGCA
Organism: Calotriton arnoldi; assembly: GCA_963921515.1. Taxonomy (NCBI): domain Eukaryota; kingdom Metazoa; phylum Chordata; class Amphibia; order Caudata; family Salamandridae; genus Calotriton; species Calotriton arnoldi. Next base: position 1,159,593 of record CAWUFW010001554.1, read on the forward strand.
TACGGGATACAGTCTTTAGTAAGAAATAAAGCGCCCTTAAGCACCTATGGGTCACTGCCAGCATTAATTGCTTTGGAGTCTTGTCCCGGCTTCCTGGGTGAAATAATCTGAGAATGGATGGGCTCGACCAGGCCTGGGGGGTACGCAGCTGTGTCTTCTGTGTGCTGCCCACTCATCCATCTGACGACCCACTGGAGTTGCGCCGCCAAGTAGTAGTAGTGTTCTATGTGGGGCACTGCAAGACCTCCCTGATCCACCGGTAGATACAACTTGGATAGTGCGACCCGGCAGTGAGAGCCGTACCATATTAACTTGCGCTTCATACTCTTGAAGGATCGAAACACTGGGGGCGTATATAGTTTGGCTAATTCGCAAAGGATTATAGTAACCTGGGCAGCACCACCATATTCAGCAGGGCAATACGACCCATAACTGTCTGTGGTAGGGTTCGCCAAAATTACATCTGCGATCGTTTGGCAGATGTTGCACGTGTGACATTACCGTCCAGCAGGTCGTCAGGTCGGTGATATATCCTGATAGCGAAAAACGGATGGTTGCCAGTGGACTTGCTGACCAGCGATGGATAGCCCTGGGTCTACGGTGGATGGTTCGAAGGGATACAAGCATGATTTGGCCCAGTTGACCGTTAGGCCAGATAGCAACGCAAATTCTGTAAGTCCGTTGTCAATGGCATCTAGAGGAGCCCCGACGTCTCTGACATATAGTAAAAGGTCGTCCGCATAATGCGAAATTGCATGGATTGCGTCACCGAGCGGTATCCCCCATTCTGCTCCCCCAAGTCAGAGAGCTGCCGCTAATGGCTCCATGGCCAATGAAAACAGGAGCGGTGACAGAGGGCAGCCCTGTCTGTTACTACGCCCGATGGGCACTGGACTGGACAAATCGGGTCCTGTTTTCACTCTTGCCGTGGGTAGGTTGTATAAAAGTTTAACTAGGCGGAGATAGCGAGGGCCAAGTCCACACCTAGCCAGCACAGCAAATAAATAGTCCCATTCCAGGGGATCAAATGCTTTCTCCAGGTCTAAGAGCAAGCACGCTGAGTTGTGCCACTGCTCTTGTGCGTATCGGGCCACTCGAAAGAAGCGGCGCAAGTTTAGTGCCGTGCAGTGGGATGGGATGAACCAATTTTGGTCAGCATATACCAATGTAGGGACCAGAGGGGCTAGCCGTTCCGCTAATATTTTCACTAATATTTTGAAATTGGTATTAAGAAGTGCCAGGGGGCGGTAGGAGCCCAGTTGTTGCGGGTCTCGGTCAGGTTTTGGCAAGGAGACCATGATGGATTTGCGTAACGATGACGGTAGCTTAGACATCTCTTGCAAGGCCTCATAGAGGGCCAATAGATGGGGGGGCAGGTCTGCAGTGCATGCCTTATAGTATTCGGCTGGCAGGCCATCTGGGCCGGGGGCTTTCTCTGTAGCCAATGATGGCCATTTGTACTTCAAGGAGGGTGACTGGTTTGTCTAGTACGTCCTGTTGTTGTGGAGTGATGACAGGTAAAGGAAGGGGAGAGAGAAACTCTTCTGAATAGCGCAAGTCCGGCCCTTTGCGGGAGCTTTATAGTGTTTTGTAGTTCCCAACAAACTCAACATGTACGGCTGACTGGGTGTGGAGTAGGTGTCCAGTACTTGAGCGTAGCGTGAGGACTGGCCGTTGTTTGCTCTTGCCTAATTAGCCACGCCAGCAGGGGACCTGCTCTGTCCGCAGAGGAATGAGTGCGGGCAGAATGGGCGGCGTAATTCAGGCATTGTAGCCTTTCTAGGAGTTCCACGTGTTTGTGCTTTGCCTCCGCCAAGGGCTGGGTCCCCATGGGATCAGTCACAGCAGCAGTTTCCAACTGGAAAAGCGAGCGTTCAATTTGCGACACCTCCTTGTCCAACTGCTTGCGGACGGCCCAAGCAGTGGCCCCAAATCATCCAGAAAAGGATTCATGCTGCAAAAAAAATGGTTACTTACCAGTAGGAATAGTTTTGCAGCTTGAAGAGTTTTCTGGATTCACATGCGACCCACCCGCCTCCCCAGAAATGAGGAAAGCAACCGGGTGGGAAGAAAATCACATAAAGGGAAGAAGAGGAAAGTAAAACAAGAAAAGTAATTAAATATCCTTAATCACAAGAAGGAGAAAAAAGAATCTGAAGATGGCTACCATGCACAGGAACTTCTGGGGCGCTGTCCGACGTCACACAAGGGATGGATCAGCACCAAATGGTGGTCGACGACGCCCAAGAACGTACAAAAAAAAGAGACCATGCCGAAACCCCACCACTAGATGGCGGAATAGTGTAGAGCATGTGAATCCAGAAAACTCTTCAAGCTGCAAAACTACTTCTACTGGTAAGTAACCATTTAGTTTCTCATTTCAAATCTCCAAAAAGCACATGTTCGAGGCATATGAGCTGCAGATTGTACACTTTTGCATAGATTGCCATCTGGTGTTGGGCTCGGATGTTTGCATGTTGTTTTTGTCGAAGGAGTCTTTGTATTCACGAGGTTGGTGACTCCTCCTTCGGTCGACAGTGCGCATGGGCATCGACTCCATCCTTAGATTGTTTTTTTCCGCCATCGGGTTTGGATGTGACTTGCTGCGCTCCGGGTCGGTGTCGTTATCGAACCCCCTTTCGACGCGCAATCACAGCTAACCGACGGTATTGTCTCGATCGCGTACCCTTCGACGCACCCTCGACGAAAACTTCGAAAACCTTCGACATCTTGTGAACTTCGACGTGGGCCGCTGGGCCTACCCGCGCCGGTAACGACGGACGTCGATGGAACGGACTCCCTTTAAGAAATGTCCCCAGTGTGGTGCTAAATTCCCACACTCGGACCTCCATTCCGTCTGTAATCTGTGTCTCTCTCCAGAACATCGAGAGGACAACTGTGAGGCTTGTCTATCCTTCAAGTCCAAGAAGACCATCCGGGATCGTCGAGCTCGACGCCACGAGATGTCCCGAGGCACAGGTTCCATTCCGGACATCTTCCATCCAGGTCCCGACAGCCTGCCGGAACCAGAACAGGAAGAACAGGTCTCGGTCTCCGAAGCAGACGACTCCGATGCCGAAGATGACGTCACCCCGGCTCAACGGGACGTGAGTACCGAGACCCCTGTCCCACCCAAGCCCATACCAAAGGCTCCGGTGACACTTTCGCCTCCGGGCTCAGGTCCACACCGAACAAAGACTTCGAACGCCCCGCCTCCGAAGGAAAAAGAAAAGCCTTCCGGCTCCGACTCGAGCCAGCCACCCGGTCCCGAAAAACCATCTTCGGCACCAAAAGCTAAGTCTCCCGAGATGCTGCGCCCCCCTCCGTCGGCACCGGAAAAACATTCGGCACCGAAACCGCCAAAAGACCCCTCGGCACCGAAACAGCCAGATAATAAGACTTCGGCAGCGAAGACCTCGGAGCCGAAAACATCTAAAGAGAAGCCTGCCATAACTAAGCCTCCCAAACAAAAACCTCCGGAGCCGAAACAATCCGCACTGAAGGTCTCGGAGCCAGGGAAAGCTTCTATACCGGACACTGTCGCTAAACAGCCAAGACCAGTTTCCAAAGAGAAATCTTCCACACCAAACAAAAATATCGATTCCAAAGAACTTTTTCTCCCGGATCCGAAGCAAACCACTATCTTAATTCATCCAAAGACTGGTCATTTGGTTACTAAGCTACCTACAAAGAGGAAACCAGAACATTTACCACATGCACCGGTTCCTTTAAAGAAAATACACATAGCTACTAATACCTCACCACCACCTTCACCCCCTCCACCAGTTAACCCTAATCTACTGATTTCTCCAGCACATTCTCCACAACCAGAGGATAGTGACGATGCACATGGGGATGGGCAAGAAGATGAAGATGTAATACCATTAGACACTGAGGATCCTGATGAGCCACCACAGGATCCAGACCCATGGCATGACTATAATACGGATACTGATTTACATAATGAACCAGACTTCTACCCCTCAAAACCATCTCCGCCAGATGACAATGTGGGCTTTGCCCAACTAATAAATAGGGCCGCAACATACATTTAGATTCCCTGGTTGTAGCCAATGCAGGCAAAAGAGCAAATTCCCAAGGGTCAGGTGACACACCACCTCCTGACAAAGAATCTAAATTATTAGACGCATCAGGCAAACGTATGGCGTCTCAAGCTGCAAACTACTGGAAAATAGCCAACACACAAGCCCTCCTGGCGAGGTATGACAGGGCTCACTATGATGAGCTGGAAAAGCTCATTCAACACCTACCTCAACAATATAAAGACAAAGCCAATGACCTTATACAGGAAGGCAAACTGATTACTAACACATCCATCAAATGCGCGCTCGACGCAGCAGACACCGCGTCCCGCTCAGTAAATACAAGTGGCTTACTACGCAGACATGCCTGGCTTAGGATATCTGGTTTTAAACAAGAGGTACAAAACAGTATCCTTGATCAGCCTTTTGACCATGAGCACCTTTATGGCCCTGCAGTGGACACATCTTTGGAAAAGATAAAAAAAGGACACAGAGACTGCCAAGTCTATGGGAGCCCTACAGTCACCCTCTACAAGAGGCTCCTTTCGACGTTCCTTCTATAGAGCAGACTCCAAAACAAATACACCAGAACACCCGTCCTCATCCTACAAAAGTCCCAACCACGGCTCCTTTTCTAGAGGATACTCTAGAGGAGGTTACAGGGGAAACAACAACAAGGGCAGAGGCAGAGGCAGGGGCAATAACACCCGCAGCTCCCCTAATACCAAACAGTGACTTCCCTACACTTCCCCCCGATCATCCCACTCCTGTCGGGGGACGTCTCTCACAGTTCCTGCCTGTCTGGAATTCCATCACAACAGACAAGAGGGTAAGACAAATTATCCAGTATGGTTATTGCCTGGAACTCACTTCTACCCCTCCCAACATTCCTCCCAAACAGCGTCCAATGTCATCAGAACACCTGACGCTTCTCAAACAAGAGGTTCTTGCACTATTACAAAAACATGCAATAGAGCCAGTTCCCTTGCCTCATCAAGGCACAGGGGTCTATTCCCTCTATTTTCTAATTCCAAACAAGGATGGCTCTCTCAGGCCAATAGTGGACCTCAGACCGCTCAACTTCTACATCCAATCAGACCACTTCCACATGGTCACTTTACAACAAGTGCTTCCACTACTTCAGCAAGGCGACTTTCTCTCCACTCTAGATTCTAAAGGACGCCTACTTCCACATTCCCATTCATCCCGCTCACAGGAAATATCTCAGGTTTGTGGTAGATGGTCAACACTACCAATTCAAAGTTCTACCATTCGGGGTTACCACGGCACCCATCAATCAATCAATCAGGGGTTTGTTAAAGTGCGACTACTCACCAGTAAGGGTCTCAAGGCGCTAGGGGTGGGGAGGGGGGGGTGCAGGTTCCATCCATCAAGGAGGGGGTCTGTCGAAGAGCCAGGTTTTGAGGTTTCTTGCGAAGATGGGGAGCGATGTTGTCTGTCTGAGGTGGAGCGGAAGGGCGTTCCATGCTTTGGCCGCGAGGAAGGAGAAGGAGCGGCCTCCCGATCTGGTCTTTCTGGTGCGGGGGACCACGGCGTAGGAGAGCTGGGCTGATCGTAGGGTCCTTTGGGGTGCGTGGAATTTGAGTCGGCTGTTCAGGTATGCTGGTCCGGTGCCGTGGAGGGCCTTGTGTGCGTGGGTGAGCATCTTGAAGGTGATTCTCGCCTCGACAGGGAGCCAGTGGAGTGTGCGCAGGTGCTGGGAGATGTGGCAGTGTTTTGGCAGGTTGAGGACCAGTCTTGCGGCGGCGTTCTGGATGTTCTGTAGCTTGCGGGTGAGGTTTTTGTTTATTCCGGCGTAGAGTGCGTTGCCGTAGTCGAGTCTGCTGGTGACCAGGGCGTGAGTGACGGTCTTTCGGTGTTCGAGGGGGATCCATTTGAAGGTCTTACGAAGGAGGCGGAGGGTGTGGAAGCAGGAAGACGAGACAGAGTTGATCTGGCGGTCCATTTTGAGCTCGGAGTCCAGGATGATTCCCAGGTTGCGTGCGTGGTCCGTGGGAGTTGGCGGGTTTCCGAGGGCGGGGGGCCACCAGGTGTCGCTCCAGGCATCGGGGTTTGGGCCCATGATGAGTACTTCTGTTTTGTTGGTGTTTAGTTGTAGGCAGCTGTTTTTCATCCATTTGGCGACGGCTTCCATACCTTCTCGAAAGTTGCGTCTGGCGGTGTTGGGCTCGTTGGATAGGGAGAGGATGAGCTGGATGTCGTCTGTGTATGACACGATGTTGAGTCCGTAGGTTATGACGATGGGGGCGAGTGGAGCCATGTAGACGTTGAAGAGCGTCGGGCTGAGGGAGGAGCCCTGGGGGACTCCGCAGGTGGTAGGTGTGGGGACCGAGAGGAAAGGGGGGAGTCTGACCCGCTACGTCCTGCCGGAGAGGAAGGAGCGGATCCAGTCGAGGGCCTTGTCCTGGATTCCTGCGTCGTAGAGTCTGCGTATTAGGGTGCGGTGGTGTTTTGGCAGGTTGAGGACCAGTCTTGCGGCGGCGTTCTGGATGTTCTGTAGCTTGCGGGTGAGGTTTTTGTTTATTCCGGCGTAGAGTGCGTTGCCGTAGTCGAGTCTGCTGGTGACCAGGGCGTGAGTGACGGTCTTTCGGTGTTCGAGGGGGATCCATTTGAAGGTCTTACGAAGGAGGCGGAGGGTGTGGAAGCAGGAAGACGAGACAGAGTTGATCTGGTGGTCCATTTTGAGCTCGGAGTCCAGGATGATTCCTAGAGTTTTCACCAAGTGCCTCGCAGTGGTTGCAGCCCATTTGAGAAGACAGCACATTCATGTCTTCCCTTATCTGGACGACTGGCTCATAAAAGCAAAATCCCACAACAGCTGTGTTCAACACACACTCAGCACAATACAACTGCTTCACAGTCTGGGATTCACAGTAAATCTGGGAAAATCCCACCTCCAACCGTCCAGAATACAACAATATCTAGGAGCTACAGTAAATACTTCCACAGCCCTAGCATATCCCAACCTAGTCAGGATAAGTGCTATACAAGCACTAGTTCAAAGATTTCATCCACAGCACTCACTACCGGCACAAGTGTTCATGCAATTAATATGGATGATGGCCTCTTGCATTTTTCTCGTCCCTCATGCAAGACTACAAATGCGTCCATTACAAGAGTGCTTAGCACGTCAGTAGAACCATGCTCAAGGTCAGCTAACAGATCTGGTATTGGTGGACGACCGCACCCATCGCTCTCTACAATGGTGGAACACACAGAACCTTTCCAAAGGGCGGTCATTCCTCGAGCCAGTCCCACAGATAGTGCTAACAACAGACGCATTGCTCACCGTCTGGGGAGCTCATCTTCAAACCCATACCATTCAAGGTATCTGGACCCCCCAACAATAACAATTTCACATCAACTACCTGGAATTGTTAGCAATCTTCCTAGCGTTGAAATCTTTTCAACTACACCTTCTAGGCAAAGCTGTCCTGATCCGTACAGACATGACAGCAATGTACTACATACAGAAGCAAGGGGGGACACACTCCCTACAGCTCTCGCACCTAGCTCAAAGCATATGGAGATGGGCCATTCCACAAAACATATACCTCCTGGCAGAACATCTCCCAGGGGTACACAATCAGATTGCGGATCTGCTCAGCCGTCAAGTACAACAGATCCACGAATGGGAACTTCATCCTCAAGTTCTTCTTCCATTCTTTCGCCTGTGGGGACACCCAGAAATAGATCTGCTTGCCACACACCAAAACGCAAAATGCCCAAACTTCGCATCCAGGTATCCACACCCATTGTCCAAAGGCAATGCGCTATGGATGAATTGGTCAGGCAAATTTGCTTACTCTTTTCCGCCTCTCCCACTCATTCCGTTAGTGGTTCGGAAACTCAAACAACATTCCCTCACAATGATCCTAGGTGCTCCAACATGGGCAAGGCAACCATGGTTCACAACTCTATTGGAACTATCAGTAGTACCACATCAAAAGCTACACTTCTCACCCAACCTTCTTACTCAGAACCATGGAGAGATAAGACACCCAGATCCCAATCAACTCAACCTTGCGATCTGGCTCCTGAAATCTTAGAATTCGGCTACCTCAATCTCCCACCAGACTGTATGAACGTTATTAAAGAGGCCAGACGCCCTACAACAAGGGCATGCTATGCGGCAAAATGGAAACGATTCGTTATTTATTGCACGCACAACAACATCAACCCAATAGATGCTTCCATTCAGAACATAATCTGTTACCTCTTGTATCTACAACAATGTAACCTAGCATATACATCCATTAGGTTACATCTAGCCGCCATAGCGGCCTACCTACAAAACAGACAACACTTGTCTTTGTTTCGAGTTCCTGCTATCAAAGCTTTTATGGAAGGACTCAAAAGAATAATTCCACCAAGAGCTCCACCCTCTCCGGTGTGGAACCTTAATGTAGTCCTTACCAGACTAATGGGTCCTCCTTTTGAACCTCTCCACAAATGCGAACTACAGTTCCTCACTTGGAAAGTAGCCTTTTTAATTGCTATCACATCTCTCAGAAGAGTTAGTGAACTCCAGGCATTAACTATACAAGAACCAAGTTTTACAAATCCATCATAACAAAGTGGTTCTTAGGACTAACCCAAAATCTTTACCCAAGGTAGTATCTGCCTTCCATCTCAACCAGTCTGTTGAACTCCCAGTGTTTTCCCTCAACCTAACTCAGTGGCAGAAAGAGCTCTACACACCTTAGATGTTAAAAGAGCAATACTCTACTACATTGAAAGAACAAAATCCTTTAGGAAAACCAAACCATTTTTTTGGCTTTCTCCCCACCTCATAAAGGTAATCCTATTTCCAAAACAGGAATTGCAAGGTGGATTGTAAAATGCATACAAATATGCTACATCAAAGCCAAACGCACATTAACCATTCCCCCTAGAGCTCACTCTACACGCAAACTAGGGGCTTCTATGGCATTCTTAGGGAACATTCCCCTAGATGACATATGCAAAGCAGCAACTTGGGCTACACCACACACCTTCACAAAACACTATTGTGTAGATGTACAGGCAAAACAACAAGCTAGTGTGGGCCAGGCTGTATTAAAAACACTATTTCAAACTACTGCAACAGATACAGATACAGGTAGCCACCGCTAACAAGGTAACTGCTGTATAGTCTATGCCAAAGTGTACAATCTGCAGGTCATATGCCTCAAACGGAAAATGCTACTTACCAGTATGCATCTGTTCTTGGCATGTAGAGCTGCAGAGTTGTACACGCCCACCCGCCTCCCCGGATACCTCTATCTGTTCCAGTATTATCTTACTTAGATACATTACACATGGACATCTTTCTACTTCTCACTACTCCATCTAACCCTGCATGGCAAAAACAATCTAAGAATGCAGTCGATGCCAATGCGCACTGTCGACCAAAGGAGGAGTCACCAACCTCGTGACTACAAAGACTTTTCGACAAAAACAACATGCAAACATCCGAGCCCAGCACCAGATGGCGATCTATGCAAAAGTGTACAACTCTGCAGCTCTACATGCCTGAACAGATGCATACTGGTAAGTAGCATTTTCCTTTCGGGATTACTGTCAGAGCTCTAAAGAAGTCTGGTGGACATACAAATCTTGAACAAATAAATATTTCAGTTGTATTTCAGAACTGAGTGCCAGCTCATAGGAAATGTCTGGATGGTGCTATATTGGTACAATAGCACCCTACTACCGTACGTGCCTTAAAACACTTTGGTACAGAATACCTCCATGTAAACATGAGAAAAAGCTTTGTACCCAAGCACTCAAAAATAAGTCCAATAAAATAAATTAAATCATAACAATTTTGATGATCTCAATTCCTGTTAATTCCAATAAGAGACATAAGCCAGCTGATTGCAGATCAGCAACATGTATTCATCAAAAGACAACCAACACGTGTTTCGTCACGATGAGGTGACTTCTTCAGAGCTGTAGATACATAAATACAAAAACACAAATTTTTATTTGCAATACATTCTTATGACATCCATTACATTTCTTCATGCAGTGAAAGTGACTGAACTTGTCACCACAAAGAGAGGAGGGAAGCCATTCTTGCATCACGTGTTGGCTGTCTTTTGTTGAATACATGTTGCTGATCTATAATCATCTGGCTTATGTCTCTTATTGGAATTAGCAGGAATTGAGATAATCAAAATTGTTATGATTTAAAATATTTTACTGGACTTCTTTTTGAGTGCTTGGGTACTAAGCTTTTTCTTGTGCCCCTTTTATGTACGGAAAATGCACTCCAGGAAGGATGCAGTTGGTAGCCAATGGGCTACCAGGTTTCCTCCCTCCTGATGACCATTTCCTGGGAAGATGCACCATTCTGCCCACTCCCACCATGGTGAGACCCATCTTTCGACACTTAGAGCTCCTTAGCCCACACCGAGAGGTATGGCTACTAAGGGTTTACACACCCCTGGGAAAACTGGTTTGACAACTGGCTTCTCCTCTCCTTTCCTCAGTGCAAGTCTGTCTGCCTAAACAATAGAGCACCCCTCTACTAAGGGTTATCCATTTGCTTTTCAATGATGGCTTCTCCTTTGAAGCTCTCCGTTTGGGCTAACTCCCATGTAGCTTCCTGCAGGAGGAGGTAACGCTGCTCTCCCATGCAGGTCCCAATTGTTCCCTTTCCTGGGAGTTGTTAGCATATCTCCCCAGGAGGGCAGAAAGTTGTCTGCAGGACAAGCCCTGTGTACATCAGTAAACTGCCACTGGAAACCTTGGGCAACTAAAGTGGCAACTTCTAAAGTTGCACTTTGCCTACCAGTGACATTAAATTCGATGTAACCATTAAATCTGATTTTATACACTGATTCTTTTGATACCAAACACTACAAACCATAGTAGTCCCATTCAGAAGTTTGCAGGGTTCAGGTGCCAGCCAGTAACTCTGTTCTTGCCAGTGGGGCTACTAGCCTTTCCATAGTTAAACGACAATTTAGGGTTTTTACTGCTGGAACATTAAATTGTACAGCTTCCACTTTTTATGATACATCACCCTACCATAAGGCTCGTTAGGCCTGCCATAGGGGTGATTTACATACATTAACAAGCATTTGCAATGCAATAGGTCTCGCATTAGCAAAGTTTTAAGCTATTGCCATTGTAAATGGCATTGTAAAAGGCATTGTAAATGGCAATGCCTTTTATTTATCTGTTTTCAAAACTAACACATAGATAAAAGGTTTGTTATTTACAATGCCAGTAGCTCAATACCATTGCAGGAGAGAGACACGTAGAGCTCCGCCAGTGCGCCTCGATCTTACCCTATTATTCTTGTACTGGAACGAGCACCTGAGTCCACTGTTGCAACACTCCTACAATTCCAGTAATGAAACAAGAACACCGTTGTATCATAGTGCTGAAGACCCACTGTGTGCTCTGCCAGTGCCCCTCAATCCTGAGCCTTGCTATTGTACTTGTGAGGCTAATTTACAGCTCTGCCAGTGTGACTGAATCCTGATCTGCGCCATCCCTGCCATGCCACAAAGACCCACACGCAGCTCTCCCAGTGCATCTCAATCCTGGACTGCAGCCCCCTATTTGATTCCAGCTCTGATACCACACACTGTTCTTCTAATGCACCTCCTTCCAAAACGTACACCCCTGCCGTTCCATTATATACAGCTCCCCACGTGTACCTGCAGCTGTGAACCCATACGCTGCTCTTCCAATGCACCTCACTCCTAACTTACACCACCCCCTCCATTCCACCTAGATTAAATACAGCTCCCCCAGTCTACCTGCAGCTCTGAGACCACACGCTGCTTCTCCAATGCACCTCCTTCCTAACTTACACCAGCCCCGCCATTCCATCACATACAGCTCCCCAGTCTACCTGCAAATTGGACCCCACACGCTGCTCCTCCAATGCACCTTCTTCCAAACTTACCCCACCCTGCCATTCAATCAGATAGAGCTCCCCCAGTGTACCTGCAGCTCTGAGACAACACGCTGTTCTTTTGAGGCACCTCCTTCCTAACTTCACCACCCCTGCCATTCCACCACATACAGCTCCCCTAGTGCACCTGCAGCTCTGAGACAACACGCTGCTTTTCCAATGCACCTCCTTCAAACTTGCCCCACCCCGCCATTCCATTATATACAACGCCCCACTGTACCTGCAGCACCCCCATTGTATTCCAGCTCTGAGACCACATGCTGATAGTATACCGAGATCAGTTACAGAAAGTAAGTAGATATGATCCGGATGTTAATTACTTTATCAGTGCGTTTATATAGCGCCACAAAGCATGACCTCGCTGTAAGGCACATAGCTGCCTTCCTGCTAAAGGTGTTGTAGTTTAAGACACAGTAAAGTAACTGTTTTTCGGACATAAAATAAGCACAAATCCTTACTCAGGCGAGCCTTACCTGTTCTTCTTGGCGACGGCGTGCCTGTCTGTATGTTACAGGGACTTCTTGCAGAGGTGTAACTTTCGGGGTACAGGGGGCTCCTTGGTGCCCAGATGCGCAGGTTTATTTCTTGGGGTGCAAGGGCTCCTAGGCAGTTAGTGCTCACAGCTCCGGGTCGGGCACTCACTCCACGGAGCCTAACAGAAGGAGAGGCGCTGCAGCCTACAGAGAAGCCCGGCCCAGCCCCTGGTTCATGCTTCTGCTGAAGGAGGAGCTGAGGTGGGAGGAGGAACCAGCCGGAGGTAGTGAGTACCTACGTCTGTGTGTTGTGAGAACCGATATAGATGAGCCTCGTCATAGAGCGCCTCTGTGCTCCACCCGAGGTGGCAGCACAAGCAAACTTAAATCGCCAAGACACATAAGCCCACAGCCAGAGCGTGCACATCGGCTGTCCGACGCCGTGAGCGTGCGAGCGTGCACATCGGCTGTCCGACGCCGTGAGCGTGCGAGCGTGCACATCGGCTGTCCGACGCCGTGAGCGTGCGAGCATGCACATCAGCTGTCCAACGCCGTGAGCGTGCGAGTGCCCATGTTTCCTCTTGGCGGGGGGCTTGGTCGGGCCGGCGGAGCTGGGCTTGGGACCGGACGAAGAGCGAGGCAGACTGTATGGCACCAGAGGCAAGACGGGGCTCCCGAGTGGTGAGGAGAGCCCCGCGGCGTGCCGAGGAGACGGCTAGGGAACCTGCAGACCGAGGAGAGACGCCCTCCTGAACCAGCGGTGAGTGAGGGGCTTGGCTGGGTGCATTGCCGGCACCCATTGTTTTAGCAGACCCGCTAGACAGCGGGCCGCTCCATCATGGGGGCAATTTTGTAGACCTTCTGAGCCCCGGTGAGACATGTAAGGCGCACGCTGAAGGACACGCCATGAGCGTGCACATCGGCTGTCTGAAAGAGACGCCGTGAGCGTGCACATGGCCTGTCCGGGCGCCGTGAGATGTGCACGCCTATGGTGCGAGCAGGAGTTGTGACAACGCCGCGAGCCGTACGCGTGCACATCTCCTGTCTTGCCATACGCGTGCACATGTCCTGTCCCGCATCGCTAAAAAGTCGACAACAATAGATCTCGCCTACGCGAGCAGCGCATGGCGCTGCATCGCTAGGCGAGACCTAAAAAGGGAGCTTGTGCTATGCCATTACTTTAAATCGCAAAGTCGAGTTAGCAGTTTTAAACTGCAGTGGTAGACTGGAAGCCAAGTTTTACCTCATACTCTTGGGGGCCCAACTAGTGCTGCAGTCCACAAGAGACATCTCAACCTAGAGGCCCTGGGGCCCCTCTGCTACCGTACAACAGGGACTTACAAGTACTTCGGGCTATGCCAATTGGGGACAAGCCAATTAAACATACGTCTTTTTAAGGTTCAGAGCGTATGCACTGAGTACTGTTTAGCAGGACTCCGGGTATTTCATAGCCATTACACCAAAAATGGGGGGGTAAACCTTCAAAAAGCCTGTTTCCTTACACTGCTGTTAGCCTTTTCGATTTTGAAGCACAGTGTAAAGGAGCCACTTGGTAGGTGTTCTAGTGTACAGGTACTGACAACTCATGGTGTGAATTGTGCATCAATTTGCTTACTAGTCAGCAAGCCTTGCCAGAGGTTGATGTATGTTGTGATCATATGGATGTGGGTGTTTGTTTCAGCCTGTTCCTTGCTCTTTTTAGTTTTTTAGGTCTCGCCTGAGCCAGCGCGCATGCGCTGCTCTGGCGAGACTTTTAGTAAGCGGGTTTTGGAAGTGCAAACAGTGGCTTTTGCTGCGGACTAGCCTGCGTTCACGCGAGCGTGCACGCGCGATCAGGCGCCATATGGCTTCCCTCGCCATCTGGACGCTCGCGTGAACGCAAGCTGGTAGCCAGCAAAAGCCACTGTTTGCACTTCCAAAACCCGCGATTACTTTCACTGCCGCGCGGCCGTGTCAGTTTCACGCCCGCGCGGCCAATGCTTGTTGCTCGCGCTTCTTGTTTGTAGTGACATCGTGTAATTAGAAAATCTGGCTGTGTACTTTTTAATTTTTTTTGCGCTTTGATGTTAGAGGCGCTGTTCTCGGAGGGCAGGCTGTGGCAACACTGCTCTTTCTCTTATCATGTGACCTGGTACAGCGGGCCTTTTAAATGTGCCTTCCACCCCAGTGCCATCTGCAGCACGATATCCCAGACAAGCAGCGCAGCCCTGGTCCAAATACTTCCCGGGCCAGCGCAGAAATTAGACTGCACATATTCTGCAGCCAAGTCTGGTCCAAGGAGAAGAGTTATTCCTCGGGCCAGCGCGATCCTCGCGCTTTCTGTTTAAGTGGAGAGAGCTTCCCTGCTGGTTTACCAGTAAGTGGGGAAGGGTTTCCTATTTAAAAGGGCCATGTGATCTAATTACTCGTTTGTGATGCCTCGTCTCTTCTGCAGTGCGAGATTTGAGTTTACCAGAGGTTTTCCCTGGGTTTGTGCACGTCTGTTGTTGATCCTACCAGGCGGCATTTTTCCAAACTATTTTTCCATGGTAAATTACCCCAGGACTTGTTGAGCCTCAGCGGTTGCACTCCAGAGGTGTCAGTATCACTTGCATGTCAGGGTAACTATACTCCACAGTAATAGTTGTTGCATTTTGTACGTCCAAGGGAGAAAGCCCTACTCATATGTCGGTACCAGCACAGCATACAGAGATGGATGACCCATGTGGCTTCCTGGTGGCTAGTAATTTCTCTCTGATAGCAGACTCCCGAGTGGGACGCATGATTTAAAAACAGCGAAGCGACAGTGGTGACTTAGGAGGGATCTATTAGCATTAAGTACCCAGATTACTTCACAAAAAATGCCCTTCACTTGTAAGTAATACATTCATCCACTTGTCCATTTATTTATTCATTTATTTTTTCTGGGGTTCCACTGAGCTCACTTCTGACATTTTGCAAATGTCATTTTGCACCATGCGTGCGTTAGAAATAAAAGGCACATGCCTTTTAATCGGCACACTTAACAGCATTCGTTTGCTATGTTTTGTGTGTGTGTTTGCAACAGGAGGGGGGCTTGGTGAAAATGTTTGCTTTTACTGGAAATTGTCATGCTGTATTACCATTCTTCTTCAAAACACAATGTGAGTCATTGGGTCACGCGAGTCCACTTTCATCTTCACAAATTAAATTGCATGTGGGAATGAAATCACTCTATAGCGTGTGCGTCACCCGCCAGCATATTCGTGTTTCATGCTTGTAGCCTAGTGCTGTTAGCAAAGGCTGCGTCACCGAAGCTTTTAAACGGTATTTTGCAATCTTCCTGCTAAAGCTCCCTGACAGTCGTGCAAGGTGAGGATTTACTGCTCTCCTCCCAAATGCTGTTTAAGAGCCCAAAGTTCACATTTCTGGGATTCCTCAGATTCCCAGAGACAAAGGGGAGGGGAGGGGCGGTGGGGCGCATTATCCCAGCGTTGTAGTGGTATGAAAGGCAATGGTTTTAATTTATTTGTTTTTGTTTGGGTTTTTTAAATGATGTGCAGTGTGTAGTTTGTCTGCTTCTAAGTTAACTATTTAGTAACCATATCTGGTCGCCTTAAAGATCTCGATGGCTCAACAGTTCTATGTATGTTTGTAAGTTCTAAACTGCCCCCATTTGTAAATATGGACTACTTTTTAGCAATCTAATGCACTAAATGGGCCACTTAAGCTCGTAAACACACTACCAAGCATAAAACATCAGAGGTCTTAAATATGAAATTATGAAAACACTTTATTTTGAAAAATTATTTAAACACGTACAAAAACAAGGATTCAAAAAATGTGTTCAAAGTTTAAAAAATGTCTTATTGGTTATATATAAGGTAACAAAAATGCTTAAAATACGTTTTTATTATAACTTTTCAACATGTTGCACAACACCCACGCTGCTCTACAACATAGCTTAAAGACACTGACGAAGCCAATAGCTCTGCCTAAACACTTACAAGACCCCAAAGGCGAGACCTATTGGCTATGCCAATGCTTGTTTAGCATGATACCAAGGTAAAATTGTGTACAAACTACACACATGATTTTCTATGAATTGGTGACAGTTAGTGTTAATCACTTTCAGAACACACATGATGTAGCAGGAAGGCTGGATAATTTTGTCATTTGGATTTCCAGCAAGTGCAATACTGATTTGTTGCTTCATAATTTCTCCAACTGGTAGATTGCGATGCTCTGGAAGTTTGATGAAAAGCTACTTTCCAGGGAGTATCTCACAATGTTGTATGGGTGGGAAAATACTTTTATGTTTTAATTTAGGGTAACTATTTAGTTTAAATGACTAAGAAGACTTTTCATTACAGAATTCGCTTTCCACTGCTACACACAGACCAGCCTATGTTCGTTATGCCGTGGTAAGGTGAACCCCAATTGTAAAGATATTCGTACCGTGCTCCCTGGCACATAGAACTACTTCAACAGCCACACTGTAGCATGTTCTACCTTTGTAGAAATTGTGTTTTCACAAAAACCCTACAATGAAGGTAAAATATTAGAAAAATGCAGATGGTACAAAGAACATAGGATTTTTTATTACATTTACATTGTAGTTATTTCTTTTAACTGTCTTAAGAGTTGAGCTTAAACTCTGGCACTTGATTTTGTATTAAAGGATACTGTATGGAAGAATGAGAAGTAAAACTGGCAGCAAAACACAAGGGAAGTCTTCTGCAGGGACCCGCATGTCAATTGTCTTAAGATTCCTGGCTGGATCTTTGCCTAAGGAAATAAGGATGTTCTTAGATCTATTGTATGAACCAGTGCAACACTACAGTAAAGGTATGCTAGTGTACAGTTTAATTCTTGATTGTATTTGTGTACAGTTTTCCAAATGTTTTCAACATTGTATGTGATTTTTGCAGGTATCAACGATTTAGAGTTTCAAGTGACACTTAATTGATGTGCTTTTCTTGCCTTGAACTCAGTTGCAATATCCTGCTTTTCCTTTCATACCAGTTAGCCATTTGGATCTACAATAATGGTTTCAAAAGTACATGAATACTTCTAAAAGAACGGTTGTCATTTTAAACACTTCCAGAAGCAGTAAATGAACTGCTGGTTAGGCAGATCGAGAAAGGGGGAGTCAGGAATCAGAGTGGTTTGCGGAGCTGGCGATGCTAATGCTGTTAGTTTCAGGTGCTATTATTAGGAACATTTTTCTTGGACCATAATGATCATTCTCTTGAGTAATCAAACATTAGACCATACTGAGTGTTTTATCAATTACCTTTTTGGACATGTCATCCCATTTCAGTACTTGCAGGTACACACTATCATTGCTGAGGCTAAACAAGGCAATCAGAATGTGGAATGAATTGTATGATTGGCCCAGTGCTGGGTGCTCTCTATTAGATCATTTACACCCTTGTATCTTATTCACTAGTAAATAAAGTGTTTGAAGGCAGTCAATTTTCATAAAAACGATACAAGAATTTAGACTGTACACTAGCTTGATTGATACTTGTTTCTTGTATTGAGAACCATAATTTTCCATGTATCATCTTGTTTTAGCCGTTATACTGTTAGTTGTTAGGAGCTACTTTCAAAAAGCACAGTTGTCTTACTGCCTTCCCCAGTTGGAAGTCATTTTAGGTTCTTTTTGTTTTTATATGACCTTCTCTGAAACAGTTTCTGGAGCTAGCCTCTATAAACTGTTACAGAGCCTTCCCATGGAGAAAGCTTTTCTTGCAAAGTTATCTTGCCTTTCCTGTACCTATTAATGATAATCCTAGTACTTCCCAATGAAACAATTGCTTGTTTTATATCTGAAGAAATAAATATTATCACTGAAAGTGTACTTTTTTGAGCCTTTGGATGTCGTGCCTTGAAAAACTAACATTGCTTCAACAGGCAAGTGATATATAAAGATTTACATAATTTTGAAAACTAAATATACAGATACATTTTGGAAATTCCCTGCTTCTACGAACTTTATTTATCAGAAGGGAATCAGAATATTAGAATTGTTAACATACTTGGTCATATACAGCTTTTGTGTTCTCATCAACATTTTTTGGGTAATTTTCATCTGATTTTGCATTTCAGGCCATTGCTGTGCTGCAGTTCTTAAAGCAGTAGAAGAAGCTGATCTGTCCAAGGCCCTTCCACTTGGGCGTCAACACAGTCTATTCAATAGTTTTGAGGCTATACTGAAAAACTTGGGTAACTTGATTAACCAGTATCTACCCGAGTTTTGGCAAATTTTGCTCTGCATGGTAGCATCAGTGACTCATATGCTTGATCAGAGAGAAAAGGTGAGTGATATTTTACACAATTGTAAAGTGGGGGCTGGTTAAATGATACTATTTATAAAATCAGTAGTTCAGTAACTCCATTGTACATTCACTTACATTGGAGCCTATGTACTATTTAGGAAAACACTCTTCACTTACATTTTACTATATTTTTAGTATACAGTCATAATAAATTCTATTTTTAATTCTTTAATACACAGTATTAATACATATTTGTAAGGAGTGGAACTTTTTAAACAAACTAGTAACTAAAATTCAATAGCAAGGTACAGGGTGTTAAGAAATATTCTCTGTTCCACATTTTCTATATAGTGTTTTGTGAATAAGGCAGCATCCAGCCAATAATTTTTTTATTTTATTTTTTAAACCTTTATTTATGCTTTTGGAGAGAGTACAGCACAGCAGCCCCCTGCTCCATTAGTGGGGACATTAGTGAAAACAGTGAACACTGTACAGCAATCACATATAAAGATTAGCATAACCAACAGTCCATAATGTAGATGGTCCGTTTAAAGGCAAGGCCGTCATGTAATGTCCATTCAGCTTAGGGGCTGATGCTTCGCCTCGAGGAGCAGCAGCTGCCATGCAGTTAGGAACATGGGAGAAAGAGGGGAGAAAGAAGCGTAAAGGAGGAAAGGGAGGGAGGGTGATGAGGAGAGAGCAAGGAGAAGGGGGATTCTTCTCTGGTCAAGTGTGAGGGAAGGGGCACAATTTCGCGCAAAGCGCGCAGTCTCAGAATCAATCACACCACAGCTGTCCAGCCAATAATTAAATTCATAATATCATATCATGAAGGTGACATTGTCACTATAAATATGATGCAAAAGAACCACGCTGCAGTGTTTACTCTTGTCTATGCTAGAGCCAGCTTTTTGCTTTATCACGTCATTCTTTCAATTCTGATCCACATGACCACCTTGTTAATCTGTATAAGTGAATATATTATTCGTAATGTGTGGCAGTAGATACACATGCTCTGCATATTCCTGCAATATAGGGTTCGTCATAGACTTTTGCAACTTGTTTTTTTCCAAAGAAGTCTTTCGAGTCACGAGGTATTGTGACTCTTCCTTTAGCTGGCAATGTGCATGGTCAATGAGTCCATTGTTAAATTGTTTTTCTCCGCCATAGGGTTTGGACGTGTATTGATGGTACTCTTCGACGTATTGATGTTCGTTACTTCGAGTTTGTCTGGTCTAAGTCTCCACTCCCAAGATGAGTTCCTCACCAATGGTCGTCCTTTTCTGCTCTCTCAACATGCTTAGGAGACCCATATCGAAGACCGGGTCAGCGGCTCTCGTTGGGGTCCCAGTCATCTTCAGGCTGCAGAGAATGAAGAGGCATGGAGGCATGGAGGGCGATGGGACGGATGTCCTTCAGACAATGCCCTCAGTCCCACGCCAGATACCCCTGGGCAAGCCTCCACAAGGTTTGTAATCATTGCCTCTCCACCCATCACAACAGCAGCACCTGAACCTTCTGCTCGGCATTCAAGTGCAAGAAAACCTTTCGCCAAAGGAGAGACAGACGCTGGGCCCATCAGGATGAAGTGGTCCATGGAAATCACACCGGACATCTTTGGCGAAACCGACCACCTCAGAGCTGAAGAAGAGACGCTGAGTCATTATGCATCCCACTCCACCACTGCAGCCTGGAGTTCATCTGGAAGAAGAGGGGGCAAAGGCTTTCCATCAACTTTGCTCAACACCGGCCTTTCCAAAAAGTCGACTCCGAGAGCCGTGAGTATGGTCTAAGCCAAAGCACACAGACCTCACTGCAAACGGCACGGCGAGGCAGAGCACTATCCCCGGGGGGGGGGAGGGGGTCAAAAATCGAGCTTTGTGCATTAGCCACTTCTGCCTGCAGGGCTTCTGCTGCCTTCGAGCTCTGGTGAACAAAGCAAACACAAGGAGATGATGGACGGAGCGCTGAAACCTTTCAGACACTCACCCCGAGTCACAGATCTGGGTTGAATCCATCATCGTTCCTTAGCTCACTTCGCCACCTCAGTTCAGACACAGCTATATGCAAATCAGTCTTGACCCTGTGCCTCATGGGAACAGTCCAGCCCGAACTGCCAAGCCATAACATAACATGTGTATTTGTAAAGCGCACGTTCACCCAGAGGTCTCTTGGCGCTGAATAACAGATGTTCATTGTTACCCAACTCAATGGTACTCATTTTATCGACCTCAGATGGATGAAAGGCTGAGTGGACCCGCCGGGATTTGAACCTGTGACCATGAGGTCGAACACCGGCCCCTGCAATGGACGCATTAGTCCACTGAGCCACCAGACCCGGCTAATGTCTTCCCTGGACCGGAAACAAGCATCCTGGGACCGGTTGCGGGCTAACAGCCCTCATCAGCCAGGCTAGCTTGAATCCAGTGGCAAAGTGAGCAAGGGACCCATGTCTGGAAACCAAGGGAAGGCATTGGAAACGAGATGGTATCCAGCCAAGAGCTCCGACCCGTATCCGCCTTCAAGTCCAAAGAAGCCTGTCTGTGCTGAGACTCCGAAACACCCTTTGAAGCTGAAAGCCTGTAGGCGCCTCTGATGCGTTCGGCGCCGAAGTTGGTGTCAGCCCCAAGATCTCCTTTTATGGCCTGCTCAGAGGACTCCGACAGGCGCATCCACCAGATGCTTCAGGAGGAGATCGATGAGAGGATGACTCTTCCCAGTCTCTACCACCTAAGAGGCTTATGGACAAATTTGCCAGTCCTACACCGCCTCCCTCTACCGCTACCTCCCTCCCTTCCTCGTCCACCCCCAGCATCACCACCTTCTCCAAACTCTCCACTGGGGTCACCACAGTCCTACACTGGCAGTCCTAGCTTCTTCCCTCCAGCAGGGGAATACTACACCCCCCTCTTACCCACAGCCCACAGAAGACCCATGGGAAGATTATAATATAGACTCCCCTGGGGGTAGAGACCCAGAGCATGTCTCAGTGATGGCTTCCCCTCCCCCCCCCCCAACTCCGATGACACCACATCGTACCATCAGGTTATACAGCAGGTGGACATGTACATCATGCCAGAGGGCAACTGTCCTCGGGCGCCTTTACCCTCTGTCATATTGTCAGCGTAGTTGGCCTTCTGTCACACGACGACTGGAAGGTTTACTGTAGCACCTCCCTGACTAAGTCAGAAAACTGGGTAGGAGATTGTTTCATAGGGCATAACCATCTCTAGCGCCACCATAGGTTGCTCCAGCGACTCTGCTGATATTGCAGCCAGAGGAGTAAACACCTCAGTCATATTCTGATGCCCTTCCTGGCTCACATATCTGGCTTCAAGGCAGAAGTTCAGCAACATCTCATCAAACTGCTGTTAGATGGGGAACACCTCTTCGGCCCGCAGGTGGATGAAATGCTTGAAAATATTAAGGACACCAACATGGCCAAGGCGATAGATGCCCTCTAAACCCTGGCCGCTAGGGGCTCCTTTTCGAAACCACAATATAGGAGGGATCCAAGACCACCTTCCCTGACTGGACCCAATTGTACCAAAGGCAGCAGAAAGCCTACCACCAGCAAGGGGTTAGAGGATACATTCGTGGCACCTTCTGAGGCAACAACTCCTACAGAGGTAAAGGCACACTTGGTAAGTTAGCCTCTGCCTCCGAACACTGACTTGCTCAACATATCTCTGATCACACAGTACCTGTTTGTTGCGGGGCGTAACAACAGGGTTTCCTCCCTTACTAGAAGACCATCATTTCAGTCCGCTGGGTTCTTTCAACTATCGAGGATGGTTATTGCTTCGAGCTCTTTTTAACCCTACCAAACATCCCTCCCTGCCTACACACTCTCGTTTCCCAAGACCTTTGCCTGCTTCAAGAGGAAGTTCAGGTGCTTCTCCTCAAAGGAGCCATAGAGCCAGTGCCCCAGGAACATTGAGGCAGAGGTGTCTAGTTCCTTTACCTACTCATTCTCAAAAAGGATGGTTATTTTCCGGCCAATCCTCAACCTCAGGCCTCTCAACAGATACATCCTCTTGGAATATTCTCCCAGAACATTTCCATATGATCACCCTGCATGATGTCATCCCCCGGCTCAGCAAGCGACTTCATGCCCAAGCTAGACCTAAAGGACGCCTACGATCATATAGCCATTCACCCAGGTGACCTGTGCTACCTCTGCTTCACAGTAAGTTGCGTAGCACTACCAATTCAAGATGTTGCGCTTTGGAGTCACCACAGCCCCAAGGGTCATCACCAAGTGTCTAGCAGTGGTATCCGCCCACCTCAGAACGGGGGCTTACATGTGTTCCCTTACCTATATGATTGGCTGATCAAGAGTAGAAGCAGGCAGGAATGCCAAGCCCACGTCCAGGCTGCTATTTCCCTGCTCCACAGCTTGGGATACACAGTCAATGCCACCGAGTCCCATCTTAAGCCTCTTCAGGGTCAGCCCTTCCTAGAGTCCGTCCTAAACGTAGTCACCGCCAAGGCGTCCCTAAGCGATCAACGGGTGGGGGCATTTCAACAGCTACTGCCTCTTTTTTCAGCCGCATCGCTTTCTCATGGTTAGGACAGTAATGCGCCTGCTATGGATGATGACCTCTTGCATAAATATAGTCCACCATGCCAGACTCACAGGCGTCGGCTACTGGAGTGCCTCTTGGCACAGTGGTCACAAGCAGAGGATTACTGGGAAAATCTAGTGTTGATAATGGTCCAGTCGCGGCTCGCAATACTCGCGAGTGGGGGGGGGGTCGCACATCGGGTTCGCGCGCGGGGGGTGGTTACGGTTAAAAGAAAAAGAAAACTTACCTGACCGAGTCCAGCGCCGCCTCTGCTACTGGGCCGGGTCCCGCGTTTTCCTGCTCAGGAACAGGCATGCCTCTCCTCCCGTAAGCCAATCACAACGCTGCAATGGCAGCGTTGTGATTGGTGCTGACAGCGCCCAGCCGGGCGCCTGTAGGGAGGCCATTTTGTCTATGTAGGCTGCATGCAGCCTACATAGAGAAAATGTAGAGTGCGCATGACTGGTTTGGTCGGCCCCAGAGGGCCGACCAAAAATTCAGGGTACTCAGTGGTGCAAACTACTCCTCCCCGACCCGCCCACCCCTAACCAGGCATACCCTCCCGTCCGCCCCTAACCAGGCATACCCTCCCGCCCGCCCCTAACCAGGCATACCCATGCCTTCTGCTTTCTCACAGCGAGAGAAGCAGAAACATAAAATGGTATTTAAAATACCATTTTATGTTTCTGATTCTTGCACTGCGAGAAAGCAGTGGGGCGGCGCTTCTTCGCCCCTGTAATGGTCGCATCCATTACTCTCTCTTGTGATGGAACAGCGATAGCCTGTTGCGGGGCAGGCCCTTTATGGACCCCATCCTGCAGGTGAACATTACCACAGACTCAAAGGTTGGGGGGGGGCGCATCTCCTAGGCATGACAGTCCTGGGTTTGTGGCCACCTCATGAACAAGATTTCCACCTCAGCCACCTGGACCTTTTAGCCATCTGGCTAAGTCTCAAGGTGTTTCTCCAAGACGTTTAGGGCAAGGTAGTCCTGATATGGGTAGACAACAGGACTGCCATGTTCTATCTTCACAAGCAGGGCGGCATACATACCCTGCAGCTTTCAACACAGATGCAGCAAATTTGGCATTGGGTGATTCACCATCTGAGAACCTCCTAGCAGAACACCTCCCAGGAGTAGATAACAACTTTGCAGACCTGCTCAGCCCGATGCAGAAACAAGTCCCTAAGTGGTTACTCCACCTACAAGTCTTACTCCCTTACTTCCGGTGTTAGGGGTCCCACAGGCTTCTTCGCAACTTTCGAAAAATCCAAATCCCAAACTTTGACTCCAGGTTTCCGCAGTACATGAGCAATGCTCTATGGATTAACAGTTCAGGGATATTTGCCTATGCTTTTGCTCCTCTCCCAAGCTTCGACAGACATCCCTCAATCTCTTCCTAGTGGCCCCCACCTGGGCCAGACAACCATGGGTTCAACCATCCTAGTGATGTCCATTGCTCCCCACAAGAAACTCACCAACAGGCCGGACCTCCTCACACAAAACCAAGGCAGAGACCGATATCGAGACTCCAGGTAGCTCAACCTAGCAATTTGGCTCCTTAAGTCCTAGAATTTGGCTACATAACCTACGGGAAGAATGCACGGACATCCTGAAGGAAATTCGAACACGCAATATGTGGGCCTGCTATGCTGCTAAGTGAAAAAGGCTTGTCCCATCTCAAATCGCTTCGACCCCCTTAAGCCAGTGATCCGTGGCATTATATGCTACATCATGCATTTACAAAAATGATTGCTAGCCTACACCTCAGTACGGCTAAATCTACCTGCCATCACCGCAGATAATCAGAACAAGGAACACTCTTCACTGTTCAAAATCCCTGTTATCAAAACCTTCATGGAAGGCCTTAAAAGAATGATCCACACACTTTTAGCCTGGTATTTAATGCAACTTTGATTGAAGTGTACTGGGTTCCTGCTCGCCAGGTCCCTAGTACTAGTATTCTTTCCCTAAAAACTGTACAATTGTTCCCCCAATTTGCAAAACCTTTAGCACCCTCTGCAAGTCCCTAGTAAATGGTACCATAGGACCTGAGCTAACTAGGTGAGTCCCTAAGGGCTGCAGCACAAATTGTGCCACCCTAAGGGACCCCTCACCAAGCACATGCAAGACTGCCATTGCAGGTTCCGTTTCTTGGTGCAGGCAAAAGTAAAAACACGACATGCCATACATCTCTGTGTGGCATATTCCTAACACTGCATGTAATAGTCACCCCTACAGCAGGCCTGACAGCAGGGTGCTGAATAAACATTTGAGGCCATACCTGCATGAGTAGATATGCCTCTGTGCTGGTCAGTCCTATTACTCCCAGTGTAAGTGACCAGGGAAGCCATTTTAAAACATGTGCTGGACACTGGTGAACATTTTTTCCCCAGCTACATGATGGCTTGACTGAAAATTGGGATGCTTGGTATCAAACATCTCATTTTGGTAAACCCACACTGATGCCAGTGTTTGATTTATCAGTACATGCACCCAGGGAGCACCTTAGAGGTGCCCCCTGAAAACCTACCAACCTCTGGTGTGCTTGCTGACTGGTTTCTGCCAGCCTACCACCCGAGATGTTGTTCCGACCTCCTAGGGTGAGAGCCTTTGGTCTCAGGAGACCCAGAACAAAGGCCTGTCCTTCAAGAGGGTGTGACACCCCATCCCACAGGATGACCTGCTGATTAGCCTCCTTGGGTCGGTCCAGCCTCAAAGAAGCTGCCGCTTTTGGAATGCGAATCTTGCTCCCTTCACAGGAGAGGAAGTCACCCCCCGCATTCAGAGCCCCCTTGGCACCTGGACAGATGGGAAAATTAGCTAGTCAGGTAGGTGTGCCACCTCTAGGCTAGTACCACCCCTAAGGTGGGCTACTGTGAGGTGGATACGATTTTTCACAAGTAGCCATCTTTATGTTGGCATAATTAGGAACATTCTGGGACAGGGTTATTCCCACTTCCCACAGGAAGTGGTCATATAGGGGGCGTAGTGACCCCAATGGTCAGTAGCCCATTGGCTACTACCTTACACTGCCCTCATACCCCTAAATTCAGTATTTAGGGCAGCCCCTGGCACTAGAGAAGCAGGTCCTGATGACCTAAGAAGAGTGAGGACACCGACGAGCCGCAAAAGCTGAGAAAAAGCATCTGATCTGGTCCCAACCCTGCTGGCCTGTTTGCATCCCTCGTCGAAAAAGGTGCCACAGTCGACTTGTCCTGCAGGCGTGACTAGAAAAGTGGGAGGACTGCCTGCCTTTGAAAAAGACTCAACACCTCCCGTGAACAGTGGATCTGTTCTAAAGAACTCCAAAGGAAAAGACTCTGAGGCCTCCAGAACCGCCAAAACCTGACACCTGAAGCAACCACTGCACCCGTCGCCTCCGGCCCGAGTTGAAGTGGGCCAAATGTGCCAACATGGTTTCCCAGCCCTCCAGAGCTAGAGTCCATCGTGGTTTCACCCATCCTGGACTCCCCGACGTCACCTGCAGCCTCTGCATGCAGGCCCTCTCTACAGAGACTGCTCTGCTAAGCAAAAACTTGACATCTAAAGACTCCTCTGCATCTGTTGCCCCTGGGCCTTTGAGAAGAGGACCAAAGGTCTGCTTTACAGTTTGTGCAGAGCATTTGTATCTACAGCCACACATGCTGGGAACGGAAAATGTTACTTACACAGTAAGCATCTGTTCGTAGCGTGTAGTGCTGTAGATCCACATGCGCCTCCCCGGAGCCAGTGGTTGCGACAGATATCCTATCTATTAATATATATTTTTTTTACTATGTTCATCACACACATGGTCACCATGCTATCCTACTAACTACTCCATGCTTACTCTCACGTGCTGTGTGTAAAACAATTTAACAGTGGACTTAGTGACCATGCGCATTACTAGCTAAACGAGAAGTCACATAATACCTTGTGACGCAAAAGAACTCTTTGAGCAAAAGCAAGTAGCAACCATCCAAGCCCAACACTAGTTGTCAGGAGGATACAGAGGATGTAAATCTGCAGAACTGCACTCTATAAACAGATACGTACAGGGTAAGTAACATATTCTTTTTTTCAGTGCTGAATCACCAAAGTTTGAGTGCTTGCCAGCATGTTAGAAATACAAAAGTACAATGTGAAGCTTGAAATTACGAGACCAATCTGTACTAGTAAATGCTCGCTTTTTAAAGAAGTTGAGTATCCATTGTTGGTTATTTGAGATTTATATTGTGATCAATGACACAAAAATCAAACAATGCCTCCTTATCAGCCTCATTAAGTCAGTCTAGTTGTCACCACTATTTCCACCCTGCTACTCTACCCAATACTCCAACTGACCTACAGATTATCTAACTGCTCTACTGAATTATGAATCAATAGTCTACTAGGTGCTGGCCCATCTCTCCATTATCAAAGCAGTCCCTTCTGTTCACTATTTAACCTTTCCCTGTAGCTCAATTTTTAAATGGAAGGAATTTTATCAGCAAGGTACTTGTTTGTGGACCATATAAACCCATTATCACAAAAGACGTGTGTCATAATATGATGATGCCTAGCACTTTTATTGCTGTAACAGATATAAAACTAAGAAAAACATCTGTGGGCTAAGTATTAAAAACCGTTTTGAAGATCATGCACATCTCTTTTGCCAGAGCTTGCAAAATAAAAAAAAATCACCAAATTCACAAGTCAGGTAACTGAATAAAATTACTGGGTCAATTAGTTATCCACCCAAACTGCACCTTTTTAAAGTGGGAGTAAGATTACATCTTAAATAATATGTATTTTGTATAACTCATCAATATTTGTCAACATTTTGTTAAATGTAATTTCCACATGTAGGGCTGGTACAGCGTGCATTAAATGTGCCACATGCCCCACTCCTATCAGCCTTTCAGAGGAGAGACAGTATCTGGCTGCACTGCCCACAGCCATGTCTGGTGGCTTAGTGGACTAATGCCTCCACTATAGGGGACCTGTGTTCGACCTCATGGTCACAGGCTGAAATCCTGGCTGTCCACTCTGCCTTTCATCCTTCTGAGGTCGATAAAATGAGTACCATTGAGTTGGGTAACAATAAACATCTGTTCAGCGCCAAGATACCCTTGGGTGAATGCATGCTTTACAAATACACGTTATGTTATATATTTGCTGCATCTGGAGGGTCTCACTACCAGTTGTTTCTAACACAGATGGCCACTTCAGAAAATCAGTATGGGAACAGTCAACTCTGTTGCCTGTCTGTGGGTCTACAACTATTGAAGTGTATGCCACTGTGACTTGAAACTCCTGTGTGCTATAATCTCAAAAGGCATCTGGCTCAACTATATCCAGGCTCCCTACCAACAACCCTCAAGGAAACTGATTGGAATTGGGCAAGGGCATTACCGACATCATAACTTACAAACTATTGTGTTCTAAATTGTGTATATTTAATGACAGCAGGCTTTTCAAAGCCAATAGTTTCAACACTCTTTGAACTTGCCCTGCAACCTTCAAATGTGAGTGCCCATGTGAAGATTTGCAGTCGTAGATATTATAGAGCAGTGTCTTGTGGTAGAGTCCTTTGGTGGTCAACCGTACTAGACAATGGTTATAACAAACTCGGCCATGACATTCTGTCAGATGTAAGATGAAGGTCCACTTGACATGCATTCCAGTGATTACAAAGAACAAAGTACTCATCCAAATGTCAATAATTAAAATGACTTGTGTGAATGAGGAGGGAG
Source organism: Calotriton arnoldi (assembly GCA_963921515.1). Taxonomy (NCBI): domain Eukaryota; kingdom Metazoa; phylum Chordata; class Amphibia; order Caudata; family Salamandridae; genus Calotriton; species Calotriton arnoldi. The sequence continues at coordinate 1,188,573 of CAWUFW010001554.1, forward strand.
TTTTGTGTTACTTTCACATCCGTAAAAATAATCTAAGACCCCTTGATTTTTTTGTAAATTCAAGAGATATATTAATTAAGACCTGCTTCCAGTCTTCATCCCTGAACACAAGAATAATGCTATGTTAAATGGTGTGGTTTATCTACTGTCCACATTGGTGTGCTTGAAATAATTGTTTAGTTTGAGTGGTCTCCTGTTATACCTACATAGCAACAACTGCTGAACTTTTCTGTTCTTGGTAAGTTCCAGGGATATGGTGTCTATAAGTTTTACCTTGTTAACCACTTCATCTCTGAGTGCATTGCCGTTCGTTAGTTTGAGCTCATTTTCAGTGATGATCCTGATTAGTTCTGACTGGACTAGGAGGATCTGATTAATGGACCAACAGGCTTTCATGTTCCCTCTGGTCAAGAAGTGATCCATTGTCTGTGTGTTGTTGATTATGGTGCTGTTGAAATGAAGGCTTCTTCAAGGTTGCAGTCTAGAATTGCCACTATGAACTGAATCGTGATGACTATTTTGAGTAGTTTACTTGGAGTCAGTGATTGTACAGGCTCCTAATTGTCGGGGCTAGACTCAAAATGTATTCGCCTTCTCCATGTGGGAGGCTCTTTCTTTACTCTGCAGGCAAGCTGCCACCCCCACATTACAGTGACCTGGCTTTGTTTCTGTAGCCAAAGACTGGACTAGCATTTGGAGACTGATACTTGTTTCCCAAGATCTTTCATTTAGCAGGCTCAAAGAAAGGCTTCTTCCAAATTCCCTGAGCCTACTTGAGAACGTGTTTCTCGATGGTCACTGCAGGCTTTGGTGGAAGTTGCTGTTACCTCTATGGGCGGTGCTTCCAAAACCTTGACCATTGTAGCAGTAGTGCCAGGTTGGATACAAGTCCTCAAGGTCACAAGTATTGATCTCCACCAAACGTCCCCTCTTGCAAATAGGATACCTGGACGATGGATCCATGGAGGAATCCTCAATCCCTGCAGGCCAAGCTGAAGCGATCTAGACTGATCAAACCTGCAGATGAAAAGGAACCAGCAGTGTGAGTTGTAGCAGGGGTGCAGTGCCTAGGTTTGGTCCTCCTTAGAAGAATTTGCGCTGCACCAGAGAGGACAGAAGCAGCATTAGAATTGGTGGATCAATGAGGGACTTTATTTCAGTCTTTCAACAGCACCTTGTTCAAGCTGATCCAATTGGTCTGATGAGTGTGACTTTTCTGTCATGTAGTGCACTACCCTGTTGGGGGCAGCTAGGCCAGAGATTTTTAAGGCAGAGTCTTGAATTGATGGACAACTGACACCGACAGTGACTCTTGAGACTCCTGCTAGTGCATCAGGATGAGAGGTACCAGCTTCTGCCTCTCACTGATCAGCACATGGTGCAGGCACTTACTGTTTGGTGCTGTGCACCTCTGATGTCGGGTGACCTCCCAACAAGACTACTGCAGTTGGGTGCCACAGGAGTTCTCTCTGCAGTGGCTTGTGCATTTTTTTGTGACTTCTAGGTTTTCGGAGCACTGATGATGTGGTTAAATGCTTGGGGTGAGGCATGTTTCTTTTATTGTTCTTGCCACAAATCTCTCTGCTGACAGCTGCATGGTCCTTTTAAGCAACACAAGGAGACCGTCCATATGAGGAACTGAGCTCGACTCCCATGTGCAAGTATCCAGACTCACGTGAACTAATTGAGACTTGGCTCCGTGATCATATCACACAGGGAGGGAGACTTGTGCAAACTCTCAGTGCACAGGACCTGCAGCATTGCGCCCAGAAATACAGGCTGTTCGTGGAAGCTCTGGCCATCCATCTACTGTGTTCTATTTAGTGATGCGGCGGAGGGAAATAGGGTTTGATTACCCGAATGTTCTCAGTTCATGATTCATGCTCACCTAGACTATGAAGAAGTTGTCTTTCAACTACGTAAATTACTGTTCCCCATTGTTATTTGTGCCACTTGTATAGAACTGTAGCGAGTGACCTCCACATGAGAGGTTCCCTAGCGGGCATGTCTTGCTGTCTTACTTGCTCGGGTTCACTCCACCCTGACCTGTGCTGCTGAAATCCATTTAAATCATAAAGGTTTGGTGCAGTGTTATTCTGCATGTGAGTCAAACTGTCCTGGAGGAACCCTGTACAAAGGTAACAAGCATTTGCAATGCAATAGGTCTCGCATTACCGAGAGTTTAAGCTATTGGCAATGCTATAGCTTAAACTCTTGCAAATGCGAGACCTATTGCATTGCAAATATTAGTTTTTTTACTAGCAACCATGCAGCGCTTTTGCATTCAGGAAGGCCGCGCTCCTTTCTTTAGAGAAGCCACGTCTAAAGGAAGGGGTGTGTCCGACATTAAATAAAATAGTGCTCACCGACTTATAAAGCAGACCGTGTAAAAACACCAGTAAAAGGTCCAGTCGTTATGGGAGGTAACAAATGCAGACAAGGCGGTACCAAGGAGAGACTAACAATCCTAACAACGACTCGGCAGCCAGCTTTTACGAAGGACAATGACACAAGCCAATTAAAAATATGGGCGGAGAGTGTGCGGGGCTTCAAAGCCATACTCCACTATGCCTCGCAGCAGCGCATGCGCTGCCCAGGTTCGACCTCATAAAAATTAATGCAGTCGTCTTGCTCCAGACGGCTGTTATCACACAAGACATCCAGAGGTTCTGTGGGTCATGCGCAGCAGTTGGCTGCTGACAGCTTAAACCTAGAGCATTGCTTAGTTTAAACCTGGAGCATTGCAGCATAATCTCCCAGAGCTGACGATGTAGAGGAGATTAAAGAGCCTAGAAACAAATCCCCAAAACTAATGGGCTTTTGAGACGGTTCAGTGCATTAGGAAACCACTAAATACAAGAGAATTGTGTTCTGATTAACATTTCGGAATGAAAAACGGCAAGATCTTACATAGGGATGGGGCATGGTACAACTGAGGTACATTTGTACCTGCGGCAGCTCCACTCAAAGCACCGCATTAAACAGCTGTAAAAGCAGTTTGTAATATCTTCATATTATGTTTATAGTATTCCCCTTTACTTTGTAACTAGCTGCTCAGCCAGTGTGAGTGTTCTGTGTGTAATGTTGACGTGAGTGGAATGTTTAGGTGCCTGGTGTGTGTGAGACAGTTGGGAAGATGGGCTGAGCAGCTAGTAGGCTGCTCCTGGTGGGGCTGCTTTACCTGTTATCCTTATTACCTTTGATGTTAAAGACTTGAATAAATAACTTAATAAACACCATCTGGCTACGTCTGCTGTGTCACCTCTACTCATGGAACTAGCTTATTACATTTGGCGACGATTTGGAGACTTATTCACGCAAAACAAGCGATCTCATTTAAGACAAAGATGACTATCCATGGATGTCTTCAAGTTGGATGGTACATAAAGAAACAAAGTAATGATGACAAGCCAAGGATGTCTTCCAGTTGGAACGAACCTACAGAAACCAAAGGTGCAGAGAGCAAATGGAAAATGTTGTGGTTCACAAATGACCACAGTGTCAGTGCAGTACTTTTCCAAGAGGATTTGGTCCAAAAGAGACTTTGGAGGAAGTGTGGAGACAGGCAAAAGATCCACAAGTAAGAAATGAAACGTGGCAACAAGAAACAAATCAAATGGAGCATCACAAGAATTAAGAGAAATTTGAGCAACACGCCTTGCAGCCCCACCAGTGTCCCTCACATCGGACAGCCCCAGCCAAGGCGTGCTATGCTCTACTACTACATTAATGATGAACTGCAAGGTAACGAAAATTGTGTTTATTGTCTAGTTCAACAGAACCTGCAAGTGTGTTCCAGTTTGTTCAGATACTCAGTGACTCTGGAACTAGTGGGGATCATGAGCATCCATCCGCAGCTGTTGGTTTTCAATTTATTAATGTATGCCGATTTCACCATATGCAGGGTTGTTTGGTGTTTTATGCTCTGTTTTGGCAACACGTGCGGGATGTTTGCCTTAGACTTTTGTTTCTGTTCAACCTTAAGACGGATGGCCGGGACGGGTCATGTACGGTGAGGCTATTTTTTTCTTTTATATTTGTTGGGATAGTTAAAAAAAAAAAATGGAGGCCCTTCAACCCTGGAGCAATGTCAGTTAAACTGCTGCAGGGTGGTTTTAAAAGAAGCACGAGTCGCAGGTAGCGCGCGCACACCTACCTGCATTCTTCAGTCGCGCAGAGCCATTCCCAAGAGGTCTTCGTTCCGAAGTCTTCGTTGCTGTGCAACCCGGAACTCTGTCATTCCCTCGAGGTCTTCGTTCCTAAATCTTCATTGCTGCGCAACCTGGAACTCTTCTGGACGCTTTGGAGGACGCCTACGCTGGGAGCCATCCAGCGCGGCGTCCTCTACGTACCGCCATCTTCTGTTTCCTGATTCCATCACTGTGTGCCAACATTGAGGTGATGTTTGGTTTTCTATCGGCACACAGCGCTCTCAGTGAGGACTTCAACTTTCATGATGTTGAGGAAAATTAAAAATACATCGTTCAAGCGTTTGGGTAAAGATGTTCTTCGAGGAGAGCCATGTTGACTTTTGGCATCGCGGTGATGACGTTAGCAGCTCAATTTGGGGCAAAGATTGGTCCTGCACGCAAGCATCGGACCTCCCGTGCTCTGCAGTAGTCTTTGGTGTGCACTGTTGGTGTGTGCACTTTTCTCTTGCTGGCGCAAGTTTACTCCTTTTGGGTTATTTATCAACTAAAGGTACTTTAAATTATTTTTCTTTGACTGTGGTTATCTTTTTACTTTTCTCCAGTGGACATTTTTCTGATATTAACTGTTACAGGCATTTATTTATACTTGTGTGTTATATTGTTGGAAAATTTGGCGTATAATAAATATTTCAATGTTACGAAGATTCTGCAACTCGGGTGAGAGGTCGCTCACCGGCGAGATTTACCTGTTTTAAATAAAAAAAAAAAGACTACTAAATGTTTTTGTGAATAGTTTGCATTGTTCATGTTGTAAAGTTTTGTTTTGCCACAGTTTTATTCTTCTTTATACCTTTGGTTTATAGTAGTCTGTCTCGTCCGTTCCTGGAGGGTTGTCTGTTTGGCTTGTTGTGTTGCAAAGCCTGTATCCCTGTCTTTTGGGATGGGAAGCTTTTTCTGTCCCTACTTTAGGGGTGGTTTAAGGGTTGTCTCCCTTTGTTCTGCAGTGTTTGGATGGCTGTCCCATTCATCGTTTTGTTATGTGTGTAACCCTCCATGTGTTTCACTTTGGTTTTTGTTGTATGCAAGTCATTTTGTGCTTCACATTTGTTTGTTTGCAGTAGTGGGTCTTTGTCCCATCTACGTATTTAGTTATGGGTGTTATTCCCATCTACTCGGTGTATAGGGGTGTTAGTACCACCTATGTAATTTGTAATGGGTGTCAGTCCCATTTACAGTCTGCTTTATGGGTCGGAGTCCCATTTTTAGCATGTTTGGGTGTGGTCCACCCATATTTTGGTGTATGTACATGGGTGCGGTCCACCCATATTTTGGTGTATGTACATGGGTGCGGTCCACCCATATTTCGGTGTATGTACATGGTTGCGGTCCACCCATATTTTTTCGGTGTATGTACATGGGTGCGTATGTATCAGTGTGGGGTTTTTAGTATTGACAGAAATAATGGCGCTCAAGCTAATTCGCGCTGAGTTTATGTTATACTAGGAGTGTGAACGGTGCAAACCAGGTCAGGGGATATGCCCTAAAACCCCCGTGATGGTATGGATAGAAATCCACACAAATGAAGTAGGTACAGTCCCGGGCACACGTAACGAGGATATAATATCAGGAGAAATGTCTCATACTGCAGAAATGTAGAGGTCTACACCAGAATGATAATCATAGGTGTTTAATATAGTAACAGAGCATAAGCAACCAGCCAAAACAAAAGCAACCAGCCGACACGTGTTTCGTCACAAAGGGTAGTAACCCGTGACTCTTCAGGGCAAGTGACCGTTCAAGAATCCAAAACGGCAATGAAGAGCAGTGCGAACCACGGTAGGTGGACTACTGCCAAATGTAAGGAAAGGAAGACGGGTATCGCCGGGCGGCAGATAAGCCAATGAGGATGCGCCGGAGTACAGGAAACTGGGAGAAGTGTTGTTCAGGAAGGAAAATGGGCCATCTTCCGGAACCATTTTCCTTCCTGAACAACACTTCTCCCAGTTTCCTGTACTCCGGCGCATCCGCCGTTGTCGTCCTGGACTACTGACCTGGCACGCCTAATTCTATATTCCCCCCTGTGCTACTTAGCACTTGGTTAATCTCGTCGCCACAGACTGCATCGACTTTTCTGAAGGTCAATAGTCCTCATTGGCTTATCCGCCGCCCGGCGATACCCGTCTTCCTTTCCTTACATTTGGCAGTAGTCCACCTACCGTGGTTCGCACTGCTCTTCATTGCCGTTTTGGATTCTTGAACGGTCACTTGCCCTGAAGAGTCACGGGTTACTACCCTTTGTGACGAAACACGTGTCGGCTGGTTGCTTTTGTTTTGGCTGGTTGCTTATGCTCTGTTACTATATTAAACACCTATGATTATCATTCTGGTGTAGACCCTCTACATTTCTGCAGTATGAGACATTTCTCCTGATATTATATCCTCGTTACGTGTGCCCGGGACTGTACCTATGTACATGGGTGCGGTCCACCCATATTTTAGTCTTGGTACATGGATGCGGTCCACCCATTGGGTTTAATTCAAGTTTTAGGTGTGTGTGTACATGGGTGCGGTCCACCCATAGTAAGTAGGTACGTACTTGGATGTGGTCCACCCATAGTGTTTTAGTTCTGTATTCTGGGGGTGTTCCCCCATTTATCTCGTCACTGTGTAGAGTTCCTGTAGTTTTTTTTTTCTACTGTGTTTTTCTGCATTTTGTTTCACATGTAGGGTCATGTGGTGTTTTTAGGTCTTGTGCCTAGCGTTGCAGTGCGCAGCACTGCTCGCGCAGCACTGCTCGCGCAGCGCGAGACCTCTAGAAAGGGCTTCAGAAAGCTAACCACACGCTCGTGCGTGTGGTTTTGCTTTCCGCGGCTGCCATTTGCTTTCGCGTGCTTTTTAAAAAAAAATCCAGCACGCAATTGGGCAAAGGCGGGCGCATGTCCCGCCTTTGCTCCGCCCATTCCCGTCGGTGGCCAGCACGCGCAGCAGCGCGCGTTCGCCTGGCTGCCGCGCTCCCTTCCCCCCCGCTCCTCTGTGGTGCGCGCGCACCACTGGTTTCTTTCGTCGGTAATTTGGAAGGGACGGCAGACCGAGCAGAAGAGAACTGGCTTCGCTGACCGATGTCAGACGGGTGACAAGGTATCTGGAGGAGGCCGGGGGATGCGAGGAGAAAGGGATCGCGACGGCCTCGGAAAGAAGCAACAGTACCGGCTCGTGAGCGTCCCAGACATTTAGCACGGGCGGTGACGTCAAACAAGGAGCCACCCCGGCAGGTAAAGCTCCTGGTGCCCGGGCGGGCGGTCAGCTGATGAGCACCGAGCTCAATACAGAGATCTCAAGTTAACCATGCCTGAGTAGTTTATCTGGCCCGGCTCTTCCCCTGTGCAGTATGGTACTTGTAGTCCTGTTTATGCCATTGTAACTTCAGGGCTCCAAGTGACAGAATGTTTAGCTAAGATCTGCTCTGTCAATTGTATGTGCAACAGAAGTAGCAAGCTTATTTTGTTCTAAGCCCCATTATTGTGCATTTTAGAGTATGGCTCGCCTCTAGCAATCTTAGACTTCCCCGCCAGTTACAAGTGGCGCTCTCACACCTGACCTTTTCTGAGCAGTGTCCTCCTGCTGTACTTTTGCTTTCTTTTTCTTTATTCAGGACCACACGTACTGGAATGTAAAGATAAAACCGCATTGGGCCGTAATAGAGACTCTCCGTTTTCTACTGGTCTATTTACAATGAATACAGGCGGAAGACAATGTCTATGTATTTTTTTTATTTTTTATAAATTGACAGATGATAAAATTAGTTTATTTAAGAGTCTGTCGGCACTGTCAACAGTGACTACTAGGCTTGTGTCTGTACGGATTGAAAGAGCAATGGTTTTAAAATAATGGCATTTCCTGAAATAACTGACGAGGTACACATGTTAGGATTACAATGCTAGCCTTTGCCTATTGTACTGCATTTGAAGCTGGTTATGGTGCTGAAACCTGACACGCATTCAATAGTGCTTTATTTGCTAATTGTGAAAATACACTAGGTGCAACCTCAATTTCTTCACAGAATGCAGCATAAACAAAACTAAACAAATGTGAGGTCAACAACAAATAAATATAGATTACTAGATGAGGAAATGTTTAAAAATAAACATAATCATGTGAGCCTTAAATATAAAGTTTTAGACACACCTGACACATAAGTTGAGTTTCTCAAATGTAACGTTTGCTAGTCTTGTCATTCTGCCATCACACGGCCACACACTGACACCCGCCTGCAGCCAACCTCGAACGTTGCACTTTACCGTGCTCTTTTACAAGGGGACATGTGACTTTAAGTCACATGGATGTCATGTCCCATGGCTGAGCTTTCAGTTAACAAACTGTTGCACTCTTAGCGGGACCCTTTGATGTCAGTAGTCCTCTACAAGCGCTGATTATAAAACCAACCTAAAATGTTTCTTAAAACCCATCATCCCACCAAGTGCACAACTTGTCACTGAAGCTATGTAGTTGTCAAACAATGCTGTCCAGTGTTACAGACACTTTGGCCTAGCAACGGACACCTGTTCACCATGTGGAAAGAAATACATAGTCAACTCCTGTGGCCCACGCGCCTAGGTTCAGAGGAGACTACATCCACTTCACACTACTGGTCATATGGGCTGTAAGATAATGAAGTGCTACTTGAAGTGCAAGTGTACCGAATGAGCCGAACCCATTCAGTAAGGGGGTGGGGGGGGGGGGGGTAACTCTGGTAGGGGGACGAGTGGAGAATTTTGGATCACATATTACAAACATGGCTGAGGATTGTCATAAATATTGAGCACATTCTCCATCAAAGGCCCTTTTGTGTAACTAAATATTCAGAAACACTACCTCAGTGTGATTGGGAAAGAGTGGCATCTTAATTACTTTTCACAACTTACTGTTGTCTGTTTTATACTAAGCCCGGAAGAACCTTTGGGTCAACACAAATTCACAATGTGCTATGAACCTTCTGTCCAGAGGAACAGATTCTACCCCAACCTCCCAACAAACCAGAGTTTGTGACCTCCCGTCTTGACCAGCCCACTAAAGTATGAAGCCCTTTAAGTTCATATGCAACAGCTTCTGTGCGCTCAGTCACAAAGGCGGTAGGTCATTCTGCCACTCAGTGTGGCATGCTTTGTCTTGGGCGTTTCCCACCAAGCACTGGGAAAACAGCCTCTAGGTGTTCCGTGCACCTTCTGCGGCAGTCATCCAGCCATCTTGGGTGTTTATTTGATGAAAGTCTGAACTGCTAATGCTGTTGCGCCCCGGTTCCAGGTGTAGCACCGGAGGCCGCACTGAAAAGTAAACAATTGTAAGGTTGAAACATCAATACTTTATTGTTGTCCCCATCACATGCTTGAAAACCATGATAATCCTTAACTGGATCCTTTGTGTTCCTTCAGTCTCCATGTGTGTGTGCACTCGTTTCATCGAATGTCTGCAGGTCTATATGTATGTATGTATATGGTATTTCTATAGCATGAACGTAGCCAAAAGGCTGGTCATCTGGACAAGTGCTGCCACCTGGGGCATAGTGTGGCAGCAGAAATACGCACAACAATTCAGTGGAACATTATACCTCAGTTCTGTATAAAGTAGCTGTGCTTGTCGAAGTGCAAGCCAACACCAAACACATGCAACATTGTCACAGACCATCTCCAAGTAGGAGAGGTTTTGTGGCGTAGGCTGTCGCATGCTGTGTAAGCAGGGACTGCAGGATTGTTATATACTGACAGGACACCATCGCCGATATAAGGGACAAGTACATGACACTACCTATTCTTCTACCTGCTTATTTCACCGGTCCATGGCATGGGTTATTGATTGGTGCCTGTGTGTGCTATTTCCCATGTTTTAATGTGGTATTTTGCACAGGGGCTTACTATGTGGTAGAGGATATCTTTTTGAACGTATGTTTATTATGCATTACCGATGAAGCTGTTCAGCAGGGAAGCAAGCAAGACGAGTGTTGCAAGTGTGACTGTGTTACATGAAGACGGGCCAAGTACATTGTGTGCTCCTTCGCATTTATGATGTAAAAGGGTTTACTGGTGCACTGTATTCCTGAGTGTGCACTGTCTAAGAGGTGTTCTTCCCACTGGCACAATGGCCATATTTATAATTACAATAACCTGTACTTAAAGACATGCCTGGTCATGCTTATTTTGTAAGAACATAGAGTATTTCGTGAAGCCAGTTACACACACACCTGTTTAGGTCTCGCCCTGAAGCCAGCGCTTGCGCTGGTGTGGGCGAGACATTTTGTAAGTGGGCTTTTAGAAATGCGACCACTTTTTTTTGGGCTTGCCTAGAGCATGCGGGTACGCGCACAGTAACGCGCATTCCTCGCATGCTCCAGGCGCCATATGTCTTTCCTCTCACTTGCTCCTCCCCCTCCCCCACCACAGAGCGCTTCTCGGGGCCGCGCGGCCGTGTCACTTTCACGGCCGCGCGTCACTTGCTCTCCCGCTCCTCCCCCACCACAGAGCGCGTCTCGCACGGCCGCGCGGCCAATGCTTGTTTTTATTGTGAGCGCGACGCGCGCGCGCTTGTTTTCGATTGCTAGTGAATTTCTCTTTGTCTCTGCCTGTTTTTATTCTTGATCATATATTTGTATGATCGTGAAAGGTAACATTTTTAGTAATGTAAAAAAGTCACCCGGTTTTGGTTTGCGATCATTCATTTTACAGTGTAGTGATCACAAGCGGGTAGTGATCGCAAAGAGTACAGTATGGTGAACCTTTCTTTAACCATTTTATCGAGCGGAATATTCAAGCGGAAAAAAGAGCAAGTAGTTCCAGGCCTCCTTAGTTATTCCTCATTCTGCATGCAGTAGCTCTTAATTTCACGGTGCAGGGCTGCAGTCATCACTTGGAATAGATGTTTGGACTGAGGAATTTCGGAACTCCGCATCCTGAAACTGATCACTGGACTTACTCGTGACGTAACCAGTGGAGATGACCAGTATCCTCAACTGTGTCGTCGCCCTCATTGACTCCACAGACCTGGGTAAAAACCTTACTGCCTGTTTCAGGGCTGTGAATGACATATTTGTGCAAGAAAGCACTACTCTTGACTGAGATGTGCTCGGTGAGTGGGCTTGGAGTTCCTTCGTGCATCAGGCCGGTCACACTCGGGGCTCCACGTGGATGTTAGATGCTTTTGTCCTGAAGCCCTTTTCTACACTTTTCTGTAGAATAATCTTCCGATTCCATAAAACTACAGAGCATGGAAGTCCATCTGAAGCTACAACATATAACCACAGTGACGTCATCGCTTCGCCTCTCCGTGACCAAACTGAGACTTTAGCTGCTACTCTACCAGAAGACGATTCTAAAATCATGTTTGTTTATTTGTCCTTTTTCGTAAATAGTTGGTTCACAGAATATACAAGTGTAAAATGCACAGTTCATTTGCTGTCGCCTACTTGGATACGTGTGTCCGTGTTGTATGGATGTGTTGCATGGATGAACTACACTTTGAACACATCTGCTTGCCCCAGAGCGGCGGGCCTTCCCCAGGAAGACAACAAGTCATGTTATTTTACATGCCCTTGTTTTGGCCTTCAGGTCTAGACATAAAATGCCTGATGTGGTTAATTTACACGCATTGTTGTGCCTCTACACTGGTGTGGAAGCTGATCTGAGGCTGCCGGGCTCTCTGTAGTGCCTCGAGCAAGAGAGAACAGCTTTTCTTGCACTTCCTGTCTGTCTCGTCACGCCCTTCTCTCGCACTATTTCAACTTTGGTATTCAACAATAACAGAGGCCTGGAAAAACATCTGTGCGAAGCCTCCGCCCCCTCCGCCATCTTATAGGCTTTGTTCCCCGCAAGCTCATACGTGCTGGTAAAAAAATCCAACCTATAGGATTTGAAAAGACAAAGGAGTAAAAAATATCTTGACACCCGCCTGCCCCTTTCTGTTTGAACCTCTCACTGTCCCCGCTGTCCCCTAACCTGTCACTGTCCCATTTCTGCCTGAACCTCTCATTGCCCCCGCTCAGCCCGAATCTCTCACTGTCCTATTTCTGCTCGAACCTCATTGCCCCCGTTCTGCCCGAACCTCACACTGTCACTTTTCTGCCTAAACCTGTCACTTTCCCCTTTCTGTTTGAACCTCTCATTGTCCCCGCTGCCCCCTAACCTGTCACTGTCCTATTTCTGCCCGAACCTCTGATTGCCCCCGTTCTGCCCGAACCTATCACTGTCCCTTGTCTGCCCGAACATGTCACTCCGTCCTTTCGGCTTGAACTTCTTCCTGTCTCTGCTCTGCCCGAACCTGTCACTGTCCTGTTACATACAATTCTGCCCGCATCATTTGTGCGCCTGTTAACTCGCATTGCCTCACCTCATAGTGTTTGGAAGCCTCTCTTTGCCCCTCGCCCATGCCCGCCTGTGCCTCTCCCTGCCCCTCCACATGCTTATCATGGTCGCCTTTGCCTCTTATGTTCACACTGCCTATAGCATCCGCTCTCTGGCTATGCCGCCTTGTGCGTGCCCTCTCCCAGCTCCCACGGCCGCATGCCCACTGTTCTCACGGCTTGTACCCCTCACTGTGCACACGCTCTACAATGCCCACGTGCCCTTTGCCCCTCACTGTCTGTGTCCCTCTGTTTGTCATTGCCCTCTGCTCCCCCTGCTTGCACCAGTGGTTGCGCCCCATGACCCCTCTGTGTGCAGCTCCACCCAGACCACAGTCCGTTTCTGCCTGAACCTCCCAATGCCAACGTTCTGCCCGAACCTCTCACTGTCCCCTTTCTGCTTCACCCTCTCACAGTCTCCGTTCTGCCCGTACTTCTCACTGTCACTATTCTGCCTGAACCTGTCCCTTTCCCCTTTCTGCTTGAACCTCTCACTGTCCCCGCTCTGCCCGAATCTCTCACTGTCCTATTTCTGCTCGAACCTCTCATTGCCCCCTTTCTGCCCGAATCTCACACTGTCATAGTGAGTAGTACATCCCATGTGACGTTTCTTCTAATGCTCTTTATCAAATGTCGATGTGTTTATAAATGTATACCTGCCCTAATACCCCGACGATCACAGAATAACAATTCATGAGAACTGAGTCGTATGATAAGCGTGACATGTAGAAGTAGTACAGACGTGTGAATTAAAAACCCGCTACACACACATAAATTGTGTTAAATGGTGAACAATGTGTGTTCGTGCTTCGTTCGTAAGCATAGCCAATAGGTCTCGCCTTTGGGAGCTTATAAGTGTTTAGCCATGCAGCACATTTTCCTGGCTTAAACTTGCGTAAATGCAAGAACTATTGCATTGATACCAATGAGTGATACCAAAACGCAACAGTATCTCCCCAAAAACTACTGTTTTATCTTGCCACTGCTCCCTCTCTGCTGTTGAAGTATCTCCTGTCGCACGTCAGTCACATCTTGTATTTAGCACCGTCATCGGAAATCTGCAACGCTACGCACTTATAAGGTCCCAAAGGCGAGACCTATTGGCTATGCCAATGCTTGTTTTAAAGAAAGATTTGTGCAATCACAGGGGTTGTCACCGCACACTTGTGCACTTCTGCCTGTGCATTTATCACCAGTGCTTTGATGGTGGTAATGGATTATCGGTAGGGCCACTGGAATTATGCAATTTTTCGGCCGTGGCATTTTTTGAAAAAATTTGTGTTTTGCTGCACTTGCCATATAACCCATCATCTGCTGCATAATCCTGCAGATTTCAACAGCAACAAAAAAAATTGTCTCTAGCTCAAACGGTTTAAAAGTTACTAAAACCACAGTGACACATGTTGCTGTGCAGTGGAATGGCCTTCGCAAAGGTTGAGTAGTCACCTTTTTCTTGCTTATTGCTATATTTGTGTGTTAAACCGGTACTAATGAGGTGCAACGTGTCCCCAGACAGCGTTAAGTGTAAAAATAAGAAAGTAATGAAGTAATACTATTATGAAATGTGCCGCATAAGTTACTCGGCCCTGCCACTCAATTTAGCCCTCCCTGCCGCATAATTCCAGTGGCCCTGGTTATCGGTTTGTGTATCACTGAGTTCACATTCGTGTTTGCTGCACAACCTGATGTTGTGATGACCCCCGCTGTCCTAGGGCATCGCATGCTTCTCACATATCCTAAACAGTACAGGCAGCATCCTGTCTGGCTGGGCTTCTCTGGCCACATTCAGTGGTTGATACCAACTCACACTCGTGTGCAGCAGCTCTCTCCATCCTACAGGCTCGTGCTCCGCCGATTAATGTTCTTTTCTCCTAATCAGGCTTTGGCTTTGCGCCTCCTCTCTTCCCACAGGTTTCAGCGATTCGCGTTTGTGGAAAAAACCACAACATTTGGGATTTCAAATGTTCAACAATCTTTCAAATATGCTTGTTGTATAAGGAACTGAAAGTCTCATTCTCGGTGGGCGGTAGTGACTGGTGCAGAAACCCCCCCATTGATTTATAAATATCACAGACCGTGTCCTGGCCAGAACATCAGTGTAAGGAGTACAAGTGATACCTTAAGTCCCACTAAGGCGGTGCTCATTAATAGAGAAATCTCAACTCTTATCACCGAGCTACTTCTTCATGAAACACATTTTTAAAAGAAACAAATTCGAAGAAAGGTGACAAAGAGTTGCAGAAGGGTGAGGAACGAATAGGAGTTATGGAATATAAAATACATTTTTAAATACCTCACAGGAGAGCCACCAGTTTAATACAAGTCAGTTGATCATTTTGACAACCCATATTTATCATCTTTTGCATCAATAGTTTAGGCAGGCAAGAGATATAAGGCACAATCGTTGGGTCCTCATTAACCTACAGTGTAATTAATTTTACCGTGTGCACTGCCTCCTTGCACCGTCCCCGACTTGTGCTCATTCCTTGTCTAGATGAGGTGATCTTAAAGTCCCCTATTCGGAGAAAAATATTCTCGCAATAAAAACTGTAACAGACATATCCACCTTGAAGCTTTATTGTTTTTATGTCTGCACAAAAATAATTAAATGAAAAAGAATACATACAGCTTTATAAAAACAGTTTACATGTTTACCTGTTAGAAATGGGGTTTCTGGTTGACTAGGGTATGCACCTATGCCAGGCACAACTCACCACTCTAGTCCGGGTAAGTCAGTTATACACTGATGATAACCACCAAAGAGTCTCCACACAGGATTATATAAAAATATATAGTATATTGTACTTAAAACCAGACCAAAACGATATGAGCCATAAATACTGTGCATCCAATGCAATTACTCAGATAGTACTCGTTATCCTGGACAATGCAAGGCAAAAACAACATACATCAGTAAATACTTGGGGCATGTAATGCAACAGAAAAGCACATCAGTAGCAGTAAGTAAACAGAAGGTACAGGAACCCTTGCACTCCTACTAGCAGGGTTACGGTAATCACTTGCTCTGACTGGAACAAGTGTATTATCAACAAGGAGTAAGGCACAGGAGCACTTGCGCGCCTACTTGTTGTGGTACGTTAATTTGAAATCACCATTGTCTGAAGGCAGGAAGAGTTCCTTCAGTACAATGTGGTACTACTGCATCTTGCCCAGCCACCAACCCACCGCTTGGTTGGTGTGCTTGAACCCCTTCAGGGCCTTCCTTCTGGGTGCAATGAATGCCCCCAAACCGGTGGTGGACCGGGGTCGCTGATCGCTAGGTGCAGAGTTCATCAGGGCAGGTGGGGAGTGGCTTCCTCGGCCGTGCTGGAGCACAGATCCCTCAGTGCCCAGGGTAGCTTCCCTAGCAGTGTGGTGTCAGCGAGGTCCCACACTCTTAGGGGATCCCACTGGTCTGGAAACCAAGGCGCAGAATCTTTGGGGGGAAGGGAGGAAACTCCACTAGCCACTCGCCCCTCTTCGATGCGGCGTTCACCCCAGCGGCGGTTTCCGCTTAGGAGAATGATTTCGGCACACTCTGCCGGACTCCCAGCCTCAGCAACAGGAGCCTCCCTGCGGTCACTGCGACCTGGTGGCCGCAGGAGGCAATCTCTGCATTAGTGTCCCTGCGGTGCAGCCGGACCACACAAAGGGGGAAAAGTGCCATGTTGGTCAGCCAAGCACAGACTTTCCAAGCAGGAATCGGGAGGAATAGCCGCGTTCACCATGCGCTGCTCCCCAGTACACGGAGTGGCAAACAACACTCACCACGAGCTGCCCAGAGCTATAAACTGTGCTCACTACGTGCAAAGCCCTGTGCCGGGCTCCTCAGTTGCTGAGTCCCACGGTAGGGGCAGACAGTGGGAATCTAAAATGGCCCTGAAATTCCGTGACCATGTGGCAAGCCAACATGCCCTTGGAGAACACTGGGGCACAAGGTGAGGAGCAGGCAGACCAGCACAATAAGTTACTTTTAGCAGAGTAGCAGTCCCTCCAGCAGGTCAGCTCAAAAAGGCAAGTATTCCAAATAGCGGTTCCTCCTGGCAGCACAGCAGTCCTTTTGCAATGTGCCGTTTGTAGAACCGGTAGCATCTGTTTATAAGTCCATGCAGTGTCTGAAAACATGGGTTCAGAGCCCCAGTACTTGTACTCAAAAATGTCTTTAATGAATGGGTGACTTCAAAGGAACCCTTAGAAGTGCACAACAATCCCTTTCTCCCCAACCCTGGCTTAAGATGATCAGTAGGGGTTAAATCAGCCCTTTGTGAGAGGGCAGGACACAACCTATTCAAATGTAAGTGTGAACCACCTCTCCCAACACAGAAAGACAATCGGTATGCAGATGTATCCCCTGTCCCACCCAGCCCAGCCGTGTATTTGAGTCAGGCTGCAAATAACAAAGTCATAAGCACAGACAAATGCCCACTTTCTAAATGTGTCATTTCCAAAATAGTAATGTAAATGCCCGGGAGGATTCGCAGTTCCAGATCCCCAACTATATTTTCTGGTGGCGCAGGCGCAATTTGCCCACCATTGGTTCCATCCTGATGCCAGGATACCTTACACAAAAACGGACAAGGAGCTGGCTGCCCCAACGCCCTTAGCGTCCCTACTCCCAAAGGGAATCCCCCTTGATGCCCATGACATTCAGCCCCTGGCCACCACGTGTTGGGCTTGGCGCAAGTTGAATCGACTATACGGGTCTGGTCCCCTTTACTCGCCTGCACTTCCGCTTGCCAATAACCCCTTTTTGCCGTTAACAACTGATAGAGGGGTGCTTGTGACCTTTGCCAAACTGGGGCTCGACACTTTTGGACCCTTATTCCCGACGGTCGGGCACGTAAGCTGTCTGATTTGACACAGCTTCCTGGGTTCACCGGTGTGGATACTCTTAACGTGGCTCGGCTCCACGGGACGCTCCGCGCTACATTCGCTACTTACCCTGCCCCCCATGACGACTTCCCCCCGCTCACCTTCCTTATAGCTGATACTACTGGAACACATTTGGTCACAAAACTATACAAAGCATGTATGGCACTCCGGCCGGTGCGGGACAGCGGGGCGCGTCAACGGTGGGAATCTGATATCGGACGTCCCTGTAGGACAAAGAATGGGCCTACTGCTTGGAGCAGACGCAAAAGGTATCCCCTAACCATAGACACAAGTTACTCCATTTTAAATTCATCCACAGAATTTATGTGACTCCTGTTCAATTGGCCAAATTTGACCCTTCTAAACCAACGAATTGCCCTAAGTGCAACGCCCTGTACGCCGACTTTGCCCACATGTCCTGGTCCTGCCCCCACGTTCTCCCGTACTTTGCTGTGCTATCTCAAATAATTGAAACGCCCTTGGTTCCCTCTCCTGAATTGGGGCTGCTGGGGATGGTTCAGCGACTCAAACTGTGCTATAGACGCTTTACAGCGATTGCCCTACTGCTTGCGAAGCGCGAGATAGCCTCTCTCTGGGGAGCCAGGGCTCGTCCAACTAAGGCGGCCTGGCTTAGAAGCATGGCGTATTGTAATGTCCACTCTGAGATTTACGCCTCGCTCCAGCCTCCAGGCCTCGTGACATCTGGTGCATATACCGCACATTTCTACAACGGACACTCAATGCCTCACAGGCCGTTCCTAACTCGCCAAACCCCCACGGACTGAGGGGTAGGTGTTGGGCCCCCAGTTACACCCCACAGATTGCTGGCTTCCTTGGGTGCATCCCCGTGGCTCTGGAATGATTATAACATGCACATTAACGGCGCCATCATCGGTATTTGACTACTGCTTTATGTAAGATATTGTGCGGAGTCCACCTCACTTAATATGACATGATATGTATCTTTATTTTTTTTGAGTATTATGGATATATGTATGATTTGGATTTGGATTTTCTTTTTTGGCGTTGCTGTCCTGCAGACAATTTCAATTTGCTCTTTGATCTGTTGTAATCCATGCTGCATCCCACAAAGGTGTAATGTCGATGTTCCGTTCTGTTTCCGGTTCTAACGCCTGTATTGTCTATTATTGTATTGTCTTTTTTGTTCTGTATCACAATTTTGTAAAAATTAAAAAATTAAAAAAAGAATAGTAATGTAAAATCCAACTACACCAGGAAATAGCATTTATCACTACCATTCTGAACATACCAAACATGGCAACAACACTCCTTTCTGATCAGGAATTACCACTTAAAAGTATACTTGTGCTGCCATCCTTCTTTCCTATTCACATTTCCCAAGGAGGAATCATTTAATGGGAAAACCCCTTGGTTAGGATGGAAAACGTGCATGAGTTGGTACCCAAGCACCAATACCTACGATTATTTCCACAATTAGAGTGCAAAACCCAGGGCTTTAAGTGGGTCGGGTCTCACCGGTGCTGAGCACCGGCAGTTTTTAAAAGGGGGCCTTGAAACGGGTCTCTATCGGGCTCTGTTTTGTTCCCTGGCACAAAGTAATATCCAAGTATTCCCCAAGCTTAGTTGTTAAAAATATGCTTCATGGCTACACACTTACACGGTCCACACATGCTTTCTTTTTTTAAAAGTCGCTGCTTGTTTGGTTTACTTTTGGCCAGTCACTCTCCAACAGAGCATTTTGGCACTCCGACGCCAACTGCTCCCTCCATCCTCCCTTAGTAGGTAACAGACATTGCCATTTACAATGCCAATAGCTCTAACTTAAAAAATGCGAGACCTATTGCATTTCCAATGCTTGTTCTCTTTTCTTGTCAGTGAGTTAAATGTTATTTGCTCTTTCTTTGTTTTTTTCTCTCTCATATAAGGAGGAGGATGGGGATAGTTTGTATATAGCTTTTCATTTTTCTTTCTTCCTCTGTGTTGTCTGTGTTCCCTCTCGTGGTGTGGTTTTTTCCATTTACCCCTGGATTCTAGACTTCTGACTTCTTTTGTACATTTTGTGTATAGTTGTCTCTCAATTTTTGTTATGGTTTAATTTATTTTTAATTTTAAAGGGAGAAGATAATGTAATATCTTCATATTATGTTTATAGTGTTCCCCTTTACCTTGTAACTAGCTGCTCAGCCAGTGTGAGTGTTCTGTGTGGAATGTTGACGTGAGTGGAATGTTTGGGTGCCTGGTGTGTGTGAGACAGTTGGGAAGATGGGCTGAGCAGCTAGCAGGCTACTCCTGGTGGGGCTGCTTTACCTGTTATTCTTATTACCTTTGATGTTAAAGACTTGAATAAATAACTTAATAGACACCATCTGGCTACGTCTGCTGTCACCTCTACTCATGGAACTAGCTTATTACACAGTTTTTGTCCCACCACAATGTGGAAGGGTACCCACGTGATTTAGAATGGGAAATAGACAGGACGTAGAGTTAATCCAGTAGTGAACTGGTTGAATAATATTCAGAATAAAGGCTAGTGAATTTAGTTACGTTTTCACCTGTGTCCCCTTTGGATTTGAGAGCCCCCACGCACTCTTTGCACAAGAACACATTGTGCAGTTTGAAAATCTTCCTTAAGAGTCATTGAGCACCCTTTGTGTACTTAACCCCTTCGATGCTCATGACGAGCTCAGCTCGTCATGCTGCGCGGTTGGCGTGTGCGCATGACGAGCTGAGCTCGTCACGACCACACCCGCGATCGGAATGTCCAGCACCTGGGCGGAATTCCGATCGCGGCGAAGCGGTTAATCTACTCATGTGGTCTGGGCATAGCACGCTAATTGGGATGAATTAGAATATTATTTATTGGAAGAAAAACAAAACCATACATTTATATGCACACGGAAATTGATGAATTGCAGCCATTCACGACCATGCTTAGTGAAGTGAATATAATTTGTACTTTGCAATGGGAAGGAAGTTTCAGTTTCTTATAACTGGAATGTCTGCTGTCCATTTGCTTACAGAGGAAATGGATTTGTTTGCAAGGCTTAAGTATGAATCCCTGTGAAGACTGCCTTCTGTGGAATGCAGATTTGTATGTACTGCTCTGAAATCGGTGGAAAATAACACAAGATCTCTTGTACAGAAGACGTGTCCAATTAGGTAAACTCTCGAGGCGAGGAAGAATCTGTATCTCAAATAGGCCCCTGCATCCTACTCCTGTTCTGACATTTTCGGTCTCTTCGTAAGTGTTTCGAATACATAAGGTATGTGGCGATTTTAATTGTGGTTTCATGGAGCAGGAATGAGGATGGGTTAGTGAAGGAATGCCCTTTTTAGGTCTCGCATTACTCTACGAGGCATTAAGTAATCTGTATGTGTTGGCAAGCGGCCGGTAGTTTCTCCTGCCGCTTGCCATTTGGTGAATGTTGGCACAGCTCCTGTTAGCTGGCTTTTTACTGGCTGTTGATGTCAAACTGACTTCCGTGTAGTCCGGAAGCAGCGGGCACCAACTACAGTCTCTTTACACTCTACGTCCTTATCTGTTTCTTTAAGGACTACTTATTTATCGCCCTGGTGCCCGCCTAACTTGCAGCCACATACATGTACACGGGCACCGTGCTTAGTTTCAGCAAGGCACCCGCTTTCAGGACGCAACAACACCAGCCATGTTTTATTTATAAACGTGACCATGCTTCCGTTTTATGTACACTGGCACCGTGCTTTTTCCAGCACGGTGCCCGCTTTTAGTCTGCCTAAGTGCTTACTGTCCGTGCGCTGCAGTTAAAGGGTGAAAGCTTCCTCGGTATTCAAGTATTGGGATATGTTACCTATTGTTTGCTGTTTAAACACTGCCGCCCTCCGCAGCCAGCACGCGCCCTCCTCACTTACTAAGCTACTTAGACACACAGCAGAGGTGCTTCCGACACCCTCCCCTCATTCGAAAATAACAATTGCCTAACCTAACTTTGCCTGTCTGTGATTTAAAGCGTCAGGAATCCCTCAGCCCACCGGACCGCGTCTGTGCAAAAATTCCTCTCTTACTATTTACTTCATGGCAATGACTGTCATTTTTGGTAAAGCCTCATGTTAGGCACAATTACGTAACCTTGACAATTGACGGGCAGGGAATTATTACGTAGTTTGCAGAGGAAATATTAACAGTCTGTGTTTTAGAATAGCGCGGTTGAAATGAAGCATCATTCTTTTCTGCACCAATAATAACACTCTGTGCAGCAGAGATTGAGATTTGTATAATTGTATAGAGCGCACATTTGCAAACGTGATTCAGACTAACTGGGCCGTCTTGTGGGTGCACAGAGCTAAGTCAAAATTCAGTACACTGATTCTCATGCGCTCACGAGGTCACACACGATTAAAAGAGGGGAGGAGAGATTTTCTTGGTAAGGAAGATTTTATAGTGTAGCCTTTTGTCAGCTCTTTTATTTTTTTTGCTGTGCCTGTTGCAAGTGCAGTGCTTTCCCAAAGTATGGATGTCACTGTCACAGGTCTTTTCTTTGGCTGTTTCAGGACCCGTTAGTTCTGGTTTGCAGCGCCAGGTTTTACTGTTTATTTCCCTCATATAATTACCAAACCTTGTCCAAGGCTCCATTCGCCAGGCCCCGAAGGTTAGATCATGTGAATAGTCAGTGTGTGGGCTGATGACTTTTGGCTGTTTTTGGGTTAGTGTCCCAGGTTTTATTGTTGATTTCTCTGATAATATAACAAAGATTAACTGCAGCACGCCTAGATGCATGCAGTCTTCTATACATTGTGAAACACTATAGAGTGTGTCTTGACAAGTTCAAAACTGCTCTCATTTGAAATTTGGGCCAATTTTAATTGTCTGATTAGCTAAATGAGGGGCACTTTTAGTCTGCTGCCAGGGTTTCTTTTCTGTTCCAGTCCTGCCCTGGGTGGGGGTTGTTTCTTTTCCAGTCTGGCTGGCAGACACAAGTGAGCTCTGACAGCTCAGGACTGGCCAGTCTGCAGCTGTTCAACCTACATTAACGTACTACGCCACATTCAATTTTTTTAGCCATATTGTACTAAGAACCAGAGGCATGCTCTTCTTAATCTCAGTATATTTTTTGACATACTAGCCTCTAAAACTTCCTTTTTGCCTGCTGCACAGTGTTGATCCTCGAGTGAGGTCTTGTAAGGCTAAGCAAGTGTCTCACAGCCCCCTGCAAACTTCCTTCTAGTGGGTCTTCATTGCCGTGAAAGGCTTTGCCGCAATTGTTTTACAATGTAGTCATATTAGAAAGAGGTTGTAGGTTAGTGACCTTTCATTTCAGTAGTTTTCCATTATTTTCAAGATATGTTTAGAGCTTCTCATTGTTCAAAATATAGTAATTTCTGATATTTATTTCTTCCAATGCACTTCATTCTATGATTTTTTTAAATGCAGAAAGAGCCACCCTAAGTGTCGCACATTTGGCAGCTGAATGTGACTCATAAGTACATTGAAACTATTGAAATGTTACACATGATCAATCTCAAAACGTTTCAGCTATCACAGACTGCGCGCATAAGAAATGAAGAGGCTGAACATTGTGCAGTGCCTCAGAAAGGAATGGGTGCTGTTGTACAAATAAGAACCACAAACTTCAAGAAAACTGTGTTATGCACTGGTGCTTTGCAGCAGTTTTAAGTTCCTAGAGTTTCTTGTTGCTCAAATGGGTGTAATTTCTGATATTTATAGGTTTCCTCATCTTCATTGCTTGATTTTGCTCAGGAGAAAGTGTCACTCATAGTCGTTAAATGTCACTCATAATTTCACTGAAATTATGAAAATGTCACACATAAGCAATCTGAAACCTTGGCAGCTATGTTAAGGATAGAACAACTCCAGCCATGTTTTATTTATGAACATGACCTGCGTCCGAGCAGGGGCTCCTCGCGAGCGCACAAGAGAAAGACAGAATACTTAACCTGCACTTTATTTTTAAAGTTTCACTTTAATCTTTGCTTGCAGCTTCGAAGCTGCATTTCCCTGTAGAGTGCCCTCCCACCAACAAAAACAGGCTGCCTATTATATGCTCCTCCCACGCCCGCTGCTGGGTTGAGGAAACAGTGCCTTCGTCATTGCCTCGTCATCGGCCAGTGTCAGCCTCTCCTGCGATCAGCTCTGCAGCCGTAGATGCCACGGTAATCGGCTGCTGAGCTGGGCTCAGACATGCCCACTTCCCCTTTTTTCACAGTTTTTACGATAAGAAAACATTGCTTTTTTGTGTATGTGAGAGCCCCGCCCTCCCCTTGTATACCTCGTGCTCAGCAGTAAATGAAGTGTGTTAAAAGTAATTACGCATGTGAACTTGTTTTATATAATAAATACCCCTTGATTAAAAACAGTACACAGTTAACCTCATCGGAGAGGCATTAATTGAATCATAGAAGTAGTGCACCTGAGTGATAAACAGCTCCTTGCACTGATGTATTGTTTCGTGTAATGAACGGACCGGAAGTCCATGAAGCATCCCCTACTAGAACACATTGCTCCCCACTAGGATACGCAGGCCACCAGCACTGCATTCGGAGCCATGGCTAGGTGGCACGCGCTCCACCAATGCCAACACAAAGGGCGTCAGGGCACACTGGCACGTCAATAAACACAGCTCTTTGGGCTCTACAGTGCCAACGCTATTCAGTTCGCATTTAAACAACTGTTGGGCTTGCCCACTGTAGAGTTCAAAAACACTTTTTTTAGTTCATGTTATAGCATTCTTGTGTAACCATAAACACAATGCTTCCATTCTGGCTGTCTCAATTCGGAAGTTTGAGTTCCCTGTAACATTCTCGGTGAACAACTGAAGCAAATTCAGGAAGCACACAGTAGCTTTTCACACGCAGAATACCACTTAAAGCTGAATTTGTTAATGTAGTAATACTGTATATCGTGGTGACACTTGTTATTTAATTCGATGTTGCTCATGTCGTGGGAATGATGAACAGCGAGACAGCCCTGTCAGGGAACAAACACTTCATCATAACGTTTACTGGCACCTTACTGTGTCTAGAAATATTGCTGCATTTTGCACGTGTTAGTTATTTACCTCGGCGGCAATTGTGTTTGTGGGATGAGAGCTGAATAGGCCCTGCGACAATTCCAAGATGTAATTTGAAGGTTGAACAAAGGCATCTCTAGAAGGGCAGCTAAGCACTGATTTTTTAACCTACTAGAAACAGATGGGAAATCGTATTTCTTCGTTTTCTCGGTGCTTCGGTTCACTCACTGCATCTGTGAGGGTCTTGCTCGCTCCCCCACTAACCCTCACCAGTCGACCCCATTTGCAAGAGCCCCCCAACCCCCTAGCCACAGCTGCAGTCATAACAGGAGGTGACTGCTCGGAGTCTCGTGTTGCAAGATGGACAGGAACTTAATATCAGGACAGGAGCTCTTAAAAACAAGCATTAAAAATGCAATAGGTCTCGCCTTTTATTAAGTTAAAGCTATTTGCTTTGCTATACAATACCATTAGCAAAGCAAATGGCTTTAACTTAATCAAAGGTGAGACCTATTGCATTTTCAATGCTTGTTATTTTTATAGCGCAATATTCCACGTAGTTACATGTATTAAATCTGTGGCTACATTATTTCCAGTGGATTTACACCGCCTCCGGGGCAGTCATTTCCCCACTTAGCTGTTATCAGGTGTTTTTTTGTTTTCCATGCATTGTGAATCAGTAACTCTTGGAAGAGTTTACAAGGTCAGTCACTCATTTGCTCGAAGTTAATTTAACACATCATTAGCTAGCGAGGTGTTAGAAGTTCAGAGCCCTTTAACAGTGCTGTGTTCTTGGTAAACATTTCAGGAAAGTGAAGTAAGCCGCAGGGCTGTGTTTTTAAGTACAATTAGAGCAGAGAGGTTGCTATAGTGGCACGCATTACACAAATTATGAGAAATACGATGGTACCCAAGCTTCACGAAACTACCATCTCTCGCAGCATTTTTTAACATCCTGGCTACACTTTTTGTTCAAGAAAGTCTCCAAGAGATTATCGTTTGGAAGGGGTATAAACCTGTCCCAATACATGATTTGGGTAATAGTTTGCTGCAGAGTAAGAGCACGCCCACAGCCCGGCTGCTAGCAGCATTGGTCCTCTTCCCTTTCCAAAAAGATTGTAATTTAAATATTTGCTGGCAAGGTTAATGAAGTGATGCCATCTTAAAAGCTGCGGATCTAAATGTTGTGAGAACAGGTTGCTTACCTCTGTTTCTGCTGTGCTAAGCTAGTCAGGCGCAGAGGTCTTGTTAGACCTGGCACCATTGGCGTAGGTCTCCCTTCCATTTTTTGCTGTTGTCTCCTCTGTTTTACTGGTGTTAGATGCTCTGGGCGCTGTGCCACTGCCATTCAGTGTCACAGCGCGAATGCTCCCTGTATAAATATGTCTATGTGAATTGGTATATCCCTGATTGGCTTATTTGGTTTACCTGTTAGTCCCTCGTAGTGTGGCCTATGTGTGCCCAGGGCTGGTAACCCAAATGCTGCTGGTGGGCCTGCAGCACTGATGTGTGCCACCCACAGAAGCAGCTTGTAAAGTGTGTCTCAGACCTGCCACTGCAGTGTCTGTGTGCAGTCCAGAACTGCCATCTTGGCTGTGAAGTGCACTCACTTCCCAGCCCCTGAACCTTCCCTTAGCATCCTGTAAGTCACCCCTATGGTAGGGCGCATTGTATGTGTAAGGTAGGACATGCCTTGGTGTGTGTAGCATGTCCTGGTAGTGAATTATGCACCATTTCGTTTTTCACTACTGTAAGGCTACCTGTTCCTCATAGGCTAGAATGGGAAGTTTGACTATTACATGCTACAGTCCTAACTGACCCCAGGAACATGGTAGAAAAACGAATTTAGTACGCCTGAGTTCAGAATATTAAAATACACCTTTTAGTGAAGTTTATTTTTATATTCTGTGTTTGAAAATACCACTTTTAGAAAGTAGGTATTTTCTTGCCTAAGCCTTCCAGTGTGCTCTGCCGTTATGTGTATTGGCTGTCTGGTTTTAGAGGGGCAGGACAGGCTGAGTCAGACCTGGGTTGAATAGAGAGATCTGCATTTAGAGTGTGGGGAGGGGTGGCCCTTTGATCTGAATAGGGCTGTGCCTGGCAAGGTGAATGCTGGCTCCACTCTCCTACTGTGTGTCTGCTAGCAGACCCCTCTTTCTGAAAGGAAGGATGCAGCCTGGTAAACAAAGTGCTCCAGGCCTGAGCAGAACTGGTTCTGGCTAGGTTCAGGGACTGGTAGCTTCAAGGATCAAAGGCTTTTGGGGTATAAATATCTGTGCTCAAACCCCCTACTTTTGTATTGCTTTTGGATCTGGAGAGGAAACTCTGTCCGTGCCACTGGAGGAATCTGCAGGAAGTGACTGTCCCTGTGCTGTGTGTTGTTTCTTGCACTGGCCTGCAGCAGTGACCACTGGACCTTGAAGAAGAGGAAAAGGAACTCTTGAAAGAACTTTTATTTTTGTACAGCAATCACCCAAGGGCTAGGAAAAGAGCTAGCCTCCTGCTGGAGTCTCAGGCACAACAGACTCCACCACCAACCTCCTGCTTCCTCCCTGCGAGGATTGCTATCTGCTGAGGAGGCTCCTGTGAGTTCCAGGGCCTCTAGTTTGCATCAGAGAGAAGAGGGTAAGAAATCGACGTTAACGCATCTTTGCGGGCCGCTGCAGTCGAGAGCGCTGGGAAAATCATCGCGCTACTGCCGCCGAGGGCCCGCAACCCGAAACCATCGCTGACGCCCCTTTGCGAGCCGCTGCAGCCGAGACGCGCTGGAAAGATCATCGCGCTGCTGTCGCCGCGCACTCGCAACCCTTAAAGAAATCATCGCTCGAGACATCGCAGTGCGGACGCCGTGCGTTCGCCACTTTGATCGCATCGCTCCGAATTTCGTCGCTCCCTCGCGGAGCGCTCTTGTCTTCGCATCGCAACACGATCGCACAGCGCAACAGGATCACCGCATCGACTTCTCCCACGCGGCAAGAAAGTCATCGCATCGGCGGTCCAGCGTGCAGAAGTTTGTCGCATCGTCTCCGCACGCATCCCGCAGATCGGCGCATCATCCTCCCTTGCGGCAAGGATTTCAACGCATCGCTGGCCTCGCGTGCCGAGAATCATCGCTACAGCTTATTTGCGACACTTTGTTGGTTTTGCTACTAAACCCAGGTACTTTGTGAAAGAAAGGGTCGCAGAGACCACTGCTTTGAACTTGAACCTTATTTTTGCAACCTTTGAACTATTTTTGACAGCCCTTCAACAGCTATCCTATTTTTGACAGTATTGTGGCTTTTACAGTTATTGGTCTTGTGATAAATCTGCCTATATATAAAGATACTTATTTTTTATAATAACTACTTGTGTGGTGTCCCTTTGTAGTGTTCCTCACTGTTACTGTGTATGATCATAAATGCTTCACACCCTGCCTTTGAGATAAGCCTACCTGCTCGTGCTACGTTACCACAGGGTTGAGCAGGGGTATTAAAGAGGGTAGCCCTCTCACTCTGACTTAGGAAGAAGGGTCCCTACTTGGACAGTGGCCAGCCATTGCCAACTAGAGACCCCCATTTCTAACAGGTCTTTGTCTAATGGCCGTCAGTGTGACAGTTGTTGTCAGGGACATTTTGAATGCAGTGTTTGGGCAAATCCGTGACGTTCTGAGTGCTTAGCTACTGGGGTTGGTCAACGGTCAGAGTGGAGAGCCCGCATGGCAGGGACATCTGCCCTTCCATAATGGTACCCGTTGTTTCAAGTGTATGTAAGTGTTACAACTGATTCACTGGGGGCTTAACTATAGCAGGATGAATTGCTCTTCTTCGGGCACTACTTAAGAAGCAAGCTTACCAATTCAAGTATAGTGGTCTGACGAGAGACCTAGATTTTGTAGACTTGTAGGAATACCACTTCCGAAGGCTTAAGGTTCTCCACTATGGCAGCCACTGTAAAGAAAGCTGAGGCTACAGTACTATGTTTTGCTGTGCCTATTGGCTCTACCATTGTTATTCATTGGGACATTTTGTCTTGCTGCCATTCTGGTTAACAATCCTTGGCAACATTAATTTATTATTTCCTTATTTAGTGTTACGCTCATGATGGTGCTTTCTTTGTGGTGTGACTGTTTGTTCGCTGTGGGGCCTTAGAAAGTGTATGCGGTTGTCCCATAGGCTTTTAGATCTGGTTCTGCCTATAACCTTCGTAGCCCTCCACCCACAAGAGCCTCCCTTCTGCAGGAAGCTTGATCAGATTTATCTCCGGGTGTTTATTAGATACATTATATCCACTGAAGGCTTGTAACATTCTTAATAGACAAAATCGTAATGATCACTTTTCTAGACAAAAATAGACCTGACCTTTATACACCTACCTGCTGAGGATATAAAGACATTGGGATATTATTTTCACTTTAAGCAATCCATTAAATCTTGAGACCTTTCCCCAGCAAGTTTCCTTCCCCTATCAGTTGTGGCCAGAGGAAATGAGAGTTCAGTTTGTTTTCGAGCCAAATGTGGATTATGCTGATGCAACAGGATTCCTCTGGAATATCAATGATAGCAATAGATTGATGGGTAAATAACCGTAGACTCCTTAATGAAAGTGTGGAAGAGGAACGGATAGGGCTGTATTGTACCATGGAGGAAATCCTGCCGAGAAGGTGTTAACTCTGTCTGGCGGTGCAGCATCTCCCTACCCTAAAAAAGAATTACTCAAAAATAATAGTGGGGCTGGGACAGCTGAAAACTGCCTTTTCATTCACATAATGGCTTATCATGTATTATCATAACTAAAGTCATATAATAGGCATAGTTTCATACCAAAGTAGGAAGGGGACAGAAAGGCAGCACCACTATATCTCCATGCAGGTTGGTATCCTCCCTTGATGAATAGTGAAAAAACTGTAGCCTGAACTGATATATGGGGTCTTGCGTTCCCCTCAGCACTTTTAAAGAAAAGAAGCCTGAACTGTCTTTTGGGGGTCTGATTCCTTCCCCAGCAGGGCATAAGGAAGTGAAGCCTGCACTGCCCTGCAGGCCCTTGCTTCCCTCACAGGGCAAAAAAAGATCCAAGTTACGAACAAACTTGGCACACCAAACTTTAGAAAAGTTTATAAGGCCCCGTGAAACTCATATCACCTGACAGTTCACTTATTTGGGGAATAAATGGAGCCCAACCTATCTGTGAAGTCCATCACCAGAGTAAAAAAAAATAGCCTTGTCCAGTTTCGCCTCATCTGGATTATTTTTACTTCACTTACATAACTGCATCCACAAAACAATCTAAGGACCTTCAAATAGCCGAGATTCAAGCCCCCAGGCATTGCCAGATTCTTCAGAAAGGCGACAACACGGTCCATTGTCTCCCTATGGAACCAAGAATCAAAATAACTTTGCGGCATAAACCAAGCCTAAGCAAAGGTTCCAAATTACCATAAAGGCTACCTCCCTTATGCAGACTCTTGACTACTCAGGTCAGCATTTCCAAGAATCTCGATCTGGCTGCACTGAGGTGGAAAAAGAAGATAGGCTTACCTTTATGGTAGATTTGTGGAACTCCCTGCACCCTTATATGAGGGCCTAACCTCAGCCTGAAGGTGACTCTTTTTAGAAGGACCAGCAATCAACCCCCAATTCTGCTTCCCCGGGTTCCAACATGTGGAGGGAGTTTTGTATGTTTTATTTGAGGCATGATAATTAAATCAAGATGCCAGAAATATATCCCCTATTGTCTCCATATAAAACCCAGGTCTATTGCCTCACAAGCTAATGTTTATAATTTGGTATCTTTCATTTTTTAGGTCGAGCCTCGAGTAGCGCGCAAGCGCTGCTCTGCGAGACTTATAGTTAGGGAGTTTGAAAAGCTGACCAGACGCTCGTGCGTCCTGGCCTTTTACCTGCGGTTACGCGCTGCGGCAGACATGTGTTTCCAATTATTGTGCCCAGACGCGGGCGCGATAATTGGAAACACATGCCTGCCGTGCGTGTAATCGCAGGCAAAACGCCATGACGCACGAGCGTCTGGTCAGCTCTGCAGGCTGCCGCGCCGCCTCGCCCCCGCTCCTCTCTTGTTTAGCTTTGAAATTCACTTACGGGGTCACTTTTGTTTGTGGCCCAGGCATATTTAATGTCCCAGTCCGAGCCTGAACAGCGACATGGTCATTGACACCAGGGGACGCGACGCGAGTACTTACGCTGTCATTTTAGGTCAGAGGACCCACAAGCCCAACGTTTTAGATGCACAGGGCGGCCCCCACGCACTGTACGTACACTCGAAACATCGTCAGTAAGCCCTGAACATGGAAACTGCAGTCTCTTCTGCGGCAGGGGCTGTCGTTCACCTAGAAAGCCTCATTCTTGCTTTGTAAGTGCGCAGTAAAGGCATACTGCACCTGGCACCTGAACCCTTCAGTGCTCTTCCATCAGACCACATCTCGCCCCGTCGCAGCTGCCCCTGGCACCTGAGCTCCCGAGCCCTAGCAGCTTACCTGGGCCGCGCTTGGTTGAGTGGATCATTTCCGCAGGAGAAACAGGCGCCTCCCGGACCCTCGGAAGCGCGTTCCGTATCCCGTGGCCTCACGCGGAGGTGGGCTGATAAGGAGCCATGTACAGTCAGTCCCAGGCCAGAGTCATCGTCGTCACTGTGAAGCACTCTGGACCTGCACACGGCGGACGGTGCCTTCCCTTCTCTAGACACTCACC
Source organism: Calotriton arnoldi (assembly GCA_963921515.1). Taxonomy (NCBI): domain Eukaryota; kingdom Metazoa; phylum Chordata; class Amphibia; order Caudata; family Salamandridae; genus Calotriton; species Calotriton arnoldi. The sequence goes on from CAWUFW010001554.1 coordinate 1,219,651, forward strand.
CGGAAGTGACAGGAGACCGCTCTACTCCCACAACCTTGGCGCAAGATGCCAGGGCTGGGAAAACAGGTTCAAAGACGACTAGAAACCAAAGTGCCCGTCCCAGTGCGCGTTGCCAAGGTGAACACGGCCTTCCTAAAACAAACGTCGACCTGTGCCTGGTGACATGATTGTTTTATATCACGCAGCGCTGTCCAGATAAACTCGTGAAACTTGACCCGCTCCCATCAATTATTAACTCTCTTCTCCTGGTACTGCATTCCGCAATCTGAACCACCAGATAACCGCGAGGCACGTGCAACACTGTAACCTGTCACAATAATGCATTTAGCAATAGGCAGGTGACAAGACACCGGGCGCCATGCCAACAGGTGCACCCTGCTCCAGACGTGCTCATTCACCTCAATGCACCATGGGATTTGTGGTTCTGGCGCACCCCAGCAGGACTATTCCAGATCAGATGTTTTGCTTTTTCTACGGGCCTTTTTCCCTGATGAGTTTAGGCAGAGTTGACATACCCAAATCTCTCAGGGGATCCAAGTGTGACAATTATGACACAACTTGTAATTCTAATCCCCATACAAATTCTTATTTCTTAATTTGTGATGAGGGCCTGGGTGTCTGAGTGAGTTTATCGGGTGTTCATGAGAGGGCACGATTAAGAGCTCTAGAGTTGATGCTGAAGGCAGTGAGCGTTTTTCACAGTGACTGCTAGGGGCTCATGCAGGTGCCCAGACTATATGCTCATCCGATCCTTGGCCTCTCTGTAGAGCGCCCAGGGTGATGGTTACATTTATGCAAATTGTAATAACCTTTTTTCGTGAAAGTGTGTGAAGGAATGTTGGAATAGTGACTGCGCCGAAGGAAATCAAAATGCTAAGTTTACAGGTGATAAACAACACCATGGATGTGCAATTGTGAGAGAGAGCAAGGTGAAGAGGAGGTGGCACGGGGCCTACATGCAGGAGGACAGAGGAGATGACAGTAACGAAGAGGAAGGACGTGGTGTGAGAGATGGGCAGATGGACCATTTCAGGTAACCACTACCGCTTCCACGTCCTTTAGTAATATTAGTCTCATTCATATTTGTCGAACTGAAACATTTTCAATTATAATTATTCACAACAAAGCTGTTCTTATATTTATCTGATATTGTTAACAAGCATTGGCAAATCCAATACGCCTGGCTTGTTTTAGGAGTAAGTTTGTTTATTGTTGTGGGATATGTCCGGATGCAATAACTTGGAGAGGCACCCAAATATTGGTCAGGTGGGCACACCGGTTATTACTTCACATATTTTAAGCCACATAATTAACAAGCATTGGCATAGCCAATAGGTCTCGCTTTTGGGACCTTATAAGTATTTAGTTATGCAGCACAATATCCTTGGTGCAACAACATCAACCGTTGCATGGCTAAACACTTATAATGTCCCAAAAGCGAGACCTATTGGCTATGCCAATGCTTGTCTTTTTCAAGTCTCTATTGGGGCCAGATTTTGGCTGTCCAGATACTATGTTATCTAAATAACAATCTGAGAGTGAGAAGTCAGGAGACAAGCCTGTTCCTCTTCCCAAGTAATTAGTACAATAACCCAATGAGAACGGGTCTTTTAGAAGTATCACTATTATACCTATAACCCCTTATAGGTGGTTAATTTTGGTAGTATACTGCCTAGGAACCCATCAAGTTTTTTAAAAGAACCCTCTCTCACCTACCTACTAGGTGACATGCTTCATCATAGGGTTCCCACCCTGGTCACCGAATGCTTCCAGGGTGTGCTACGAGGCCTGATTACAGCGGAGCTGGGTTGATTTTCGAGGGTGAAGTGGTGATGGCGAGTTAATGAGTGACTAAGTGCAGTGTTTAAAATAGGCTCAATACTTCCAGCCAATTGGACATAAATTTTAATCAAGGGAGCATTGGTCAATGTTAAAAAAGTTAATAGTGGAGGATATGTGTAGGATATTAATCTGATCCAACTTATCCTCAAAACGGTCTACATGTTCACCCATCTTACTACGGTGCCTCTCAGGGTCAGAATGGCTTTCGTCAGGACCAAAAAGGAAAAGCCAACATGTGCGCTAAGGCATGCAGTGATTGTGTTAGTGGATTGCACTTACAATCCACCGTACTAGCCGGAAAATCACCGTTTTGTCTTTCTACTTCAACGGTGGTTACCTCTTGCTACCTGGGATCGGCTAAGGGGGTGGACCCTCTAGTCACACTTTCTTCAAGGTATCTCACCCTCCCCGATACCTGATCTGCCTCGGTCGGAAGATGCAGGCCTTAGCGCGCATGTTGGCTTTTCCTTTTTGGTCCTGACGAAAGCTATTCTGACCCTGAGAGGCACCGTAGTAAGATGGCTGAAACATGTACACCGTTTTGAGGATAAGTTGGATAAAATTAATATCCTACACATATCCTCCACTATTAACTTTTATAACATTGACCAATATTCCCTTGATTAAAATTTATGTCCAATTGACTGGGAGTATTGAGTTAATTTTAAACACTGCACTTAGTCACTAATTAACTTTACCCTCAAAAATCACAGCTCTGCTGTAATCGGGCATCGTAGCACACCCTGGAAGCATTTGGTGACTGGGGGGAACCCTATGATGAAGCATGTCACCTACTAGGTAGGTGAGTGAGGGTTCTTTTAAAAAACGTGATGTGTTACTAGGCAGTATACCTACCAAAAATAACCACCTATAAGGGGTTATAGGTATAATAGTGATACTTATAAAAGACCCGTTCTCATTGTGTTATTGTACAGATACTATGTTAAACATTTTTTTCCCTGTGGTATGAATGTTTAAACATAAAGGGTAACAGCGGTTAAAAAAGCACTCAGCTCAAACACCACAGTGAGGGTCAAATTAAATAGTTAATTGAATACTGTGATGGTTTTATTATTCTTTTTTTATTAAGACATTTTATCAGTATTTAAAGCAGCTCAGATAGGATCATTAGTAACATTAACTCAAGTCAAAAATGTTTATAATCACGACTACTGGATAGTTTGTATAGTAAAGCATGAATAGGTAAACCTATAAATATGCATTTTGTTTGGGTAAATGGAAATGTTTCCACCATTGACCACACAGCTTTGCATGTTTTTGGGGAGAACCCAAAGCTCTATAACTAGTTTCTTCGAACATCTCCCCGTCAACCAGTCCTGAATCAGAAGCGGCATAGGCCAACACCAGTATTTAGTGGTGTCTCGTTTCGCAAAAAAGAACCCCAGAACTACAAGGGAGCATACTCAGTGAATGTAACCTTTTGGTGGATACTTCTAACATCTCATTCCTCACCATTGGAATATCCCAGCAACCAGACTGTATTTAGAATTATCCCAGTGTGGCTCTGCAGTGACCTCATAATGCCACAGAAGTGACAAATTGGGTCTGTATATAGACGCCATGTCCGCACGCATATGTCAGTTAATTTCTTTCTGAGCCCTTCAATGTAGATCTGAAGCTCTGTTCCCAACTTTGTCTGACTTCCAACAGCTCAAAAACACTTTTTTTTAAAAAGACAGTGTGCTAGGGAAAGACAAAAGGATTTAGACATGCCGAAACTGCAGGAAGCAGATGTTTGTTATGGATCCGGTCAGTGTTTTGACCGGGCTCTGGCCACAACTTAAGTTGTGTGACAAATGTGCCCTTATGTACCTAAAGTTAATCAGAAAGCGGGTGCAAAATTGTACTTCGCAGAGCATAATAAGAGGTTGTGTTTGAGACAGCAGCGCCGCTCGCAAGCGAAGTCCCTCTCTCGCTCAAAGATTTCAGATAAGTTGAAAATGAATCACACGTTAAAGAAAGCCAAGCAGGATCTGACCCTATCCTTCCACTTTAAATTGTGTGAAAAGTCATGAGGGCAGCACTCTAAAGACCCCTTGTCCAGCGTCTTCGGAATCTGAACCGGTGCCACAGTAGGTCCTGGTGTGCCCCAAATTGCCTGGGCAGTCGTCAACTCCGCAGAGAAAAGTCTTCAAGGAGACCATGCTGCAGATCCTCCAGGCCTTGCTAGCTCCCTCTGGAGTGCCTTCAAGCCCCACAGAGCCACAAGGGCCTATTTCGTGAACAGGTTGGTATTGTCAAAGGATTCGAACACCGCATCAGACTAAAATCACAGGCACAACCTGTAGCACATAAGGTTCGCCTGTTTCCATTAAGTGTCCGGGTAGAACTAAAACTAACCCTTAAGTATTTGTGCTATCAGGCCATCACTGAATCCAGTGATTCCTCACTGTGGGTAGCAGCTGTAGAAGTAGCTCAAAAAAAAAAATGTGGGGAAATCAGATTGTGTGCCAACCTACGTAATATGAATATTGTGGTGGACTGCCACCCTTTGCCCAAGATACATGAGCTCTTAGCCAACCTTGGAGGGGAAAAGTGTTTTTCCATCTTAGTCTTGAGATCTGCATACCACCAGGTTGCGTTGAACTCTGGTTCTCAGGTGCTGATGACTTTTGTGAAGCTGTATGGTACCTTTAAATAGCTTAGGCTACCATTTGGCTTAGCATCAGTCACCAGCGTCTTTCAGAAGCTAATGGACAGTCTGTTTAGGGATATCAGTGGAGTATAGCCATATCAGGACAGCATCTCAGTCTTCGCTGATAGTCTAGAGGAGCACAATCAAATTGTGAAGAAAATGCTGTCTATTTTATTACACAGAGGTATGACAATCAAGCAAGAGAAGTGCAAATTCACCACCAACGAGCTTAAGAACTAAGGTCACACCATATCGGCTTATGGTGGTATAAAACCCAAATTTTACCCTTATCGGGCCATCAAAGAAGCAAAAGCACCTATTGATAGAGATGATTTACACTCGTTTCTAGGCTTAGCTAGGTATTATGCACGATTCGTGCCTGGCTACGCTCATGCAGTCGAACCATTAAGAGTAATACTAAAAAAAAAGGTCCAATATTTTTGTGGTCTGCTGACTTGGAGACTGAGTTCATTAATGTAAAAAATCTGATTTCGACATTGCCAGCCTTGAGTGATTTTCGTGAAGGTTACACTTGCATCATAACTGTGGATGTAAGTCTCTCTGGTTTGGGTGCTGTGCTTAGTCAAGAAGTAGCTGGTAAAGAACAAACAGTAGCTTTCCGCATCAAGATCATTAAAGCAGTATGAAAGTCAATATACTACCATTGAATGCGAGGCACTGGCGTGTGTGGACCGTACACAAATTCAGGATGTATGTTTGGGGTTGCAAATTCGAGTTGCACACTGATCAAAAAACGTTAGTGCAAATTTTCAACAGTTGCAATGGGAACAACATTTCAGCCAGACTTACCAGATTAGTCTCCAAGTTACAGGAGTACAGTTTTGTAATAAAACACCAGCCGGGCGGGAAACATTTCTGCGCAGATTATTTATTTTGTATACCCGTAGAAGACATTAATGAAGAACATTATGTGGATGATGTTCACTGTGTAGTTCTTGTGGATGCTGTAAGTGAATATGATTCGGCTACAACTAAAACATGCATGAAAAATAAACATTATTGGTGGCCTGCAACAGGTCATCAGCAGGACAATCTTGTCCCTAGTTGAAGGAGTTTCGGCACTCTTCTCTTGCATTCATTAATATGCATTTGACCCTTCTGCTTGGCTATAGCTGTGACTGGAAGCTACTGAGGAGTTTGTTCTCTTCTAAGTAGACAGAGTCCTGTGGTTGGTACTTTAAAATTCTGACCATGCAGGGGAGGCTGGAGACTGGGCTATATTTAGTCAATGTTTCCAGAAATGAATTGTGTACTTTCTGTGATTAACTCGGAGATTACTGGTCGAAGGCAATGCTCAGTTTGATTGCCTACTTTAAAGCAAATTCATCACCTTGTTGACTGGAAATGGGCGTTTTCCAGTGGGTTCCCCTTTATGGTTTAAACTTTTATTGAGTTTTTAAACATACATTACATACAACTTAGCGGCGGCTGTCTCGCAGCTATGGGAGCCCCTCAATCATCTTAACAGCTAGATCAGCAGAGCAATGAGGGACAAGCTCACAGTCATAATAAGCCACAACAAAATACAAAAAAAAAAAAAAAAAATTAAAGATGAAAAACGAAGAAAACCTATTGTACCCCCTCCCCGTCCCCTGTCCACCAAGGAAGCTTGTATGATCAGTGTTTAAGTCCCGTGAGTGATATACCCGTATTATGCTCCGGTCACTTGTGAGCCAGAAAGTCGTAAAAGACGAAGATACCTGGGACAGGTGAGTTCCCTGAATTCAACAGATAGGAGAGAGAAAAAGGGTTGCCAGAGCTCATTAAATGTGGAACCCTTCCCCGCGGCTGTCAGCGTCAACTTCTCCATCCCCAGAACGTGCCACAGCCGGTGTAACCAGTTTGTGAAAGTAGGGAGTTGAGGGGTATGCCAGTGTGTCAGTATGTTTTGTATCGCTGATCCCAGCGCTATCGCCATCAGCCTACCCCGTCGGGACTTGAGCGGATAAGTCAAGGGGTTTGGGAGACCCAGGAGAACGTACGCCGGGAAGCGTGGTATTTGTGTGTCTAGGTGTTGGTCCACCTCGTCTAGGACCCGAGTCCAGTATGGCTGAATTTGTATACAATCCCATAATAGATGTGTTAAGGTGCCCGCCCTCCCGCAGCCCCGCCAGCAGAGCGCGTCCTGAGTAGGGTCCATCGAGTGAAGTCGCTCCGGTGTATAATACCAATATGTCACTAGTTTAGTGAGGGTTTCGGTTAACCCCATGTGGTATGCAGAGTGGCGGGCCCGGTAATAAACCCCCTCCCATTCTTTGTGGCTAAGTGATCTGCCCAATTCCCTCTCCCACCGAGCTCGGCTAGCGTTATACAGATGTGTATTACGGGCGAGCAGCATCTGGTATAAGTCCGAAATGAACTTTTTATCAGAAGTGCGCGTGATAAGCCACCTCTCATAAGTAGACAATCGTCTGCTGGCAGATGGCTTCACTTGGGTGTGCAAGGCCCAGTGCCGGATCTGATAATACCGGAGCCGTTCAGTTTCGGGCAGCCCATAGTCCTGCCTAATCTGATGAAACGGTATGATCCCGTCCACGTCGAAGAGGTGCCCCAGAGCGCGACACTCTGAGGATCTCCACCTGGTGAAGGCTGCTACATCCATGCCCGGTTGGAAGTCAGGATTCCCGAGTAACGGAGTAAGCGGCGAGGGGTAGGTAGTGAGGTTGTGTTTGGTGTTGGTATGGTCCCATGTTTCGAGTAGGGCCCGGGTGATATGTGAGGCGTATAAGTTGGGTGGTCTGTGCGCTTTACGTAAGAAGGGAATTCCCTGTAGCGGTCTGGCAGCCACTGCCTGGTCTTGAAACAACCAGTGTTTTTCCGACTCCCTTCTGCTCCACTCGACTAAGTGGCGTAGCTGAGTTGCTTGGAAGTACAATTGCAGATCTGGGATACCCAGACCCCCGCTCTCCGGCGGGAGCACTGTCAGCGCCTGCTTAATCCGAGGTTTGCGGCCATTCCATATGAACTGGGCAAGCTCGGACTGGGTCTGTTTTATCCACACCTGTGGGGGACTGAGAGGTAGGGTTTGAAACACATATAATATCTGGGGAAGGATGGTCATCTTGACTGCCGCAATCTTGCCAAGCCAAAAGAGTGGATAATGCTTCCATTGGGTCAGCTCCCCACGGATCGTCCGCCGTAACCGGGCGTAGTTAATGGTCGCCGTGTCCGATATGGAAGGGGCCAGTTGAACCCCTAAATAGGAAATCGTATCGGTTGCCCATTGGATGGGATAGTGTTCCTGTAGGTGCGCGCGAGTAGAGGGCGCCAGCGAGAGGTCTAGTGCCACCGATTTGTCCATGTTCACTTTGAACTCGGACGCCAGTGCAAACGAATCCAGTTCTGTGAGACATGCCGGCAATGCATGGAGAGGATTCGATAAGGAGATCAGGACGTCGTCAGCGTACAGGCTGACCGTGTGAATATGCCCTCCAAATTTGATCCCGGTAACCGCTGGGTGCTGTCGGAGGCGGTGGGCTAAAGGCTCCATATAAAATGCAAAAAGAAGGGGTGACAGGGGGCATCCCTGACATGTACCCCTCTCTATGGGGAACCGAGACGATGTATGGCCATTAACACGGACGGAGGCGAAGGGAAATTTATAGCAATTGAAGATGTGTGTACGGAACTTCTCCCCAATGCCCACCCGTGCAAGGACCTGCTCTAAATAAGGCCAGTGGACCCTATCAAAGGCCTTCTCGGCGTCCACGGCAAGCATCATATACTCCCCACGTGTCCGAGCGGCCTTCTCAATAAGATGGAGGGCCCTCTTTGTATTGTCACTGGTCTGGCGCTGGGGAATGAAGCCTGCTTGATCCGGGTCTATCAGGCCCGGCATGTGGGGGGAAAGACGTGCAGCCAATATCCCAGTGTATATCTTAAGGTCAATGTTAAGGAGGGATATGGGGCGGTAGGCCCCGCAGGTGGTCTTATCCTTCCCTGGCTTCGGTATGACCACTATGGACGCCTCCAGCAATTCCGCCGGGATCGCTCCAGGGTCAGCGAATGAGTTGAAAAGCTTAGTGAGAACTGGGGCCAGCACAGAACGTTTTATAAAATATGGCAGAGTAGCCGTCCGGTGCTGGGGCCTTAGCTAGTTTGAGACGGGTAATGACGGCTATGACCTCTTCTATTCGAATATCATTGTCCAGAGTGTCTGCTTGCGCCTCCGTCAGAGTCGACAAGCCGATTGGGTCAATAAAGGCCGCTCCATCAGCGACCGACAGGGGAGAGCCTGCATAGAGGTGGGCATAAAAGTCCGGAAACGCTTCCGCTATCTCAGAATCCTCTGTGACTCGTCTCCCATCGTCCCTCTGTATCTCCCGGACCCCTCGTTTCTGACGAGTCTCTCGGAGTTTATGGGCGAGTAGACGACCACAACGGTCGCCTCCTGTGTAATATGCATGTCGCAGCCGGAGAGCTGCGAATTCCGCACGGTCCTGATCTATCGCTGCAAGCTGCCGTCGCATAGCCTGGAGTTGCCGCTAATCCGTGGTGCACCCGTCCGCTGGTGCATCTGTTCCAATTCCCGGGTCTTCTGAGTGAGATCCTCCCTCTTACGCCTGCGCTCTACATTATCAGCCGCTGATATAGCCACTAATTCCCCTCTAATGACCACTTTCAGTGCCGCCCATTGTGTAGAGAGGGAAGTGTCAGTGTTTGCATTGTGGGAGAGGTAATCTTTGATGGAGCGCTGTATCTGTTCCACCACTGCTGCGCGATGGAGGAGGGTGTCACGGAGGCGCCATAATCGGGAGGGGCGTTGCATAGGTGGGAGGGCAAAGGTTGCGATGACTGGTGCATGGTCAGATAGAGAGGCTACCCCTATTTCGACATCTGTAGCCATCGTATGCAGGGGAGTGGATGCCAGCAGGTAGTCTAATCTGGCATACGTTTTGTGCGCATTGGAGTAGTAGGAGTATTCGCGACTGTGCGGATGGAAGCTACGCCACAGATCAGATAGGCCCAAGTCCTGTAATCGAGACAACCCTGCCGCAGATAGAGCGCCAGACTGGTGGGTGCGTTGGCAGGATCTGTCCGTTTCATTGTCGAATACCACGTTCAAGTCACCCCCCAAGAGAATTCTGCGTTCTGTCGTGGCTGTGGCTTCTGTGAGCGCTGTATGAAGGAATTTTTCCTGTCCGTCATTGGGGCCATAAACGGAACCAATAGTGAATGTGAGCCCCCCTATGGCAAAACGGTAAGTGAGGAGCCGCCCCCTGATTTCCGCCTCCTTATGGAGAACCTCCCCCCGGAATCTCTGGGCTACCAAGATTGCCACCCCAGCCGATTTAGATGGCCCTGAGGAAAACAGCTGGGTCGGGAATCTGCGAGACTTAAGACGATGGCAGTCCTTAGCCAGTAGGTGCGTTTCTTGGAGTAGGCATATGTCTGCATTGGTATGTTCTAAACAGGACAAAACTGCTTTGCGCTTGACGGGGTTATTAAGCCCCCTCACATTCAGCGTGAGCACCCGAAGTGTGGTGGGAGTCATGTGGTCAGTTTAAATTGCGTAAGACATGTATAAAATCTGGGATCCCCATCACAGTGGGCTTGTAGCCAGTTCAAAACAGGCCGGTTCTGACCATGTGGACCTACGCTATCAATAAAAAAGGGTGAACAAGGGACCCCCGAACCCCCAAAGAAAGGAACCCCCCAACAATTGTCTAATCGTAGTCCGAATATAACAAACAACGAAGGAAAAAGGACGGAGAAGAACTCCCGTCGAAGTCCATCATCCGCGGATGATCGGAAGAGCATCTCCATGGGGGATGTGATGTGACCAAGGGTGACCCTCCACCCCCCGCCAGCGGCCCCCTGAAGGACCAGGACAGCTCAGTGAAAGCAAATTATTCTGAGAGTTTCAAGCAGGTTGTGTCTTTGCCAGTGCTGCAGGCAGAGTCTCAAGAGCATCCCTCTGCCCCTGCGAAATCGCCACGGCGTTTGGTCGTCTGGGACGGTGTCGCCGACCCTGCTGCCGCCACTGGGGCCTCGTGTCATCCGCTCCACGACTTGGACCCTCGTCACCATTTTCCTCCTCGGGGAAGGTCGACCCCGAGCAGGCGGCAGGCCTCAGAGATAGACCGCAGCTGAAAGAGTTTGCCATCCATGCGGAATATCAGACGGAATGGGTGACCCCAGCTGTAGGAAATGTTGCGCTGTCTGAGATGTGAGGTGATGGGCTGGAAACTTCTCAGTTTTTGGAGCGCTCGGTACCGCTCAGGTCGGCGGTGAGAGCCCCCGGCTGCTCCTGCAGTAAGGCGGCCCCCGCGGCTCCCTCCAGGCGCCAAGCCACGGGTGTCCTGTCGCTGGAAACGGCTATATGCTGGTGCTGTATTGGGCCACCGGTGGGAGAGTCAGAACAGCACGTCTGCTCAAGACGCCATCTTGGCCACGCCCCCGTGGGTTCCCATTTAAAAGACTTTGGCAACAAACTCTTTGGTACATTATATACTCTGTTGTCGTACTTCTTTGCATCAGACTCTTATAAATAGGTTTCTATCTGATCTTGAATGTTATGGTTTAGTTGCTTAACTCGAATTGTTTTATGAAGTTGCCTTTTGCATTTATTGTATAGGTTGATTCAGTATTAGGTAAACCCTATTTTCCTTGCTTTTGCAGATACAGCTAAGGTTTATTAACCCATTGAAAAATTTGCGACGCCTGGGAATTAAGCGAATTAGTGACTTTTTCTCTGATTTTGAGAGCTACAGCTTCACCGCTGAAGAAATTGATGCAGTCTTCCATGCTGTGATATGGCCACAGGTACAGTGACTACCATTACGTCATCTAGTTAATAATATGATTGTATTATTAATGTATTGTGTGCCTTGTCCTAGTCTGTGCAAGCAGCAGGCATGTTATTATTCATTTAGTTTCCAGCTAAAACAAACTCCACTTGCACTTTGCTTACAGTTTGCCTTTAAGAGTAATAGTATGATTAAATAACTCACAATTGAAAGGATTAACTGGGCAGATGGCATGCAATGTGCTACTAAACCGTATCCCGAAGAAAACCTCCCAGTGATTTTGGAAAATCTAATGACTTTTCCTTACTCAGCCAAAACAATTTAAAATGTCTTTTTCACTCACTTTTAAAGATGTTTTATTATCAGTTTAAGATCAGACATTTTAAAACATCTGCTATTTAACAACTATTTTGAGCATTCGCTTCGTTGTGGGTACAGTTGCCTTACTTATTGCTCATAAAAGTAGCTGCATTCATAATTTGGGGTGTGAAAATTGGTTGACCATTCCCTGTACCCCAATACCATAGATGTCATCTCGTGCTGTAGTCCTGTCCCATCTTGTTAAGGGGACTAGTGGTGAGCAACGTGGGTGTTCCACGTTGCTCACCACTAGTCACATAATAGACACCTTCAGAGAGGTCTATCATCTTATAAGGTTTCTTAAAACACCATTTTAATATCTTCCCAAACAAGCACTGACTGTGTCATCTTTTCCTCTACACCTGTCTTGTCGAAGGACCTCTCTCTCAATGTCAGCCCAGTATAGGATCTTTTTTACCCATTGTTTATGTCCCTGATCGTTATTTGACTTCCAAGATCAATTTATGTAGCTTTTGGCTCATACCATAGCCATGTGTAAAAGCATATGTTTTTGGCATGTGTAGCTGTAGATATGCATACTCTACATACTCCTTCCATCTAGTGTTTGGCTCGGATGTGTTCTTCTAGGAAGTCTTAAGAGTCACGTGGCATGGGCTCCTCCTATGACTGGTAATGTGCATGGGCATCAGCTCCATCGTTAGATTGTTTTCTTCCACCGTCTCAGTCAGACGTGCATTTCCGGGACACTGAGTCGTCACCACATGGCGCTCTTTGTTGGGCCTGTCTAATCTTCAGATCCTCGGATCCGCTTCTTCTGGTTTGTCTACACCCGGTTCGGAGCCTTGCCCCTATCAGGCCTTTTCCATTGGGCTTCGCAATCCGTGATCTAAAAAGCACCCTTTAGCTATTGTCATATTGTGCCACTCCAAGGACTAGTGAACAGATCAACATGCAGTTTGTAACCTCTGCTTATCGCCGGAGCATAGCGAGACCTCCTGCTCCAGTTTCCTTGCCTTCCGTTCCAAAAAGACCAGCCGGAACCACATTCACTCAATAGGAAAGAGGAGTCAAAGACCCTTATCATGGCCCACAACAAAACGGCAAATGGGTGTACTCCCTGTACCTTCTAATCCCCAAGAAAGACTGATCCCTCAGTCTCATATGAGATCTCATGCTGCTCAAGAAGTACATCCTATCGGAGCATTTCTACATGGCCATGCTCCAGGATATCACTCCACTATTGCAGCACGGCGACTTCATGACCGCCCTCAACTTGAAGAACAGCTATTTTCATATCCCGATCCACCCACTACCTTAGGTTTCTGGTAAGTGGACAGCACTTTCAATTCAAAGTTCTGCCCTTCGGGGTAACCACAGCTCTGAGAGCCTTTATCAAACGCCTTGCAGTGGTAGCTGTTCATCTCCGGAGGAGCAGCGTACACGTTTTCCGCTACCTCACTGACTGGCTGATAATTAGTGCAAACAAACAGCAGTGTTTAACCCACACTCAGATCACCTTAGATCTCCTCCACGATCTAGGTTTCATTATTAATGTGGGTAAGTCTCACCTTCAACTCCTACAAATAACGCCCTTCCTAGGAGCAATTCTAAAGCCAGTCTCCAGGAAAGCTTATTCCCACCCCACACAGTCCAAGCATTCCAGCTCCTGCTGCTTCTTTTTCAGCCAAATCTTCAGCTAACAGTGAGAGTAGTAATGCACCTCCTCAACCTGATGACCTCCAGCATCGCCATTGTTCTCCATGTCCGATTACACATGCATCCACTCCAGGAGTGCCTGGTGGCACAATGGTCACAAGTGGGGGGTCTGTGGGAGGATCTAGTGTTGATTTGGGCCAGCACCCATCGCTCTGTGCGGTGGTGGAACAGCATCAATCTGGTCTTTCCTAGACTCAGTCCCCCAGGTGACCATCACCACGGATGCCTCTCTCACGTGCTGCGGGGCAAATCTACAGGACATGACTGTTCATGGTCTGTGAATAATCCTTCAAAAGACCTTTAACATCAACTATCTGGAGTTATTGGAAGTCCAATTAGCTCTGAAGGCATTCTTCTGCCATGCAAAACACACAAGATGATGGACGGAATGTTGCACATTGGCAAACATTCACCCCCAGTCACAGATCTGGGTTTAATCCATCGTTATTTTGCTTCACCACGCCACCCCAGTTCAGACATAGCCATATGCAAATCAGTCTTGACCCTGTGCCTCATGGGAACAGTCCAGACCGAACTGCCAAGCCATGTCTTCCCTGGACCGGAATCAAGCATCCTAGGACCGGTTTTGGGCTTTCAGCCCTCATCAGCCAGGATAGCTTGACTCCAGTGGCGTAGTGAGCACGGGACCCACGTCTGGGCATACCCTTCCCACTTAGGGCGAAATGCAAAACACACAAGATGATGGACGGAATGTTGCACATTGGCAAACATTCACCCCCAGTCACAGATCTGGGTTTAATCCATCGTTATTTTGCTTCACCACGCCACCCCAGTTCAGACATAGCCATATGCAAATCAGTCTTGACCCTGTGCCTCATGGGAACAGTCCAGACCGAACTGCCAAGCCATGTCTTCCCTGGACCGGAATCAAGCATCCTAGGATCGGTTTCGGGCTTTCAGCCCTCATCAGCCAGGATAGCTTGACTCCAGTGGCGTAGTGAGCACGGGACCCACGTCTGGGCATACCCTTCCCACTTAGGGCGAAATGCAAAACACACAAGATGATGGACGGAATGTTGCACATTGGCAAACATTCACCCCCAGTCACAGATCTGGGTTTAATCCATCGTTATTTTGCTTCACCGCGCCACCCCAGTTCAGACATAGCCATATGCAAATCAGTCTTGACCCTGTGCCTCATGGGAACAGTCCAGACCGAACTGCCAAGCCATGTCTTCCCTGGACCGGAATCAAGCATCCTAGGACCGGTTTCGGGCTTTCAGCCCTCATCAGCCAGGATAGCTTGACTCCAGTGGCGTAGTGAGCACGGGACCCACGTCTGGGCATACCCTTCCCACTTAGGGCGAAATGCAAAACACACAAGATGATGGACGGAATGTTGCACATTGGCAAACATTCACCCACAGTCACAGATCTGGGTTTAATCCATCGTTATTTTGCTTCACCACGCCACCCCAGTTCAGACATAGCCATATGCAAATCAGTCTTGACCCTGTGCCTCATGGGAACAGTCCAGACCGAACTGCCAAGCCATGTCTTCCCTGGACCGGAATCAAGCATCCTAGGACCGGTTTCGGGCTTCCAGCCCTCATCAGCCAGGTTAGCTTGACTCCAGTGGCGTAGTGAGCACGGGACCCACGTCTGGGCATACCCTTCCCACTTAGGGCGAAATGCAAAACACACAAGATGATGGACGGAATGTTGCACATTGGCAAACATTCACCCCCAGTCACAGATCTGGGTTTAATCCATCGTTATTTTGCTTCACCACGCCACCCCAGTTCAGACATAGCCATATGCAAATCAGTCTTGACCATGTGCCTCATGGGAACAGTCCAGACCGAACTGCCAAGCCATGTCTTCCCTGGACCGGAATCAAGCATCCTAGGACCGGTTTCGGGCTTTCAGCCCTCATCAGCCAGGATAGCTTGACTCCAGTGGCGTAGTGAGCACGGGACCCACGTCTGGGCATACCCTTCCCACTTAGGGCGAAATGCAAAACACACAAGATGATGGACTGAATGTTGCACATTGGCAAACATTCACCCCCAGTCACAGATCTGGGTTTAATCCATCGTTATTTTGCTTCACCACGCCACCCCAGTTCAGACATAGCCATATGCAAATCAGTCTTGACCCTGTGCCTCATGGGAACAGTCCAGACCGAACTGCCAAGCCATGTGCTTGCACATCACAAAACAGTCCTCGTCAAAACAGTCAACTTGACTGCCATGTTTTACCTGCAAAAACGGGGGGCACGCACTCTACCCAGCACTTGGCATTAGCACCAAGCATTTGGCGTTGCGCGATCCCCCACAGAGAACATCTGCTAGCAGAGTAACTTCTGGAAGCGGACAACGACTTCACAGACCTGCTCAGCAGGTGCAGCAAGAAGTACATGAGTGGGAACTCCATTCACAAGTCATGCTCCCGTACTTCCAACATTGGGGTTTTCCCGATATAGATCTGTTTGCATCCCCTGAAAACACCCAAAAGCCCAAGCTTCGTCACCAGGTTTCAACACCGACAGTCCATGGGCGGGCACAGCACTAGGGATCAACTGGTCAGGGATATTTGCCTACGCTTTTCCGCCTCTCCCACTCCTTCCATCCATGGTTCGGGAGCTCCCTCACTCTGGTCCTGGTGGCTCCCTCATGGGCCAGGCAGCCGTTGTTCGCAACCTTTCCAGAGTTGTCCATAGTCCCTCACGAGAAGCTCCCCAACAGGCCAGACATTCTTACTCATCACCAGGGCACAGACAGGCAACCCAGCCTAGCGATCTGGCACCTGAGATCCTAGAGTTTGGGTACATAAATTTACCTGTTGAGTGCATGTCCATCCTCAAAGAGGCTCGCCGTCCCACTATCCAAGCCTGCTATGCGGCAAAGTGGAAAAAGTTTGTATGCTATTGCCTCTCCAAACACGTAGATCCACCCAAGCCCACAGTGCAAGACATTGTCTGCTACCTACTTAATTTACAATGCTGAGGCCTGGTTTACACATCCATTCACTTCCATTTGGCAGCGGTAGCAGCATACCTACAGAACATGGAATACTTTTCACTGTTAAGAGTCCCAGTCATGAAAGCCTTTATGGAAGGACGTAAGAGAGTTATCCCCCTCTCCCATTTATCCCCAGCCCCCTCCTGGAACCCTAATGTAGTCCTCACTAGGCTCATGGGCCCCCTTGAGCCCCTCCACTCTTGCCCTCTCCAGTTTTTATCCTGGAAGGTCGCATTTTTAATCACAATTACTTCCCTCAGACGGGTGAGCGAGATTCAAGCTCTCACGCTGAAGTAGAACCTTTTTTTATTATAAGGTAGACGCTCACAGGGTAGTCCTTAGACAGAAAGTTTGGGTTAGTTCTAAGTTGGTCTCTTCTTTCCACCTTAAACACTTCTAGTGTTCTTTCCCCATCCAGATTTAGTAGCGGAATATTCCAGTGTGCATATAATATCCTTCCATTATCTGGTAATCAGGTATGACCAGGCCATACATTAAAAGTCTGCCTCTAACCCATGACACCTGGGGCAGTTCAATATGTCTATAGGGCTACATTTTGGATAATCTTTTACACTTGGATACGTCCTAAGAAGATAATTAAAGGGTTTCATCTTGAAACTTTCACTTCTAGAGTTCTTGGGTGCCTGACATAGAACTGATACCCAATCATTCTCTGTGAAATTTACTCTCATGCCAAGTAACCATCACTCTTTTAGTTCTGCTACATCAGATATACACTAATCTTCTAACACACTAGACCGTTGTTGCCTCTCATTTCTCTTCTCCTAGTTCGAGCAAATGTTTAAGGGGCCTGTATTTAAGTGTTTTAGTAGTGACAGTCCCTGTGAACAGAGCGTGCATAGTACCAGTCAATTTGCAAAATCATAACTCGCCCTAAGGCACCGCATTGTCTCGTCTCAGGTCTTGAAAGTCACAAAACGTATCTGACTAATATAAGCCCTCTAAGATTACAGTGCTTTGTCTCCAAGTGCAGTCAGTGCCTTAACTAGGAGTACAGGAGCTTACACTACTTCTAGGTTCACCCATGCTAGGCACTTATTCTAACAGTAACCACTAGCTTTCAATAATAGTGTTAGTCTCATCCATGTTCTCTTAGGTGTCAGCAATATGTTCATTATCTTCACCATAGAAAGTTCCCTCGTCACTAGTTTCGCATTTTCTACCGTCGGCAGGTCTGCACACCCACTTGCTACCCATTGTAGTTGCGTTGCATAGTAGTAAAGTTCATTTATTTTTTGCTAGTTGAACGCAAGGAATGTTAAGTTAAGTAACGTGTTCTTGCAGACGTAGCCTGTATGGTCTATGATCTAGGTTAGCATTATAAAATAATATAGAGTAAAGGTCCTCTTACATGTTGTAATATGAATTGACACAATTTTCACCTTAAGATGGAAAATATAGTAGTATTTAGGTGTAATTTTTATCATAAGAACACTAATTAAAGTATGCATAAATGAATATTAAAGTTATGAAATTACACTGTGGGAAACCGCACATTTTGTCAGATGAAGACGCGTTGCTCCATACCCTACTTTGCAAAACTGTCAAGCCTCTTCAGAACCCAGAGGCGGTGCAAAACTGTATGAAATCCTTAAGGTCTCTGGCTTTTCTTTTAAATGGCACCAACCTCTGCACAGAAAACCAGACTGTGCTCAGCTCACTCATGCTGTCTGATTGTGAAATGAAGAAATGGTAACAGTAAAGAAGTGACCAAACTTTATTGCTAGCAAGAGGTTTATTTTATATAATTATTACAGCATATTGAAAGAAAAACATGCTAAAAAAGTGTGAATGAGAATGTGTGCAGAGGGCGCACCATGAATCAAACACCTTGATGCATTAGAAATACAACAAAAATATAAACCAAAAAGAACCGATAAAGAAAAGCAACATATTGCATATATGTATGCTTATTAGCAATGAGCACTGAAGCAGATGAAACATGGATAAAGACCACTGTGAGTCCTGAGATTGTGGAATGCCCTCTGCCTCTCCCTTAGATTCAAACCCAATACCATGCACTTCAGGAAACTCAGAAAAAGATGAACTATTCAGACCTGCTTCCTTCAGCCTCTGCTTCGATCTTCTTCATGTTCTGAAGTAGCACAAGGTTACCTGTTGCACATTAGAAAGCTTCTAATTAAATAACCAAATGATGACTCCACTATGGACACTCTTGTGCTGTAATGGTCATTATGAGGAATGGCCTCATTTGTTCTCCCTTAATTTTTTTCTTTTAAGATTATCTGATTTATTAAGTTCTACCTTGAGTGAGTCTCATTACTTGGGTCTCAATCACTGTAAGTCCTGTTATAATGGATTGGAAGTGCAAACCATCAGTGTTCAACTTTTAAGATAAGTTCCACTGATGCGAAGCTAGGGTAAGAGGGTCTAGGTGGGTTGCTCATGATTATGTACACACGCATGTGCACACGTATGCCCGCTGAGCGTATGAGACTACTGTATTGCTCAGCCTGGTATCTGCGCACAGGCAGCCTTTTGTAGATGAGACGCTTCAGGGATTGGTACCGACCTTGGCAGGCCTTATAATATGAGTGGGCATTAATTGTATGTATATCTGTAGTGATTACTGAAATGTCTGTGTGTATCACTTATACCCTATGAGTGAAATCTACACCAAGCTACAGTTTCACCATAGTTTGGCTTAGTTTAATATAGAAACTCAGTCAACCCACCAATAGTTTAGAATTTCCACATACCTGCACTCTTTGTTGCACTACAAGATTTATCATTTTTCCCTGACTCGCCACCTAATTAGATTCCAGGCTTTTGTTCTCTCTTCAGGGGCAAGTTAATTCCACTGTTGGTCAACTGGAGGATCAAAGGCCTCCATACGCAATAGAGCCATTAGCCAGTAATTAGTCCTTCCCCGAGGAGAGGGTGTGGATGGAATCTGCTTGTGAGAATTATTTTTCACACTGCACCTGGTCTGGAAAGGCTCAATCCCACAGAAATAAAGGAGGATAGTCAGATCCCTGGAGCGAGTCACTGGAGGGGGCTGCCCTTTGAAGTTTTGGAGGGAAGGGACCAGGTTATGGTGGCACTTAGGAACCGGTTTAGATTCTCAGGGAAGGCCTTACAGTAGACCACTTGACAGCACCATTTTGGAAATTACCAACGCGCTATTTTGGAGAGTGGGTACAGGGGTGGAGTGAGG
This sequence comes from Calotriton arnoldi, assembly GCA_963921515.1. Lineage (NCBI taxonomy): Eukaryota > Metazoa > Chordata > Amphibia > Caudata > Salamandridae > Calotriton > Calotriton arnoldi. The sequence goes on from CAWUFW010001554.1 coordinate 1,239,139, forward strand.
ATGTGAAACCCTAGGATTGGGTAAAAGTGCTTACTTTTCCACCCCCACTTAAAAACCACTGCACAATCGAGTCTTTTGAGAACAGTATAAATCTTGGTTAATTAATGCTGGAGGAATGGTCAGCTGAAAAAAGAAGGCACCTGTGCACTGCTGGAAGGATGGATTCAAGGAATTCTGACTTCCATTTGCACACAGATTCACAATTATTTCTCCAAGGTGAGTGGTGATGGCCATCATAAACTGTGAGGGGACAGTATAGGGATGTACTTTGCTTGGAGGGACTCTTTAGGTCTTCTGTGGACTGGGCCTACAGGAGTGTGACCTCCAAAAGGAGGGGGACTCTAACTTCCACTGACCCAGATGCTCTGCAAGTGACCAAAAGAACCTGTGTGTCCTGGAGGGGAAAGGCAGGGAGGACACTCTGCTATGGGGAATTGTACTCCTGCCGAAGATGACCCCGGGCGAGGTGCCAGGCACCCAGACAGGATACTGAATTTGTGTAGAGTGAATGCAGAAAATAATAATTTTGTCACCCCGGGAACTCGCATGATGCACAGATCAGAAAAAAATGACAAGCTACAAGGAGCTCAGACCTTTTTTGTCTCCGGGGGTGCCCATCTCCACTAGGAACCTAGGACTGCGAGGGCTAGAGCCCTAGGAAAGTGTGCTGGGCACTCCCTCTGTGCCCTTGTCAGGGGCTCAGTGTGCCCAGCACAGAGCCTCCCACCCATTCTGACCACAGGCAGTAATAAGAGTGCTTTATGCCTGCTTCTATCTGTGCCTGTTCTGGCAGGTGGGGGGATCAGGAAAGTAAGCCTGCTCCCTGGAGGAACATGGATGGTGCTGGGCATGCAGGCTGCAGACTGGGACCGTAGGGCACCCCTGCAGCCCTCGACCAGACCACCAGCAGGTGCCTGACTGGGATCAGGCCCCCATAGTCAAAATGGGAAAGAGAAGAAATAAAATAAGCACTGCCTCGTAAAAAGGAGAGCCCCAGAATCCTTTAGGATGCATAACCCTCGGTGCATTTTGTGTTTCTGTGGTGCCCCAGACAGGCATGGGAAACCCCAACAGTATTATTGATAGCTGTGGGGGTTGCCAGACATGCAGCAGCTTCCAGGAGTGTAAGTCCAAAAATCCCACCAAGTCTCCAAATCCAACGGATGCTTGCCATGTTGAGGCTGTGCAGCAGTATTTCCAGTGCTCCTGGAGCTTGGGCCCGTAGGTTTGCAGTGTGGGGGCCCATTATTGGTGGGTCCTAAGGCCACACTGTAGCATGGTGAAAGTCAAATAAAGTCTCAACACAGGTTATTAAAAAGGAAATGCTTTATTGCAAATGACAAAGTTAATAGTGAATCGTATACATTACTGAAGGTCATGGAAAGTGTTACTGATTATCACAAAGTTAACAGTGAGTCATTGTGTTATGGTACCATCCCTAGTGATTTTTATGTTGTTGCATTAGTCTAGTATGACATATTTCTACTTTTATTAATGTGGTGACACCCTGAATAAGCCAGTAGGCTGGCCTTTTAAAACCTACCCCTCGTTATATTGTGTCTAGTGTATCTGCCAAGTGTTGTGTTTATAGGACCCAAGGCTTGCTAGGGTTGTGAACTGTTAGGAGGTGTCATCAAAGGTATTTCCACCTGCGATTGTATCTATATTTGTAAATGAATGCATAGTATTGAATAGTGTGTGCGTAATAACTTACCTTTCCTTTTTATAAGTAAAAGCACTGACTTTTAAAAGTAAAAGCACTTTTTTGGCTGTGGCTATATGTCTGCGGATGGGGATACTAACCCACACCACCACCCCTGAGTAGGCCATGGACTGCGCTGCCTCGCTACCATTAGAGAGTCAAGTACTATGACAGGTTAGTTGGTTCCCAGTAGACGGAATGTTTCAGACTTATTACTTCAGGAGGACGTGTGTAGCTAATAACTCAATCTTTTGCTGTCATATGTCCAGATCTTTCTTAGTAATAATGGTAAGTGTCCAGTGTGTAAACTGTTGTTTTTTTCTACTTAACACAATTATTTCTACATGTAGTTTTTATATTACACGTTTGTTTTTGCTGCACCTACAAAAAGGGCCGCATTGCAATCCATACTTTTAAAAACGAATGGATTCTCATTTCTTTATACATCTTATCCCTATATCAAACGACCCCACTTTCCTTGTGTTAGCCAATATGTTGATCTTTAAATTAGCTCTACAGTGCTGAGCAAATATTTGGTATATTCAATTGTTTGGTACCAAAAGGAGCCCAAAACATGGTGATGGAAGAGACAAAAGACTTTCAGGCCATGATGACTCCCAAAAACTGTGATCAAGCTAGACGTGGCTGACACTGTCAGTACAATAGACAGCTTGCCACAAGTTCTGGAGTACATCATTCATAGATCACAATTTCTGTCTTTGGACCAGAAGGCCAGAGCCATATACTAAGCATGGCTTTTGATGGTGAACACTTTTTTGCTCCCCGTGTTGATGAGACTGTGGAGCGCATAAATAAGGACACCAAAATGCCTCTGGCAATTGGTGCCTAGCAGTAAAGATGCACCTTTTGCTGTGGGGCAGCAATGCAACCCTTATGAGTCGCATAGTAATCATTTATGCTCACCAGCCAAGAAAGATAAAGCAAGTTGAAATGTTTACAATCTGTGAGTCATTTTGTTTTATTTGCAAACCCCGGGGAGCATTGATGTTTCAATGACACTCATCTTTAGCTTGACTTTTTTGCTCTGCCTTTAAATATCAATTAGTACGTGAAAATCTGAAGGTTAAAATAGAGACAATCCAAGAGAATAGTACAGTGTTTGAAAGGGCAGCTGAGGCACAGTATTTCTCAGTAGTAAAATTATAAAGTTATTTGGCTGATGTATTCCATACACTAACCCCAGCCTTTACACTTCCCCTCACCTACATGCAAGGGTGGAGCTAACTCTAAAGTCAGTGGGCAGTGCCAGTACCAAAGGATTTGGCCAGCATTTGTGGTTGAAGTTTGGTTGTCATGTGGCTCTGTCGCTTACAATTTTACAAACTAAGCACTGTTCATAGCAGTGACCTATGTGCATCATCTGGGATTTTCCCATCAATCATTCAATCAAAAGACATTTGTAAAGCGCATGGCTGCTTCAAACAGAAGGATCATGGCTTATGACGACTGACAACAAGCGGCATCTATCATTGAGGGCTAATCTTTGACAAAGAGAAGGGTTTTTAACTCTTTTTTGAAGATAGAAACCGAAGGGCCCTTTATTGAGCAGGTGAGAGTTCCAAAGCTTGGCCGTCAGAACCGTAAAGGAGGTGCCTCCCCATCTGACCTTAGAAAATGTAGGAACCTGTATCAGACAAAGTTTATTAGACCTGATCGATCTATGTTGCTTATAAGCGCGGAGTCTATTTCAAAGATAAGATGGACCCCATCCCATGTAATGCAAATACCAGTGGTACAGTGCAGGAAATTGCTTCTTCTAGCAGTACAGATTCCAGATCACTGAATCTGGCAACATTGTCCCTGAAATCTTCCAATTAATTTCCTTAAATCTCCCAGAATGATGTATACACATATTTAGGGAGCCATTCAGGTTGGTGATGTAGGAAGCTGACTTTTTATGTAGTGTACCAAAATGAGGTACACTATGTAGAAAGTCCAGACGACCCTCATTGGCTTATAGGGGTTAAATTAATAATCTCAAATGCTCTCTTTTGTGGTAGTGTGGGCGAGCAGTTTTGGCTTATCAGAGGGTAGTGTTAAGCATTTGTTGTACACACAGAGTCAATAAATAAGACACACACTCAAAAATAAACTCAAGACCAATTTAGAAAAATAACATGTATTTTTATATAATTTTAGACACCAAGATCTTTGTAACCGGGTTAGTACTTTAGATGTTATCAAATTTCACAGTAGAAAATGACAGCTGTCAGATTTGAGGCATGAGACTCAAACGCAGTAATGTTATCATACTATGACAGAAACATTCACCTCATAAGGTTACTTGCAAACAACTTACTTCTGGACTAAAGGTGAGTTGGTATGAAGGTATGTCCTTACATGTAATATAATGCACCCTGCCTGAGCGCTATAAGGCCTGCGTTAGGGGTGCACCATTTCACGCAGCCTGCAATGGCAGTATGCGTGAAATGGTTTGGTAGGTGGTCCCTTAGGGTGGTACAATACATACATACTGCAGCCCTTGGGGCCTCATTAGTACCCATGCCCTAGGTAGCAGGAGTACCATTTACTAGGGGCACTACAGGTCTTGCCAGTTGGGGCACAATTGAACAGTTACCTTGTTTTAGGGAAAGAGCACTGGGGACATGGTTAGCAGGAACCCAATTGCATCAAATACCAGGCAAAAAGTGAGGGTGATCATGTCGAAAAGGGGGCACTCCTACATGTGACACAAATGTGTTTTGCCGCAAAATGTAAAGGATGCAGAACATGACATAATCAAAATCAACTACAGGTGTTCCCACTTTCTGTTTGCTATATGTAACGCTACTTATTTCATTTAATTGATGCTCAGTTGAGTTACAAAGCTATTTGGGTAAACTGTACAGCTTTGTCTGCTCACTTGGAGATCACAGAATGTATTACTCCTATAAGCATGGTAAGTGAAACTCAGCCCATAATTGAAAACCAGTGATATTTACATGTGCATTGTGATAAGGAGGTGTTCTGCTCTCGTACATGTTCATGTAAATCACAGTATTCAGTTAACTTGTTTCCTCTTGAAGCTCACCATCGGAGAGAGATTTGCATACTTTTGATATTAGACGGGCGCATTACATCAAATAGGCTAAACCCATAAGGCAACTTGCATAAAAAGGAAATAATTCTAGGTGTTGTTTTCCAGACTGTCCATGTATGCTGCTCTTCAGTTACTGCCAAATACCACTTGTCCCGAAAAGTGCACACTGCAAGAAAGCAGCCTATTTGGCTTCAGTTAAAACATCTCCTTAAATGAAATATCAAGGTAGTTCGTTAATTTTCTGTTTGCATATTTAGTCATCGTTACTGGTTGAAGATTCACGAATAGGCGCTGGGGAAGACGGCTTTGAATTGTTTGTTTGCTCCTAATGGTACTTCAGACGCATATATGGTATGCTGCTTTTCAATTGATTATAACATCTTAATATAAAATAGAGCCATGCTGCAAAATGAAAAAAGTTATTTATGCATAACGAGTTTTACTTGTGAGTGTTTTGAATTAATTTGACACTTTCCCTCTCCCGGTGATCACTTGTGCACAAATTAATTTTTACAATTTTTTTTATTGAATGACCTAGATTTTCACATATTTTCTTATTAATGCCTTTACTGGCATATTGTTCCTCCGTTCCTGAGGGATGGTCTTCCTGTGCTGCCCACCCAGCCAGCACAGATGTGCCCTAGCTACATGTCTTGTCGAAAACGAATTGCCAGCAGCCAGATGCTGAGCAGCACTTTTCCCGAATATAGCCAGGGAGACTTTGTACCATTGGTTAGAGTCAGGGACATAACCAGTTTTAGTTGTACTACTTACATCAGGTGGGCTGCCTGGAGGCAGGATTTTGGGAGCCGGAGCTGTTAGTGTTTTCATAAATGCACGACATATTGACACACTGTTTATTTCGTCTTGCAAATCCTATGTTAACAGCCTTTAAGAGACTGAGGCGCCTGCCTCAAAGAGTTCCTTTACAATGACTATCAGGGAAAATATGTTGCAATACACTTAATATTTGTACACCACCTCCATGTTCTGCACCTGGCTGTGTACAAATGTGCTTAGTTTATGATCTATGTGAAAAATTTTCTCTCTTTGAAGTGTACCTTTCTGTAGGAAAGTGTCCCTTCTTGTCATGGTCACAGTCACCTTTTGCCATTTGGTACGAATGTTTTTCGACTGTGCACTGGGTCCCTGCTAACCAGTCCCCCGGAAGAGGTGTCCTGTTCTCCCAGAGGTCAGCCCCGTCACCCCACTGAGTAACGAGATGCTAGACCCTTCAGGAGCCCTCCAGCACCAATACCCGGGTTACCAGACACCTGGCAGCAGCCAAGACATGTTGGTGGGCCTATGTGAGGGGTCAGGCATGGCAGGACAGTGTCTTCATCCTAATGAAGAGATAAATAAACACATATTGTATGTTCTATTTCCTTTGTAGAAACCAGCAATCCCAGATGACACTGAGGTGGCATTCTGGCCATCTACATCCTATGTTCCCTTGAAAGATTGTCAACTGCTGGGACCTGAAAGAAGGAATATTGATACACTGTTCAGCCCAATCTGCTAGTACCCTGATATTAAATCAAAAGTACTGAGAAACTTTGCTGCCCCCATCCTATCAATCAATTAATCAGCTCTAGGAATTGGGTGTGCATCTGTCTTGGTTACTGCCCCTATAGTCTGCACAAAACCTCAGCTCTGGTTGTCCACCCTTGGAATTAGGTTTTGGTACTAACACACCTGGGCTGGCCCTGAGGCTCTCAAAGATTTCAATGACTCCCAATTCCAGCATCTTGCTGACTTCGGTCCTGATGCTCTATTTGACTTGGTCAGACTGCCTGTATAGTTTATTTTTGACATGTAGGCTGTCCCCAGTGTCCACATCATGTGTACACCAACTTGTCTGACGAAGGGTCAATGAGAAGAACTCCGCATACTGGTACAGGACTTTCCTGCAGTCAGTTTGCTGTTGGGCAGACAGGGTGTCTGAAAAGACAACTCCCTCTACTGACCCATCTTTAGGGTTGTGAGAGAGGAGGTCAGGCAGAGGTTCACTCTCTTCTTCCAGATCCTCATTAGTGACCATCAGCATGGTCACATCTGCCCTGTCATGATAGGGTTTAAATCGGTTCACATTGATGACCTACTTGGGGTTCCTGGAAGTTCCAAGGTCCACCAGATAGGTATCCTCCCCTTTTCTTTCAAGGATATGGTAGGGTCCATTCCTTTTGTCCTGGAGGGCCCTAGGTGCCTCAGGCTCCAAAACCCACATCTGCCCTGGTTGGTACTCCACCAGTGCAGCCTTTTGATCAAACCAGAGCTCCTGGAGCTCTTGGCTTGCCTCCAGGTTTTTGTTGGCTTTTTCCATGCACTCCTGGAACGAAGACCAATCACACAGTCAACTGTGTCTAGTTTGGGTTTTCTAAGAGGCTTCTCCCAGCCTCCCCATACCATGCTCATTAGAACTCTCACAGTGTATCCAAACAGAAGTTCAAAGGGACTAAAGCCCATTCTTTTCAGTGGCACCTCTCTGTAAGCAAAGAGGTGGCATGGCAAAAGAACATCTCATCTCCTTCTGAGCTTTTCAAGGAATCCCATGATCATGCCCTTCATGGTCTTGTTAAATCTCTCAACTAGACCATTCGTTTGGGGTAAACATATGTCACCCTACACTTGACCCAAATGGCTTTCAGGTAGTAAGACATGAAGTTACTACCTCTGTCTGACACCACCTCTTTACTGGAGGCTCACTCGAGTAAAGATGATTATGAGTGCTTTAGCAACTGCAGGGGAGGTGATGGTCCTAAGGGGTATAGCTTCAGGGTACCTGGTGGCATGATCCACTACCACCAGTATGAATCTGTTCCCTGTTGCTGTTTGGTGGGCCAGGGGGCTAACAATATGGGCACCCCAACCACTGTAAGTGGAATTAAGGGAACATTTTGTTTGCTTTATTGTCTTGCAACTGGCCTGTCATTTAACACAGGAGCTATATAACTCCTTTACTGTATGGGACATACCTGACCAGTAAAAGTGGATGACTAACCTACTCCATGTTTTTGTCTGGCCAAGATGCCTAGCAAGGGGGATGTCATGTGCTAAGGTGAGGAGCCATTCTCTGTACTGCTGAGGCACTACCACTCTTCTAGTGGCACCAGACTTTGGGTCTCTGGCCTCGGTGTACAGAAGTTCCTCCTCCGAATAGGTTCTGTGGGAGCCACTGACATCTCCCTTTTCCTGGTTAGCAGCTTGCTGTCATAGGCTCTCACAAGTAGGACAAGTCCTTCCCTTGAGGATGCCGCTGGCCCTAGGATCTGTGACATGTAAGGCCCAAGTTCCTGGGGCTCATTTCCCTCAAGGGCTGACAGGTCTTCTCCCTGGGGAGACTGGACCTGAGCTTGTGGCTGTACAGAAGTTGGTTTCCCAGACTTCTTATGTATTCTCTTGGTGGGTTGGTCCATAGTTTCAAGATCCAACACCTCTATTTTGCCTTGGGCTTTGCACTCTGCTTGGGTTTTCACACACACCCATTTAGGTATTCCCAGCATGGCTCCTGAGCTTTTCCTCGGCCCATGCTGACGTCTTCAAGTCATTACCAAGCAAACATTCTACTGGGATGGCAGAGGACACAACCACCTTCTTTTGGCCAGTAACCCTTCCCCACTCCAAGGTCACCATAGCCATGGAATGAACTTTGGCCTCATTATCAGCATTGATGACTGGATAAGTTTGTCTGTTCGTCTGTTTTGGGGATACCGGTTTTTCAGTCACCATGGTGACACTTGCACCGGTATCCCTCAGAGCTACTACCTCAACCCCATTAATATGTGCCTGTACTTCTCCAGACTATTGGGCCATGCAGCCAGAGTAGCTACATCCACCCCTCCCTCTGGAACTAAGGTAGCTGCAGTGTGCACACTGACCTGATCAGGGCACACCAAGGATCCCATCTGGAGACTCGCCACCCCTGTGGGCACTGTGCTGGAGGGAGCCTTTTTAGGACAAGTAGAGTCCCCCAGTTTGGTGTCCAGTTGCCTTGCATTTAAAATACCAAGCCTTTTTGGGAACCCAGTTTTTACATTGATAACCCACCCTTGTGTTGTGAAGTGTCTCTTGGCCCACCCTCCTGTCAGCCTTCTTCCCCAACTCCTGGGGAGAGACCAAACCTAAGTCCACCAACTATAGATGTAAGTGCTCAGAAGTAGAGTTACTCAACAAGTGCTCTTTTATAAACAGATTATAAAGCCCTTCATAGCCTTGCACCTTACTTAATTTTAACCAGCCATCTAGTGTTTTGACTGAAAAGTCTAGAAAATCAACCCAGGACTGACTTGAGGTTTTGTGAGTCTCCCTCAATTAATCCTGTACTCCTCAGTGGTGAGTTCAAAGCCCTCAGTCAGGGTATCCTTCATGAGGTCATAGGACTCAGTATCTTCCTCATTATGTGTCAGGAGTCTATCCCTGCACTTGCCTAAGAAAAGCTCCCATAGTAGAGAGCCCCAATACGTGTTATTGAATTTTCTCATTTTACAAGCCCTCTCAAAGGCTGTAAACCATTTTGTGATATCATCACCCTCAACATATTTTGGGACAATCCCTTTGGGGATTTTAGGGTCAGAAGTGTCCTCTTTTTTCCTATTTGTGATTTTGCTGCCACCATTCATGTGTGCTAGACCCATTTCAGCCCTTTCTTTGTCTATGGCCAATATTTTGGCCTCAAGGGCTTCTCTTTTTGGTAATCTTTGAAGTTCTAAGTCTTCACCTTCTTCTTTTTTCTGTGGTACTGATAGCTGAGCTATCAGTAAGGTTATTTGATGAGGTGTCATAATCACCGACTAGGTCATCATCTCCCTAAAAAGTATTTTCTTCTAGTGCCTGGGCTATATCCTGCTTGGTAAGCAACTCCTGGAGTTGTGCCCTAGTTGGTTAAGGCCCATTGCCAATATTGCAAGCCTTAAAGAGGTTCTTAAGTTGCAGTAACTTAAGTTTCTTGAAGGGAGCCAGGCTGACCTCCTGGCTAGTACCCTCTGTATCAGACATGATTTGCAAGTAGTTGGGACCATTTTATAAAATTTAAAAAAAAATTCTAAATAGACTTTTAAGGTCTAACTAACTAAAATACTTCTTACATTTCTAGTACATTTAGACTGGGGGAGACTTAGCACAAGGCACTAACCGTTCAGATTTAAAAAAAATAGGAAATGAATCGAAAAATTTTGAAAAACTCTTTTGAACTAAAGTCAATTGGGGATTCCTCTGTGGTATCACCTACTGACCGAGTGGTCCCAGCAAATACAAAGTCTTATATCCCACCGCTGAACCACCAATGTAGGAAGCTAACTCTCTATTTAGTGCACTAAAACGAAGTACACTGTGTAGAGTCAAGGCAACCCTTATTGGTTACAGGGCATTCTTCAAAAATCCCAAGTGCTCTATTTTGTGGTAGTGTGGTCATGCAGCTTAGGCTAATCAAAGGCGAGTGTTGAGCGTTTATTGTACACACACAGTCAATAAATGGACACATACTCAAAGAAATATGACACCAATTTATAAACATAATACAGATTTTTATATTATTTTAGGCACCAAGATCTACGTGATCAGGTAAGTACTTTTCAAGATAGGTTTTCAGCATTTAAATAGACAATACTGTATTCGTGGTACTCTTAACCCATTGGTAAAACTAGCACTGCATAGGTCCAATTGTCAACGACTTACAGGACTATTTTTCAGGACTAAAGGTAAATAATGGCCAAGGTCCAAGACAGCACCAACAGGTTACCTTGGTTGCCTATGGGGCATCCGGATGCAGAGGTGCTTTTTGGTTTCGGGCAGCCCGTTGAAGTCAAAATAAACTGTTCCTGCAAGTTGAGACTGGGGAGCCAGTCAGTTTTGAACCCAAAGGGTGGCTCGGATCTTTAGGGTCTCTGGAGCCACGATGCACCGTCGGTTGATCTGGCCTTGGGCTGTGGGGCTCGTGTGCAGTGGTCTTTGGTGTCCATGAGCCCCCAGAAAGAGGCTCCAGGCAGGGACTGGGGCACCAGTCTGGCAGAACTCAAAGGTGAATTCAGGTCTTGGGGGTCTCTGAGTGCTAGAGATTCCATCGGTTCACTAGGAGTCCGGCAGTGGGGCTTGTGTGCAGATTTGTTTTGAGGTGTCTGGCCGCAGCGGTCAGAGACACTTGCTTCAAGTGACGACATGGAGATGGGGACCTAACAGGACTGCTGGTGCAAGTGCTCCGATACCTTGGGTATTGGTGCTGGAGGGGTCTAGCGTCTCGTTACTCGCTGGGGACACAGGGCTGACCTCTGGGAGCACGGGGCACCGCCTCCTGGGTGACTGCTGTGTCGGTAAGGCCGGGGGGCAGCCCCTCAGTAAACCAGAGCGGTTGTTTCAGTGCCTGCAGGATGCAGGGAAGCAGCTCTGCTACTCCACAGGAGACGCGGTCTGTTTTGCAAAGTGGTGGCAGCCCTCCCAGGCTTTTGGAGGCTGAACAGCTGCAGGACGAGTCGACTTTGTCGCAATTGTCGGGGGCAGCAGGCCGGCGGGGTTGGCCCCAAGTCAGTTGCTGCTCTGCAGTTCTTGCTTATTTCTGCTCTTTGGTGTCCTTCTTCTTGAGTCAGTCGATTCTGATTTCTTGGTGCCAGGGTCTCCCCTAAATACTAGATTTAGGGGTGTTAGGGTAGTAGCCAATGGGCTCCTTACCCATGGGGCCACTACACCCCCTCTATGACCACTTCCTGTGAGGAGTGGGCAGAAACCTGTCCCATAGCTCCTAATTCCACCAAAATCAAGATGGTGGAATCCTTCTTTTGTGGGTCACATCAGGCAGCCCACCTTAGGGGTGTGACTGGCCTGTGCACCACGCCTCTCTGCATATCTAACTTCCCACCTGTCCTGGTGCCAAATGGGCCTCAGGACAGGGGGTGGCATCTTCCAGGTCTTCGGGAAGCTGGAGTCGCATATCATAGGCGGCAGGAACTTTGAAGTCCCTGGCCCTGATATGCTAAATCACTAACCATCCTGCTGGAGGAGGTGTGAACACCTTCCTCTGGAGCAGCCATTGTTTCTGGTCTCAGAGAACAGAGACTCTCACCTACATGGGGGTCAGACACCTGTCTCTGGTGGCAGAGACAGGTGGACTACACCAGTCAGCCAGCACATTAGAGGCTTTCAGGGAGCATCTCTAAAGTGCCCTCTGGGTGCATGTTATACAAAATGTAATACTGGAATCAGTATAGATTTATTAAACCAAGGGCTTTGATACCAAATACCATCGAATTCAGTTAAGCCATTATGTAGCTAGGTGCCTCTTCTTGACTAGTGCCCAGCACATACCTTAAGATGGCTTCCTTGTTCACTTGCAATATCTAACAATTGAACTAGCCATCGCAGGGACATATCTGCTCATGCAAAGCACTCTGCCTTAGGGCTGTAAGGCCTGCTATAGGGCTGACTTATCTATATCATATGCAGTGACTTGGGCATGGCACACAGGGGTGAGTGCCATGTCGTGTTTTCACCATGGTTTGCACCATGGCACGTAGCCTGCAATGGCAGTTTGCATGCAATTTGTATAGGGGTCCCTTAGGGTGGAATAAGTCATGCTGCAGCCCTCGGTGTTACCCATGCCCTAGGTACCAGGGGTACCATTTACTAGGGACTTACAGAGGTGCCAAAATGTAGGCCAATTGTATCTTTTACCTTGTTTTAGGGAAACAGCATTGGCACTGGGGCCTGGTTAGCAGGCTTCCTGTGCACTTCAAGTCGAAGACATCAGTATTGGTGAGCAAAAAGTGGGATGGCCATGACAAAAAGGGTGCACTTTCCTACACAGGGTTATGCCCCCAGGGGTAAGTAGCCCATTGGCTACTAACCTGCACTCCCCTAAATTTAGTATTAAGGTGGCCTCCTGACACCAGGAACTCAGATTCGACTGACTAAAGCAAAAAGAAGGACAAAGAAGAGCCAAAGATGCAAGGACTGTGGACTAGCTTTGGACTTTGGCTCCGAACCCTCCCTGCCTGCTCCTGTCTCGACAGTTGCAAAGACCCGACTCTTCCTGCAGCTGTACATCCTCCCAGAGCCTTGGAGGGCTTCCACCACTTTCGCCAACCATCCAGCATCTCTGTTGAAGTGTAGGAGCCACATCCCTGCAAAGTCTGGTTCACCAATCTGCTGCCATCCCCCCCCAACCCCCCTGGATCCGCCAAGAAAGCAGCACCCCAGGTGCTCCAGGAGTTCAGATCCATCTCCCTACCAACACATGGGGAAACACCAGGACCCCCAGGAGGCACCGTGCACCAACACCCAGGGTACCTAACCCCGTGCAGCAGCTAGAGCTTGTTCATTGTCTACCCGGACACTAACACTTCCAAGACAGACCTACCATCTTGGTACGTCGGCGTCAGAGAGGCCAATGAGAGTGGCCCTGTTGTCCAGTTTTTCCTCATTTCAAGGTCGACTTATAAGGTGAGAGCCTCCAACGCAAGCGACCCGCTGGACAAAACACCTCTGCACCCGAGCCCCACATCCCAGGTCCAAGCCTACTGACGGTGCACCCGTGATCCAGAGATCCTCAAGAGCCAAGCCCCCCTTTGGGTTCTGCCAGACTGGTCCTGTAGTCCCCACTTCCAGCCTTTTTCTTGTTACAGGTTCCTCATCGACTTCTGCAGTAGTGTTTGAGGCTACCCTTGCGACCAGCACATCTGCACACACCAGGGCAGGTAAACCGAAACTGCTGGTGGTTCTAAGGGCTTTGACGCCTACTTACCTTAAGTCCAGAAGAGCAATCCTGTAAATCGATTGCAATTACCCCTTTGCTGTGTATGTTTCTCCCATAGGATAACGTTACCGCGTTCGAGGCGCATGCCTCAAATCTGTCTGATGTATTTTCTGTGTTTCTGAAAATCACTAATTCAAAAAGTACTTGCCTAATCTCGAAGATCTTGGTGTCCAAATTAATGTAAAAATCTGTTATTTTTATAAATTGGTCTCAGATTTCCTTATTGAATGTGTGTCTTATATATTGACTCTCTGTGTGCAACAATATGCCTAACACTCCCCTCTGATAAGCCTAAGGCTGCTCGACCACACTACCACAAATAGAGCACCTTGGAATTGTTAAAGCAAGCCCTGTGACACTATTAGGGGATACCTGGACTCTCTACACAGAGCACCTCATTTTGGTACACTATATAGAGAGCCAGCTTCCTCCACTTTCTGACTGCGGTTTGGTACAGAAATTTAAGTTTTATTTTGTATCACATTGCATTGTGATGTGCCTAATGTTGTTCTTGATAATTTACGGTTTACCTTAATTTGATTTTGTGTAGATCAGCAAGCTTGCTGCGGAAAGCCAATATTCTCCCACACTTGTGCTGAAGCTAATTCATATTTGGAGCAAAAACACAAGGTAATATTTAATTGCTTAGGTGATGGGGTGACAATGTAAATGGAAGCAACTTTAATACTTTTTACACGAGTGCGTTCCTTATATGTAAACATCGTAAGACTTCAATATGCTCCTTTCGGAAGGTAGAAAAGACACAATGAATGAGTGTAAAATGGCAATTGCTTTCAGCATCTCATAACATATGTGAAATTTATCGAGCCAATTAAGCCAGCATATAAGATTTTATTGGATTGTGTCATAAAACATTACTCATGTTTCGAGACTGTAATTCAAGAGAGAGGACCTTCGCTCTCTTCTTTCCTTGCTTACAAAATTGTTTTCTTCAGAAGCAATTTCCCCATAGCAGCCGTTGCAAGAGAACAAGCCTTGTTCTAAAATATTAAGAAAAAACACAACTAGAGAGAGAAAGATTTCCTTGAGGGGAGTTTCCTGGAATTGCACTAGTGAAAGAATTAAATGAATGTAGTTTGGTTTGCTGAAGGATGCGGAGACTGAACTGCAGACAGTGCCATCTTTAGGTCTTGTTATAAAGTGCTAGGCTTAAACTCCCAGATACCTAGGTTGTCTCTGGTATGGGGCAATGACTGCTGCTTGTTTGATGAACAAATTGGCTGCTGCTGAGCACACATGACAGTTCTTGATTTCTTGCTGTTTAAGAGATCAAGATTGGTTAGCATATTATAAATAAATGAGACTTTAGTCTTTGGTTTTTACTGATATAACTGCATCCCCCTTGTCCTGTGCTCACTAAGCTGTGACCCGATTGTTGGTAGATCTGTGTTCTAGACAGCCTGCTACAAAGCCATCCATCTAGCCCCCCTCCCCATCAACCTCCCTTCCCCCCATAAACTGACCTGTTTATTTGGAGAATATGTTCTGCACAGCAAGGATTACTTTGCCATGAAACACTCTGCTTAAACAATCAAAGATCGCTCTCCGATTCTTATTCTAGATGGGCTCCTAATGTCTGGATTTTCCTTCTCCCTGGGCTACATTAAGTCTCTGCTTCCCTATTTTCAAGCAAGAAATGAAGGCCTTACTGGATAACATGTATACCTCATAAGACCTTGGGTGGTTTTTTGTAATGATCTTGCCATATTACTTTACTCTGCAACCTCCCTTATTTGTTGTTTCTGTAATCTTCGTTGCTCTTCAAATGTATTGACATATATGTACATATTTGAATTTTTGAAATATCCTTCAAATTGTGGGGGTTTCATATACTCTGGCCAGTAGGAGATCTTGTTATTTAGCATAACAGGAGTAGAAACCTGAAAACAAAGTGATTGAAATATCTCATAAGAGAGTCACAGACGGGTTCTACCCGTAAGGCTTCAGCTGGATTGAAGTGTGATTCCAAACTTCTGTTTTTATTCACGGGGATGCCTGTACTGACCAAATTGATTTAATCCAACCACCTGTGGCTCAGGAAACCCCTGAAAACAGATCTTCATTTGAAAACTTTCTCAAAGGTAGGGATTTAGGAATATTAGACAGGTCATCTCGCCTCCTATATTTTCTGCTATAATAAACTACTGGACAACCCATCTCTCTCAAATGATCTTTATAAAACTCCTAGATGAATAGAAAGAATAACATCTGCTTTCCATATGTCTAAAGAGGGCTGTAATACTTGTTTGTATCAGTAATAAAACATTATATGTAATCCTAAAGTATGAGATTCAAAATACATAAATCTAGTATCAGAAAAATAATATCTATTTAAACTTAATTTCTGGTGTAAATAAAGCAGTTGGAAGGAAACATATGTGAATTCAGTATTCAGTGCTATTTAATTCTCTGTTCTCTTACCAGGTACTTCCTGTTGCTCGGCAAGCAGAAATCTGGATACCCAGAATGTGACATACTTACTAATGTGTTTGCGTTACTCCCTACCAAAAATTTATCTCTGGAAACAGCCAACCTTGTAATGGATATTGCAGACAATCTCCTCAACAGCCCAGATTTTGAGCCCACAGAAGGTGTTGCCAGTTTACCCTTGGTTGAATACGACCATCTGGATTTCAAAGTCAAAACAGAAGGTAGGAGGAAAACTCCATGTAATTCTGTTTGAAGTATGGTCTGACTAGCTAAAATCTGTTTTATCCATGCTCACTTATCCATCACCAAAAGACTGCACCCACCCCCCCTCCCACTCATTAGCACCGACTTACAGAATGGCCTCATGAGCTGCAAAACTTGTATCTGAATATCTGGAGATTTTTTGATACACCCATCCCAACCTTCCTGACAGGTCAAAATTCAGGACAATTTTTAAGACTTTATTTATATTAAAATTAATACAGAAACTAGAGGTTAAATGACATTTTACAACATTTCATTCAATTACATTCCTTATGCAGAGTGTTTTGAAGCCTGGCCTTTCAATAGCAGTCACCCATGAAACTGATAAATTCAGAAATAAGTGTTGCAACTCAGGAAATTCCCCATAGGGCCATGATCCCCTGTAACTGCATAATTCCAAAATGCTCGTTTTTTCCACTTGGCCTCTTCGCACATAGCAGGATATCATTCGCATACAGTGATAGCAGATGTCGTAGAGTGCTGAATGCTGCACCTTTGCAGGCAGTTTGATTTAGAAGCACGCATGCCAGCGGCCAACTCTGCTTTACATCTCTGGTTATTAATGGTGATTCAGATATTTAGCCGTTCATCCTCACTGTCGTGATAGGGCAGCTGTACAATAATGCTATCAGTGAGATTAGAAGAAAGGAACCTTGTGCAGCACCTCCATAAGAAACACCTACACCACATAACTGAAGGCTTTTTCTCCATGCATGAAGATTGCTTCAGAAGCCAACTCTGGGTGGAGGTGGTGTATCAAGGTAAAAAGAATATGCAAACTGCGTGTTTTTGGTTTCCACATGATGAACCCAGCCTAATCGAGGTTTACCAAACTTGTCATAGGAGCATTAAGCCTGGTGCCACATGTTTGAGCAATTAAGTGCAGTAAAAGTAGCACAGGCAGCAATTATTTTCCTGGTTTTGGAAGGCCATTATGCCTGCTTATCTGGTTAAGGAAGATGTTCCATCTTTGAAGGCCTCTTCATACATGGACAGGACTTGTGGGGCAACCAGATCAGCATACTCTGTGTAGAATTCCTCGGAGTTCATGTCTGAACCTGCGGCCTGCACCACTGGTAGTGCCTTATGGCTAGTAGCATCTTGATTTGCAGGTTTCGTCTACTCATGCCATTGTTGCATTCTCCAGTTGCTGTGTTATCTGAGTTGCTGTTGTAGCAAGTCTCAAATTGTGAAATTCTTTTAAATAATGTGAGATTGTCTTTAATATACACATTATCATATTTTATTTGGCCTTTGGCATCCCTTACAGACAATGCACTATTGGGAAATGTAAAACATGTTGAGACTCACTCTTAAGTCCTACTCAAAAGGTTTGTGTACTCAGACTTCTAGAGGGTGAACAAATCTTTACCAAAAAAGCTAAATGTGTAAGGTAGGGGACTCAGTATATTCCTTCCACAAGTAGTTGGCTCAACCTGCCCTTCTTCCCTTGCATGCCTTGTTCCTTTCTTTACATTCGTAGGCAGTGGGACCAACAACAAGCTGTAGTTCTATGTTGGTGGGATCTTTCAGGAAACATGAAGTTTTATTTTATTTCTATCTCACCTAACTGCATAATATAATAAAGATAAAGGCATGGCTTCCTAGACTGCTGGGTTTGCCTAAGTTAGCTTGTTTCTAAAAAGCCTGTCCGCATAATAGCTAACCTTGATCATTACAGAATT
The DNA here is from genome assembly GCA_963921515.1 of Calotriton arnoldi. NCBI lineage: Eukaryota > Metazoa > Chordata > Amphibia > Caudata > Salamandridae > Calotriton > Calotriton arnoldi. The sequence goes on from CAWUFW010001554.1 coordinate 1,257,042, forward strand.
TATGTCCACTCTTGGCTTGGATCACAGAATATTTCCTGAAGAATCATCTCTATGACATGAGAAATCCCTGGAGAGTTGTCTGTTCTGAAATACCTAAAATCTGTATCTACTGTTGCGATCAGGGGCCATACCACTTGTTTTGATAATAGAAGTTCCAGATTCTATCATGGTTTGGCCTGGATCTAGCAAGGATTCTAGTTGTCATTTCCTGTAGCACTTCCTTACTCCTTTGCCTTTTCTCGGGTAGACCTGCCGCAAATGTCTTTCGGTTGTTCTGCGGGGACACATGGTTTTCACTTTAATTCAAAAGATGATGCAAAGTCTGGGTTTTTAATTGCAGCTTTGCCAAGTTGACATTAAACGTGCACCTCATCATACAACTTTGCAGATGCTAATAGCACATTACACTTCAGAACTTTAAAATGACCCTGGCACGTGCCCAAACCTAATGCATTGGTTATGTGCAATAGTCCTGATCTGTAGGATGAGTGCTGTCAGATTCATTGTGATGGAACCACTTGCAATACAACAACTTTGTGATAGAGACTTAACATTATAAGTCCAGTGCCCTTCAATTGTACCTGACTACTGTTTCTGTTGGCTTCTGCAGGGATACCTTGCACATTATTAGGAGAATCTTTGGGTCAGATAGTCCTCATCCATCCGAGTCCATCATTCTTTTTTCCTGATACGTTTCCGAGAGCCTCTAGAATACAAACTAGGAATGGGCTTTCTAGACAGTATGTCAACATGAGTCTGAAATCCAGTTTGATTGCACCCATGCTGCAGCCCACTGAGCAGTACATGAGTGAGGTACTTTCAGGTAACAAGCTTTTATAAAAAGTATGATAGGGATAATTATTGGAACCCAAACCCTCTAACATTACAAAGGCACACTCAAGAACACTAGGAAACTAGAGATATATTTTCAAGATGTCTTTTAAATACAAAAAATCCTATCCTAGTGCTCACAATATGTGTAGTATCTTTTATAAAGACAAACAGAACAGTAGCTGCAATCGGTATGAATAACGTGAACTGCAGAAAATATTGCAACATTAACATTTAGATGAACCCCACCCTCTTATCTTTGGCTTATTAGGCTAAACTCAGCACCAAAAAGAAAACCTAAAATAATTTTTAAACACTCTCGTTCCTGTTTTGCACATTTAAGTTACTGTTCTAATAGCATAGTCTGGTGTTCTCATCTACGCTGAAAGAAAGGCTGATAAACCCTGAGAAATTGAAGCCTGAATGTGCCTCCGGTTGATCTTCAGCAAAAGTAGGTGAATCGATTGTTCATTGCCTGTCTCATCTGATTCTCCTGGTACAAAGTTCCTCTCTATCTCTTCACAACTGTATCCATCTTACACAAATTTTCTGGTCATTGATAAATCTTTCAAAATAGCAATTAGCAGAAACAGTCCTGACACCCTTTCACTTATTTTTAGTCTATGAAACTGTGCACTTTGAATTGTAATAATCTAGAAATAAAAGGGTCTGCGTCCATGAAATTTTGTTCACAGCACGATAACTATTTTAGAACAGATAACACAACTCAAATTAAATACTATGGACATATTGGAGTAGACTTGATTAGCACAGTGCAACGAAAAGTGACATTACACAAACATGAATTCTGTATGTGTGATTCATACTTAAAAATGTTTTTATATATTACCTAAAAAGAGGGATGCCCAGAAGATAAAAAATATAATTATAACACTTCCATCTTTTAGGTGGTTCGATAACAATCCCAAACTGTAGGTGCAGTAAATGTGACAAGTCCAGGTCCTAGAGACTACATAATTATCAGAGTATGGCTTTGATGTACACTACAGAGAACTAACCTTTGCCAATCCCATTCACAAAACACACGATTCATTCTTGCTTATAAACAGTCAAAGTTTGTGGTTTTCCTAAGCTTTGAGTCTTTATCTCATTTAAGATTAATGTGGTAATGTTAGTCTCCAATAACAGTTTGTCCCTGTTCTACTCACCACACAAATGGGACCAGAGTCTGACAGTCTTCTAGAGCTTGATGGAGGCGTCGGATTTGACTGGAGATTAATGATTTAGACATTTGGGATCCTCACAAATAGGTTGATGCTGGAGGAGTTGTAGAAGTTTCTCTTTGCCTTTCCTCTAACTTCCTTCTCCCAAGAAGTCCAAGAACAGCTGAGGGTGCTTTGTCATCCTGGTGGCCCCAGCGGATCAATCTTTGACGAGGCTATTGATTAATATTCACTGCGAAGACACAAGGCTTATTGGAGCTAGCCTGCCCACTGACCGAACACCTATTCCCATTTTAAGAACAGGTGGTTCTCCAGGATTGGATCTTTCTTAAATTCACATGCTTGAATCGTTCCCAATCGTCAATGTGGGAGTCCCACAGTTAGCACACAAAGTGCCCCCATAGCTGCACAGGGGCGGCCAGGTTCAAGGTGCTATTTTGGCGTTGGGTGCCCCGTTGCTTTCAATGGGGATTTTACGCTTTCAACAAACACTGCAGGCTCGGGACGAAGATCTTCTGGAGGCGACCACTGGCTGGAGAGGTAAGTTGGGATGTCGCGGGATGCCGGGACACCGTCGGGTGCAGGTGTGTCTTTTGGCGTCAGGATTGGCTTACCGTCTCCAGTCGCGGTCATCTGAAAGAGACACGTTAGTGACAGATTCCTTACCTTAGAATATCCCCAGGCGTCAGGCTGGATCCGGAACGTTTTTGCGTAGCAGTACCCTTGCGCGTCGGTAGGCGTCGTTGTGCGGCTCCGCGTCCGTCGTCGGCATCGCCGGGATGACGTCGCGGGCAGTACTTAGACGCCGCCCCTGCGCGCTGACGTCAGTTCTTCTTTTTCCGCGCCAGTAAGCGCAGATCCGGGAAGAGCAGTGCCCTAGTCATTTTTTGACTACATTTTTGGTGATTTTTTCACTGTTTTTCTCCACGAGTCTCTCGACTCCGAAGGTGTCGGTAGGGATGCCCGGCTTCAAGCCCTGCGACGCCTGTGGTCGCATGATGTCGATCACAGACCCGCACCTAGAGTGTCTCTACTGCCTCAGCCGCGACCACGACACGAAGTCGTGCCCTGACTGCCGGGCCTTGCACCCGAAGGCTTTGCGAGAGCGGTCTCGAAAGCTCCTCGAGGTCCGGCAGTCGGCTCCGCGCCACACCAAGCCCCGGTCACGGGAGAGGTCGAGGGGCCGGTCGCGGAGTCCTCATCGGTCGTCGGAGTCCAAGTCTTCGCACTCCACCGGTAAGTCGAAGCATAAAAAGTCTAAGAAGCGTCATCGCTCCAAGGCTTCGCCTCGCCGGTCTCACGACTCGGCTGAGGCTCCTATCGGCACCGTCCCCGCCCCCGCGGCTCCGGGAGTGCCTGTGGAGCCGCCCCCGCATTACCCGTCCTTCCCGGGTTCGGGGGCGACTCTGGCCGAGATACAGGAATTCCTGTCGGCCATGGCCCGCCTCTTCGGGCCTCAAGGTCCCCCCGGTGCGCCTTCGGGCCCCGCGGGCCCTGATGGGGTTTCCCCGGCGCCGCCGGCGACTCCGGTCCCGGCGACGCCTGTCACACCAGCCTCGGTCCCGGCTCCGGCCCCAGCCTCGATCCCGGCTCCGGTGCTGCCGCAACCCCCATCGACGCCGGTTGACCTAACTACGCCTCCGCCGGCGCCGATGTCTCCGGTGCCGTTCCCGACGCCGCCCGGGGCTCCGGGCGGCGTCGTTCCCCGGTTTTCTCCGGATCCGGACATGGCGCCGGACCGGCGTCGCTCGACGCCGGCTCCGACGCCGTTGGGACTTTGGGTCCCACATGTCCCTCCTCCTTATTTTGAACCTGACTTGGAGGACGGAGATAACTGGGAGGGGTCTGATGACCCTCTCACACAGCAGTGTGAGTTTGATCAGGACTGGACTGAGGAACTTGGGGATGCCAGTGGGCTGGACACCTCTCCTGACTCTGGCATGCTGTCTCCTCCATCCGTGGCCACGGAGGAGGGAGCCAACTTTGCAACGGTGTTGCGTAGAGCAGCTGGGGCCTTAAACCTCCAGTTGCCTACAGTGGCTGTCAGGACTACCATCCTGACGGAAGTGCTTCAGCCGGCGGCTACCTCCTCGGAGCCACTGCTGCCGTTTAACGAGGCGCTTTCCGACGTTCTTTTGGGCACCTGGTCCAAGCCCACCACAGGGGCTCCTGTGGATAGGAACGTGGCCCGACGCCATCGCCCTGCTCCGGGCGACCCCCTGTTCCTCTCCCAACACCCCACCCCTGAGAGCTTGGTGGTCCAAGCCTCTGCTTCCCAAAGCGCCTTCCCTACCGCTCCCCCGGATAGGGAATCCAAACGCCTGGATCAATTTGGGAAGAAGGTCTTTTCTTCCTCCAGTGCTGGCTTGCGGTCCGTCAATACCACTTGCCTCTTGGGCCGATATTCCCACTCCTTGTGGGATTCGGTGGCGCAAGTTCTGCCCCAGTGTCCTGAGGAGGTCCAGGCACTGCTTACCCGCACCATTGCGGAGGGAAGAGATGCGGCAAAGTACACCATCAGATGTGGCCTTGATACCGCCGACTCACTAATCAGATAGCTTGCAACGACAGTGGCGCTGCGCCGTCACGCCTGGTTGAGAACCACTGGTTTCTCGGGTGATGTCCAGAGCTCTCTTATGGACATGCCCTTTGATGGAGTCTGTCTTTTTGGAACAAAGGCAGACCATGCGCTGGAGCGCTTTAAGGACTCGAGGGCTACAGCCAAGTCCCTGGGCCTTTCTGCTGCGCGCCCTCAGCAACAGTCTGCTTTTCGCCCCTTTCGTGGTCACGGTAGGGGCGCCCAGTCACGTCTGCTGCCCAGCCACCGGCCCGCGCAGCAAGCGTCTTCGCGTGGCCGAGGACGTGGCTCCCGCCGTGGCGGGTCAGGCAACCAGCGTGCGGGTCAGGCCACCAATCCCGCCCTGTCCGCGGCCTCCAAGCCCTCCTAGTCCTTCCTTTCAGGTGCACAGCACGCCAGTAGGGGGCAGGGTCCGCCATCACCTTCACCACTGGCGTGCCATCACCTCGGACAGGTGGGTCTTGGACATTGTCCGAAGGGGCTACTCCCTCCCCTTCGAGACCACCCCCCCAGCCATGCCACCTCAATTCCACCGCATGTCAGGGGATCACTTGGTGCTTCTTCAAAAGGAAGTTGCGGCCCTCTTGGCCAAGAGGGCTATCGAGCGTGTTCCGACCCCAGAAGTAGGACGTAGTTGCTACTCCCACTACTTTCTGGTCCCCAAAAAGGACAAGGAGGACATGCGTCCTATCTTGGACCTCCGGAACGTCAATCGCTTCCTCCGGAAGGAGAAGTTCAAGATGCTCACCCTAGCTCAGGTCTTGACTGCTCTCGACCCTGGAGACTGGATGGTAGCGTTGGACTTGCAGGACGCATATTTCCACATCCCCGTCCTGCCGGCCCACCGGCGTTACCTGCGGTTCACGGTAGGCCTCGAGCATTTTCAGTTCACCGTGCTCCCTTTGGCCTTACCAGCGCCCCTCGGGTGTTCACGAAAGTGATGGCGGTGGTCGCAGCCCATCTGCGCCGGGCAGGGGTTCCAGTCTTCCCCTACGACGACTGGCTGCTGAAGGCGGGCTCGTCCCAGGCAGTCGTCTCCCACCTCCAGACAACGGCCGAACTCCTGCACTCGCTGGGGTTCTCCATCAACGTGCCGAAGTCGCACCTGATTCCTTCTCCACAGCTCCTTTTCATCGGAGCAGTTCTGGACACGACGCAGTTTCGGGTTTATCCTCCCGAACGGCGAGTCCGGGATATTCAGGCTATGATTCAGATCTTTCGGCCTTTATCCTGGGTTTCGGTACGGATGACCCTGAGGCTGCTGGGCCTCATGGCCTCTTGCATCCTGCTGGTCAATCATGCCAGATGGCATATGCGGGCTCTGCAGTGGGACCTGAAGTTCCAGTGGGCGCAGCACCAGGGCAACCTGTCCGATCACGTCCAGATCTCGGAGGGGACTGCAAAACAGTTGCAGTGGTGGCTCTCGAACCGGCAATGGGTCATGGGCAGATCCCTCTCCCTTCCCCAACCAGAGCACACAGTTGTGACGGACGCGTCTCTTCTGGGATGGGGCGGTCACATGGGAGAGGCGGAGATCAGAGGCCTCTGGTCTCCGGCGGAGTCCCGGCTCCATATCAACCTTCTGGAGCTCCGGGCGATCCGACTTGCACTCAAGGCATTCCTTCCCTCTGTCAAAGGGACGGTAGTGCAGGTGTTCACAGACAACACCACCGCCATGTGGTACTGCAACAAACAAGGCGGGGTGGGGTCGTGGACCCTATGTCAGGAGGCTCTGCGCCTCTGGACATGGCTGGAACGTCAGGGCATATTCCTGATGGTTCAACACCTGGCAGGTTCCCTGAACGCCAGGGCGGATGAACTCAGCCGCAGGTGCATGATGGATCACCAATGGCGTCTTCACTCGGAGGTGGCGCAAGGTCTCTTTCAGCAGTGGGGAGAGCCTTGGTTAGATCTGTTCGCCACCGAAGAGAATGCGCAATGTCAGCAGTTCTGCGTGTTGGAATTTCCAAGGCGGCACTCACTCGGCGACGCTTTTCGTCGCGAGTGGAGTTGCGGTCTGTTGTACGCCTTTCCGCCTATACCACTTCTACCCAGAGTGTTGAAGAAGATTCGGCGCGACCGGGCCCAAGTCATCCTTGTGGCTCCGGACTGGGCTCGAAGAGTTTGGTATCCCGAGCTACTCAGTATGAGCGTCGATCCCCCGATCCGTCTGCCTCTTCGGGAGGATCTTCTGTCGCAGCAGCAGGGGACGGTCCTCCACCCGAACCTGTCCAGTCTACACCTGCTTGCGTGGAGATTGAGCGGTGTCAGTTGATTCCTTTCGACTTGCCTCCCGAAGTTTGTGATGTGATTCTGGCAGCGAGGCGTCCCTCCACTAAGGTGGTATACGCCTGCAGGTGGAACAAGTTTGTGGCATGGTGCACAGCAAAGGCTGTGAATCCCCTCTCTGCCCCTCTTTCTGAGGTTCTTCTGTTCCTTCTTTCTCTGGCCCAACAGGGTTCTGCCCTGGGTACCATCAAGGGCTATCTTTGTGCCATTTCGGCCTTCCTCAGGCTTCCTGATCAGCCCTCCCTTTTCAAGTCCCCTGTTGTTAACAGGTTTCTAAAAGGCATTACACACCTCTTCCCTCCTGTTCCGTTTGTGATGCCTCAGTGGGACTTGAACTTGGTTCTTACCTTTCTCATGTGCGCACCCTTTGAGCCTCTACATAACTGTCCTCTTCGTCTTCTGACTCTGAAGACAGCCTTTCTGGTGGCCATCACCTCCGCTCGGCGGGTGAGTGAGCTCCAGGCTCTATCATGCAAACCTCCCTTTCTGTCTGTCCATCCAGACAAGGTTGTTCTTAGGACGCGTCCGTCCTTCTTGCCAAAGGTGGTTACTGCCTTCCACATTGGGCAGGCCATCACTTTGCCCACCTTCTTTCCGCCTCCGCATCCTTCCAGAGAGGAAGAGAAGCTCCACCGTCTGGACCCAAAACGTGCGCTTTCCTTTTATATCAACCGCACACACTTCCGGGTGGATGACCAGCTCTTTGTTGGCTACGTGGGCGCCAAAAAAGGTCGGGCGGTGCACACGAGGACCATCTCCCGCTGGGTAACCTTGTGTATCAAAGCCTGCTATTCTTTGGCTAAGAAGGAGCCTCCTGTTGGGCTGCGTGCCCATTCCACCAGGGCAACGGCTGCTACCACGGCTTTAGGCCGCGGTGTTCCGCTGCAAGATATCTGTCAGGCAGCTACGTGGGCCTCGCTGCACACGTTTACCAAGCATTACTGCCTTGACAGTCGGGTCCGGAGGGACGGCTTCTTTGGCCGTTCTGTCCTCCGGGACTTCCTTGTCTGATCTTTGTTCGCAGACCCACCACCGGGGTTGGTATTGCTTGGGGTATCTATTCTAAGGTAGGAATCTGTCACTAACATGTCTCTTTCAGATGCACAAGTTACTAACTTGTGTAACGATATATCTGTAAGAGACAGTAGTTAGTGACAGATTCCTTACCACCCCACCCATCCTCCCCGTTCTGCGAACTGATTTCTAGGGTTAAGGACATCCCTTTCAGGGCCCTAGTATTTTTCAGACACCTATGTCCGCTTCTTGCATGGCTCTGCGTTCCTGGCGCGGAAAGTCGTGTACAGAACTGACGTCAGCGCGCAGGGGCGGCGTCTAAGTACTGCCCGCGACGTCATTCCGGCGATCCCGACGCCGACGACGGACGCGGAGCCGCACGACGCTGCCTACCGACGCGCAAGGGTACTGCTACGCAAAAACTTTCCGGATCCAGCCTGACGCCTGGGGATATTCTAAGGTAAGGAATCGGTCACTAACTACTGTCTCTTACAGATATATCGTTACACAAGTTAGTAACTTGTGCGGCGGGGGTTCCTCCAGAAAGGGGCTGCAGGCATTGTCAGGAGACTTGAGGTGTAGATTAGGGATCACCAGATTCTAGGTCAGGATCGCCGGGGAGACCCTCCTCTTGGTGTTGGGCCACTCGAACTTGGGCTATGGGTGTCAGGTGTAAAGTGGTGCATACTCGGGGATTTGTCCAGAGCCAGAGTCTGTTGGTGAGCAAAGCCAGTGCTCACGGGAGACAAAGTCTTGTTGGGGAAGGCAGGGCAGGTCCTCCGGATTCTGGGAGGGGGGGGGGGGCTGCTGGCTGCAGGCCACACCTGGATTCCGCTGGAGCAGGTCGAGGTCGGGACAGGCCGGTAGGGCTGGGGCCAAGTCAGTTGATGTCCTCCTTCTTCCTTCAGCACGGCTCTTCGGTCCTTCTTCTTGTTTCTTCTTGTGTGAGGAGGTAAGGTTCAGGGTTTCCCCTAAATACTAGATTTAGGTGCGGTTCAGGTAGGTACAGGTTGGAACCAATGGGTCCCTTCCTTGGGATGGGTACACCCCCTATTATGCCACCCTCCAGGTGGAGGGGGGCATAAGCCTCACTCTGGTTAGCTGGGTCCCCCCATCTTCAAGATTGCGGGGACTGAGAGTTGTGCTTCACCTCGCCTCCCCCACCTGAGAGGTGGGGTTGGCAAAGGTGGGCACACCTCTCCTCCTATCTTGGTTTTCCTGCCGGTTCTCCCGCCCAGAGTGGGGGTCAGAACTGGTGGGCGCCAGTTGCTGGGAGCAGCAAATGGCTGGGTGGACCATGCCCATCCTGGAGGAGGAGGCTTGGCACCTCTGCCCAGGATGTGCTTTGTTTCCAGACCCCGAGAGCAGGAGGCTCTCGACCCAGGGGTCCAGAAACATGTCTGGGGGTGGCAGCTGGCGAGCAGCCAGTCAGCCAGGACACTAGAGTTAGGTCGTTGTTCAGGGGTCATCTCTAAGATGCCCTCTGATTGCATTTTTCATTAAGTCCCACACAGGCATCAGTGTGGGTTTAATGTGCTCAGACGTTTGATACCAAACTTCCCAGATTCCAGTAAAGCCATATGGTGCTGTGGAGTTCGTAATGACAAACTTCCTGACCATATACTTTTTATGGCTTTACTGTACTTACAATGTCTAAGAATAGACTTAGACACTGTAGTGGTACAGGGCTCATGAACCTGTACCCTCACCAGTGGCATAGTGCACCCAGCTAGAGGGGTGGCTGACCTATGCCATAGGCAGTGGGTTGTAGGCATGGTACACAGGGATGTGTGCCATGTCGACTCTTCACTTTTCTCTTCACCAAAACACTCAGCCTGCAATGGTAGTGTGTGTGTTAAGGTACAGGACCTCTAAGGGTGGCACAATAAGTGCTGCAGCCATTAGAGGCCTTCTCTGGTCACAAGGCCCTTGGTACCCAGGGTACCTTTTACAAGGGACTTACATGTGGCCAGAGAGTTGCACATTTGGGGGTACACAGTACAGTTTTAGGGAAAGAACATATGCCCTCGGAACCTGGTTGGCAGGAACCCAGGGCACACTCAGTCAAAGAGCATCAACATCAGGCAAAATGTTGGGGGCAACCATTCAAAAAGGGGCACATTCCTACACACACACACACCACACAAAGAAGCATTGTACCAGACAATCGGACAGAAGACTGTCTTATACCACATCTCACCATATCATCTCAGAGCATTATTCCCATCTCACCACATCCTCCAGGACCAGATCACAGTAATGCATCTTGAAGGCATAAAACAACTTACTTTATTGTAAGTCCTGGATCACATGACTGTCATAGCAATATGTTGAAGCACAGCATAAAATGATTCTTAAACTGAAGCAGGTTAGCAATATGCTAGGGAAAGGAAGCGGGAAACCCTAACATGGGGCGTTCGCCATGCCCTTAAACTACACTGAACACATCCCATTCAAATGCCACATTTCTGTCTAACCCTACTCACTCAAGCTAACTTAAGCACTCCGTGTTTCCAATCATATTCACATTTTTTCAGCACATTCCACATACTGTCATGACACAAATCCTTACCAATCAATATAGCATACCACATCTGCTCACACACCATAATACCATTACCTATAAAAGCTGCATCAGAAATTGTATGCGGTTAATTTAAAAAAAGAAAATTCAAAACGAAGTAGGTAGGATATATTTCAGTTCTATACAGTCTGCCTTTTTTTGCAAAATATTGGAAGTATATACTTCAGTAAAAATCTTCGCTTTTTTTTTCGCTCACAGCTTTATGCGGCAGAGAGACCACTACTTTTCCTGATTCCATTTTGTGAAGTATTTTTTTTATCTCCGTGTGAAGGTAAAGGTTGTTATTCACTGCCAAGGTTCCCCAAGGGGGTGAACGTCCTCTCTGCAAGTACATGTTATGCTATAATCTGCTGTTTTTCCACAGCCGGTTCCTGTGCCCTGAAGAGGGGTAGCTCCCCCCTCTTTTTTGGCTGCCCTTACTACTAGTAAATACTCTGGATATTCTAGATGATCAGTGTGTACTTTTATTGCTAGTTTACTAAACCAAAACTCATTATGTGCATACATATGCACGTGTTACATACATCAAGAGAACTTGTAAGTGAAAATTGCTTCACAAATTACGATACTTAGTGTGCATGTGAATTGTAATTGACATGTTGGATTTCCTCAAGTTGAAACCAATTCTGTTTATTTCAGAGTCACTCAGCACAGGTATAAGATTACTGTTGCCCCATGTCCCCGCTGTCCTACAGTACCTCAGCAAAAGCATGTTAAACGCTGAAAAGATGAAAAAGAAAAAATTTAAAGCGCAAGTTAGCAAGGAGCTGAACATCCTATCAAAGTAAGTATTGACTTTATATGTATTTCATGTTTATTTGTATATTTATTTCAGATTTATTTGTCTAACATTCATAATTTTGCATGTATGAAAACATTTGTTCCTAGGAAAAGGAACAGCAGAAATTTGGTATTGGGTAGGGAGGCTGCCAAGTTAGCGGTTTGTAATTATGCATCCTTACCACTTGGCAGCATTGTAGACATGACGTGCACAGCGCTCTTCTGTATGCTACATAAATGAGGACAAATGTTAACTGGAAACAGTGGCAGTTATTCTAAAATGGCCAGTAGTTGTCATAACATGATATTTCAAACCATCCAATACAAAGCTGATACAAGAGGCCTAGACCACAAAACCCTGTCAATCTTAAAGTTCTGCAAGCAAGTCAAGTTAGGTCATTAGTGTTGTTGTTTGTTGGAATCCCTTTTAACAACCAGCAGTGAAATTTAGAATAAAGATCAGGCTAAAGTCTAAATTCTTGAATCTAGATAACTTAAGGAACGTAAGGATCTTGGAGCAGAGCACAAAATAATCCTAAACCTAATGCAACAGAGCAACGTCCCTAGGTCTAGAAGGAACAACTTATTTAGAAGGCATTTACTGCCAACGGATTGCTCAGGATAGAACCCGCAGAGGAAATGCTCAGATACAACTTTCATTAAAGTGAATTGTTTTGGTTCAAGTTTATAGATTATAAAGGCTACAGCAGTTCCCCACTTCTGTGTACATGGCCAGTGGTCTTCAGAGATAGGGGTGAAAAAAAAGTACCATTGTTGCTCATTGTAAAGAATTCTTTTTAAGGAAGATGATGCCATTACCAATCATGATGCCAAGTTGGTCATTTAAAAGCCTTTTTTTTCTTAAATTCCCAGAGACCAAAATAAACAAAAAACTATCAGTTCAATCCTTTTCCCTATCGTCTCCCAACAGCTGGTGCGGCAGATACGGGGCTCAGCTAGAGGGAGAATGACTTCGCTATGGTAGCTAGCTATAGCCCTCCCTGGAGGGGAAAAAATGACCCAGCATTAATTTTCATGGTCTAAGTTTATGCATGGTTAATCTATTCCACTCCCCTCTTACTCTCCACTGATATTAATCTTTTTTGCTCTCCTCTGTCTTGGGATTGGTTAGACAAGTAGATCCACCTCTGAGTGCCCATTTTATGGGAAAAAGCAGATTGTGGCGTGGTTAACTGATATCTGATAAGCATCTCCTCCATTGTAATGAGTGTGGTTGGCTTCTCCAAAGCGCTGCTGCCTATCTCTTGCTCACTGCTGCCCCTTTCTACACATTACTACTGTTGTTCCCTGTATCTATTTTTGCCTGTGATCATTTCTTGCATGTTGACTTATGTTGGCCAGCTGTGTTAGCACAGTGTGTAAAGTCAACAGAGGAACTTTCTGGGTTCCCAGGTAATAAGGTCAGCTCATGTTTGAATGCTTTAGTCTCGAGTCTGCAGTAAAGGCAGAGGGAAGAGGGATTGGAATCTGAAAGAGACACGTTAGTGACAGATTCCTTACCTTAGAATATCCCCAGGCGTCAGGCTGGATCCGGAAAGTTTTGCGTAGCAGTACCCCTGCGCGTCGGTAGGCGGCGTTGTGCGGCTCCGCGTCCATCGTCGGCGTCGTGATCGTTGGGATGAGGTCGCGGCCAGTACTTAGACGCCGCCCATGCGCGCTGGCGTCAGTTCTTTCTTTTTCCGCGCCAGTAAGCGCAGATCCGGATTGAGCAGTGCCCCAGTCATTTTTTGACTGAGTATTTTTGAGACTTTTTGTCCAAGTTTTTCGAGTCGCTTCGACTCCAAGGTGACAGTAGGGATGCCCGGCTTCAAGCCATGCGAGGTCTGTAATCGCATGATGTCGATTACGGATCCGCACCGGGAGTGTCTCTTCTGCCCGGGCGCGGCCACGGCCCCGCGTCGTGCCCCGAGTGTCGGTCCCTCGCCCGAAGGCTTTGCGAGAGTGGTCTCGAAAGCTTCTCGAGGCCCGGCACTCGGCTCCGCGCCGCTCGAGGTCCCGGGAGAGGTCGAGGGGCCGGTCGCAGAGCCGTCGTCATTAGTCGGGGTCGAAGTCTTCGTCTTCAGGTAAGGCGAGGCACAAGAGGTCTAAGAAGCGTCGCTCTAAGACCTCCCCTCGCCGGTCTCTCGACTCGGCTGAGCGTCCTGTTGGTACCGCCCCCGCGGCTCCGGGAGTGCCCGTTGAGCCGACGCCGGTCTACCCGCCTGTTCCGGGTCCGACGTCGACTCCGGCCAACATCCAGAACTTCTTGTCGGCCATGGCTCGCATCTTCGGGCCTAAGGGTTACCCCGGTGTGCCTTCAGGCCCCGCGGTCCCCAGTGGGGGTCCTCCTTCGGCACCACCGGCGGCTCCGGCCCCGGTGTCTCCGGCTGCTCCGGCGCCGCAGGACCCCCTCGGATCCAGGCCTGGATCCCGGTCGACGCCGGTTGACCTGACGACTCCTCCACCGGCGCCGACCTCCCCGGTACCGTTCACGGCACCGTCCGAGGTCCCGGGCGACGCCATCCCCACGTTCTCCCCGGAACCGGACACGGAGCCGGATCGACGTCGGCCGACGCCAATGGGACCTTTCTTCCCTCATGTCCGCCCTCCATACTTTTCACCTGTTTTGGAGGACGAGGAGGACTGGGAGGGGTCGGAAGACCTTCTCACAGCCCAATGTGAGCCTTATCAGGACTGGGCAGAGGAACTGGGTGATGCCAGTGGCCTGGACACCTCTCCAGACCTTGGCATGCTGTCTCCTCCTTCCGTGGCTACGGAGGAGGGAGCAAGTTATTCAACGGTGTTGCGTAGGGCGGCCGCGGCCTTGCGCCTCGAGCTCCCTACAGTGGCTGTCAGGACTAACCTCCTGACGGAAGTGCTTCAGCCGGCAGCTACCTCTTCGGAGCCACTGCTGCTGTTCAACGACGCACTTTCTGACGTTCTTTTGGGCACCTAGTCCAGGCCCACCACAGGGGCTCCTGTGGACAGGAACGTAGCCCGACGCCATCGCCCGGCCCCGGGCGACCCCTTGTTCCTCTCCCAACACCCCACCCCCGAGAGCTTGGTTGTTCAAGCCTCTACCTCTCAGAGCGCCTTCCCTACGGCTCCGCCGGACAGGGAATCCAAAAAGCTGGAACAATTTGGGAAGAAGATTTTTTCTTCCTCCAGTGTTGGCTTGCGGTCCGTGAACACCGCTTGCCTTTTGGGCCGTTATTCCCACTCTCTGTGGGATTCGGTGGCGCAAGTGCTGCCTAAGTGTCCTGAGGAGGTCCAGACACTACTCACCCGTGTTATTTCAGACGGGAGCGACGCGGCGAAGTTCACCATTCGATGTGGCCTAGACACCGCTGACTCGCTGGGCAGATCGCTTGCTACGACAGTGGCGCTGCGCCGTCACGCCTGGCTAAGGACCACTGGTTTCTCGGGCGATGTCCAAAACACCCTTATGCACATGCCCTTCGATGGTATCCGCCTTTTTGGCAATAAGGCAGACAGCGCGCTGGAGCGCTTTAAGGACTCGCAGGCTACGGCCAAGTCCTTGAGCCTCTCCGCCTCTCACCCTCCGCAGCAGTCTGCTTTTCACCCCTTTCGTGGCCACGGAAGGGGCGCCCAGTCACGTCCATTGCCCAGCCACTGGCCCGCGCAGCAAGCGCCTTCGCGTGGCCGAGGACGTGGCTCCCGCCGAGGCGGGTCGGGTAACCAGCGTGCGGGTCAGGCCACCACCTCCGCCCCGTCCGCGGCCTCCAAGCCCTCCTAGTCCATCCTTTCAGGTCCACAGCATGCCAGTGGGGGGCAGGGTCCGCCATCACCTTCCCCACAGGCGTACCATCACATCGGACAGGTGGGTCTTAGACATTGTCCGAAGGGGCTACTCCCTCCCCTTCGAGAC
This sequence comes from Calotriton arnoldi, assembly GCA_963921515.1. Taxonomy (NCBI): domain Eukaryota; kingdom Metazoa; phylum Chordata; class Amphibia; order Caudata; family Salamandridae; genus Calotriton; species Calotriton arnoldi. The sequence goes on from CAWUFW010001554.1 coordinate 1,272,191, forward strand.
TACCCCCCCAGCCATGCCACCTCAATGCCACCGCATGTCGGGGGATCATTTGGTGCTTCTCCGAAAGGAAGTTGTGGCCCTCTTGGCCAAGGGGGCCATCGAACGCGTTCCGACCCCAGAAGTAGGGCGTGGTTGTTATTCCCACTACTTTCTGGTGCCCAAAAGGGACAAGGAGGACATGCGTCTTATCTTGGACCTCCGGAACGTCAATCGCTTCCTCCGGAAGGAGAAATTCAAGATGCTCACCCTAGCTCAGGTCTTGACTGCCCTCGACCCTGGAGACTGGATGGTAGCGTTGGACTTGCAGGACGCATATTTTCACATCCCCGTCCTGCCGGCGTTACCTGCGGTTCACGGTAGGCCTCGAGCACTTTCAGTTCACCGTGCTCCCCTTTGGCCTTACCAGCGCCCCTCGGGTGTTCACGAAAGTCATCTGCGCCGGGCAGGGGTTCTAGTCTTCCCCTACCTCGACGACTGGTTGCTGAAGGCGGGCTCGTCCCAGGCAGTCGTCTCCCACCTCCAGACTACGGCCGGACTCCTGCACTCGCTGGGGTTCTCCATCAACGTGCCGAAGTCGCACCTGATTCCTTCTCCACAGCTCCTTTTCATCGGAGCAGTTCTGGACACAACGCAGTTTCGGGCCTATCCTCCCGAACGGAGAGTCCAGGATATTCAGGCTATGATTCACTGTTCACCCACACTACACTTTATTTTAAATTGTTTTCTTGGTCCTGAAGAAGCGCCACGGATCTGTTTGGACCACATAGGCGCGAAACATGTCGACCTCTTTAGTTACCCAGGGCCCATTGAGCCTATATAGGTAACGCTTGACCTACGGGTTTTTTAGTCTGTCAAGGGTGCCCCTCTTTATTAAAAACTTTACTTTGGGTAACCCTTAGACAGTTTTAGATTCACTCTGCACGCAACACTGCACCCTTTTAAAGGACCCACACCACACACCCGCATGCACCATACAGCGTTTTGTCTCAAAAGATCTCCGCTAAAGTGACCCTTCGGGGGACCCGTAGGGCATTGCAGCGCCGGCCCGACGAGGAGCAAAACGCCCAATGATGAAGCATGACAACCTTCGGGGTGTGTGAGGGCATTAGGAGACAAGGCTTGCTCTTTCCTCTCACACGTGGGCCTCAAAAAGCCTAGGATCACTTATACCTCTACTTTACTCTTTATCGAGTGGGTGACTACCTGTACCCCTCATCTGATACAGTGCCCCCTGTTTTGATTAAGACGGTTTACGTTAGGAGCACAGGCACTGGACCTTAATTGGCTCCTGGTCCCCCCCTCTCTTTATATAGATACATTCATAGCACGGCGGCACAGCCGAGGGACCCTATTATATTACCTTTCTACTTTTCTCCTTTCACTCCAAGTACGAGACATGACTACTTCCACCATGGGTGAGAACCTAGGACTCGGATTCGGCGAAGACGTCGTGGCTGAGATCCTGAGAACCCCCTCACTACTGGATAGCGAGGGTAATATGGCAAGCGTATCCATGCAAGGCGATTGGAATTCACTGGCATCCTTGAAGAAACTACAGGTCAAAATCGCCATGCATGCACCATCATGACGGAATACCTAAGAGCAAACGCTGCACCGAATGGCCTAATAATACGGACGGCCCCCAGAATCTTCCTGGACGATCTAGTCTTCAGACGGGAATGGAGCCAGATCGCGTGGAAGTGTACCCGCGACTGGCTGATCCTGATTATTGGCACGGCCAAACGCCTCTCTGAGGCACTTATCATTAGAATTAACATTGCAGAAAACGGGCTGAAGACGGGCATTAGCATCTCCGCTTACAAAACACGTCTAGCAGAGATTAATGCAGAGATGACAGACCATCGGGATTACCTTCAACAGAAGGTGTCGAAACTGCAGAAAGCCATCAAAAAATTAGACAGAGAAAAAATATATCCCTATACGAAGGACGACTACAAACCATCAGAGAGCGATGCATCATCGGATGATGGATCATCCTCATCAGTGAACTCAGGGCGCTCCACAAATAGCAACTCGAGTAACAGCAGCTGGGGAAGGAACACAACCAAACCTGGACTCCTCCCACCGCCAATGATGCCACCTATGTATGGGTACCCTCACCAACCCTTTCCACCACAAGGCCCCATGTGGTATCCAGCACTTCCTGGACCATACCAGGGATTCCAGCAACCCTTTTTCCAAAATGCGCCACCTCCTTTTCAGAACAGAGGCAGGGGGCGAGGCAGAGGAAGAAGAAGAGGGCAAAAGCAGGTGCAATGGCAAGATCCGGAGGCACAGCAGAGAACAACGAGGAGCACGACATACCCAAGACCTTGATTGTGAACTTATCGGGGAGACAGTTCAACACAGATGAAACCACTGTTCTTGAGATGGGCCTTGGGTATGTACCCACCCCCAAAGAAGATAATCTTCGCATGAATGAAGAACTCCACCAACTGTTACGCAAGATAGGACTCAAATCCTTTTTCTGCAACAACCCTGCACCAGAACGTCAAGATACAGGACTGAGGCCTCCCTCCAGATTTACTCCCTTGGCAGGGATGGTCCCCAGCGAGGTGATAACCTTCGAGAAAGCTGTCCTCAAGGAGGCTAATTGCCTTACTGGAAAACCTACTTATGACAACATGCCTAAGAAACTACGTAACGCAGTTCACTCACTTACAGATGATGAGACCATCATCATCAAACCTGCGGACAAGGGGGGCGCTACGGTCATCCTCAAAGTAGAGGACTACGAAAAGGAGTGCTCAAGACAACTTAGCACCCTTGAATACTACAAGAAACTAGAGACAGATCCCACAGATCGATTACTCTCACAGATACGGATTCTGGTGAATGAAGCAGCCAACGAGGGTTGGATCTCACCCCAGGAGGTGGCATTCCTGGTTAATGGGGACCCCAGGATGCCGTATTTCTATCTTTTACCTAAGATTCATAAAAGGATAGTTCCCCCACCGGGACGCCCGATTGTGTCCGGCATAGGTTCCTTGCTGGAACCACTGAGCAAGTTCAGCGACTATTTTTTACGCCCACTTGTCCAGGCCACCCCAGCATACCTTAAGGACACACGAGACGTCCTAAATTTAATACAGGAGATCAATAACAACAACACTGAGAGCATCAACCTTCTCCTCACCCTGGATGTGGAGGCCCTGTATACAAACATTCCCCAAGATGCAACCATCGAAGTAGTGGGGCAACTACTTCAAGAAACCAATCTCCCGACCAACACACCGGCGGAATTCATCACGGAGCTCATCACAATGGCATTGAAAAATAATTTCTTCATGTACAAAACCACCATCTATCACCAGGTACAAGGGACCAGCATGGGAAGCACTTTTGCGCCGAGCCTGGCGGGATTGTACATGGCACATTTTGAAGCAATTAACATCTTCACGGACAACAACCCCTTCAAAGAGAACCTGATCACCTGGAAGAGATACATCGATGATGTGCTCATCCTTTGGAGTGGAGATGTGGACACCAGTCACAAATTCCATGAATGGGTAAACAACTTGAACCCCCATCTACGCTTCACCAAAACAGCCAGTGACAAGGAGATCCCATTCTTGGACCTTCTGATCACCCTAGAGGAAGGACAACTACATACAGCCACCTACAAAAAAGCAACAGACCGTAACAGCCTCCTTAGTTTCAAGAGTCACCACCCCAAGGCCCTGAGAGATAATCTACCCTACGGCCAATTTCTGAGGATACGCCGCAACTGCAGCAATATCCAGGAATATGATACCCAAGCAAGCTGTCTGGCAAGAAACCTCCAGGACAGGGACTACCCAGAGGAGGGGTCAACAGGTCTAGGAAATGAGCCAGAAACAATAATCGACAGGCACTTCTGGAGACCAAGGAAAAAGAGCCTGATAATATCATTACATGTGTAACAACCTTCACACCCATATCTAACAAAATTAAGAACATCGTAAACCGCAATTGGAAGATCCTGAACACTGGCACCCTGAATATGGAACGACCACGTTTTGCGTTCAAAAGGACCACGAATCTACGGGACCAACTGATCAACACCAGACCACGAGTCAAGAAAAACTCCCAGGAGACAACTTTGTGGGATCTTCCTCCAGTGAAAGGCCATTTCCCATGCGGTACATGCAGTGTATGCCCATTCACACGGCATACCAAAACCCTCAAACTGGGTGACTTTACATGGGAACAGCATAGACACACGAACTGTAACACCAAGAATTGTGTCTACCTGATTACCTGCCCATGTACACTGAGATACATAGGGATGACCACCCGGCCCGTCAAAATTAGGATCAGCGAACACAGAATTACGATCAGACGGGGCCGGACGGCGACGAGATTGACGAACCACTACATTGACAAAGGGCATTCCTGTGACTAAATACAATGGACAATATTGGAGACCAACCAGATGTGGAACAATACATCCCTACTCCGTCGAGAACAACGTTGGGTACATCGTCTGCAGACACATGAACACGGTCTGAATGATGAGATACCCTGGGCAGAACTTTGAACTTATATGCCCATTGACAGTACAAGTCCAGAAACACATGACTCCCCTTGTTTATTATACTGGTATAATAATCAATAACCAATATCATCCCCATCTGTTTAACAAACTTGAGGCCAAGAAAATGGGGTGATATCTATATATCTGAACCACTTATACCACATCTTATTAATTCACCTCCGTCTAACAACTGTTCCCCGCCACTCCTCCGCATTTGGATATAGGGGTGTGGTATTGGAACCTCTATGACAAACAGGTCCATAAACATAGTGTCATAATTGATAACCCTCCACCAACATGAGAGCTTATATAGATGGCTATCATCGGCCCCCTAATAATGACCAGTATACAGTATACATATATTTTCTGAGTAACCCCTGGAACACGATCAAACCAGATTCATCTTTGTTCCCTCTGCGAACGCATTAGCAAACACACTCATGAACGCACTACTACTGATTGTGCCGACAGGGTGACCAAATCACAGCGCACACATTTTCTCTTTATTTTTGGACCACGATCAAACTATTTTCATGAGTGCTGTTACCAATGGTGTGTTATTGTGGCTACAACTGAGGAGGGCGATCAAACCCCGATAAGAGTCACCTTGTTAGGCATGCCACCGAGCATGCTAGTGAAATATTGAGGCACAGCCTGGTGATATTATCATTGGGTTTTTGAACAGGAGTTTGTTGGGACATACGGGTGACTTCTTGAGGGTCTGTGGGACCACATACGCCAGGGCTTCTCTGCCTCCATGACGTGTGTGGTATCCTCCTGTCACTCGGAGTTGGAACCCCGCATCCCAGCCACTCTTGAAAAGGCACTTTATTATTCAAGTCTAGCTCGTACTTAGTTATTTCTATCTTTGCGTAAACTGAGGACAAGCTCTGGGGAAACATCGATATTCCCTACCTAGAGCTGTAACGCAATTTCTTTTCTCTTTTTCTTTCTTGCCTAGGTGGTATCCTGGAGCGGCTAAAATCTAACTAATTGTTGCAGTTAGACTACAGGATACATTGTTACTGTGTATGCCCGGATACCCACTGAGGGTATTAACCCTTGTTTCACTGTTCACCCACACTACACTTTATTTTAAATTGTTTTCTTGGTCCTGAAGAAGCGCCACGGATCTGTTTGGACCACATAGGCGCGAAACATGTCGACCTCTTTAGTTACCCAGGGCCCATTGAGCCTATATAGGTAACGCTTGACCTACGGGTTTTTTAGTCTGTCAAGGGTGCCCCTCTTTATTAAAAACTTTTCTTTGGGTAGCCCTTAGACAGTTTTAGATTCACTCTGCACGCACCACTGCACCCTTTTAAAGGACCCACACCACACACCCGCATACACCATACGGCGTTTTGTCTCAAAAGATCTCCGCTAAAGTGACCCTTCGGGGGACCCGTAGGGCATTGCAGCGCCGGCCCGACGAGGAGCGAAACGCCCAATGATGAAGCATGACATCCTTCGGGGTGTGTGAGGGCATTAGGAGACAAGGCTTGCTCTTTCCTCTCACACGTGGGCCTCAAAAAGCCTAGGATCACTTATACCTCTACTTTACTCTTTATCGAGTGGGTGACTACCTGTACCCCTCATCTGGAACAGTGCCCCCTGTTTTGATTAATATGATTCCGATCTTTCAGCCTCTATCCTGGGTTTCGGTACGGATGACCTGAGGCTGCTGGGCCTCATGGCCTACTGCATCCTGCTGGTTGATCATGCCAGATGGCATATGCGGGCTCTGCAGTGGGACCTGAAGTTCCAGTGCGCGCAGCATCAGGGGAACCTGTCCGATTACGTCCAGATCTCGGAGGGAACTGCACGGCAGTTGCAGTGGTGGCTCTCGAACCGGCAATGGGTCACGGGCAGATCCCTCTCCCTTCCCCAGCCAGAGCACACAGTTGTGACGGATGCGTCCCTTCTGGGATGGGGCGGTCACATGGGAGAGGCGGAGATCAGAGTCCTCTGGTCTCCGGCGGAGTCCCGGCTCCATATCAACCTTCTGGAGCTCCGGGCGATCCGACTTGCACTGAAGGCATTCCTTCCCTCTGTCAAGGGGAAGGTAGTGCAGGTGTTCACAGACAACACCACCGCCATGTGGTACTGCAACAAACAAGGCGGGGTGGGGTCGTGGACCCTATGTCAGGAGGCTCTGCGTCTCTGGACATGGCTGGAACATCAGGGCATATCCCTGATGGTTCAACACCTGGCAGGTTCTCTGAACGCCAGGTCGGACGAACTCAGCCGCAGGTGCATGATGGATCACGAATGGCGTCTTCACTCGGAGGTGGCGCAAGGATTCTTTCTACAGTGGGGAGAGCCTTGGTTAGATCTATTCGCCACCGAAGAGAACGCGCAATGTCATCAGTTCTGCGCGTTGGAATTTCCAAGGCGGCACTCGCTCGGCAACGCTTTTCATCGCGAGTGGAGTTGCGGTCTGTTGTACGCCTTTCCGCCTATACCACTTCTGCCCAGAGTGTTGAAGAAGATTCGGCGCGACCGGGCCCAAGTCATCCTTGTGGCTCCGGACTGGGCTCGAAGAGTTTGGTATCCCGAGCTACTCAGTATGAGCATCGATCCCCGATCCGTCTGCCTCTTCGGGAGGATCTTCTGTCGCAGCAGCAGGGGACGGTCCTCCACCCGAACCTGTCCAGTCTCCACCTCCTTGCATGGAGATTGAGCGGCGGCAGTTGATTCCTTTCGACTTGCCTCCCGAAGTTTGTGATGTGATTCTGGCAGCCAGGCGTCCCTCCACTAAGGTGGTATACGCCTGCAGGTGGAACAAGTTTGTGGCATGGTGCACAGCAAAGGCTGTGAATCCCCTTTCTGCCCCTCTTTCTGAGGTTGTTCTGTTCCTTCTTTCTCTGGCCCAACAGGGTTCTGCCCTGGGTACCATCAAGGGCTATCTTTGTGCAATCTCGGCCTTCCTCAGGCTTCCTGATCAGCCCTCCCTTTTCAAGTCCCCTGTTGTTAACAGGTTTCTTAAAGGCATTACACACCTCTTCCCTCCTGTTCCGTTTCTAATGCCTCAGTGGGACTTGAACTTGGTTCTTACCTTTTTAATGTGCGCTCCCTTTGAGCCTCTACATAACTGTCCTCTTCGTCTTCTCACTCTGAAGACAGCCTTTCTGGTGGCTATCACCTCCGCTCGGCGGGTGAGTGAGCTCCAGGCTCTTTCTTGCAAGCCCCCCTTTCTGTCTGTCCATCCAGACAAGGTTGTTCTTAGGACGCGTCCGTCCTTGCCAAAGGTGGTTACTGCTTTTCACATTGGGCAGACCATCACTTTGCCCACCTTCTTTCCGCCTCCGCATCCTTCTAGAGAGGAAGAGAGGCTCCACCGTCTGGACCCAAAACGTGCGATTTCATTTTATCTAAACCGCACACAGCAGTTCCGGGTGGACGACCAGCTCTTTGTTGGCTACGTGGGCGCCAAAAAAGGTCGGGCGGTACACAAGCGGACCATCTCCCGCTGGGTCGTCTTGTGTATCAAGGCCTGCTATTCTTTGGCTAAGAAGGAGCCCCCTGTTGGGCTACGTGCCCATTCCACCAGGGCGACAGCCGCCACCACGGCTTTGGGACGTGGTGTCCCATTGCAGGACATTTGTCAGGCAGCTACGTGGGCCTCGCTGCACACGTTTACCAAGCATTACTGCCTTGACAGCCAATTCCGGATAGACGGCTTCTTTGGCCGTTCTGTTCTCCGAGACTTCCTCGTCTGATCTTTGTTCGCAGACCCACCACCGGGGTTGGTATTGCTGGGGTATCTATTCTAAGGTAAGGAATCTGTCACTAACGTGTCTCTTTCAGATGCACAAGTTACTAACTTGTGTAACGATATATCTGTAAGAGACAGTAGTTAGTGACAGATTCCTTACCGCCCCACCCATCCTCCCCGTTCTGCAAACTGATTTCTAGGGTTAAGGACATCCCTTTCAGGGCCCTAGTTTTCAGACACCAGTGTCAGTTTCTTGCATGGCTCTGCGTTTCTGGCGTGGAAAGTCGTGTACAGAACTGACGCCAGCGCGCATGGGCGGCGTCTAAGTACTGGCCGCGACGTCATCCCGGCGATCACAATGCCGACGACGACGCCTACCGATGCGCAGGGGTACTGCTACGCAAAACTTTCCGCATCCAGCCTGACGCCTGGGGATATTCTAAGGTAAGGAATCTGTCACTAACTACTGTCTCTTACAGATATATCGTTACACAAGTTAGTAACTTGTGCTTCAGTGTACAACAATTTTCTAGCTAATATATTTTTGTATAATTGTTTGAGGACTTTCTTCCAAAGTTCCCTTTGGCTTGAGGACACACAAAACTCATCAATTTTAGTTCATTATTGTGAGAAATTAAAAGGGGATTGAGACTCCTTTTCAGTACTCTCACTTTTTAGCAAAGTAATTATTTTGTTCAGTTTTTAAACATTAGCTTATATTCTTCACTTGAAGTTATTTAGCGTGCAGTCTTTTTTAACAAAATGGTTTAATTACAGTTTCCATTTTGTCATTTTACTCCATTGTGCGTTTTCACTTATTTTTCATCAATACAACGCCACCTAATTTCTTTTTGATAAAATATTATTGTAGAGCCCCAAACTTTTATCCGTGCATCCTGACTCCATCCTCTGTATTAGACCTTTTACAATGCTTCATCAGCTTTCATAGCTTAAAGAAAATTCAATTAATAATAAGTAAGATATTCACAGGATTGCTGTGCTTTGTCATTTACAAAAAAAACTCTAGTCTTATAATTCAAACGCAGCATTTCGTACTTTTATTTGACCAAATTTACCCATTTATGTCAATGGTGCTTTTATTCAAGCAGGAACTGGTCCAAAGCAAATAATACATCCATTGGTAAATGAGTATGTGTAGATAGTGTCATTTCAGTGTCTTATACCCTAAAGCTGATCCTCAGTGTATTCTTCCGTTCCCCTTTCCAAATGCCATTGGTTAGTTTTTCCATTGACATTTGCCGATAGTATGTTATACTCTAGACTGTCTTCCTTGCTCTGAAAAGTTTTTTGGTTCATCCTCCCCAAAACTGCTGATGTCTGTCATAGACATTCAACCTCGCCTTTCTTGCCTTTATCTGTTTGTTGTTAGCACGTTGATTTCCCGATTTACTTACTTTCTGAATATATACCCCCTAGTCTAGCTTTTATTATTCCAAATGATGATGGATTTTTAAGCAGTTCAATAACAATTGCACACCTTACAGGAAGTTTAAACACCCCTTATTGGAATGGCACGGTCTGCCCAATCAAGCTATACAGAATAAAAACCAAAGTGATCTGACTGTCATAATAACCATTACACCGAACACAGATTTACATTGCATATCAATTACACAAATATGAGGAGAATTTGAAATGTACCACTGCACCTCTGTGTTGTCTGATGTCCGTTGATTCAAGTTTAATCCCCAATATCTTTGCTGAATTAACCTGTCAATTTCACCGCTTCCGTTTGAATACTTGGGATATTTTTCATATAATAAACAGATCTATTGTGTAAGTATGAGTGATCGGAGAGGGAAGAGGGGTAGAAGTGAGTAAAAATATTTTTGGGGGGAGTAAGGGGATGCTCTGCATCATAATTAATTTTATCGATTATTGCTCATGTGTGATCAGAATGTCCCAGCATGATTCATCCTTAACTGCTGAGCAATTAGTAACTCAGTGAGCTGCTTCTGAACAGTGAGCCATCTTCACCCTTGTTTCACTGTGGCCTGATGACCATGCATTAAAGATAACACCATAGCTGCCTCACTTTTATAGCAACATGCTTATACCAGAATTTGATATAACCGTAGTGCTGATCTAGACATGCCCATGTTGTTTGCTGTTGTTTGCATTCACGTAGTCATAAATCATTTTCATAGCATTGTGACACATAGGAAAGTGGAAATGTGTATTGGTGTTTGATTGTGATAGATTAGTAGACACTATGATCAGCATTTAGTTTATTAGGGGATGGTGTGAAGGTATATTTCGTTCCACTTTGAGAAATCTTTATCTATAGTCATATGTTCATGGTTCAGTATCCTAAAAGGATTTCCACATTAGCTAAAGTGTTCTCTGTATATGTGTTGCAATCCAAGTCTGTCGTATGATGTGTCTATGAAGGAATGGTGCATTTAAGCTAGATTTATTGGAATGCTTATGTGTTGTATGTTAAGACAGTGTGTGGTATCTGCTGTTTTTGCTGAATTTAGAAAACTATATGGCCAAATTGCAGTGTTCTGTGCATGAATGTGTCAAGGTTCTGTCTAAGGTGTGCTGTTTGAAGCCTGTTTGAAGGTTTATGTGTTTGTGGAATGATGGTGCATGATAATATTTTTTAGTCAAAAATGCTATTGCAAATCCAGCGAAACCCTTATTTAAGGGTATTGGACATATGTTGGGTTTGTGTTGTATTAGCTTTTTGTGTGCTGATTGTTTATGCAGTGTGTCTTTGGTTACAGTGACGTGAGCATCCTAAATCTGACTTTCTCCAAGTTCAAAAAGCAGAGCCAGCAGGAGGGTGACCGGTATGGTCACTACATCAGGCTTCTTTTTCTGACCCACTGCTGGCCTGCCCTGTGCCATTGCCCCAGCGAAGGTAGTTTGCTTATTTAATTTGGATTTCTGCAGCAAGTACTATGTGCACCTATCCTGCCTCTACTGCTCATACATAAAGATTGTTTCAGTGTATTTGAATAGGCACCACAAAGGCGTCCGAGGGCTGGGCGTGGCTTGTACAATCATTGTAGTTTAGGCAGCATGACCAGCAATGATTGTCCAGCCCTGAAGTGAGAGCAACCTTTGAGCCTTGATGTCCAACACTGTAACTTTACATAAAACACATATCTGAAAGAGACACGTTAGTGACAGATTCCTTACCTTAGAATATCCCCAGGCGTCAGGCTGGATCCGGAAAGTTTTTGCGTAGCAGTACCCTTGCGCGTCGGTAGGCGGCGTCGTGCGGCTCCGCGTCCGTCGTCTGGATCGCCGGGATGACGTCGCGGGCAGTACTTAGACGCCGCCCCTGCGCGCTGACGTCAGTTCTTCTTTTTTCCGCGCCAGTAAGCGCAGATCCGGAAAGAGCAGTGCCCTAGTCATTTTTTGACTAAATTTTTGGTGATTTTTTCACTGTTTTTCTCAACGAGTCTCTCGACTCCGAAGGTGTCGGTAGGGATGCCCGGCTTCAAGCCCTGCGATGCCTGTGGTCGTATGATGTCGATCACAGACCCGCACCTAGAGTGTCTCTACTGCCTCGGCCGCGACCACGACACGAAGTCGTGCCCCGACTGCCGGGCCTTGCACCCGAAGGCTTTGCGAGAGCGGTCTCGAAAGCTCCTCGAGGTCCGGCAGTCGGCTCCGCGCCACACCAAGCCCCGGTCACGTGAGAGGTCGAGGGGCCGGTCGCGGAGTCCTCATCGGTCGTCGGGGTCCAAGTCTTCGCACTCCTCCGGTAAGTCGAAGCACAAAAGTCTAAGAAGCGTCATCGCTCGACGACTTCGCCTCGCCGGTCTCGCGACTCGGCTGAGGCTCCTGTCGGCACCGTCCCCGCGGCTCCGGGAGTGCCTGTGGAGCCGCCCCGCATTACCCGTCCTTCCCGGGTTCGGGGCGACTCCGGCCGAGATACAGGAATTCCTGTCGGCCATGGCCCTCCTCTTCGGGCCTCAAGGTCCCCCCGGTGCGCCTTCGGGCCCCGCGGGCCCTGATGGGGTTTCCCCGGCGGCGCCGACGACTCCGGTCCCGGCGCCGCCTGTCACACCAGCCTCGGTCCCGGCCCCGGCTTCGGCCTCGATCCCGGCTCCGGTGCTGCCGCAACCCCCATCGACGCCGGTTGACCTAACCACACCTCCGCCGGCGCCGATGTCTCCGGTGCCGTTTCCGACACCGCCCGGGGCTCCGGGCGGCGTTGTTCCCCGGTTCTCTCCGGATCCGGACACGGTGCTGGACCAGCGTCGCTCGACGCCGGCTCCGACGAGACCTTGGGTCCCGCGTGTCCCTCCTTCTCCTTATTTTGAACCTGAGGAGGACGAAGAGAACTGGGAGGGGTCAGATGACCCTCTCACACAGCAGTGTGAGTACGAACAGGACTGGGCTGAGGAACTTGGGGATGCCAGTGGTCTGGACACCTCCCCTGACTCTGGCATGCTGTCTCCTCCTTCCGTGGCAACGGAGGAGGGAGCAAATTTTGCAACGGTGTTGCGTAGAGCAGCTGGGGCCTTACACCTCCAATTGCCTACAGTGGCTGTCAGGACTAACCTCCTGACTGAAGTGCTTCAGCCGGCGGCTACCTCCTCGGAGCCACTGCTGCCGTTTAATGACGCACTTTCTGACGTTCTTTTGGGCACCTGGTCCAAGCCCGCCACAGGGGCTCCTGTGGATAGGACCGTGGCCCGACGCCATCGCCCCGCTCCGGGCGACCCCCTGTTCCTCTCCCAACACCCCACTCCTGAGAGCTTGGTTGTCCAAGCATCTGCTTCCCAAACCGCCTTCCCTACCGCTCCTCCGGATAGGGAATCCAAACGCCTGGATCAATTTGGGAAGAAGGTCTTTTCTTCCTCCAGTGCTGGCTTGCGGTCTGTCAACACCGCTTGCCTTTTGGGCCGATATTCCCACTCTCTGTGGGACTCGGTGGCGCAAGCTTTGCCCCAGTGTCCTGAGGAGGTCCAGACACTGCTTTCCCGCGCCATTGCGGAAGGAAGAGATGCAGCTAAATACACCATCAGATGTGGCCTTGATACCGCTGACTCGCTGGGCAGATCGATTGCAACGACAGTGGCGCTGCGCCGTCACGCCTGGCTGAGAACAACTGGTTTCTCGGGTGATGTCCAAAACACTCTTATGGACATGCCCTTTGATGGGGTCGGTCTTTTTGGAATCAAGGGAGACCATGCGCTGGAGCGTTTTAAGGACTCACGGGCTACGGCCAAGTCCCTGGGCCTTTCTGCTGTACGCCCTCCGCAGCCATCTGCTTTTCGCCCCTTTCGTGGCCACGGAAGGGGCGCACAGTCACGTCCGCTGCCCAGCCACCGGCCCGCGCAGCAAGCGTCTTCGCGTGGCCGAGGACGTGGCTCCCGCCGTGGCGGGTCAGGCAACCAGCGTGCGGGTCAGGCCACCAACCCCGCCCTGTCCGCGGCCTCCAAGCCCTCCTAGTCCTTCCTTTCAGGTGCACAGCACGCCAGTAGGGGGCAGGGTCCGCCATCACCTTCACCACTGGCGTGCCATCACCTCGGACAGGTGGGTTTTGGACATTGTCCGAAGGGGCTACTCCCTCCCCTTCGAGACCACCCCCCAGCCATGCCACCTCAATTCCACCGCATGTCAGGGGATCACTTGGTGCTTCTTCAGAAGGAAGTTGCGGCCCTCTTGGCCAAGAGGGCCATCGAGCGTGTTCCGACCCCAGAAGTAGGTCGTGGTTGCTACTCCCACTACTTTCTGGTGCCCAAAAAGGACAAGGAGGACATGTGTCCTATCTTGGACCTCCGGAACGTCCCTGCTGGGATGGGGCGGTCACATGGGAGAGGCGGAGATCAGAGGCCTCTGGTCTCCGGCGGAGTCCCGGCTCCATATCAACCTTCTGGAGCTCCGGGCGATCCGACTTGCACTCAAGGCATTCCTTCCCTCTGTTAAAGGGAAGGTAGTGCAGGTGTTCACAGACAACACCACCGCCATGTGGTACTGCAACAAACAAGGCGGGGTGGGGTCGTGGACCCTATGTCAGGAGGCTCTGCGCCTCTGGACATGGCTGGAACATCAGGTCATATTCCTGATGGTTCAACACCTGGCAGGTTCCCTGAACGCCAGGGCGGACGAACTCAGCCGCAGGTGCATGATGGATCACGAATGGCGTCTTCACTCGGAAGTGGCGCTAGGACTCTTTCTACAGTGGGGAGAGCCTTGGTTAGATCTATTCGCCACCGAAGAGAACGCGCAATGTCAGCAGTTCTGCGCGTTGGAATTTCCAAGGCTGCACTCGCTCGGCGACGCTTTTCGTCGCGAGTGGAGTTGCAATCTGTTGTACGCCTATACCACTTCTACCCAGAGTGTTGAAGAAGATTCGGCGCGACCGGGCCCAAGTCATCCTTGTGGCTCCGGACTGGGCTCGAAGAGTTTGGTATCCCGAGCTACTCAGTATGAGCGTCGATCCCCCGATCCGTCTGCCTCTTCGGGAGGATCTTCTGTCGCAGCAGCAGGGGACGGTCCTCCACACCGAACCTGTCCAGTCTACACCTGCTTGCGTGGAGATTGAGCGGCGGCAGTTGATTCCTTTCGACTTGCCTCCCGAAGTTTGTGATGTGATTCTGGCAGCCAGGCGTCCCTCAACTAAGGTGGTATACGCCTGCAGGTGGAACAAGTTTGTGGCATGGTGCACAGCAAAGGCTGTGAATCCCCTCTCTGCCCCTCTTTCTGAGGTTCTTCTGTTCCTTCTTTCTCTGGCCCAACAGGGTTCTGCCCTGGGTACCATCAAGGGCTATCTTTGTGCCATTTCGGCCTTCCTCAGGCTTCCTGATCAGCCCTCCCGTTTCAAGTCCCCTGTTGTTAACAGGTTCCTAAAAGGCATTACACACCTCTTCCCTCCTGTTCCGTTTGTGATGCCTCAGTGGGACTTGAACTTGGTTCTTACCTTTCTCATGTGCGCTCCCTTTGAGCCTCTGCATAACTGTCCTCTTCGTCTTCTGACTCTGAAGACAGCCTTTCTGGTGGCCATCACCTCCGCTCGGCGGGTGAGTGAGCTCCAGGCTCTATCATGCAAACCTCCCTTTCTGTCTGTCCATCCAGACAAGGTTGTTCTTAGGACGCGTCCGTCCTTCTTGCCAAAGGTGGTTACTGCCTTCCACATTGGGCAGACCATCACTTTGCCCACCTTCTTTCTGCCTCCGCATCCTTCCAGAGAGGAAGAGAGGCTCCACCGTCTGGACCCAAAACGTGCGCTTTCCTTTTATATCAACCGCACACAACACTTCCGGGTGGATGACCAGCTCTTTGTTGGCTACGTGGGCGCCAAAAAAGGTCGGGCGGTGCACAAGAGAACCATCTCCCGCTGGGTAACCTTGTGTATCAAAGCCTGCTATTCTTTGGCTAAGAAGGAGCCTCCTGTTGTGCTGCGTGCCCATTCCACCAGGGCAACGGCTGCTACCACGGCTTTAGGCCGCGGTGTTCTGCTGCAGGATATCTGTCAGGCAGCTACGTGGGCCTCGCTGCACACGTTTACCAAGCATTACTGCCTTGACAGTCAGGTCCGGAGGGACGGTTTCTATGGCCCTTCTGTCCTCCGGGACTTCCTTGTCTGATCTTTGTTCGCAGACCCACCACCGGGGTTGGTATTGCTGGGGTATCTATTCTAAGGTAAGGAATCTGTCACTAACATGTCTCTTTCAGATGCACAAGTTACTAACTTGTGTAACGATATATCTGTAAGAGACAGTAGTTAGTGACAGATTCCTTACCGCCCCACCCATCCTCCCCGTTCTGCGAACTGATTTCTAGGGTTAAGGACATCCCTTTCAGGGCCCTAGTATTTTTCAGACACATATGTCAGCTTCTTGCATGGCTCTGCGTTCCTGGCGCGGAAAGTCGTGTACAGAACTGACGTCAGCGCGCAGGGGCGGCGTCTAAGTACTGGCCGCGACGTCATCCCGGCGATCCCGACGACGGACGCGGAGCCGCACGACGCCGACTACCGACGCACAAGGGTACTGCTACGCAAAAACTTTCCGGTTCCAGCCTGACGCCTGGGGATATTCTAAGGTAAGGAATCTGTCTCTTACAGATATATAGTTACACAAGTTAGTAACTTGTGCATTATTTTATTTACTTTTGGATACTTCTAAACATAGATTCCTCACCATGTGACTCTCCCCATGTGCCAGACTGGATTCAGAAACTCTTGCAGTAGCTCCTGTGTGTCAACAGATGATGCATTGTGCTCTGTCACACATTCGTCCTGCCTAAGAACATCATGACATGGAAGTGCATAAAGACACTGCCCCTGTATACCAATGTTCTTTCCTCGCCCACCAGTTTAATTGGTCACTAAATTGTTCAGCAAACTTTGCATCATGCGGGTATGCTGCCCTGAAGATGACAAGTTGTCAAGTTGTTGCACGCATGTCGGAAGCAGATGTCTATGATGACCCACATGGCTTCTGCTTATAATGTCCTGGGTCCAAGCTTGAAACCAACTTGTGCAACAAGTGTTCCTTGTTGCACCAGAGACCTTCGGGGACAGAGACACCAACTTCTTTGCCATGGAATGCTAGAAGTGAGGCTTATCATGTTTAAATTTTCCCTTGTCAAAGTAGGCCTAAGATGAAAGACAAGACCAAATTCAAGTTGAGGAACCAATACAAGAAGTATGACCGAAGTGCCTAAACGTCCGCACACTTCTGTTTCAGAACGCGATTGCACCGTTAGCAGTTGCAAGACTTGACGCTGATCTCTGTTTTAAACTTCAATTGGAGCCTTTGGTGCTGTTACACCTCAAGTTCCCCAGGTTATCATACACTCTGGAACAGATTATGACGTTCAAAGAGCCCATGCTGAAAGTATTTACCCTACTTCAGGTCCCTATAATTTGCCTTCTGGTCCCTTGGAGCTGTCGGGCTATGCATTCTGACATGCTAACTAATTGTACCATGGCACCGTCTGACACTGGTCAGTCAGCCAGCCAGCTCTGGAGACAGCGTTATGCTGTAACTTCACTTGTGTGCTGCAGGTCCAGCCTTGTGGTCTTCCTTCGATGCTAGTTCCAATTCTGAGTCTCAAGGTACATGATTACCAAAGCTCATGCTGGGGAGGATGAGGGCTCTCTTCCAATTGCCCTGCCTTGGCAACATTACTTCTGAAAGATGGACAACATATTTTGGTCAGATATGGACGCCGTTTAAAGCCATTCAACATGTTCCACATAATGATAATTGTGAGGAGGAGGCAGATAGTTTGCTTCCAATTCATTATAGAGATGCAGGCCTATGCCTTCACTTGAAAAATGCTACTAATTTGTGGATGCATCACTAGATGCAGGCTTGGATTTGCTGTTAGGGCTTCCTGGGATGGAAAGGGTCCCCTTTGCGGTCATAATTTGGATGGATCCAAAAGTTCTATATCTGCCTCTCCCACTGAACAAACTAAGGCTAAGCTTCTCATGGAAATTTTGCTACCTGGGCCATCGGTCTCTGAACTCTAGTTGCCTTTCAAAGATGGATGACTCGTTCCTGGAAGTTGTGTAAGCCATTTTCATCGCCAGCTCTGAGTCGCGCCATTCCTAAGCAGCACAGATCAGTGCCAGGTGATGCTAAATTTTTAACTCCACAGTCAACTCTGGAGAGCCTTGTAGTGCAGACCTCAATGAGCATGGTAAACTTCAATTATTTAATTCATTCTTCTCCACCAGGCAGAAAATCAAAAAGAAATTACACTATGGGCAAGAGTCTTTTCTTCTGTCAGTTTGTCTTTGCGCTCCGTAAATTCATTTTGTCTCCTTTTACACTCATGCCTTTTGGGACATGGTGCATGGGGTGTTGCCGGATTTGCCAGAGGAGATGCACAGTGCCCTTTTTCAGACCGTAAATGATTATATGGATGCTGGAAAGTATGTTTATGTTCTGTAGAAGAGGACGTTACAGATTCAGTTGCTTGTGCTGTAGGCTTGACAGCCATCCTTAGATGACACGTCTTCGTCGCCACTGGATTCCTAGGGGACAACTAGCCATTTCTAATAAAAATGCTATTTGATGGTTCTAGATTCTTCGATGAGAAGGCTGATATGGCCTTGCAGACTTTTAAATACAGCAGAGTTAAAGTCCGATCACCGGAGTAACTTTCCTCTGCTCACCAGCTCCATAAACTGTAGTTGAAGTTCAGTGGAAATACAAGAGATGTTGCGTATCACCAGCAACAACCTGCTCAGCCTAGATACCAACCCACGCAGGATTTTCATAGTGGCACAGGTAGGGTAGTTTCCAATAGATGAGGCCATCAACAGCAGCAACACTCCATGTCTTCCTCTTCTCCTGGCTCCATTGCCAAACGTCTGTAGTAATCCCTCCAATCTAACAATGAGAAAAGTGGGTGGCAGAATCCAGCATTGCCTGCGTTGCTGGCTCCCCATCACAAAAGACCAGTGTGTCTTTCAAATTATCAAAGTTGGTCATGCCTTTCCATTTCTGATGCACCTCTCCGATTGCCCCTGTATACTCTGAGATGCTGGTGGATCATGCCTCCATTCTGTTAAAATTGGTGTTGAAATTGGCCACCAAAGGGGCAATCAAATTTGTACCAGAGACTGAGGTGTCATTCCCTCACTGCTTCTCATGAAGGATGGTGGGATAAGATTGTTTCTAGTCTTCAGACTTCAACGCCTTCCTGACAACAGAGGAGTTCAAATTAATAACACTTGCTCAGTTCTGCAGCCTTGGATCCCGAGGACTGGATGGTGTCCCGGGGCCTGCAGGATGTTTACTTTCAAGCCTCTCCGCTTGGTGGCGGCCGAACCACTTTCAAATTACTGCATTGTCCTTCGACCCTACATCGGCCCCTCGATTCTTTAGGAAGGTCATGTTGGTGGGTGCGGCACAACTTTGCAGGTCAGGACTAAGCACAGCTGATTCTGATGGCCCCAGGCTAGGCCAGGAGGATCTGGTATTCAAACTGCTGACCCTGAGCATCTGTCCTCCACTTCAGATTCCTCTTTGGAAGGACCTTCTGTCCCATCAGAAAAGCACTGTGATACACCCAAATCTCCACAATCTCCACCGTTACGCATGGAGATTGGGGAGGGGGGGCAATTTGAGGGGGCCTTGAGCTACCATCTTAGGTGTTTGATGTCAACTTGGTTGCTCACCCCCAGATCAGTTTGTTTGGGCTGCTGGTCCGAGTTTTTCACCTGCAGTTAAGAAAAGTAGGTTTCTGTTATATTTGGCCAGACAAAGCTTTGCTGTGGGCACTGTTAAGGGTTACTCATCAACCCTTTTTGGCCTTCCTTTGTTTGCCTAATCAGCACTCATTATTCAAATTGCTTGTTGGGAAGGCCCAACTGCATGTATAGCTGGAATCCTGACTTTTATTTTGTCTGAGGTGTCCTGCTAATCTAAACATGTGCGAAGAACCAGAACTGACATGCGTAGACCTGTTCTTGCCTATGTGAGGTCCTTGACCTGTCCTATGACATGGAGGGGCCCACCAAGCATGCCTTCATTGTGAGCAGTGGAGTACTGTCCCTGTCCTGGGAGTAAAACAGCGGAGGCAGCAAATGTTACCTTTTTACCTGTGTCACTGGGGGTAGAGGCCTATTTAACCAACTGTGTAAAGTTCTCCTATTATGTGTATAGTATACCCATAACCTTGCTGAGAGAGAGAGAGAGAGAGAGAGAGAGATTCATTCATTCATTCATTCTGCCCCTTTTTGTCTGTCCTGAATTACTCCAGTTGGGCTGATGGCAGCCAGGTGCAGAAACCTCACACCTCTTTTTGCCTGTATTGTTAGTGTCCCAGGTTGGGAACAATCCCAGTGCTACCTGTCATGAGGAGACACATTCTAAACACATTCTGTGTCTTCAGAGCAGACTGATGAGTTTGAAACAATAGATCCACACCCCATGTATAGAGGTGTATATAAAACTGAGACCCAAACCACCCACATGGTTCCAGTCCCAAGTCCTTTATTAGCATGGAAGTGAGCTGTACAAAGGTATCATCACCTTTTGTGCATTTGATGTAACGCCCTAAGTGGCAACGGTATGGCATGACGCGGGACCCATGCTCACTGTGCTACTGGAACCAAGCTACACCTGACTGACATAATCCTAATCAGGGAGAAACCCAGGGCGCTCTTGGATTGCTTGTGTTCCGGTTCAGGGAGGACCTGGACCAGCAGTTCGGGCTGGACTATTCCTGTTTGAGCAGGGTCAAGACTGATTTGAACATGGCTGATTCAAAAATGAGGTGGCTTGGTGGGCAAAAGAACGATGGGTTGGAATGCTACCCAGAGCATTTGCCAGAGGTTCACTTTTTTGCAAGCATTCCTCCCATCACTTTTTTGTGTTTGATGTAACAACATAAACCCAATGGTTCTGACCCAGTAGCCCTGCCTGCCCCCACGAACGGGTTCTGACAGATGCGTTTTCAGAAAGGTTTTTCATGACTGTGTCCTGCTTCCCCCTTCATTAAGCGGCACTGGGACCTCATTTCATGACTGTGTCCTGATGCCCCCTTTATTAAGCCGCACTGGGATCTCAATTTGCTTCTAATATTCTTGATGTGTGCTCCTTTTGAACCTCTTCACAGTTGTACTCTGAGACTCTAGACTCTGAAGACCATGTTTCTTATTGTCATCATGTCTGCATTTTGCATTGGGTAGCTGCAAGCCTCGTCAGTGTAGCATCCTTATACTACCTTTTTTCCTGACAAACTTGTGCTTAGAACTCCTTCATTCTTTCTCATAAAAGTGGTGTCATCTTCCCATATGTGGCAGCCAACCGAGCTTCATACATTCCTTCTCTACATCCATATAAAGAGGAGAAGAAGCTACACCAATTGGGACCATGGTGGACCCTTCGTTTCTATATTGACAGAACAAAGGAGTACCGTTTGAATGACCGACTGTTTGTCAGGTTTACTGGTGCAAAAAAAGAAAGAGGCCCAGAAACAGATATTGTCCCATTGGATTGTCCTCTGCATCAAATTGTGTTATACCCTGGGTAAAAAGGATCTTACACACAGCCTTCGGACTCATTCCGTCAGAGCAAAGGCAGTAACTACTGCTTTAGCTCAGGGCTTTCTAGTTTAGGACATCTGCCAGGCAGCCATGTGGGCAACTGGCCTTACTTTCAACAGGCACTACTCCATTGATTCACAAGTCTGCAGAGATGATCATTTTGCCCACCCAGTCCTACACAACTTCCTGGTTTAAAGTCCACTCCTCAGACCTACCACCTTTGTTGGGGGTACTGCTTTGGTATTAGAGTCTATGCAGAGCATGTGTATTCATAGGCACACGTGCTACGAACAGAAAATGTTACCCTGTAAGGATCTAATTGTAACTTATTCTGCTGTAGAGTCTCATGCATCCATCCTCTTTCCTGAAAGTCTGTGCTGTTTTTAGATTTCTTCTCTTATTACCTAGCTCACACTGCACAATATGTATGGTGCACCATGCTACCATCATTTAGCACTCCATACAACTTCTCACCCTCAGTGCAAAAAGCAATCTATGATGGAGTTAGTGCCCATGTGTATTATTCATTAAGAGAGGAGTCAAAGTCCATCTCGTAACTTGAAAACTTTCTTCGAAGAAAAACAACTTGCAAACGTCTGAACTCAACACTAGATGGCAGGAGTATGATGAGCATGCTTACTTATCTTCGGTAATGCTCTTTCTGGTCGACACTGTATCTAACCTCAGGTTCCTCAATGTGTGCCCAACAACTCACCCCAAATCTCTCCTCTTCCGCAACCACCCCTCCCACCTCCTTGACTTCCTAGTATGTAGAGTGGACTTTTGGTTGTAAATAGGGGCTCTACTTTGCTGTGGCACACCGTCAGTGAAAAATCAATTATTTTAGCTGCGCCAGCATGCATCTCCATGTCATCATATGTAGAGGCAGAATAGCAAGAGGTTGGTGGCTCTCCCTTTCCTTCCCCATTGCTAGATCCATTGTCGAACCTGGAGACATTCACATGGTAAGGAATTGACAGTTAGATGGAGTATCCTCTAGAAAGAGCATTACCAAGGTAAGTAACTTATTCGTTTTTAATTAAAATAACGGTTCGAGGCATGTGAGCTATAGATCACATGCTTTGCATACTCCTGCCAGCTAGTGTTGGGTCCGAATCTTTGCAAGTTGTTTTTCTTCGAAGAAGTCTTTCCAGTCACGAGGTAGGTGACTCCTCCTTTCGGTGATAGTGCGCATGGGCATCGACTCCGTTGTTAGATTGTTTTTTTCTGCCATCGGGTTTGGACGTGAATTACTGCGCTCCGGTTCAACACCGTTTCTTCGGTTTCCCTCGGTGCGCAAGACACTCACCCTCAACGGTATTGTTTTCGATCGCGTAATCCCATTCTCCGCGTATCGTATTTACTGAAAAAACCCTCTTTCGATCGGGTAGCTCGTGGAAGCCCGTTGGGCCTACCCACGTCGGTCCGCCTCGCAGTCGATGGAACGGACTCCATTTAAATTCTGCCTTGGTGCCACGCAAAGTTTCCATGCACCGACTCACACAAAGTGTGCAACCTGTGCTTGTCTCCGGAGCACAGAGAACAGGACTGGGACGCGTGTAAGGCTTTCCAGTCGAAAAAGACGCTTTGCGACCGTCGGGCTCGACGTCCCGACATGCAGAGCCAACACACAAGTTCCATTCCGGACCTCTTCGGAGAAGATTCCGAACAAGAGACCGGAAGCGCCATGGGAGCAGAGGAGGAACAAGACCCCATCTCCGACTAGTACAGATCCTCCCCTGCCCCAAACTCCACCGCAGCCCAAGAAGAAGGCTACTGTCCAACCCCCCCTCCCCCCCTCTTCCGGACACGGTCGGCACCGATAACATGTTTCCGACGCCCCGCCCTCCGGCTCAGCACCGAAACATACCCAAGAGCCTTCCAGCTCCGAACAGAGCCGTTCGAAAACGGGCATAGAGCCGAAAGCTTCGGGATCGAAGTCAAAGACAGGCTCTGCCCCACCCCCTTCGACGCCGAAAACAACTTCGGATCCGAAATCCTCGGCATCCAAAACACCAACACCGAAACCTTCGGCACCGAAACAAGCGGATGTGCCGGTTCCATCTAAAGAACAACATTTCGATTCTCCGCCTTCCAAACCAGATCCGAAACAAAGGGAGCTATATATTCACCCAACTACTGGACATATCACCACAAAAGTGACAAAACGCAAACCTGAGACAGAAGAGGTCTACCACATTCCTTTAAAAAGGAAAAATGTTGGTTCTAATCCTTCTCCTCCTCCCCTTCCATCACCTCCTTCTCCTCAGTTTCAACCCTTACTAATTTCACCTGAGCACTCACCACCACATACACCTGAAGATCAGGATGATGGAGATGAGGATCGGGGTGGGGATAATGAGCCAATACCCGCAGACCCCTGGACAGACTATAACACTAATTCCCCCACAGGGAATGATCCTAATCTGTACCCTACCAAGCCTTCTCCACCGGACGACAGTGTAGGATACATAGAACTGTTGGGTAGAGCTGCTAACTACCATGGGGTTCAGCTGGATAAGGAATCCCTAGAAGAGGATTTCCTTTTCGAGACTCTTAGCACCACACAAAAGTCCTTGCACACACTCCCCATGCTCAATGGTATGATCAGGCACGTAGACGATATTTTTAATGACCCCGTCAGGGCACGTATTCTCACCCCTAGGGTAGACGAGAAGTATAAACCGGCACCATCAGATCCAGCATACATAAAGGGGCAGTTACCATTGGATTCCTTGGTAGGTTCCAACGCATGAAAAAGGGCCAATTCACAAACAGGAGATGCTCCACCCCCAGACAAGGAATCTAAGCTGATAGACGCTTCAGGGAAAAGGGTAGCCTCACAAGCTGCAAACTTTTGGCGCATCTCCAATACACAAGCTCTGTTAGCTAGGTACGACAGGGCGCATTGGGATGAAATGGAGCAGTTGCTCCAATTTCTCCCTGATTAGCACAAGTCCAAAGCGCAAGACCTAGTGCGAGAGGGACAGCTCATTTCCAATAATTCTATCAGGTGTGCCGTAGATGCTGCAGACACTGCTGCAAGAGCTGTCAACACCAGCGTCCTTTTAAGAAGGCATGCCTGGTTACGTATTTCAGGATTCAAACCAGAGGTTCAGACTTCTATCCTGAACACACCATTCGACATTGAACACCTCTTTGGCCCTGTGGTAGATTCATCATTAGAAAAAATGAAGAAGGACACAGAAGTGGCCATTTCTATGGGAGCCCTTCAATTAACACCAAGATGGGGTTCCTTTCGGCGCTCCTTCTACCGCGGAGGGTCCAAGAATACCTCCTCAGATACTACCACCACCACGTGTAAAGGCAACAATCAACCCTCTGCCTCTAAGGGTTACTTCAGAGGGGGTTACAGAGGCAACAATGGCAAAGGTAGAGGCTCAAATAGACGCGCCTCGCCTTCCAATACCAAACAGTGACTTGCCTACACTCCCCCCCCCCCCCGACCATTTAACACCTGTCGGGGGGCGTCTTTCACATTTCCTACCCGTCTGGCAGTCTATTACTACAGACAAATGGGTACTGGAAATTATCCGTTCTGGTTATTGCCTGGAGTTCACCAACAATCCTCCAAACATTCCTCCACGGTCACACAAACGGTCACCAGATCACTTCGACCTCCTCAAACAAGAAGTTCAGTCTCTCCTTCTAAAGGGGGCTATAGAGCCCGTACCACTACAATACCACGGGTCGGGCGTATACTCCTTTTACTTTCTGATACCCAAAAAGGACGGTTCTCTCAGACCAATATTGGACCTCAGAGAACTAAATCTTTACATGCAGTCAGACCATTTTCTCATGGTAACACTTCAACAAGTGCTACCACTTCTGCAACACGGTAACTTTCTGTCTACTATAGACTTAAAGGACGCCTACTTTCATATTCCAATACATCCCGCTCATCGCAAATTTCTCAGATTTGTGGTAGCGGGCCAACATTACCAGTTCAAGGTACTACCGTTCGGAGTCACCACTGCTCCCAGAGTCTTCACAAAGTGTCTGGCAGTAGTCGCTGCTC
This sequence comes from Calotriton arnoldi, assembly GCA_963921515.1. Taxonomy (NCBI): domain Eukaryota; kingdom Metazoa; phylum Chordata; class Amphibia; order Caudata; family Salamandridae; genus Calotriton; species Calotriton arnoldi. The sequence continues at coordinate 1,297,482 of CAWUFW010001554.1, forward strand.
ACCTGAGGAGACAACACATTCATGTCTTCCCCTACTTGGACGACTGGCTCATCAAAGCCAGTACGTATCCAAAATGTCTCCAACACACTCCCAGCACATTACAGTTACTACACCCACTGGGGTTCACAGTCAATGTGTCGAAATCACATCTCCAACCTTCCAACACTCAAAACTACCTAGGAGCCACTTTAGATGCTCAAAAGGCTCTGGCCTTTCCCACTGCAGCCAGAATTCGCAACATTCAGGCTCTAGTTCTCCATTTTCAATCCAATCACTCGCTTCCAGCTCGGGTGTATATGCAACTACTGGGTATGATGGCATCTTGCATCATGATCGTTCCCCATGCCAGGCTTCACATGCGCCCCCTACAAGAATGCTTAGCGAGTCAGTGGAACCAATCGCAGGGTATTTTAACCGATTTAGTGTTGGTAAGCGGCCGTACTCATCGCTCTCTGCAGTGCTGGAACACACAAAATTTATCAAAAGGACGGCCCTTCATAGACCCAGTTCCACAGACAATGCTAACAGCGGACGCGTCCCTCACTGGCTGGGGGGCTCATCTTCAGCACCATACAGTGCAAGGCCTGTGGAGTCAACAGCAAAGATCTCTCCACATAAACCATCTAGAGCTGCTAGCAGTCTTTCTAGCGCTCAAAGCATTTCAGACTCACCTAGTGGGCAAAGCTGTCCTAGTTCGTACCAACAACATGACAGCTATGTATTACATACAAAAACAGGGGGGGACACACTCTCTCCAACTGTCACACTTGGCTGAAGACATTTGGAGGTGGGCCATTCACCACAAAATCTATCTCCTAGTGGAACACCTCCCAGGAGTGAACAATCAGATTGCCGATCTCAGCAGTCAGAGACAGCAAATACACAAATGGGAATTACACCCTCAGGTTCTCCTCCCATGCTTTCAAAGTTGGGGAGTCCCTCAGATAGATCTGTTTGCCACACACCAAAACGCAAAATGCCCAAACTTCGCCTCCAGGTACCCACGCCCGCTCTCCAAAGGCAATGCACTATGGATGAACTGGTCAGGGATATTTGCCTATGCTTTTCCGCCTCTCCCACTCATTCCATCAGTGGTTCGGAAACTCGGGCAAACGTCCCTCACACTGATCCTAGTAGCTCCTACATGGGCCCGTCAACTGTGGTTCACAGCCCTGTTGGAGCTGTCTCTGGTTCCACATCAAAAGCTGCACCTCACATCCAGTCTCCTCACACAGAGCCATGGAGAAATCAGACACCCATATCCCAAACAACTGAACCTCGCGATCTGGCTCCTGAAGTCATAGAGTTTGGTTATCTAAATCTCCCACCAGACTGTATGAAATCATCAGAGAGGCCAGAAGGCCTAATACAAGAGCGTGTTATGCAGCTAAATGGAAACGTTTTGTTATCTATTGCAATAACAACAACATCAATCCTCTTAATGCTTCAATACAAAACATCATTTGTTACATGTTACACTTGCAGCATTCAGGATTGGCTTACACTTCTATCCGACTACATCTCGCTGCGATAGCTGCGTATCTACAAAATAGGCAACATTTATCGCTTTTCAGAGTCCCCATAATCAAAGCTTTTATGGAAGGACTTAAGAGTCATACCACCAAGACTTCCACCTGCCCCAGTGTGGAATCTTAACATAGTCCTCACAAGTTTAATGGGGCCACCTTTTGAACCCATGCATAAATGTGAGCCACAGTTTCTCTCTTGGAAAACTGCTTTCCTCATTGTAATCACTTCACTAAGGAGAGTGGGTGAACTACAGGCACTATCCATAGAAGAACCTTTTTTCCAACTGCACAGAGACAAAGTGGTTCTTCATACTAACCCCAAATTTCTACCTAAGGTAGTATCTGCCTTTCACATCAATCAGTCGGTTGAATTACTAGTATTCTTTCCTCAACCTGATTCTGTGGCAGAACAAGCTCTACACACCTTAGATGTCAGAAGAGGCCTTTTATATTACATTGAGAGAACAAAATCATTTTGCAAAACCAAACAACTTTTTTGTTGCTTTTGCACCACCACACAAGGGCAATCCGAGCTCCAAGTCAGGTATTGCCAGGTGGATTGTTAAATGCATTCAAACTTGTTATGCAAAAGCAAAAAGAACTTTAACTATACCCCCTAGAGCGCATTCCACTCGCAAACTAGGGGCTACTATGGCTTTCTTAGGCAACATCCCCATAGTTGACATTTGTAAAGCTGCAACATGGTCTACACCGCATACATTCACCAAGCACTATTGTGTAGATGTGTTAGCACGACAACAAGCTAATGTGGGCCAAGCAGTACTTAGAACACTGTTTCAGACAACTCCAACAGTTACAGGTTAGCCACCGCTTTAGGAGAATACTGCTGTATAATCTATGCAAAGCATGTGATCTACAGCTCACATGCCTCGAACGGATAATGTTACTTACCCAGTAAACATCTGTTCTTGGCATGTACAGCTGTAGATTCACATGCGCCCACCTGCCTCCCCGGGTACCTGTAACTGTTGCAGTTCTCTATTTTATTATACTTACATACGCATGGACATCTCTATTCTTTACTACTAACTCCATTCTCACCCTCTGCGGGAAAACAATATAACAATGGAGTCAATGCCCATGCGCACTATCACCGAAAGGAGGAGTCACCTACCTCGTGACTGGAAAGACTTCTTCAAAGAAAAACAACTTGCAAACATCCGGACCCAACACTAGATGGCAGGAGTATGCAAAGCATGTGAATCTACAGCTGTACATGCCAAGAGCAGATGTTTACTGGGTAAGTAACATTATCCTTCTGATGCATTGTCATTTAATCCAAAGTCATTAATGACTCTTTGTTTACAAAACACTGTAATCGTATCGTTGTTTGTGGCCAGAGCCTATTAACCATAGCATTATTCTTTTCTGATTTTATGCCAGTTAATACAGGTGTAGATCCACTTATGCCATAGGTGTGTTAAATATATTAACTTTGTTTTTTCCAGGATCAGCAAGTTCATGCAAGACGAAGAGCAAAGTTCTATACTGATTAGCCTTCTGATGTCTTACCTTCACAAGAGTAACATAGTACAGGTATTACAATTTTTTGTATTCCCTTAAATATGGTGATATGAATATACGCTGCAGTGCTGACATTCATACATTTTGAAGGAAAAGCCTGCAGATTTAGTTAAATTCCTGCTATATTGTTTTTGTTAGCTGGTAGGATGGAGCTAGTCCGCTAACAGCAAATTTGGAATGGGTTGGCTGTACATTGATGCATATCTGATTTGGTATTCCCAGTAAGCATAGCAATCAATTAGGTACATTTCTGAACATTTCATGAAATTTGGGAATATCATGTTCTAATATAGGACTGAAATAATGTAAATTTGAGGCATGTTAGTACTATAGTGGTAGAATGGGAGCAGGCAGCAGAAGTACAGTTTACGCGCTATGGTGAATTGGTAGCTGCATCTTGATTACCCCAGGCATTAAAATCCTACACTCTTGGAAGCACTTTTGTGTTAGCAGAGCTTGTGACAGGATTATTAGTGGCAAAGCAATGTAGCAAGGAGCAGGCAGAAGTAGTGAAGGTGATGACAGTGACACTGAAAAACCCACCTTTCGGATGTAATCGGAATAGTCCAGGAGTACCCTGTAATCAGCAAAAACACCTGGTTTGCTCTTCATAAGTAATTACCGTTCTTTGTATATTCAGATAATGTAGCAAAGTATTACACGTAGTCCAATCATCCAAATAAATTCCAAAATGGCTGCAAATTTTGTCAAATAACTCTATAATATCCAACCTGCCCTCTTAGCAATCATTCTCCTGAGTCATACAGAAGCCTTTGCTATTTTTCAATAAATGTCCTGTTTGTGGTTGCTGTGTATTGTTTCCTTCCATCCAGAATAAATAACAAATAGTGCACCAAAAACAAGAATACTGCCGGTCAACCTGTATTGCTTCTTTACTTCTATATCATCACACAATCTATGACAAGAGGTACATCATGTCAATCTAGATTTATTTTACAGCATTACTTTCAGAGTTTATTGATATTTGATAAAAACCTTAATATCAAACGTAAGTCTTATTTCACAATGATATGTTGTATATATGTTAAGTAGTTATATATATATATATATATATATAACGGGTAAATTACACCGTTTCTGTCGGCGAAGGTTAGCAGTCTAGCTGTTGAAAAATAATAGACACAGACAAGGGGTTAAGCATGATGCACTTTATATAATACTGTCTAGACGCAAGGGACTCTATGGTCCAGTAGAAGGCTAGTGGCAGCCGAAACGCGTAGACCGTCCTTTTGCTTACTTTGCACAATGGTGTGAACAATAAAGCACTTTAAAAACGATTACCTTGCTGTGGTGCTGTGACTTTCGCCGAGAGAGGCTGCGAAGAAATTACGGAATATATATATATATATATATATATATACTGGCGGTCGTCAGTAGGTAGTTCTAGTTAGGACCTTGTTTCCATAGGAAAAGCGTTTTTGGACTTGCCTATATCTTTGGTGCCATTTGACGAATCTTCACGAACTTTTCTCAACAAATTTGACACTCACTTCAGCTGCTGTCTGGAAAGCATTGTGGTGATCCGTCAAGGGGGGGGAGGGGGATCCCAAAACGCGTCTTCCCCGTGTTAATTCCCATAGGGATTTTGAGCACGACTACAGCGCAAACTGCTGGATGGAATTACGCCAATTTTGGCAGAAAGCTAGCTCTTGGTCCAGAAAGAGGCCTTTTTGTGATTTGATGTAAATCCGATCAGTAGTTTTAGAGATATTAACCGAAAACCAAGTTTGTATATCTGGGTGTGCGGATCCTCCGTGGATCCAACAGTCCTTGTGCTGAAATCTGCTTGGCTGCCAACACTTCAAGCAGGAAGTGTTGGCAGTCATCTTGGGACTCGGCTGAAAGCTGAGTCCCACAAAAAACGTTAAAGAAAAGGAGGCAGGATAGGAATACCCTGGCCCCCTAAGTTTGGAGAAGGGGGTCCCACAGGGACCCCAGCGGGGATTAAAAATATATATTTTTTTCCAATTGTGCCCCAAAATCGCAGGTGGATCCAAGAATCCACTGCAAAATAAAAAATAAAAAAGTGCGGTTTGCCGAGTTTGTTTTCACTTTAGCCCTAGGGTGGGCCAGGTCCCGGGGGGATGAGGGCATTAGAAAAGAAAAGGAGGGGGGCTCGCGGCCCCCTCCCTCCGAGGGCTGTTTTTATGTCTTTCCCAGGTTTCCCGTGATGTGGAGCCCTTGGCCATCCTACTTCTTCCTTCCGCACACGCACCTGAGAATTATGGGGAAATGGTGAGTACTTATAGTAGGTACTGGCTGGCTGTTCATGCTTTTTGGAATGGTCGTGCTCTGTAAGTGACCCTATGGATGAAGGCCATACCTGTTCCCCTGCACAGCTCGCTCCGATCGCACCGGCGCTGTTCGTAATTCACAACAATGTGTACATTTCTAGGAGAGGGGGTGTGCACCAGCAGCGCAGATCACTCCACTGAGGGAAGCACCGATAGAAAAGTCACACGCAATGCAACGAGCAGAAGCCTCTGCTGATGACTTGGTTAATGTCCCAGCTCCTCCTCTCCAGTGAAGGTTACTCTAATAAATCTTGCCTGGGGTGCTGGGAAGTTCTCTGCACAGAGCCGGCCTTAAAGAGCAGTCCAAATCCCGTGCCAAACCAAGCTGTGCTGCTTGCCGCAGGACGTGCACAACGCCTCTGCAGATGCACTGTGTGACGAAAGGCAAGGGTGGCACACCCCAGTTAAGGTTTATAGATGCTGGGGCTGCTCGGGTTCTCGAGGCGCAGCACTGCCTGCATGTTCAGAGGCTCCCGGATTACTGCCATCTCTGACTCTTGTGCCCCTTCCCTTACTGAAGAAGCAATACCTCACGTGCCCCGATACACATTGCCTGCCTGTTTAGACAAAGAACAGTGCTTATTGTGAAGGCAACGGTGAACGAAAAGTAATGTTATATCTGCATTTTTGGTAAGGGCACACACCCTGCTTCCAGTCACTTCACCTTTCACTACACACAGCAGCTCCTAGAGGCAGTGCAGACACCCTGATGGGAGGTGCCCAGGTATGAAAGTACTGTGTTGTGAAAGGGTAACTGAGTGCATGTGAAATAGGCCTCTCCTCATGCATGTGTACAGCTCGCAGTTGCACTCCATCTCAGGGCCTTGCTGCAGCCTCACTCTGAAGTATGGCTGGCCCTTAGTGTGGGCCCACACTCGCATAAAACCTGATATACACAATCTATTTCTCTTTCTTGCACAGAGACCTAAATGATGTGACTCAATTTAAATCCCACAAATTCTGACCTGCACAATCTTTTTCATACACATACACAATCTGACACGCAGACGCACAGTGACGCAAGTATTGACACACACTATCTTTCTGCGTGCGCTTCTCTTACACTTGTCCTATCTGTCCAATGATGTGCGCACGATCAGAGCTTCCTCCACTGCACAGAGTGCCTAGAAAGAGGCCCACTCTGACTAGTCTAGACAAGCCGTAAGAGCCCTGTAAGGCTGCCCGAGTAATGAGGGCCAAACAAGCATGATTTATGGCATGTGCAGCCTTTCATTTCAGGCGGGTGCAGGCATGGTCATGTGGCCTTTTCACAGCTTCCTGTTCATTAAAAGCCGGTGACCTATGGGCGCACTGTTGTTTCCTTTGAAAGGAGCGCTATTTATTTCCTGTAGACAGACTTGGTCAAAAACCTGCATTGGACGAAAGAACTAAATGTACTAGAATTTTTTTTTTTTTTTTTAAACCTTCATTGAATCTATATGATTCTGGTTTCACCCCTCTGCGGCGACTTTTATTAGCGACCAATATATGGTGCTCACAAAAAGTGACATCTCTTTCAAGGGGCGTGATGTCAGTTTTATGTTCCTGGGGATTCTGAAATAGTGGTACCTGTGTGGGCCAATTAACAGAAACGCTGTACTTGTGCAAAAAGGGAATAAAAAAGAAAATGTACACAAAACCAGTACAAATAATTTTGTTGTTCCCTTATTGATGTAGAAAACTGAAAACAATTTAATTCAGTCCATCTCACACAAATAGTTTAGTGCAGGGAAAAATCAATCAGCATTTGTATAGCACAGCACTATCACCCCTAAGAGTAGCTGGGTGCTGTGGATGCAACGTCAGAATAAAGGTCAGAAATGAGCTGAAGGAGGTAAAAAAAAAAGATGTCCGAAACAAGCAGAAAGAGTCAAAATAAAGGTCAGAAACTAATAGAAAGAAGCAAAATAACAGGCAGAACGAGCAGAAAGAGGCAAAATAGAGGGCAGGAATGAGCAGAGAAGAGGCAGAAAAATGAGCAGAGACGGCACAAAACCGAAGGCAGCAGAGTGTACAGGACTGCGGGCAAGCTGGACAGGAGGACATCATGCACTCAATTACAGATTGACTCACATACTCACTGAGACACTCGCAAACCCACTCCAACACTCTCCCACCCACTAACAGACCGACTGAGACACTCACTCAGACACTTATGCACCCACTGCCAGACTCACTCAGACAATCACACACCCATTGAGACACTCAAGCACCTAGTCATTTACTCCCTCTCAAACGTTACGGTTAGGAAATAAAATTAAAAAACTTAGAAATGCACTAAAGAAGCCAAAGGTTACAGGGACGTTATAGTTAGGAAACAGCATTAATAAAAAAAACATAGAATTTAATGAAAAAACCAAAGGTTACAATGACGTTATAGTTAGGTTCAAATTTCACTTGTGCAAAACCAGTGAAATTCAGCAGTTATAATTAACTGGGATAACTATAACTTACGCCCCTGCAATGCACTGCTTATGACCTCACATATTACATCACTCATGACATGGTCAGTGACATCACTCATGACATCCACTGAACCACTCACACACCAACTCACACCCCACACAACCTCTCAGACACCCACTGTCCTACCCATACCACCACTCACACACTCACTCATCCACAGAGCCACTCACACACCCATTTGCTCATACACATCCCCATTCACTTACCCATACACCTACTCACACAGCCACCTACTCACCCATACACTCTCACACAGCCACTCACTCACCTATACAGCTACTCCCAGTCACTCACCCATACAACCTCTCAACAGAGCCACTCACACACCCACTTACATACCCTTTCACACATCCATACATGTACTCACACATCTACTCACTCACCTATACAGTCACTCTCAATACAGCCACTTACACACCCACTCACCCACCCATACAGCCACTCACTCACCCATACAGCTATTCACATACCCACTTGTTCACCCATATAACCACTCACACTACCATTCACACACCCACTTACACACGGATACACACAATCACACACATAATATGTTAGAAATGGTATCACTTATTAGTAGAACACAAAGTATTCAATTTATCTTTTGTAGTACCTTAGTATATATGTTTAACACTCATAAACTTTTAGAAAACATTCACAATCGCTGGCTGATGTCACCTGTGATGTCATCAGTGATGTAATTTGAGATGTCATCAGTGATGTCACTGACCATGTCATGAGTGTTGTAATATGTGAGGTCATAAGCAGTGCATTGCAGGGACGTAAGTTATAGTTAGCTCGGGTATCTATAACTGCTGAATTTTCACTGGTTTTGTTCGAGTGAAATTTGAGCCCAACTATAACGTCCCTGTAACCTTTGGTTTTTTTCAGTGTATATATACACATGATGCCATTAGGAAGTTAATGGTTACATAGCAACTGGCGGCTCCAGTAGGTTTACTGTTATACCTAATAAGTTGCATAGTATTGCTTGTGCACGACTAAAACTGAACACGGACAAGACAGAGGTCCTTATCCTCGGCTCCAACCCCTCAGCCTGGGACGACTCCTGGTGGCCAACGACACTGGGAGCAGCCCCGACACCCACCGACCACGCACGCAACCTGGGAGTCATCCTCGACTCAACGCTCTCCATGGCCAAGCAAGTCAACGCAGTCTCCTCCTCCTGCTTCAACACCCTCCGCATGCTTCGCAAGATCTACAGGTGGATCCCGACAGATACAAGAAGAACAGTCACCCAGGCCCTCGTCAGTAGCAGACTTGACTATGGGAACGCCCTCTACGCGGGAGCCCCGGCCAAGCTCATCAAGCGACTGCAACGAATACAAAACGCCTCCGCACGCCTGATCCTCGATGTACCACGCCACAGCCACATCACCCCACACCTGAGGAACCTGCACTGGCTCCCCGTCGACAGGAGAATCTCCTTCAAACTCCTCATCCACAAGGCACTCCACAAGACTGGCCCAGCCTACCTCAACAGACGACTCCTCTTCTACGTCCCCAACCGCCAGCTCCGCTCCGCCGACCTCTCCCTCGCCACCGTCCCTCGCATTCGAAGAACAACCACCGGCGGCAGATCCTTCTCCCACCTCGCCGCCAAGACCTGGAACACCCTTCCACTAAGCCTACGACAGACCCAAGACCTGCTGACCTTCAGGAGGCTAATCAAGACCTGGTTGTTCGACCAGTAGCAGCACCCCCCCCCCCTTTTTTTCTCCCCAGCGCCTTGAGACCCTCACGGGTAAGTAGTGCGCTCTACAAATTCTGTGATTGATTGATTGATTGATTGATTTCAGATTGTGCTGTTGGGGTATGTGTTGTGCTTCCGCCTGGTTTTAGGAGGGGTTGTACTGGTTTACTCGAGTTCTTCCTGGGGTTGTTGAGGAGTGAGGATTTATTTCCCCTTCGGGTAGTAATGCTTTGACGATTTTCTTAAAGTTTGCGGTGGACGGATGTGCGCATATCCCCGATGGAAGGAAGTTCTAGATTCTAGGTGTGTTTCCAGTAAAGGAGTATGCATATGACTTTCTTTCTTGAATCTGGATGGTTCCACAAACATTGTATCTGAGCTCCGTAGCATATGATTCATTCCTGATCTTGTCAAGTTTTTTTGGTAAGCATTATGGAGTTCCTGGGTGTAGGTTTTGTATGTAATGCAGGCTGTCTTAAAGATGCATCTTCCTTCAATTGGGAGCCATCCAAGTCTTGAGAGAATGGGGATGATGTGGTCTAAGCGTTGTTTGTCTGCTATGAGTCTAGCTGCTGCATTAAGCGTAGCCTTCATTGTGGTTAGGTGGGATTTCATTGTGTCTGTGAGCGTAACATTACCTTAATTTAGTTTGGATATCACTAGGAATTGAGTGACATTTTTGAGGTCTTCCTCTACGAGGAAGAGTTTAATTGTTTTGAGCAGTTTCAGGTGGTACAGGGCGCTTATCGCAATGACATTTATTTGGGTATTCATGCTCAGGCTCTTGTCAAGTGTGATCCCCAATGATTTAGTGCAGTCAATGATTGCTGGACTGCCATTAAGACCATAGATATGGATGATCCATTCTTCAATTGGTGGGGAGTTGCCTTTTGGAGAGATCAGTAGGAATTACATTTTTGGGATATTCAGCTTTTGGTGATTTATCAACAGCTAGTGTTGGACTCCTATTAATGTTTTGTTCAAATGTAGCATATCACTGATTGGTGTGATTTTTAGGTACAGTTGAGTGTCATCTGCGTATAGGTGATATTTAAGGTTGGCATGTTTGAGGATTGCTGTCAGGGGTTCTGTATAAAGGTTGAAAAGAGTGAGGGATAGTATTGAGCCTGTGAGACTCTCTGGTTGATAGTGGATGGACTAGAGAGTGAGTCTTTCTTTTTGATTATTTGTGACCAATTGCTGAATGTGGCAAATCATTTTAGAACTATACCATCAATGCCCATATGTGATTCTAGGGTGTGTTTATGAGCGTTTCATAGTTGATCGCATCAAATGCTGAAGAGCGAGGTCAAGGAGTATGAAAAAGCATGAGTTGCCTGAGTCCAGTATCTTATAGATGTCATCTATGGCATTCATTGAGGATGGATGATTCTGCTCTGAAGCCTGTTTGGAAGATGTTGAGCAGGTTATGGTTTTCTATGTGTTGACTGAGTTGGTCTAGTACTCCTTCTTCATGGGCCTTTGCTAGGAATGGTAGGTTGCTTACGGGTCCTACGTTGTTCATGTATTCTGTGCCAACTCCTGGATTCTTGAGGAACATTGTAACCTGTCCCATCTTTAAGCAGTCAATAATACTTTCATTAAGAGAGAATAGCAAGTGTGAAAATACAAGCCTTTGAGGATAAATTCAATAAACAAGCGTCTGTGGTGAAGTTCTTTTGATCAAGTGACAACCATATTCCTGGTCAAACAAGTCATTTAGAAGGTTGGGAAAATGAAAGCAGTATCCTGATATCACTCTCATTTCGGGGATCCATAGATAGAAGACCATGTGCTAACATTTTATTACACCTCTGTTCCCATGCAGTTTGTGCTAACATGAAGGAACCATGCTCAGTAAAGAGACAAATGGCTAAAGAGATTCCCTAAATGCCTTTGATTTGAGTATGACCTTATACCATTTATTGCTGGTTCTCTGCTGTGGTGATGTATTGAAACCTTTAGCCTCGCTGCATATCTAGCTCAGAGTACGTGTCTGTGTTAGCTCCGACAAATGGATAAATAAACACATGCTAACAGTGCATTTTTATTTAAGGGTTTGCCCTGTTTTCCCAATCTGAAAGCAACTGAGTGGAAGCAGTGATAATAGCCTGAGGTAAAATTTAGAACTTATGTTGAAGAGATGGTAAATGGCTCAGGGATCCTGATACAGGCAGCAGTTTGAGGAGCTTTACCAACTACAGGGAATGCTAGAAGCAGGCTACTGTCCCAAACGGAACATCCCAAACATCTTCATTCTGTGATACTGTGTTTCTAAGTAAATGACTGTACTCCTAAGGTTGCTCTACATAATGAGAGACGGCTTCATGTGGAGAACTCTTGCTACTGTAGATGTTAATATCCATTATCCTGCAGCAGTTCCCTGTAAACCTGGTCCCTGTTCAGAGTACAGTCTCTCTCAACCAATGTTCAATGAAAACTATATTTTCTCACTTTCCTTACACTGCTTCAATTATCTATTTCCAAATAACGTTTTACTAATGTAGTTGTTTCGTCTGTGCTTTATTAGTTGCCACATTGCTACAAATAATAAATACAGCATACTGTGACACTTTAAACAATATGTTAATGATAATTCAAACGAATGCCACTGTAACTTATAGAATGGCATTCGTAGACTAACTTTAGGCAAGTTAGACGTTTGTGCTACCTTTAAATGTAAACTGTGTATCACATCAGAAACATGATTTTGAATTTTACAGGACACAGAGATTGACATCTTGGAGACTATACAAAATTTGATGAGGCATTGTGCTAATCCAACCAACTTCCTCAAACCGCTGGGCAAACTTTTTGCTGTTGTTCAAAACAAGCTTTCTCGGGAGACGCTCTGTTCAACTTTCCAGGTAGGAAGCCATCTGTCACCCGAAGAAGTCCTTATGAAGGTTGTGTGACAATTTGGTGTCCTGTTGATATGGAAATTATGTAATGTAATTTGTAACCTACATATTGCTATCTGGGCTAACATTGATGGACTGCACGCCTGGTGTAGATTTTGAACATACCTCCTTTCTGGAGGTTTGGAGTGTTCCGTTACATACAATTTAAAAGTTACCCCTTTTGTTCAGTATTTAAATACAAATGATCTGCACCCAGTAGGGGTGGTGGTGTTCTTGTTTCAAATAAAGATATGATTCTAAAAGATTACTAATCTTAAGAGGTTAGCAGGAAATTGACTGTTCCAAATGTAAAGATGGTTGTGATGATGGTGTTTTTAGAGCTAAATGATACATCACAAATTCAAGCATTATGTGCTAACTCTGCCTTTGATATTGGCTGTGCCTTACCCATATTCTACTCCCCAGTAAAAAGTAGTGATTTAATATAAAAAATACTGTTTGGGCATCTGTTGAACCAGCTACTTCCACTACAAGCCCCTTTCAGGTACTTCTCTGTTCCTATACTAACCCTGTTCTTGGTTTGTGTAGCCTAATCGAGAAATTGGGCTGCTCAACTTCATTGAAGTGTATCAATTTATTGCCAGTTTGGTGGCATATGCCATGCTTTCTATATCTTGAAACGGCAACATGCTGCTCTTTAGACAGCCAAAGCTGGAACATCAGGACAATTAACAAAATTGTATGGTACACTAACTTAGAATTTATTTAGTGTAACCATGTCCATTTATTCAACCCTCTTCATTTTTCCTACAGGTTTTATCTGAACTAGACAGTGAATTAAAGTGCACAACAGACACTGTTGTTAAGGTATGTAACAGTATTTGTACTTTGTTTATTTGGTTTTAATTTCACTGCATATTTCCAGTGGATTCAGTTTGCCAATGCCATCTTCTTTAACATATGAGGATCAATAACCTTTGTTAGCTGGAATTAGCACTAATGCATGCTTAACTTGCAATGAGCCACTGCTTATTAAAGACCACTAAATTAGAAATGCTCTTACTTTCAAGAACAATTCTATCGTCGTTTGAACCAAGATTTTGTTTGCCAGCTAGATTTGTGTGCATTTTCAATATGCATGAATGTGTGTGTGATCCACTGGGAGGTGTGTTTATATGATCTATTAGTTTTTCAGGGGTACACAGGGAATGTCCAAAACAAAGAGGTGCATTTGAAACCTCTCTTAAGTTTTTCAAGTGGTAAATTATTGAGCAATTAAGTTGAACTTCTGTTAAAGAGAAAAGGTCCCTCTGTCACTATGTATGTCTTGTCCTGGACGATATTAGATATTACCCAGGAAAGCAGTGATAATCCACTGTTGCCCACCCCCATTTCTTTAGCCTCTGCATCAGTGATGTCTCTCCAGACATAGTTCTGTAAATCTATGGTTGCCTCAATGAAATGACATTCACAGAAATAAGTACAATTTGCCACAGGATTCTCATAAGATCATATTCACAGCAGTCAGCAGATACATACAAGTTAACTTAACCATAGAAAATGACACATTTTTTCCAGGATGAAAATTAATTTACATACAGACCATCTATAATACGCCTACATTTGCTGCACTGAACGTACAATCATACAGTGACCAAACAACATTGATAGTGGTGAATGAAGCATAAAAGTGATTTACTCATAAAAGAAGCCATAATCAAAGAGAATACCTATTCTGAATTAACATGCTCACCATAAAAAATATGTAGACACAACAGTACATATTCAGACTGGACAACTCTGTGCTACATTACTTAAATATTATTTTAATATTTAAGAATGTTGGTTTGCACTCATTGTACCTTTGGGGAATGAGAATATACTTTTGCAACAATATTAATCACCTGTACACTTACAATTGGGATGTATCAATTACAGATATTATATAGCAAACTCTACAACCAACACACTGTTCATAAAACTAATTTCTTGTAGTTAGGCTGAGGTTTCTTTTTAAGGTTCATATTATGGTAAAAACTGTCCAGATTGTAAGTGACTATATTTAGCTCCACCGTTTTTGCTTTTGGTCAGTTGCTGATCGAGAGTCCTCCATTTAAGTACATGGACTAATGTTGTCTCCATGAACTGCCAGCATTAAAACATATTGTGCCTACTCTTGCGTCAAATTATTATTTGTGTGGAAATGTGAGAAGTATCAAATTAAAAATAAACATCGGCATTCTGATGGATACATCTTCCTGTGTATTCCTTTCGTTATGACTGCTCCTTCCAGGCTTCAGACTGGTCTGGAATATTCAATCCCCTGCAGTGACTCTCCAGCATCATCGCGTGGTGCCACACAGCTCCAGTCATGGCTTCACCTCTGGACTTGACATCACTGCGGTCTGTTTAGCACCATACGGCATGCTGGTGTCAGTTCCTGTTTTTCCATGCCTCATCAAAAGCTGTCTCTAGGTGTCTCACCTACAAATTCATTAGCTGTTCCTCAGCATCTTGGTCAAATGTCTCCTCAAAGGACTTCAGGCGTCAAGCTTTGCAAATAGTGCTGCAAGAAAATGTCCATTCAGACCCTCACAACAAATGTATGTAGTGTCTGGGGTTAGGACATGACATAACTCAGCTTGTGACACTTGCGCCTCCATGCACATGAAGACCATCAGGAAGCAGGAGGCAAAGCTCTTTTTGTCTAAGGTCCTCAGGGTGACTCTGCAACGGACTCAGTCATCCAAAAGTAAGTCACTTTCCATTAAATGTTCTTGTAGGATAAAATTCACAAGAAGCAGAAAAAAGTGTCATAAGAAGGAAAAGTCATTGTTTGCCTGATGTAAGAGACCTCGTTCTCGGACTGTTTAGAGTCTCAATCTCTTTCTCAGATGCCAAACTCTTCCTTCACACCTAAGAAGTCAAGACTGGAGTTTTAGTTCTTCGGTGAGGTGAGCAGGCCAAAGCCTTCTGACTAGCAATGCTGAATCTGTTCAGGAAAGCTCTGCAGCCCTCTGGGCTACTCCCCAAGAGGTTGTCTATTCATGCTGGCTAGGGGTGACTTGTAGATCCCTGAACCAGTCTACCTGCCCTCACAGACTTAGGCCCTGGCACCTGCCGCTAGGGTGCTGATCCTGGTCATGAGGGCCCTTTGTTGCTATATTTGAAGTCTATAATGACACCTCTCACAGCGCTGGCCAAGGATTCGATAGGGGAGAGTATCACCCATGTAATGAAGGAGAAGGTCAAGGCATATTTTACCAATGAACCAGATTGTGAGTACCTCCCCAAGGCACACAGGTTCAGTGGAAGAGGGTTTTTGTTTAGTTTCAGAAGCCTTTGTTATGAAGAAAGGTTATGGCTGCATGAAGGATGATGGCTCCGAAGCTGCTCATCTCCAGCGACCTTACAATACTTATGCTGGCATTTATTTGGACTTGCAAAATGCCAGTGGCGTTGATCACCTGAAAGGAGGTCTCCTCTTTTTCAACAGATATTTGAAAGGCGGGTGAGGTCTTGGAAAAGGATTTTGCCTTTTGAGGAAGTAAAATCAAACATTCTGACAGAAATATAACAGTCCTCCTCAAGTTCTTGCTCCTGTTTAATGAGGCCTTTCTAGACTCTGTAAGGCCTGCATGGAAGAAGCCATTTTTGAACCGAGCAGTCCACATTCAGATTTCCCTCCTCCTTAAGCCTGCTTTGGGGACCCATACTTTTTGTCCTCCCACTCATCTCTTGAGATTCTACTGGTTGACTTCACCTTTAAAAGTGATCCCAAATGCCTTTCCTGCAGCTACTCTGGATAGTGAATCCCAAAAGCTTGATGCCTCGGGTTGCAAAGTTTTTGCCTCAGTAAGCTTTCCCATTTTGTCACTCTTTGAGAGATGATCATGATAGACTGCTGGGTGATCCAGATGATCCTTTGGGGCTAAGCCGTTCCCTTGCTGTCCTCCCCATTGCATCACCCCTTTCCTATGGAGCATGTTTGCCAGCTCATTAGTCGATCCTCAAGGCAGAAGTCCTTCTCTGCAAAAATAGCTATAGAGGTGATGCCATTAGAAGAGGGGCACACACTTTTACTCTTTTTATTTCTGTGTCCCCTCAAGGATGAAGTCCTGAGGCATATTCTGGATCACTGCCTTCTAAGCCTGTTTATCTGGAAGGACAAGTTTGTGATGCTGGCCCTGAGCCACTTCTTGTTGACCTTGAACGTAGGAGATTGGTTGGCGTTGGCCTTCAGGATACCTACTTCCATCTTCTAATTCTTGCCATCCACACACGCTGCTTGAGGTTCATAGTGGGATCCTAACACTATCAATTTGCAGTCCTACTGTTCAAAACTAAAGATAGCCTCACATATCTTTACGGAGGTGGTAGCAGTCATGGCAGCTTTGCCGTGGAGGTCCAGAATTCATCTGTTCCCATACTTTGATTGCTGGCTGGTATCGTGGAGTCCTCGACTCTGGTCTAGGAAGATCTCAAGCAAATAATGTCTTTTTTCTGCCACCTAGGCTTTACCATCAGCATCCAGAAGCTTCACTTCATTCCCACACAGAAACTGACCTGTTGAGGTGGTGCACTGCTCAACCCGCCTGAAAGCCTTCTGTCCTCCTGAGAGGATCATGTATATTTGAACGAAGGCTCAGATGTGTCCGACTCAAACACCGATCCCTGTCATGATGTTCTTTTGACTGTTAGGCCTCATGATCTCATGTGTCCTGTTGCTGCCTCTCATCAGATGGCTGATGATAGCCCACCCTTGGTATTTACATAAGCAGTGAATGCAACACAAGGGAGTCTCTTGGTGCAGATATTCTAGTCAGTAGATCAGTAGCCGCACTGGTGTATGGACCCCTCTAACCTTCTAAGGGGTCACCCATTCAGTCCTCCACAGACTCAGGCTACCATGACTGTGGACGATACCTCGCTGGGTTGGCACATTCATCTGGAAATCTGTGTTCAAGTTGATGCACAGTTGCGCAATTTAACTTCCTGCTCTGAAAACTATTTTCTTGGTGGCGATTACTTCTGCTTGAAGTGTTGAAGAACTTTAGGCCCTATCAGTTCATCCACCCTTCACAGTTTTCTACCTAGATAAGTTGGTTCCTGTCTTTCCTTCTCACACAAGTTGGCATCTGTATTAAAAATTACTATTATTATTACTCTTCCTTCTTTGTTACTCTTCCACATCTAACCAAGGAAGAGAAACGTCTGCAAAGTTCCTCGACAGGGTAGCGTTATTGACAAGAGTGTTATGGGCTTTGCTTTAGCTAAAAAGGGAAAGACTTTAGCTGCACATAGTGTCATGCTTTGTATCAAGATATGTAAGATATGCTAGGCCCTGGCCAAGGAAGTCCCTGTTGCGGGCATTTGTGTGCATTCTGGGACCGTTGCTGCTTCCATAGCTCTTTCCAGAGGTCCCAGTAGCTGTCATCTGCTGGACAGCTATGTGGTCGTCATTCCATACTTTTGCAAAGCACTGCTGTCTCACGTACACAGTGACAGGTACTTTGCCTGTATTGCGTTCAATAATTATATTTCTAGTGAATACATAGTCTTCCCGCATATTCCTTTCCACTCTCCCTCCTCCTTGTTGACTTAGTACCTTAATTAAAAGACCCCAAGATAATGAAACATATGGTCTTTATTTGTCGTTGTTGTGGCTCTCTGGATTCCTTTCTACATACCCCTATGGCGGCACAGAATGAATATCAAGAACTGATGCCAATGTATTGTTTGGCCCGTAATATACTCCGGTGATATCATGTCCAGAGACATTGTGTGAAGCTGTGTGGTGCTACCTGGTGGAGCTGGTGAATTAGTGCTGACGAACAAACTTTTCTTGACCAGCCTGAAACCTGAAAGAAGTATTCATAAGTTGAACATTATGTAACCACCGGAAATCTTGTTACTGAAGGTGAGAAGCATTTTAATGATGGACAGTTTTATCACATGGTAGTAAATTTGCAGAATTACCTATTCCTTCATGGCTGAGACATTGTTTTTATAATGATTGCTAATTGATTATTACAACAAAGGGTGCATGTGAAACTCATCCCAGGGTTCAAATTAATAGTGTTTTTACTGTGTTTTTATTAGTTGAATGCCTTTGACCACAGACATCTAGATGAAATCCATTTTGACGTCCGCCTCACAGCATTCCAAAATGCAACTTCACACATCAAAGCGATGCAAACCATGGATATGAACTTTGTAATCCCAATCATGTACAATTGTTTCTACACCATAGAGGTCAGTTTTTCCGACTATCTTATTAACTTCTGAAAAATTCTGTTGAGGGTCTTCCATGATAGTGTCTGTGTGCTTTTGTTACCTTAAGTGTCCAAGTGGCTCTTTGTATGTCTTTGTATTTCAACTTGACTTGCCTTACCTCCATGTCTCCCTCTAACATGTATTTCCATCTGTTCATCTGTGTAGATTTGTATTTTGTTCCTCCACTGTTATTTCTTTTGTTAAATGTCTTTAAAGAGTGAAAATCTCTTAAGAGGCTGTGAAAAAAAGTAAATCAAAATAATGTAATGGACAGTGAATATGCACATCTGTAACTAAAATACGAACTCAAATAGAAAAGAGCAGATAGACTGAAAAGGTTTTTTACTTTCCAAAATGATGCCTAAAACAATCCATTCTCAGTCCTCTGAAGAATTACCGGGGGATTGGTGGCATGTCGATAGAGAATAGTAGGAAATCGAGAAAATTCAAAGCTGCAAAGGAAAGGCCTGTTTGTGAGCATGTACCTTTCTGAAATTTAGGATCTCTGATTTTACAATGTGTAGAAATTAATACTATAGGCAACGAAATTTGTAGCCAAGTTAAGCTTTTTTCTTTCAATATAACCTTTTAGGATCAGATCTTTATATTATAATTTTTCAAAATACAAACAACCTCACTAACCACTAGAGGCCGATGGATATTTCAATTCAATGTAATGTTGGACATTGTCAACATACCACCAAATAAGAATAAAACCACAATAAACCCTCCTCCCTGTCCTGTTTCCATCGCCATAGGTATCCTTGAGTGCTCTTATCCCATCTGGGGCATATTCTTGCCTTCCCACATTTCCATACTCATTTTATGTACTTGGGGTTCAGACACTCATTTTGTTTACTCTGATCCAGTGATTCTAAGTACCCTCAAGTACCTAGGGCAGGTAATCTCCTTAAATTCTGCAGGCAAAATATTCCTACATTGTTTCCAAACCTTCGCAAATTGCTATACTGTTCCTTTTATTGACATTAATATTTTCTCCATTCCTATAAGCTCCCAGATCTTGTAGAGCCATTCCCTGTAAACATGTACCTCTACTGTACCCCACATACCCATCAAAACCTGTTCAGCTGCACAAAGGAGAAGAGTAATCTGGTGACCGCGCAGGGTTTCATAATCTGTTATACCCTCCAAGATGATTTAGGCTGGTGATCTAAGCAATGTCGTGTTAAACATGAGGTCTGTTTAGTCTATTAATTCTGTCCAGTATTTTCACAGCTTCGGACTGTTCCGTAACAAACAGAGAAGGGAACCTGTACCTGCACATCCCCTCCAACAAAGTTGCGCTTCTGCCCCAGTTTCAGTGATGGATCCAAGCCGGATTATAGTATCAGTACACTGCTATCTTTAAAAGTGTTTCTTTGACTGCTGCACTGGAGGAGCTAGTCCCTGCTGTGGCGAAGTGGGAACAAGTGTAAAGCATTTAGACAGCACCAAAATAATTGAAGAATAAATCAACAAGACACTAATTTGTAAAAATAGATTGTATTTTTAGACACCACAACAAAAAAGATCTACTGGAGGGTTCCCAAGATACAGAAAAAACAAGGTATAGCAAATCAAAGCATTTCAGTCAACCGCGAACAAGCACTGGCAAATTCAACAAATATGACACGAACAAGCACTGGCAAATTCAATGAATTTGTCGCTTAGAAACTTTTTCAGCAAAGAATTTAGGCTAGCTGCAATGTGGTCACTTAGAGTCACTTTGTGTGACAAACTCCAGTAGAGAGCCAGTAAGAGGGACCAGTAGCGTCCTCAGGAACAGTTAGCTCATCAGGTGAAGGAGTTTTCAGGCAGTTCCAGGCACTTTTATCTTTATCCTTTGGAGGGCTTTCCTATTGAGGTGGTCCTGATGCAAGGGAAGTTGGATGCTGAAGATGCTCAAATGATGCTGTGGATGCAGTGCGGTCAACTAGAGTCTTGCTGCGACTACTCCTCAGTCCATGAAGGGGTTGAGGTGATCCTGGTCACGTGGTTGACTTCCCTCGAAGTCCCTCTCTGTGCTGGCAGAAGTCCAGTCACCACTGGACTACCGGTCAGCCAGAATCTCGATCACAGGCCAATCCTTCCTGGGTCAATAACGTGCCCTCTGGGGGTGCCCGCTGCACTCCGATAATACTCCTGCGCTCGGCGAACTCTGGTGCAACGTTGTGCATCGGTCCCTGGTCCCTGTGTTGCATGGCAGCAGTTGGTGGCAGGGTGAAGACTTTGTGCTACCAACGTGCCCCAGCAGGCTTTTCAGCTGTTGTGTCCTTGTGCTGTGAACAGGAGGCCAGCTCACTGACCCTTGGAGTCTCTTGCCTTTGGCTGGGCTCTGGAGATGACTTCTTGAGCAGGACGCAGCAGGCACAGTCCCTCTCCTTTGCTAGTCACCACGTTCAACAGGTGCAGTCCATGACGGTGCAGCCTCTCTTTGTCAGTTCCACGGTGCAGTAGGGCAGTCCTTCCTCGGTCCTTCTTCCAATACAGTCGAGATTCGAGTTCAGGGTACCAGGGATGCCCTACTTATGCTCAGAAAATGCCCTCTGGGTAGGATGCAGTTTTCCTTTTACCGGATGACCACTTCCTGCGAAATGTGGGATTTGGGCATCACATGATGCATCATTCTGCCCACTTCCAAGATGGCAGGATCCCTCTCCCGTCTTGTAGAGCTCCCTGGCCCAACCCAGAGGTGTGGCTACCAAAGGGGACTCCACACCCCTGGAAAACCGGCTTGGCAACATGTTTCCCCTCTCCTGTCCCAAGTGCCAGCCTGACTGCCTAAACAGTGGAGCTGGCCCTCTCTCAAGTGTTACCCATTTGCTCTTCAAAGTTGGCTTCTCCTTTGAAGCTCGCCTTCTGAGCCAGCGCCTGTGTCACTTCCTGCAGGAGGGAGGTGGCACCTCCTTCCAGAGCAGGCCCCTATTGTATCCTTACCTGGGAGTCGTTAGCATGTCTCCCCAGGAGGGCAGAAAGCTGTCTCAGTAACAGGACCCCGTGTGCAATGTTATGAGCACAGGGGGCTAAAGGCAACAAAGTGACAACTTTGCTAAAGTTGCAAACTGCAACTTATTACATTAGTTTCGACCTGGGAATCATGTCATACTTAATGTAACAAGTTCTTTGACAACTTGGATGACCCACTTTGGTCGCACTGTTCCAGAGTTAGCACAGAGGAGGGGTCAGAGTCTAACTTGTACTCGCAAATTGGGCGACCAAGCTTTTGCACAGTAAAAACGACTGTTTCACGTTTTTACTACCAGGACATGTAAAATTGCATGTTCTGCCTGTGGGATATGTGGCACCCTGCCATTGGAGTCGATAGGTGTTAGACTTGGCATCTTTTGGCGTGTTTCCCCTGAGTTTTTGCTTTCTGACCTCCCGGTCTTGACTCTGTTGGTGCTGGCTTAGTGTTTCTGCGCACTTTTCTCACTGCTGATCAGTGGCAAAGTGCAAGTGCTCCTGTGGTAAATTGTGTTATGGATTGGTGTTTCCATGATTGGATATTTCATTTACTTATTAGTCCCTAGTAAAGTGCACTGATTGTGCCAGGGCCTGTGAATCAAATGCTACTAGTGGGCCTGCAGCACTGATTGTGCCACCCACGTGAGTAGCCCTGAAAAGGTAACTCAGACCCGCCATTGCGAAGTCTGCGCGCAGTTTGTAACTGCCATGTCGACTTGGCCAGTGCACACACTTACCAGTCCCTCACCTTCACTTTTCTTACATGTCAGCCACCCCTAAGGTAGGCCCAAGGTACCCCTGTGGGCCGGGTGCATTGTATGTGAAAGGTAGGACATGCCCTGGTGTGTGTGGCATGTCCTGATAGCGAATTACGGCCAATTTCGTTTTTCGCCATTGCAAGGCTACCTGTTCCCCATAGGACAGAATGGGGAGTTTGTTTATAACATCTTATAAACATATCTGGCCCGGGGAATTAGGTAGGAAAATAAAATTTACTATGCCTGAACTCAGAATCTAAAGATGCATCTTTTAGTGAAGGTGATTTTTATATTCTGTGTTTGAAAATACCACTTTTAGAAAGTAGGTATTTTCTTGCTCAGTCATCCCGTGTGCCTCTGCTGGAATGTGTATTGCCTATCTGGGTTTTGGATGACAGAAGGGTGGGGCGCAGGAGTGGCTCCAGAGAGTCTAGGTGGGTCAGTAAAGGGCTGAATCGGCCTGGGCTGCAATTGGGGAAGGCGGAGGAGATTTCCTTGCACCTCAAGGGGGCCTGGTCTGCCTCTGACCATGCCGTCTCCACCTCCTGCCAGGAAGTCACACCAGAGAAGGCAGATCTGGTTCTGGCTGGGCACAGACACTCTCTGCCTAAGAGATCAAAGGATTTTGGGATATAAATATTGGGGCCCAGCCCACTGAATTTTAGAACTCTTTTGGACCAAGAAGACTGCCAAGAAGAAGATCTGGAGAAGCTGTGAGGAGGAACTACTACTTTGCTGTGTGCTTTGCTGTGTTGGCCTGCAGTGGCTGCTTCTGTCTTGGGCAGTGAAAGGACTGGACTGGACTTTCTGCAATCTACTTTTGTGAGTTTCTCCAAGGGCTTGAGGTAGAGCTTGCCCCCTGTTCAAGAAGTCTCAGGAACAGCAAAGACGTCAAGCTCTTCTGCCCTCAGCACTGGGGACGGTGTGTTTTGTGCTGCAACAGAAGAAAAAGCAACCCGACGACGACGCTGCCGACTCCGTGTCCTGAAGGCACTGCAGAGGGCACCGCCGCAACGCCACACCGCGACCCTGGTCTCACCGACGACGCCTGCTGACGCCGCCACCGAGCCGCTGCTCGCACCGCGACCTGTGGGCACCGCACTCCGCACCGCCTCGCTTCACGACGACGCCTTGGTATCCCAGACGACGTCGCTCCACGCCGAAATCTATGCTGCTGCTTGTACCATGATTCGAGGGCACCGCTTGTAAAGTTACACCACGCACCGCCCTCATCCCGCACCGCAGCCTTGGCCTACCGACGCCGGCACCATCGACTCCAGTTCGTCAGCTGACGACAGCGCTTCAGCAACGACGACGACGCTGCCTGCACCGCGACCTGCCAGCACCGCGACGAGCACCGCCTTCACCTCGCCCCGCGACCCTGGTCTCACCGACGACGCCATCTGACACCGCCGCCGAGCCGCTGCTCACACCGCGACCTGAGGGCACCGCACGCCGCACCGCTGCACTTCTCACCGCAGCACCCGATGCCTGCCGACGCCAGCGCTCCTGACTTCAACAGAGAGGAGTTCGATCTGCAACGCGTGTGACTTCAAGGGCCCGATGACTCCTGCACCGACCTGCGGAACCGACGCCTGCGGACGCCATGCTTTCGGAAGCTCAAAGAGAGGTCGCCGACGCCCTGCATTTCTAAAAGGTACTGTTTGCGGGTCTTCCCGACACCGTAGCTGGCCCGCGACACCCCGGTCAGCCAGAACTGTTTGGATTTGTTTGCTCACGACGCCGTGATAGACCCGGACGGAGCTATTGACATCAAGGAACTGTTTTTCAAGCATATTTTGATAACCGAAGATTTTTAAGTACTGTATTGTGGATTTTTATCGTTTTTGGTCTTGTCTTAAGTATATAAAAATATTGGATATTTTTCTAAACTGGTGTGGTGTCTTTTTGTAGTACTTACTGTATTACTGTTGGTTATGTGCAAATGCTTTACACACTGCCTCTAAGATAAGCCTGACTGCTCGTGCCAAGCTACCAAGGGGGGTGAGCAGAGGTTATTTTAGGAGTGTAACTCCCTTATCCTGACTAGAGTGGTGGTTTCTGCCTGGCTTTGGCACATGCCCTAGCCTACCAAAAATCCCATTTCTAACATTGGTTGTCAGCGGTGAGAATAGGACTTGCGTTTGCACTTGACTTACAGTGATTGGTGTGCACTACTACCATATCGCAGACCATTACGTGCCACATACTGGTTCTTTTTCTTTTTGGCCTATTTTTGATCTTGCCAGTTTGAACTCGCTACTTCATCATGCCTGAATCAAGAGCATCATCTGTTGCATCCCTGGAAATTGCCTTTGAGGAGGATAGGCTGGAATCCTACAATGTTGGGGAATTGAAATCAATTTGCAAAAACCTAAAAGTCCAAGTCAGAGGCCTCACGAGGAAGGAGGATCTACAAAAGGCGCTGAGGGCCTGGGTAGCAGCCAGACATGCCAGCGAGCCGTCTGGTGATCTCAGTGGAGAGGCGGAGGAGCCTATTCCTAGGGTGGATGTGCTTTTGGGAGGGGGGGAACCCTCCAGGCCAGGCAGCAGTGGCCTGTCCCCAGAAGAGCTGGAGGACAGGCGGGAAGCAAGGAGAGTTGCAGTAGAACTGGAGAAGCTTAAGTTAGCCATGGAGGAGAAAAGGATGATGTTAGAGCATGAATTCAGGATAAAGGAGCTGGATCAGAGGAGTAGAGCCAGCTCAGATGGTGGCAGCAACCCGTCAAGACAGGCAGACAGGATTGTGCACATCCCTAAGAATGTAGGCAAAGAATTCAAGAAGGGGGATGACATACAAAGGTGGTTTCAGGGTTACGAGGCAGCGATACACATGAATAGGGTCCCTGAGGAGAATTGGGAAGCAGGATTGTGGCCTCTCTTCCCAGAAGAAGCAAGGGATACTTTAATAGCTTTGGGTAAGCGGTATCACCTCACCTATCCAGACATGAAGGACGCCCTTCTCACGAAGTATGGTCTCACTCCTGAAAAGTGCAGGGATCAGTTCAGGTCCAGTAAAAAGTCCGATGCCAACACTTGGTTGGAATGTGTAGATATGTTTTGCAGGTCACTGGATGGCTAGGTGAAGGGCAGTAATGTGACAGATTTTCAGGGGCTCTACAATTTGATTGCATGGGAGCACTTGTCTAGTCTGTTTTGCAGATCTGCGCCAGCACCTAGTTGATAGTAAGCTGACTGACCCCAGGAAGCTTGCTATGGAAGCGGACTGCTAGGTAAGTACCAGGGTCCACAAGAAAGCGTATGGGGGAGACTCAGCCAAAGGTGGGCAGGGTTCCCAGCAGAAAAGTGGGGGGGGACAAGGGTAAAACACAGGAGTTCTCTAAAGGGCCCCAAACTAACACCCAGGGTAAAGGTTCCCATCCCCCAGGAGATGAGAAACAAGGGGTCTCGTCAGGAAAGCCTGCTGAGACCGGCCCCCGCAAGTGTTTTGCATGTGACCAGGTGGGTCACATGAAGGGGGACCCCAAGTGCCCTAAGGGGGCACAGCCACCCACCGGTGGGCAGTACAAGGTGTTGGCTAGTGTAGCGCTGGGGGAGGAGGAGTACCCACAGAAATGACCCTCGTCTCACTAGGGGACAGTGAGATGGTCCCAGGAAACCCAGTGCCCCCTAACACAAAGAAATACAGCACCTGGGTGACCATCAATGGGAAAAGGGTAGAGGCTCTCAGAGATACTGGAGCCAGTGTGACCTCAGTCCGGTGTCACCTGGTCTCTGAGAAGCAGGTAGTCCCAGAGGCATTCCACCACGTAATTGTGGTGGACAATTCAGAGCGCCAGTGTCTGGTGGCGCAGGTTCCCTTCGAGTGGCGGGGGTCTCAGGCCTCTTGAGGGTGGTTGTGAGCCCTTCCATGCCTGTAGATTGTCTGCTAGGTAACGACCTGGAGCAGTCCTTATGGAAGGATGTTGAGCTCAGGTCTCACTTGGAGATGCTTGGGTTGCCAGAGTGGGCATGCGTGTCTACTCGGTCAATGGCGGCCAGAAAGGATGATCAAGAGGACTTGGAGCCTGAAACAGTGGCCCAAGTCCCTGCCAAGAGAAAGGGCAAGGGGCGCGGGAAACCGGCCCCTGACGTTCCACGGACCGGGAGGAGGCGGACCTTGAGGGGGATGCCGCGGTGCCTACAGGGGAGCAGGTAGCCGAACTGGGGGACATCTCTGAGCTGCCCCATTGGCAGCAAGAGGGGGGTCCCACCAGGGAGGAATTCTGCAAGGAGCAGAAAGAGTGCCCTTCTCTAGAGGGTCTGCGGCGGCAGGCTGCAGACCAGGCAGCTGGTGATCAGTCCGGCTCACATTGGATCTACTGGGAGAATGGTCTCCTGTATAGTGAGCCTAAGGTCACTGAGCCTGGGTCAGCCCGTGTGCTGGTGGTGCCCCAGCGCTTCAGGACCTTCCTACTGGGTCTGGCTCATGACGTGCCTTTGGCAGGACATTTGGGGCAGGACAAGACCTTTGACAGGCTTGTCACCCACTTCTTCTGGCCGCAAATGCGAAGGCAGTCAGATGGACATTGCAGGTCTTGCCAAACTTGCCAGGCAAGTGGTAAGAGTGGGAGGAAGGTCAAAGCTCCTCTCCAACCTTTTCCAGTGGTTGGAACGCCCTTTGACAGGGTAGGGATGGACATTATGGGGGCACTGGATCCCAAGACAGCCATGGGCAACGGGTACATCCTGGTCTTGGTGGACCATGCTGTGAGAAGTTGGCCTGGCATATGCTGTCCACTAGTTATAGTGGGCACCTTGCACCAGTCCAAACGACCCTTATTGATGATAGGTTTAAAGACGACCTTTATTGAAAGCTATCCTAGTGGTAGCTATGGAGAGCAGCCTTCAGGCTAAGTCTTGAAGGAGTGTAAAGCAGCTTGGTTTACCAGATTATAACCTCTTGAATGACCAAATGAAAGGAGAACCACACCAGGTATATATAAAATATATGTATTTATTTCTAAACACTCACTACTAATCTCTTTATGAGATTAAAGTCCAAGATACACAATATCACAGTATTAAAACGACAGTAAATAGCACAATATACAATGGGCCCCAGGGGGGGACCAAACCATATATTAAGAAAGTGGTATAAGAACCACGACTTGACTAGACACAGTGCCTAGAGCACGTAGAATCGCTGGGACCCCAAGGAACCACCCAAGGTAGTGACACAGGAGACCCACGGGGGACGTGTGCAGTGTGAGAACACAGCCGCGAGCGCCGTAGGATTCTATGAGGAAAGTCACGGTTGGAATTTTAAAGATAAAGGACACTTAGGAGAGGACTTTGAGCAAACCCCTTTAGACTTAAGAGGTTCTAGGGCCAACACCCACGGGAGCACCGGAGTACTCTAGTTTCCTCACCCAGGGAAGCCGGGTGCATATGTGTCAAAGGGTGTCGGGAATCGTCATTGATTTCAATGGCGATCTGCTGCAAAGTGCTGCTGCCGTGGAGAAGAAAAGTGTCCGTGATGATCCAAGCCTGGATCGAAGATGTGAAGAACCTGAAAGCAGAGGGGACAGAGTCTGGGTCACTAGCCAGTGACCAGGAGCGGAGCAATCGAATGCCCACCGATGTCGGGTGCTTCAGGTGCGAAGCGGTGAAGCTTGACTCTGCAGCCACGGGGTCCAGGAGACGTCGAGGACGACGAGGAGCCGGATTCGAGCTGTCCCACGAAGAATGTCGAGTGCTGGGGTGTCTGTGCTCGGATTGAACACAACAAGCCTTGGCAACAGCAACCCACGCAGGAGGAGTAAAGATGCTTCTGTGAGGACCAGCAAGGTTCTGGGGACTCCCCAAGCGATGGAGAGTCAGGGCACTTCTGGAGCAACCAGGGAAGCCCAATTAAAGTTAGAGTTGCCTTCTTGGGGACCCACAGGTCAACGGACCAGGGATCGCGAAGGGACCTCGAGAGGAATCACAAAATGGCGGCCCACGGAACACTCGTTGAGTGTAGGCCAGCAATCTTCGGTGTAATTACTGCTCGGGGTCAGGGCTACAAGTAACCCAAAGCTCAGCCTCCGGGGTCGCCGGAAAGCTGATGCTTCTGCAAATGGACGCGGTGCCCAGGGGTTCGGGTTGCATGGTCACCACGAGGGATACGGGCCTCAGACTTGCTGTGGGCACAGATCGACCTCCGAGACCTCGGGAACCCACCTCCTGTGTGGCAATATTCTTCGGAGTCCTCAGGAGCTGCGGAGATGCCAACCGGTCAGTTGCGTTAAAGGTGCCTGCCTTGCAGGGGAGTAACTCCTTTACTCCAAGGGAGATTCTTCAGTCATCCAGCGTAGTGTAGATCGTCGAAGTACTTGGTTTCTGTGTCAGAGTTTAGTCCAGGTGTAATCTAAAGTCCTGTAGTCCGGGATTCCTACTTTATACCCAAGGAAGGGGTGGGACAAACTCTGGGGACCCACCTATGGGAGGGTCAGGAAAGAGCGGTGGCTACACCCATTTCCTTTGCCCAGAGCAGGGACTGAGTGCCCCTGCAACCGGTTTGAGCTGGACTATGCACAGGGACACCAAATGTGCCCACAGTGCAGACTTCAAAGCACTCTTGGAGTGCACCCACCCAGCCCCAATACACTAAAGCCTGTCTGGGAGGTGGTCACACCTCCCTGTGACAGGAAACCTATTGTCCAGGCCTCCCTGCCGGAGTTTCATCCAGCAGCAGGAGGGCAGACTCGTGTCTGTGGCTGCAGCATCCATTTTGTGATGCCAGGGTTCTGTTAAGCTGGTACCGGGTGTACCGGTGGTGGCATGTTTCTCCCTCTAGTAGGGTGGGATCATACCTCCCACCCCAGTTACTGGAGTGGAGGTTTGATTCCAAGGTGTTTGACACCAAACACGACATGTTTCCATGCAGCCATTCTCAAGTTAGCATTTACCGCGATGTCATAATGCACTTAAGAGTATATGGTTTGGCTGCATCACAAACAACCCCGGAATGAAGATTCCGAAAGCTGCAGAGGGGCTCTGCTCATGCATGGGCACCCTCTCACATGAAACCCAGCACCCAGCCTTCAGGATTGTTAAGGCCTGCCATAGGGGTGACTGATAGGTTTACATGTGCAGTGATATGGAGAGATATAGGGAACCTATATCTCAGTAAGGGGTGCATATACCACCTTACACAGGCTGCTGTAGCAGACCTGTTGTGTCATTTTAAAAGGCTTCCCAGGGGTGGCACAATACATGCTGCAGCCCCTGGTAGGCCTCTGGGGTACCTATGCCCTGGGTATATAGTATACCATATACTAGGGACTTATAAGGGTACCCCAGAATCCAATCTGGAGTGTACCTAAAGTACATACAATCAATTTAGAGTAGAAAGCAGATAGACTGGGGTCCTGATTAGCAGGGCCTCAGTCTGGCTAAGTCGAAAAAAAGTGAAACATCAGCAAAAAGTGGGGGTAACTATAAGAAGCAGATCCTTCTCTCCTACACATGCCACCCGGTACCCGGAGGCAATCCCTCTCAGGACAACGACGGCGCCAGTGGTGGGCCGGGCGTTAATGGGGATCTTTTCCTGAGGGGGGTTCCCCAGAGAGGTGGTTTCTGACAGGGGGACTAATTTCATATCCAATTATATGACATCCCTGTGGAAGGAGTGTGGTGTAACCTACAAGTTCACCACCCCTTACCACCCACAAGGTAACGGTCTGGTGGAGAGATTCAACCAGACCTTGAAGGGCATGATTAAGGGTCTAACAGAACCCATGAGGCGTAAGTGGGACGTCCTCTTGCCGTGCCTTCTCTTTGCATACAGTGAGGTACCACAGAAGTCTCTTGGGTTCAGTCCCTTTGAGCTTCTGTATGGTCACCCTGTGAGAGGACCTCTGAGTTTGGTGAAGGAAGGCTGGGAGGCAGCTCCCAGGAAAACTCCCCAGGATGTGTTCAGTTACATGGTGGCCGTCAGAAACCAAACTGCCCGCTTCAGGAAACTCGCTCAGGCGAACGTAGAAGCAAGCCAGGAAGCAATGAGGAAGTGGTATGGCCAGAATGCCACTCTGGTCGAATTTCAACCTGGGCAAAAAGTGTGGGTCACTGCCCCAGTGGAACCTTGTGCCTTGCAGGACAAGTGGACTGGGCCATTTGAGGTGGTGGAGCGCAAAAGTGACGTCACCTACCTGGTGGATTTGCGGGCTCCAAGGAACCCTTTGAGGGTCTTCCATGTGAACCGCCTCAAGCCCCACTTCGAGAGGTCCGAAGTGAGCATGCGCTTGGCGACAGATGATGGGGTGGAAGAGGAGAGTGAACCTCTCCCTGACCTCCTGTCTACCAAGGAGCGCGATGGGTCAGTGGAAGGTGTGATCCTCTCCCCTACACTGACTCCAGAGCAGCAGAGCGACTGTCACCAGTTGTTGGGACAGTTTGCCCCACTGTTGTCCCTGACCCCAGGTGTTACTCACTGGTGTACCCATGATGTGGACACCGGTGACAGCCCTCCTGTGAAGCACAAGATTTACAGGTTGACTGACCGGGTCAAGGCCAGCATTAAAGAGGAGGTCTCTAAGATGTTGGCGTTAGGGTTGATCGAACCTTCCAACAGTCCTTGGGCCAGCCCGGTGGTCTTGGTCCCAAAGGCTGCTGCACCCGGTGCCACTCCAGAACTGCGGTTTTGTGTGGACCACCTTGGGCTCAATGCCGTCACCAGGACTGACGCACACCCCGTCCCCAGAGCTGATGAGCTCATTGATCGGTTGGGAGCTGCCAAGTTCCTCAGCACGTTTGATTTAACGTCTGGGTACTGGCAGATTGCCTTAACCGATGGGGCCAAGGAGAGGTCAGCATTTTCAACCCCAGAAGGACATTACCAGTTCTGGGTGATGCCCTTTGGGTTGAAGAATGCCCCTGCCACCTTTCAGAGGTTGGTCAACCAGGTGTTGGCTGGGCAGGAGGATTTCAGTGCCGCCTACCTGGATGACATCGCAGTGTTCAGTTCCAGCTGGGAAGAACACTTGCAGCACCTCGGTGAAGTGTTGAAGGCGCTGCAGAGGGCAGGCCTCACGATCAAGGCCAGTAAGTGCCAGATCGGGCAGGGTTCGGTGGTGTACTTGGGACACCAGGTAGGAAGCGGCCAGGTGGCGCCCCTACAACCCAAGATTGACACCATTCTGGCTTGGGAGCCCCCAAGACCCAGACAGAGGTGAGGGCCTTCTTAGGACTCACCGGGTACTACAGGAGGTTTGTTAAGGGGTATGGCACCATTGTTGCCCCCTTAACAGAGCTGACTTCCAGGAAGCAGCCCAAGAAGGTGATCTGGATTGAGTCCTGCCAGAAAGCTTTTGATGCCCTGAAGGCCGCCATGTGCACGGCACCCGTGCTCAAGGCACCCGACTTCTCCAAGGAATTAGTCGTGCAGACTGACGCTTCAGAGCATGGAGTGGGAGCGGTGCTCTCACAACTGAACGAAGAGGGCCTAGACCATCCTGTAGTCTTCCTTAGCCGGAGACTACTCCCCAGGGAACAGAGGTGGAGTGCCATAGAAAGGGAAGCTTTCGTTGTGGTCTGGGCACTGAAGAAGCTGAGACCATACCTGTTTGGGACTCACTTCCAGGTTCAGACAGACCACAGGCCCCTCAGATGGTTGATGCAAATGAGGGGTGAGAATCCAAAACTGCTGAGGTGGTCCATCTCCCTACAGGGAATGGACTTTACGGTGGAACACTGTCCTGGCACAGAACATGCCAATGCAGATGGTCTGTCCAGGTTCTTTCGCCTTAGTGAAGAGAACTCCCAGGAGGTTGGGTAGTTCTCCCTACTTTCAGCTGGAGGGGACATGTGTTAGACTTGGCATCTTTTGGCCTGTTTCCCCTGAGTTTTTGCTTTCTGACCTCCAGGTTTGGACTCTGTTGGTGCTGGCTTAGTGTTTCTGCGCACTTTTCTCACTGCTGATCAGTGGCAAAGTGCAAGTGCTCCTGTGGTAAATTGTGTTATGGATTGGTGTTTCCATGATTGGATATTTGATTTACTTGTTAGTCCCTAGTAAAGTGCACTGAGTGTGCCAGGGCCTGTGAATCAAATGCTACTAGTGGGCCTGCAGCACTGATTGTGCCACCCACGTGAGTAGCCCTGAAAAGGTAACTCAGACCCGCCATTACGAAGTCTGCGCGCAGTTTGTAACTGCCATGTCGACTTGGCCAGTGCACACACTTGCCAGTCCCTCACCTTCACTTTTCTTACATGTCAGCCACCCCTAAGGTAGGCCCAAGGTACCCCTGTGGGCCCGGTGCAGTGTATGTGAAAGGTAGGACATGCCCTGGTGTGTGTGGCATGTCCTGATAGCGAATTACGGCCAATTTCGTTTTTCGCTATTGCAAGGCTACCTGTTCCCCATAGGACAGAATGGGGAGTTTGTTTATAACATCTTATAAACATAACTGGCCCGGGGAATTAGGTGGGAAAATAAAATTTAGTATGCCTGAACTCAGAATCTAAAGATGCATCTTTTAGTGAAGGTGATTTTTATATTCTGTGTTTGAAAATACCACTTTTAGAAAGTAGGTATTTTCTTGCTCAGTCATCCTGTGTGCCTCTGCTGGAATGTGGATTGCCTGTCTGGGTTTTGGATGACAGAAGGCTGGGGAGCAGGAGTGACTCCAGATAGTCTAGGTGGGTCAGGAAAGGGCTGAATAGGCCTGGGCTGCCATTGGGGAAGGGGGGGGGGGGAGATTTCCTTGCACCTCAAAGGGGCCTGGTCTGCCTCTGACCATGCCGTCTCCACCTCCTGCCAGGAAGTCACACCAGAGAAGGCAGAACTGGTTCTGGCTGGGCACAGCCACTCTCTGCCTAAGAGATCAAAGGATTTTGGGATATAAATATTGGGGCCCAGACCCCTGAACTTTAGAACTCTTTTGGACC
Organism: Calotriton arnoldi; assembly: GCA_963921515.1. Lineage (NCBI taxonomy): Eukaryota > Metazoa > Chordata > Amphibia > Caudata > Salamandridae > Calotriton > Calotriton arnoldi. The sequence goes on from CAWUFW010001554.1 coordinate 1,330,779, forward strand.
AAGAAGACTGCCAAGAAGAAGAGCTGGAGAAGCTGTGAGGAGGAACTACCACTTTGCTGTGTGCTTTGCTGTGTTGGCCTGCAGTGTCTGCTTCTGTCTTGGGCAGTGAAAGGACTGGACTGGACTTTCTGCAATCTACTTTTGTGAGTTTCTCCAAGGGCTTGAGGTAGAGCTTGCCCCCTGTTCAAGAAGTCTCAGGAACAGCAAAGACTTCAAGCTCTTCTGCCCTCAGCACTGGGGACTGTGTGTTTTGTGCTGCAACAGAAGAAAAAGCAACCCGACGATGCCGCTGCCGACTCCGTGTCCTGAAGGCACCGCAGAGGGCACCGCCGCAACGCCGCACCGCGACCCTGGTCTCACCGACGACGCCTGCTGATGCCGCCACCGAGCCGCTGCTCGCGCCGCGACCTGTGGGCACCGCACTCCGCATCGCCTCGCTTCACGACGACGCCTTGGTATCCCCGACGACGCCGCTCCACGCCGAAATCTACGCTGCTGCTTGCACCGTGGTTCGAGGGCACCGCTCGTAAAGTTACACGACGCACCGCCCTCATCCCGCACCGCAGCCTTGGCCTACCGACGCCGTCGACTTCAGTTCGTCAGCTGACGACAGCGCTTCAGCAACGACGACGCCGCTGCTGCCTGCACCGCGACCTGCCAGCACCGCGACGAGCACCGCCTTCACTTCGCCCCGCGTCTCACCGACGGCGCCATCTGACGCCGCCACTGAGCCGCTGCTCACACCGCGACCTGAGGGCACCACACGCCACACCGCTGCACTTCGCACAGCAGCACCACACGTCTGCCGACGCCAGCGCTCCTGACTTCAACAGAGAGGAGTTCGATCTGCAACGCGTGTGACTTCGAGGGCCCGATGACTCCTGCACCGACCTGCGGAACCGACGCCTGCGGACGCCGTACTTTCGGAAGCTCAACGAGAGGTCGCCGACGCCCTGCATTTCTAAAAGGTACTGTTTGCGGGTCTTCCCGACACCGTAGCTGGCCCGCGACACCGCGGTCAGCCAGAACTGTTTGGATTTGTTTGCTCACGATGCCGTGATAGACCCGGACGGAGCTATCGACATCAAGGAACTGTTTTTCAAGCATTTTTTGATAACCGAAGATTTTTAAGTACTGTATTGTGGATGTTTATCGTTTTTGGTCTTGTCTTAAGCATATAAAAATATTGGATATTTTTCTAAACTGGTGTGGTGTCCTTTTGTAGTACTAACACTGTATTACTGTTGGTTATGTGCAAATGATTTACACACTGCCTCTAAGATAAGCCTGACTGCTCGTGCCAAGCTACCAAGGGGGTGAGCAAGTGTAACTCCCTTATCCTGACTAGAGTGGCGGTTTCTGCCTGGCTTTGGCATATGCCCTAGCCTACCAAAAATCCCATTTCTAACAATAGGCCTACCATAGAGGTTACTTTTTTTTTTTTTTTAAATACTTTATTTATTAAATTTTTCACACCATAAACAGAGCGGTCATAAACAGAGCATTCCAATATATTGCCTTTCAACTTAGGCCCAATATACGTCTGAGTCCCATACACGCTTCACAATTAGTTATACATGTATACATCTATTGCACCGCAGTATGCCCAGCATCAAACATGGCTAGGGTGTTGCCCAAGCACCAACTTTTACATGTTACTACTACTATCAGACCCCTTGTCCTGCTCACTTCCAGGTCCCGATGGAGTTAACAATCCCCTGCATAGCTCTCTCCAGATTACAGTGTCTTCCTCTAGCTTATCATCCTTACGACAGGCCTTCATATGCAGTTCTTCCGCAAGGGACCACTCTCCCACATCCCTAATCCAGCTTTCGAACGTTGGAACCCGCCCACCCATCCAGCATATTGCCACCCTCCGTCTGGCTAGCACAAGTGCTAACTGTGTTAATTTATTGGCCATTTTCCGTTTCTTGCGTTGCGGGACCAGCCCCAGGAGACACTGTTCTGGCATAGCCTCTAACATGATTCCCACCCCTTCACGTATTCTTGCTACTACAGTAATCCAGTACTGTTGTACTTCTGGGCATTCGCACGCCAGATGCATAAATCCTGAACGGGCCTTGTGACATCTAGGGCATTCATGCGACCGACTGGCGTCTATACGGTGGAGCCTCACAGGGGTCATATACACCCGTTGTACAAAATTATAGTGCAATAGCTTCAGTCTGGCATTACAAGATACCTTGCGCGTTAGTGTGCATACCCTCACCCAGCTTTTCTCTGGCAATGGTGCCTGCAGTCCTGCATTCCAAGCGTCCCATGCCTTAAGGGCTAGGGATCCAAAGTCCACCCTCATGGCCTTATACAATAACGACACCAGCCTACGCCCACTGCCACACGTCAGCAGTATATCTAGGGTCTCAGTGGTCTGGGGCAGGTCCGGGTAAGTAGGCCATGTGACTTTAGCCAGTTCCACCAGGCCTGCATATTGAAGATATTGCCCCTGCCCCATGCCAAATCCTTCGCACGCCTGCTCAAACGTAATATAGGTGTCATTCACATACAAGTCCGCCAGAACCATACAGCCACCCTCCCTCCAAATCTGGAAGGACATATTCTCTATCATCCTACACACTGGAACTAGCTGCCAGACGGGCAACTCCGGGTGAAATGGAGCCCGCCCCAACACTTGTTCCACAAATTTCTGCCACATGAAGGGCGTTTGCCGGACCACATATGGTAGGTCTACAGTCGCCCCTGCACCCTCCATCAAATTAACTGGTAGGCTCTCTGGTTGCACCCGGCCCCCAAGTAAACGCTTTTCCCAGTTGTCACCCTCATCCAACCATTGCGCAACATGGTGAAAATGCGCCACATAATAATATAGGTCAAACCTAGGCACCCCCAATCCCCCCGCCTCATATCGCTTCGTAAGGCCCGGCAGCGCTACTCTGCAGCGTTTCCCCGCCGAGAGCAGGGATATTAATAGTGAGTTCAGTTGCCGAAACACCTTCGCGGGGATTGCGCACAATGCGTTCTGTAAAACATACAGACATCTAGGTAGCATCACCATCTTTGCCACAGCTATTCTACCCATTAGAGACAGCGGCAGCGTGTTCCAAAAATCCACTGAGTGTCTCAGGGACTCAACTACCCTAGTCATGTTTAGCTGAAGTAATTTAGCATCCCCGTGCGCCACCTGCACCCCCAGGTATCTGAAGTGGTCCATCTCCCATCTCGCTTCCAGACGAGGCAACTCCACCGCCCTGCATTCTCTTAATTTTGCCAGGGGGAACGCCAGGGACTTGCGCCTATTGATGCGCATTCCAGAGTATGCTGTGAATTGGTCCAATAACCGCAACAGTTTCGGGATCGAGTCTCACGGAGACGTGACATAAAACAGCACGTCATCTGCATATAATGAAATAAGATGGGTACTATTCCCTGTTTGTATACCCCAATGACCTAGATCTCGTCTAGCCCATACTGCCATAGGCTCTATAGCCAGAGCAAACAGCAGTGGCGACAGGGGGCATCCCTGCAGCGTACCTCGCCCCAGCAACCACTGCACTGACCTGGTTTGGCCCAACCCCCAGCACTCTGAGAATTTCTAACAGCCCCAGTCCACCGTGTCAAACGCTTTTTCAAGGTCAATGGAGACTAATGCCATCTCCTCTGGTGCTGCGCACGTCTTGTGCAATATATGCATCTGAAAGAAACAGTTAGTTATAGATTCCTTACCTTAGAATTACCCCCAGGCGTCGGACTGGATCCGGAAAGTTTTTCGTCAGCAGTACCCCTGCGCGTCGGAAGGTGGCGTCGGTCGACTCCGCGTTTGTCGTTGGCGTCGTGGTCGCCGGGATGACATTGCGGTAGCTACATAGACGCCGCCCTCGCGTGCTGACGTCCGTTCTTTCTTTTTCCGCTCCAGCAAGCGCAGATCTGGAGAGAGCGGTACCTCCCGTCACTTTTTGACTGACTTTTTCTCGATTTTTGTCGACATCGTTTTTGAGTCCATCGACTCCTGGTGCACGAGGGATGCCCGGCTTCAAGGCTTGCGGTTCCTGTAGTCGACTGATGTCTGTGACGGATCCGCACCGTGTGTGCCTCTTCTGCCTGGAGCGCGACCATGACCCCAAGTCGTGCTCCGACTGCCGGACCATGAATCCGAAGTCTTTGAGGGAGCGGTCCCGAAAGCTTCTTGAGGCCCGGCAGTCGGCTCCGCGCCGCTCGAGGTCCCAGTCGCGTAGGAGGTCGAGGGACCGGTCGCGGAGCCACCATCATTCTTCTTCTAAGTCTTCGCACTCGGGGTCGGGTAAGTCGAAGCACAAGAAGAAGTCGAAGAAGCATCGTCGCTCTTCGACTTCTCCCCGTCCATCGGCCGACGCGACGAGGGATGCGGGTGGTGCCCCTCCCGCGGCTCTGCGTGCAGAGTCCGAAGGGTCGACTCCGGGTTTCCCCCCCTTTCCGGGACCTGGAGCGACCCCTGCCCAGCTTCGTCAATTTTACGAAGCAATGCACGCTATCTTTGGGCAGCCCGACTCCACCGGCGCGCCTTCGTGCCTCGTGGACTCGGCTGGGGTCCCTGGGCCTTCGACGCCGGCGGCTCTGGCCTCGGCTCCGCAGGGTCCCCTTGGATCCAGGCCTGGTTCCGGATCGGCGCCGGTCGACCTTGTTACACCTCCCCCGGTGCCGAATCCACCGACACATCGTCCGCAGCCGGTGTCTGCTGTGTCCACAGCCGACGTCGATCCCGGCCTCCACCTCGAGGTAGACACGGAGCCGGACCGGCATCGACCGACGCAGGATCCGGCGCCGACGGGTACTTTTGTGCCCCTGTTCTACCCTGGCTCTTTGAGACCAGATTGGCAGCCAGAGGAGGGTGAGGAGGACTGGGAGGGGTCTGGAGACCCTTTAACTGACCAGTTAGGTTATGAACTGGATTGGAGAGAGGAACTGGGGGAAGCCAGTGGTCTGGATACCTCAGCAGACCTTGGCATGTTGTCTCCTCCTACTGTGGCTACGGAGGAGGGAGCGTCTTACGCAGTGGTGTTGCATAGGGTGGCCGAGGCTCTCAGCCGTGAGCTACCTACGGTGGCAGTCAGGACTAACCTCCTGACAGAGGTGCTTCAACTGGCAGCGAGCTCTTCGGAGCCCCTGCTGCCGTTTAATGAAGCCCTAACTGACATCCTTTTGGGCACCTGGTTCAGGCCCAACACAGGGGCTCTTGTGGTTAGGATGATTGCCCGACGCCACCCCCCGGCCCCGGGCAACCCCACTTTCCTCTCCCAACACCCAACCCCTGAGAGCTTGGTGGTCCAAGCCTCCACCTCCAAGGGCGCATTCCCTACCGCTCCACCTGATAGGGAATCCAAAAAGCTGGACCATCTTGGGAAGAAGATGTTTTCTTCCTCTAGCTTGGGACTGCGATCGGTAAACACCGCATGTCTGTTGGGCCGTTGCATCCACTCCGTGTGGGATACGGTTGCGCAAGTGCTGCCTCAGTGCCCGGAGGAGGCCCGGACCGTACTCTCTCGGGCAGTTGCCGAAGGGAGAGACACAGCGAAGTTTACCATCCGCTGTGGGCTGGATACTGCCGACTCACTAAGCAGGACGATTTCCACGTCGGTAGCCCTTCGACGCTACGCCTGGTTGAGGTTGACTGTTTTTTCCGGGGATGTCCAATCCACCCTTATGGACATGCCCTTTGATGGCCGTCGCCTATTCGGTGACAAAGCAGACAACGTGCTAGAGCGCTTTAAGGACTCTCGGGCTACGGCAGTGTCCTTGGGCCTCTCCACCACCCAGCCTGCGCAGTCTGCTTTCCGCCCCTTTTGTGGCTACGGAAGGGGTGCCCCGCCACGTCCCGCCCAGAGCCACAGGCCAGTGCAAGCTGTTCAGCCCCTGCGCGGCCGGAGATGTGGGAACCACCGCCGTGGTTCTGGGGGCCAGCGGGCAGGCCAGTCCACCACAGCCCCCTCTGCAGCAGCCTCCAAACCCTCCTAGTCCGACCTTTCAGGGCCACCAATCGCCAGTGGGAGGCAGGATTCGCCATCACCTCCCCCACTGGCGCACCATCACGTTGGACAGGTGGGTTTTGCAAATAGTTTGAAGGGGCTACTCCCTCCCCTTCGAGACTACCCCTCCAGCCATGCCACCTCAGTACCATCGCATGTCGGAGGGTCAGCTGGCCCTTCTCCACCAGGAAGTTTTGGCACTCTTGGCCAAGGGGGCCATCGAGTGAGTTCCTGCCCCGGAAGTAGGTTGTGGTTGCTATTCCCACTACTTTCTGGTGCCCAAGAAGGACAAAGGCCTGCGTCCTATCTTGGATCTCAGGAACGTCAACCGCTTCCTCCGGAAGGAGAAGTTCAAAATGTTGACGCTAGCTCAGGTCCTGTCTGTCCTAGACCCTGGAGACTGGATGGTAGCGTTGGACTTGCAGGACGCTTATTTTCACATCCCTGTCCTGCCGGCCCACCGTTGTTACCTGCGGTTCATGGTAGGCCACGAGCACTTTCAGTTTACCGTGCTCCCCTCGGCCGACGCGACGCAGGGTGCGGGTGGTGCCACTCCCGCGGCTCTGCGTGCAGAGCCTTTAGAGTCGACTCCAGCCTTCCCACCCTTTCCGGGACCTGCAGTGACTCCTGCCCAGCTTCGTCAGTTTTACGAAGCCATGCACGCTATATTTGGGCAGCCCGACTCCGCCGGTGCACCTTCGGACCCCACAGACTCGGCTGGGGGCCCTAGTCCTTCGACGCCGGCGGCTTCGGCCTAGGCACCACAGGGCCCCCCTGGATCCGGATCGGCACCGGTCGACCTCGTGACACCTCCACCGGCGCCGTCACCACGTCCGCAGACGACGCCGGCTGGACCCCCCAGCTGACGTCTACCCCGGCTTCCCCCTCCATGTGGAAACGGAGTCGGACCGGCGTCGGCTGATGCCGGACCCGACGCCGATGGGTACCTTTGTGCCTAGTTTCCACTCTGGCCATTTTCAGCCAGTTTGGCAGCCAGAGGAGTGTGAGGAAGACTGGGAGGGGTCTGAGGACCCTCTCACAGCTCAGATAGAATATGACCAGGACTGGAGAGAGGACCTGGGGGATGCCGGTGGTTTGGATACCTCGCCAGACCTTGGCATGTTGTCTCCTCCTACCGTGGCTACGGAGGAGGGAGCGTCTTACGCAGTGGTGTTGCGTAGGGCGGCCGAGGCTCTCAACCTCGAGCTTCCTACGGTGGCAGTCAGGACTAACCTCCTGACAGAGGTGCTTCAGCCGGCAGCGAGCTCTTCGGAGCCCCTGCTGCCGTTTAATGAGGCCCTAACAGACATCCTTTTGGGCACTTGGTCCAGGCCCACCACAGGGGTCCTGTGGATAGGATGGTTGCCCGATGCCACCGCCCGGCTCCAGGCGACCCCACTTTCCTCTCCCAACACCCCTCCCCCGAGAGCTTGGTCTTCCAAGCCTCAACATCCCAGAGCGCATTCCCTACCGCACCACCGGACAGGGAATCCAAAAAACTGGATCAACTTGGGAAGAAGTTGTTTTCTTCCTCCAGTTTAGGGCTGCGGTCGGTGAACACTGCATGCCTCTTGGGCCGTTATTCCCACTCTGTGTGGGAGACGGTTGCGCAGGTGCTGCCTTAGTGCCCGGAGGAGGCCCGGGCCGTGCTCTCCCGTGCTGTTACCGAAGGGAGAGACGCAGCAAAGTTCGCCATACGTTGTGGATTGGACACTCCCGACTCACTGGGTAGGACTATTTCAACGTCAGTGGCGCTTCGCCGCAACGCCTAGTTGAGGATGACTGGCTTTTCAGGGGATGTCCAGAACACCTTGATGGACATGCCCTTCGATGGCCGTCGCCTGTTCGGCGACACAGCAGACAGTGCGCTAGAGCGCTTCAAGGACTCTCTGGCTATGGCCAAGTCCTTGGGCCTCTCCACCATGCACCCTGCACGGTCTGCTTTTCGCTCCTTTCGTGGTCACAGAAGGGGTGCCCCAACACGTCCATTCCAGGGCCACAGGCCAGCGCAAGCTGTTCCTCAGCGCGGCCGGAGACGTGGGAACCAGCGACGTGGTTCTGGGTGCCAGTGGGAAGGCCAATCCACCTCCGCCCCCTCCGCCGCAGCCTCCAAACCCTTCTAGTCCGACCTTTCAGGCCCATCAAACGCCAGTGGGCGGCAGGATTCGCCATCACCTCCCCCACTGGTGCACCATCACGTTGGACAGGTGGGTTTTGCAAATAGTCCGAAGGGGCTACTCCCTCCCCTTCGAGACTACCCCTCCACCCATGCCACCCAAGTACTATCGCATGTCGGAGGATCATCTGACCCTTCTCCAACAGGAAGTTACGGCTCTCTTGGCAAAGGGAGCCATCGAGCGCATTCCTGTCCCAGAAGTAGGTCGTGGTTGCTATTCCCACTACTTTCTGATGCCCAAGAAGGACAAGGGGGGCCTGCGTCCTATCTTGGATCTCAGGGACGTCAACCGCTTCCTCCGGAAGGAGAAGTTCAAAATGTTGACCCTGGCTCAGGTCTTGTCTGCCCTCGACCCTGGAGACTGGATGGTAGCGTTGGACTTGCAGGACATGTATTAACACATCCCTGTCCTGCCGGCCCTCCGGCGTTACCTGCGGTTCACAGTAGGCCACAAGCTTTTTCAGTTTACCATGCTCCCCTTTGGCCTTACCAGCGCCCCTCGGGTGTTCACGAAAGTAATGGCGGTGGTCGCAGCTCAACTGTGCAGATCAGGGGTTCCAGTCTTCCCCTATCTCAACGACTGGTTGTTGAAGGCAGGCTCGTCCCAGGCAGTCGTCTCCCACCGCCAGACTACGGCCAACCTCCTGCATTCGCTGGGGTTTTCCATCAACGTGCCGAAGTCACACCTGATTCCCTCTCAGAAGCTCCTTTTCATTGGAGCGGTTCTGGACACGACGCAGTTTCGGGTCTATCCTCCCGAACAGCGAGTCCGGGATATTCGGGCTATGATTCCGATCTTTCAGCCTCTATCCCGGGTTTCGGTCAGAATGACCCTGAGGCTGCTGGGCCTCATGGCCTCCTGCATCCTGCTGATCGATCATGCCAGGTGGCATATGCGGGCTCTGCAGTGGGACCTGAAGCTCCAGTGGGCACAGCATCAGGGGAATTGCGTCCAGATCTCGGAGGGCACTGCCCGCCAATTGCAGTGGTGGCTCACGAACCAGGATTGGGTCAATGGCAGATCCCTCTCCCTTCCTCCAACCAGAACATACAGTGGTGACGGACGCATCCCTTCTGGGATGGGGCGGCCACATGGGGAGGCGGAGATCAGAGGCCTCTGCTCTCGGGCGGAGTCTGGGCTCCACATCAACCTTCTGGAGCTTCGGGCGATTCGTCTTGCACTCAAGGCATTCCTTCCCTCTGTCCGAAGAAGAGTAGTGCAGGTGTTCACGGACAACACCACCGCCATGTGGTACTGCAACAAACAAGGCAGGGTGGGGTCGTGGACCCTATGTCAGGAGGCCCTCCGCCTCTGGACATGGCTGGAACATCAGGGCATTTCTCTGGTGGTTCAACACCTGGCAGGTTCCTTGAAAGCCAGGGCGGACGAACTCAACCGCAGGTGCATGATGGATCACGAATGACGTCTTCACTCTGAGGTGGGGCAAGGTCTCTTTCAGCAGTGGGGAGAGCCTTGGTTAGATATATTCGCCACAGAAGAGAACGCGCAATGTCAGCAGTTCTGCGCATTGGAATTTCCAAGGCGGCATTCGCTAGGCGACGCTTTTCGTCGCGTGTGGAGTTGCGGTCTTGTATACACCTTTCCGCCTATACCACTTCTGCCCAGAGTGCTGAAGAAGATCAGGCGCGACCGGGCCCAAGTCATTCTTGTGGCTCCAGATTGGGCACGAAGAGTCTGGTATCCCGAGCTGCTCCACATGGCCATCGATCCTCCGACCAGACTGCCTCTTCGGGAGGATCTTCTGTCGCAGCAGCAGGGGACGGTCCTCCACCCGAACCTGTCCAGTCTCCATCTCCTTGCGTGGAGATTGAGCAGCGGCAGTTGACTTCTTTCGACTTACCTCCCGAAGTTTGTGATGTAATCTTGGCAGCCAGGCGTCCCTCCACTAAGACGGTATACGCCTGCCGATGGAACAAATTTGTGGCATGGTGCACAGCAAACGCTGCGGATCCCCTTTCTGCTCCTCTTTCTGAGGTCCTCTTGTTCCTCCTTTCTTTTGCCCGGCAGGGCTCTGCTCTGGGCACTATCAAGGGCTACCTTTCAGCCATTTCTGCTTTTCATCTGCTGCCTGATCATCCTTCTCTCGTCAAGTCCCCGGTTGTTAATCATTTCTTAAAGGGCATAACTCATCTCTTTCCTCCTGTTCCCTTCGTTATGCCTTAGTGGGACTTGAATCTGGTCTTGACCTATTTAATGTGCGCTCCCTTTGAGCCGCTTCACAACTGTCCTTTACGGCTTTTAACTCTTAAAACTGCATTCCTGGTGGCCATCACATCTGCCAGACAAGTGAGTGAGCTCCAGGCTCTTTCTTCCAAACCTCCTTTTCTGGCTGTACATCCGGACAAGGTTGTCCTTAGGACTCGTCCATCCTTCCTTCCCAAAGTGGTCACTTCCTTTCATATTGGCCAAACCATCACTTTGCCCACCTTCTTTCCGCCTCCGCATCCTTCAAAAGGGGAAAAGAGGCTCCACCATCTGGATCCAAAACGTGCGCTTTCCTTTTATCTGGATCGCACCAAACAGTTCCGGGTGGACGACCAGTTCTTTGTTGGCTACGTGGGCGCCAAGAAAGGTCGGGCCGTACACAAGCGGACCATTTCTAGATCGGTCGTTTTGTGTATCAAAGCCTGCTATTCTCTGGCTAAAAAGGAGCCTCCAGTGGGGCTACGCGCCCATTCCACCAGGGCGACGGCAGCTACTACTGCTTTGGGATGGGGAGTCCCCCTCAATGACATCTGTCAGGCAGCTACGTGGGCCTCGTTGCACACCTTTACGAGACACTACTGCTTGGACAATCAAGTCCGGAGAGACGGCTTCTTTGGCCGTTCTGTTCTCCAGGACTTTCTGGTGTGAACTTAGTTCGCAGACCCTCCTCCAGGGTTGGTATTGCTGGGGTATCTATTCTAAGGTAAGGAATCTATAACTAACGTGTTTCTTTCAGATGAACAAGTTACTTACCTTCGGTAACGATATATCTGTAAGAAACATTAGTTAGTTATAGATTCCTTACTGCCCCACCCATCCTCCCCGTTCTGCGAACTGATTTCTAGGGTTGTTATCCTTTCAGGGCCCTAGTTTTATGCACCAGTGGCCAGTGTCTTGCATGGCTCTGCGTTCCTGGCGCGGAAAGTCGTGTACAGAACTGACGTCAGGCGCGAGGGCGGCGTCTAGGTATCTTCCGCGACGTCATCACGGCGACCACGACGCCAATGACGGACTCGGATTCAACTGACGGTGCCTGCCGACGCGCAGAGGTACTGCTGACGAAAAAACTTTCCGGATTCAGTCTGACGCCTGGGGGTAATTCTAAGGTAAGGAATCTATAACTAACTAATGTTTCTTACAGATATATCATTACCGAAGGTAAGTAACTTGTTCGTTAAGCGTCGTATATTCATGGACGTGCTACGACCCGGAATAAAACCGCACGGGTCCTCCTGAACTAGGTGGGCCATGTGCAGCTCCAGCCTTTTGGCCTGCTCTTTACATAAAATGTTAAGATCTGTGTCAATCATTGTCAATGGTCTGTATGCTGTCGGGTCCTGACTGACCCCCTCCCAGCTTCGGGATCATGCAAATTTCACCCTCTTGCATCGTTGGAGGCAATATTCCGCTATCAAAAGATTCATTGAATGTCTGGAACCATAGAGGTTACTTACACATATACCATGGGCAGTGGTGCTGGAACAACGTTTGGAGAGAAGGTGCTGCAATCAGTGTTAAATCACTGAAGTTGTAGAGATGGTGAAGAATCCAAACTACACACAAGGAACACAGGAGCGGCCCGTGCAGGTAAGAATGGTGGGGCGGTGGGGCCGGGTAGGACAGACGAGTGAAAATTAAATAAATACTAAATTTTTACCTCGCCGTCGTCTGTCAAATCCCCCTCCCCCGTCCCGGCCCCCAGGATCTTACCTGCACGGGCCGCTCCTGAAGGAACAAGTGTAGCAAATGAGCCACACCAGTTCCACAAAAGAGTGGTAAGAGTGTGGTATGCAGCCAGTGGTACATTTTGGAGCACTCTGTCGCAAATATACTACTAAAACATGACGTGGTAGCGCACTGTCATTTATAGAAAGCACTTTTGCTATTGAAATGGCAAAACAATTCGCACAGACATGCAGATTTTATGATAAAACTATGTAGAGCACAAACAATGAGTGGAAATAGAGTTTCAGAAAATATTAAAAATGTGCTCATCACCAAGTAGTGTCTAGATTTGCTTCGATCCTATTGCATATTTGTTTCCATCACACTCTAAAATTTCAAAAATAGCACCTAATTTATGCTTTGCTACTTGCTAATATGTTTTGAAATATTCGTACAGTTCATTTACAGATGTTTAAATGTTATTTAAAAATGGACAAAAAAAGCAGACATCCTATAACTTTCCTTTCACATATGATGTTACCCAACAAGATTGTCATTACAATTCTTCTAACTTTGCAGTCAGAAAAAGAAAAGTAAACACCAATCTACATGTTAAAGGAATATGATATTGTCTAACAGTTGATTCCTGACTTTGAATACACAGCAAATGTGACAAGCTAAAAACAAATAGGGATCTTTGTTGCTCATTCATCTTCTGAACTCCAGCATGGTTATTTTGGGGTTGCTGCAGCACCCTTCGCACTCTTACTTCCAGCGCCTATGATCAGGGGGAAGTCTGGCTTTGCCATTACTTTAAATGGCAAAGACTGTCTAGCAGTTAATACTGCTCTTCAGCCTGCAAATGGCAGGCTGGGAGTCTCGTTTTACTTGTGTCACACCCAGGGTGTACAACCAGTGCTGCAATTCTTGGGGGGGGACTCTCCAACTTACGTGCCCTAAGTACCATTTACTAGGGACTTCCAGGTAAGTTAGCTTAGCCATTTTGTATGAGCCAGTTTGATATATTAGTTTAAGGGTAATGGCACGGGCACTGAAATCTGGTTAGCTGGCCTCAGTGCACACTGAGTCAAACCAACAAGCAGCCTCAGTCCAAAAACTTGGTGTGACCATAGAAAAAGAGGCATTTCCTTACGGATGCCCACACAATGATGTCTTGTGAAAGTGTGGATTCATGACCATGTGGCTGCCATACATATGTCGTATAAGGGCGTGTTTTGCTAGAAATGCTAGGGTGAACCCTTTTTAGGTCGAGCCTAGCGCAGCGCGCATGCGTTGCTCTAGGAGAAGGGCCTCTTGGAATCCCTCCAGACTTTCACAAAACTCGTGCGTGTGGCTTTAGTTTTGCCACACATTCTATTGGCCTTTGCGTGTGGCTTTCAAAAATTGAAAGCACGCAATTGGCCAAAGGCGGGTGCATGTCCCGCCTTCTGTCTAAACGTTGACTCCCATGGCCTAGGGGTCTCGGGAGCGAGCAGCAGCGCGGCCGGGTGCCAGCTGCATTCCTTACATTCCTGGAAGTGCGCGCGCGCACCACTCGAGGTCTTGTCTTCACACAAGCGTGCTTTATCTTCCGCTTGCAATCTGCTCTTTTACTGCCGAGGAATTGTGACTGAGTGCACCTTTATTGCAGCTTATAGGTCTCTTGACAGCAACAAGCTGCATCGCTCAAGCCTGAGGCGGCCTTTGTTAGAGCCCTCTGGGCACAGGAACAAGGAAAATACGCACATCGTCATTGTCAATGCGTCGCAAAGAACAGGCGTGCGTAGGAGGGTAGAAACACACGGCCTTTCCGTTCTTCCCAGACTTAAACCGATCTCTAGAATCAAGAATACCAACGTGCGTGCTGGAGAACATTTTAGAACGCTTCTTGCCAGTGTTCGTTCTCACTAACCGACGTCATTTGAATGGTTGTCGGTCGTCAGGGTCTCGTGGCGGCCTCTGGAGAGCGGTTCTCCCAGTCACCTTCCCACACTCGCTTATAACATTGACGCATCCACACAAGGTTGAAGTTTACGTTGCAGCCGGCCGTGGTGGCGTTGTTCCTCAGCCCTGGTGTAAGGACATGCCTCAGCATAGCAGTGGGTTTATTTTTACGTGCAAGTGTCTTGCTGGGTGTAAATCACAAGCTTGCACGCAGTACACACTGCTCGGACTTATCTGGGGCCTGCAAGCCGTTGTATTAATAGAACCTGCTGCATTTTCTTTTTATAAAAACATGAAGAGCAGTTTGGTGGTAAAATGTCCTGGGCCTTTCTCTCTTGTCAGTCGGACAGCCTCATTATGCGGCTAAAATTAGGGCTGAAGTCACTCACTTCTTACTCCTCTATTTTTAAACTCTTTTAGCACATGCATGTGCGCGTGAAGTATGCATCTGGGACCCTGTTTACTCACTTAACCATTTAAACATGCCTTTATTAAATAAATGGGCGAGGTTCTTTTATATGTCCATACCAAGACGACACAACAGGCCTTCTCTTGCTTAGTCACCAGACTACTGAACAAGAGCACCGAATGCATAAGAACCAGCCCATCTCTTCCTGGCATACTGAAAAAATCTAGAAGCACAGCTTATCAGGTTTTTTCTGTTTCTACAGTTGTTTCCCAACCCATGTATTTATTTTATTTTTATGGAAGGCCAAGCAGCAAATTTCTGCTGTCCTCTCCACTTTAAGTGAAAGTGCAACTTGTTCAGTTCATTTTGGATCGGAATACAAGAAAAATGTTGCTGTGTCATTTTGTCATTTCCTATGCGCGCACAGCATGGTGACCCATATGTTCACATAAGTCATCAAGCATGCACGGACCTATAAAATGACATGGCCACGTTGCCGCACCATTTTTCTGCACCAAGGCTGTGGCATGGTGGAGATTCAGGGGCATCGTGCAAACCTATGGGAAGGAATCGGGTAATCGACGCATTGAGCACCGGCTGGTACTGCACGACGGCCTTGGCATTGTGGAGATTCAACCATGGAAACCTGTGGTCAGGATACGGGTAAACCGACCCATTTAACACCTGCTGGTACTTTAAGCTGGAAATCCAAGGCGCTGTGTAAAACTTTGTGCAGGGTATAGTGAGGACCCTGAAATTATGTGATTTTTGCGGCTGCGCGTTTTCCACATAATTATGTATTTGCCGCATTAGCTACATAATCCATCATTTGGCGCGTAACAAAAATTGTTTCTAACTCAAACACTGCAACGCGTCCTGCGCTGCAGTGGAAGGCTCTTTGTAAAGTTTGATTTATCGCTTTCATTTGCTTATTGCTGTATTTTGGTAATAAACTGGTACTAATGAGGGAAAAACATTTGCTCAGACACTCTTAATCAGTGTAAAAAGGACAAAGTAAGGAAGTTCTACTGTGACGAAACGCGCCACTTTTACACGACGTAGTTTGCCTTCTTTTTGCCGCACAATTTTGTCAACTTTGCTGCGGCCATTCCCTGACGCGTAATTCCTTTGGCACCGGGTGTGGTTAAGCAGACCCACTGAGCACCCGCTAGTGCAGAACAGACCCTGGGGCATTGTGAAGGCCAAGGACTTGCCTTCTCCTTCGCTCCGTGATGCTGGTGTCTGTCATTCTTTTATGGCCTGTGCTGTCATTGTTGTGTAACCTTGCTGTGTTGCCGGGTTGACGTGAAGAGGTTGTCTCTCATTCTAATCCTTATCGGTACCACGCACTCTCAGCCCACGGCTTCCGTTCTCCACTCTTGTCCTCCTTTTGGTGTTTGACTGCACAACCTGTAGTTTATTTTTTTTATTTTACAGTTCTAGTTGTCTTATTTGTGCCTTCCCTCGTTTGGCTGCTGTAATGCGAGGGGAGCCACCGGTGGTTTCCTTTGCCCCCACATATAGAAATCTGTGGTCTTGGAACGCTTCTGCCCTGGTGTGCCAGCGTCGCTGAGCCAGGAAGGCTGTGTCACACACTGCCCTATCGAGAGCATGCAGAACCTGACTGCAGATAAGACTCAGTCCTCTCAGGGTTCCTCACACGCACTGAAGCCTCCCCCACCCACCCCGGGTCATCCCTGGCTCCTCTTCAGATTCCTCATTTCTGCACCTTACAGCTTTTGTGAACTCCAGCTTCCAGGATTTTCTGCAAGTTGGGGGCAGCATGGTGAGGTAAGGGCCTCTCTGTGCACCTCATGCAGGGTCTCAGTTGGGGGCAGCGTGGTGAGGTAAGGGGCTCTCTGTGCACCTCATGCAGGGTCTCAGTTGGGGGCAGCATGCTGAGGTAAGGGCCTCTGCGCACCTCATGCAGGGTATCAGTTGGGGGCAGCATGCTGAGGTAAGGGCCTCTCTGCGCACCTCATGCAGGGTCTCAGTTGGGGGCAGCTTGCTGAGGTAAGGGCCTCTCTGCGCACCTCATGCAGGGTCTCAGTTGGGGGCAGCATGCTGAGGTAAGGGCCTCTCTGCTCACCCCATGATCCAGAACTTACATGATGCTCTTTTCTGTAATCGGTGGTTATCGTGAAAATGGGCACGGATCCTGACCGAAGTTGTGTTTGCAAAGAGCTGTGCACCAGGACGAGCAGGCCCATCTTTATTGCTGGTGGCACCCGGAGTTACAATCTTTTTGCTGCCCCATCCACCCCCCATGACCTCCTTCTCTACTGATTCCCTCACTACCACCCTCCAACAGTGCCCCTCATCTCTTCCTAGCCCCTCTCTCACATTCATGTATTTTTTAGCACTACTCATAATAGTATTGAGTGTCAGAGTACATTAAATCACACACATTATATAGAGACAATGAATCATACATGTCTAAATCAGTCTATGGGAAATGTTACATAAAACAATTTATAACATTCTACAAGAACAAAAAAACTAGAAGACATTTGTTCTGTTAACTCTTTTTTTAATAGGGTCGTTCAGTTCTACATAATATTTTCTTGGTTTTATGTAAAATAAAAAAAAATACAATGCTTTTTTATTATAACTTTACAACATGCTGCACAGCAGCCACACTGCTCTGCACCATATCTTAAAAACATTGGCAAAGCCAATAGCTGTGGCTAAACACTTATAAGGTCCCAAAGGCGAGGCCTATTGGCCATGCCAATGCTTGTTTCTTGTGTGGTGTGCTCTAGGTTTCTCTTCCAGGTGGAATTCTGCCTTCTGGTAACACAGTAGAATTGTTTTTACTATCCACCTTGCGATGGTTCCCTTTGTTACTGGTGAGCACATGTTGGGGTTTGCAAATGATACAAAGAACTGACTTCCCTTTCTGACCTCCTTTGAAGGTTTGTGATGTACTACCTAAACCTACGTCTAGTGTATGCAGCAATCTCTCGGCTTGTTTTCTTGGTTGTTAGAAGAACCCCAATAACTCTCCCCTTCCCAGCCAAGGTCATTGAGAAGGCCATCAACGCCCAACTTTCAGAGTTCATCAAAGCGAACCACATCCTGGACCTCTCCCAACCCGGCTTCCGAAGCAACCACAGCACTGAGACCGCCCTCCTTGCTGCCACAGATGACATCCGTAGCCTTCTCGACTGAGGCGAAACTGCAGCACTCATCCTCCAGGACCTCTCAGCCACCTTCAATACTGTCTCTCTATGCACAAGACTCCACAACACCGGCATCCGTGACAAAACCCTGGAATGAGTCTGCTTCTTCCTCACCAGCCGAACACAGAGTCAGACTGCTTCTGCTCCTCTCAGAACCCACAGAGTTAAGCTCCGGAGCGCCTCAGGGCTTAGTCAGGAACTACGGATTCAACATCGTCTCCTATGCCGACGACACCCAGCTGATTCTCTCCCTCACCAAGACTTTCACGACGGGATGAAGGCTGTCGCCGCCTGGATGAAAAACTGCTGCCTCAAGTTCAACTGAGAGAAGACTGAAGTCCTCATCATGGGCTCCATCCCCCCTCCGCGTGGGGCAACTCCTGGTGGCCCGCAGCACTTGAAACCTCCCTCACACCCACAGACCACGCGCGGAACCTCAGCATCATCCTGGACTCCTCGCTCACCATGAGCTGCCAGATCAACACAGTCTCATCATCCTTCTTCCACACGCTGAACCTGCTCCGAAAGATCTTCAAATAAATCCCAACCGAGTCCAGAAAGACTGTCACCCACGCACTCGTCAGCAGCAGAATCGACTATGGCAACGCACTCTATGCCGGCATCACCCAGAAACTCCTCAAGAAACTGCAGAACATCCAGAATGCCTCCGCCAGACTCTTCCTCAACTCAGACGTAACTATCAACTGAGGTGCTCTGTTTACGGTACTAGCGAGCCATGTGAATCGTGGGAGAGATATACAGTTGAGGTAGAACTGACCCTGAAAGGGCTTCGGAGTAGTTTGAAGGCCCTCGGAGGATGATTGATGAATACCAGTTAGAGCAAAGTTGTAAACACTGATAACAGCGCAGTAACCTTCGAGAAGGGAACAGAATGTTGTGCAAGCCAATTTCTATTATATAAAAAGGTAGGTTGCAGCTGCCTCGGGGAAGCTCACAGACGGAGTCGTATAGATCTGCTGTCACCCACAGTTGCTGCCCCCGGTCATGCAGTTCCCAGAAAGCCAGAGAGAGGGAGATTGGAGTGGGCTTCCCGACATTTGTGGAAAGTTAAGTCCCAGGGGGTGATTGGCATGACTTTGTTATTCTATCCTGATTTACAAGGATATTGTTATTGCATCTTTGATTAATTGCATTGCAATTGATTCCAGACCATATGTTTTACCATCATTGCGCTAGCATTGCCTTTTATGTCATTCTGTGACTAGTTTGTCATTGGGTTCAGCACCCGGGGTTAAAGGATTCTCCTGTGCTAGTCTCATTTTACAAAATTACTTTTGTGTTTCTGATTTGCTGCAACGTGAGTGATTTCAGTCCGCTTATGACATGCATATAACCATTCTGTCAATGTATAACCATCATTGCTGATCTATATATAGGTATGTTTGTGCTAATATTTTATTAAATCCAAATTGTACCCACTATTTGTGTGTTGCTCCTTACTGAGTGTTCTTATTGATTTGTACCTGGTTTGACAGCCCATGGGTTGGATGCCAGCAGCCAGTTCAATACACTGAGTGAGATTGCACCTATGCCTAGTTCTTGCCTCCTTCGTACAGCTATGGCCCGTCGCTGTATGAGACTGTTTTGAGTTACCCTCATCTGTGCCTCATTCCTGGCTCCTCCGTACAGCTATGGCCCATCACTGAGTCCCCCGCCGCAGCCACATCAGCAGCCACCTAAGAAACCTCCACTGGCTCCCAGCCAACAAAAGAATCACCTTCAAGCTCCTCACACACACCTACATGGCCCTACACGACGCGGGACCTGTGTACCTCAACCACGCCTCACATTCCACGTACCCACCAGAGACCTTCGCTCTGCCCAACTGGCCCTGGCTACCGTCCCATGTATCTACAAGACCACAACCGGAGGAATATCCTTCTCCTACCTCACAGCAAAGACCTGGAATACCCTGCCTCTCCACCTCAGGCAATCACCGTCACTGCCTCGATTCAGGAAGGACCTCAAGACCTGGCTCTTTGACTGAAACACAGCACCTTGGTGTACCAGCAGGACTTTGCCTCCTTTCATAGAGAGAGGGGTGTGTTTTATTGAGAACTTTTTATGTTTCCCTGCTCCATCTCTACCAGGTCTGAGAACCATGTTTGTCTTGCCCACTTTGGGGCAGTTAAGATCATTGGCATCTGGTACTGTTTGTACTTGCTTATCACTAAAGGTAGGAGGGGAATTGGTGGAAAAGCATATGTACATTTCCCTGCTCAATCTGTAGACACAACATTCCCCTGGGAGAGGTGGTGCGGGTGCCTGGATGCAAAGTCGCAGCATTTTGCTTTATCAAGGGTTGTGAATAGGTTAATCTTTGGTGTGTCCCACTGCCAAAATACCTCTTGGAGCACTCTGTCGTTTAGTTCCCATTTGTGTAATAGGGAAGTTTGTCTGCTTAATCTGTCTGCCTCTCTGGTTTCTAAACCCGGCAAGTGTATTATCAGGTCTATTCCTCTCTGAATGGTTCATCTCCAAATCTCTTGAGCTAGTTTTGAGCGCACATGTAACCTTTTCGCTACTTGTTTTTTCAGATAGTACATCATGGTTGTGTTGTCCATCTGAATTTTCACCGTGTTCCCCATCACCTCTGTCTGAAAGACATTTCGGGCCAGGAAAACTGCCTTTAATTTCAGGACATTGATGTGCTGGTTTGCTTCTTCCGCTCTCCATATTCCTCTGACTCTTAGCTTTCCCATGTGCACGCCACAGCCTGTGTAGGACACGTCCATGGTGATGGTCACTGTTAGGGTTGGTTGTAAGAAGGTCCTGCCTACAGTTATGTTGTCTATGGTCCACCCTGTCATCTCCTCCTGTAGTCTTTGCATTACAACCCCTAGATTTTCACAGCTACCGTCGCCTGTAACCATTGATGTTAGACAGGCTCTTGCAGTGTCCTCATGTATAGCTTTGCATGTGGGATCAGCGGAATGCATAAATCCTTCATGCCCCCTATCTTCCGAACAGTTCTCACTGTCAGAGACTGACCCTTGTGGTAGCGATGAGTCTGGTCTATTATTGCCTGAATCCTCTTGAGGGTAGGGAAGCCTCTTGCCATTACAGTGTTGATTTTTGCTCTTAATATCTTTTCTCTCTCAGGCTTCATGGAGGTTATTTTTAAGGCCGATTGTGAAGTTTAGTCTGTGGAGAGTGTCCATGACTATCCTGGTGTCCCTTTCACATTGTGCGTATGAGTTTGCCTTGATTAGCTAGTCATCTAGGTGCGGGAAGACATGTTTTCCTTCTTGCCTCGGGTAGGCCGCCACCTCACCTAGGCATTTTGTGAATACTCTAGGTGCTGATGTGATCCTGAACGGAAGCACTCCGAATTGGTAGTGTGTCTGTCGACTATGAACCTGAGGTATTTTTTGTGTTTGCTGTTTATGGGGATGTGTAGATAACCATCCTTTAGGTCTATGCAGTTGCAAGATGACCTCTTGCAGTGTAGTCATTTTGAGCTATTGTGTTTTTATGAACTTGTGTAGGAAACGAAGGTCCAGGATTGGTCTTAGTGACTTGTCCGGGTTTGGGATGATGAGGTATGCTGAGTAATTTCCTTGAATGATTTCTGTTGTGGGCACTCTCTCTATTGCCCTCTTTTGCAGTAGTTTCTGAACGTCGCTCTGTAGCCATCGCCTTTCCTACTCTTGATGTTGTGTTTTCTTTGATTAGACTCCGGGTGGCGTCTTTACCAGCTCTATGCAGTAACCATGTTGAATAATGTTTATGATCCATTCATCTGTCATGACCCCCCTCCACTTCTGGAAGATGGCCTTTAATATGCGCCCCACTGGTGTTATGTACTGCTACATCTGGTAAGCTAAGTCACTTGATGGAGGAGCTGGCTCCTCTGGAAGGCTACCCCCTTCCTCTGGCTCTACCCCTCAAAGGGCTGTTATTGAACACCTTGGTGTTGAGGCGGCTGCTTGAAGGATGGCTGGGGCATTGTGGCTTGAAAGCTTCCCTGCCTGCAGGTCTTCTCGCTGGTGGTGTTTCCCTTCTTGGCTGTTCACGGAACTGCAATGCCTCCATGGCCTTTGCGATGTCATTATCCTTCTTAATTTGCTGTAGTGTGTTTTCCACAGCAGATTCAATAAGGCTCTGCCCTGAGAAGGGTATATTTTTGATGTTCGACGGAACCTCATTTCTAAATCCAGACACCCTCGGCCAGGCGTGCCTCCTCATAGATGCTCCATTTACCAGTTGCCTACTAACTGTATCTGCTGCATCCAAAGTCAATTTCAGGCATGTTTTTTTTTTTTTACTGTTTTGCCGCCTTCTACCTGTGCGGCTCTTTTGAAACTGTTGAGGGAGGTGTTTCAGGAGTTATACAACCTCCTCCCAGTGGCTTTGAACATAGCTGTTTAGGAGCAGATTCAAGTTTGTGATCTTCCAGTATGTCTCAGCCCCCCTTTCAAATTTTGGGCCTACCATCTCCACTTTCTTTCTTTCCTTCTCGGCCAGGCCCTGTGGATATTGGGATATTCAACCTCTTTCTTGCTGTGGCCACAATGATGGAATACCCCACTGCATTGCCCTTGATTTAGACAGTGTGAGAAAGTGCCCTCTTTCTGCATGGTTGCCCCCACTTTTTGCTGAATTGCTGATGTGCTTTGACTGAGTATGCCCTGGGCTCCTGCTAATCAGGTACCTAGGGCCTATGTTCTTTCCCTAAAACTGCATTGAAGCCTAAACCCAATTGGCATCTCTGGCCACAGGTCAGCACCTGGTAAATGGTACCACAGGTACCCAGGGCACTCTGACCAGAGAAGGCCTCTAAGGGCTGCAGCACATATTGTGCCACCCTTAGAGGTCCTGTACCATTACACTCACACACTGCCTTTGCAGGCTGCGTGTTTTGGTGCAGAACAAAGTGAAGAGTCGACATGGCACACATCTCTGTGTGCCATGCCTACAACCCACTGTCCTGGCATAGATCAGTCACCCCTATAGCTGGGTGCACTATACCAGTGGTGAGGGTACAGGTGCATGAGCCCTGTATCCCTACAGTGTCTAAGTCCATTCTTGGATATTGTAAGTGCAGTGCTGTCATTAAGAGTATATGGTGCTGGGAGCTTGTCATTACGAACTCCACAGCACCATAATGGCTACACTGAAAACTGAGAAGTTTGGTATCAAACTTCTCAGCACATTAAACCCACACTGACGCCAGTGTGAAATTTAATGAAAAATGCACACAGAGGGCATCTTAGAGATGCCCCCTGAAAACGAACCCACCACTAGTGTCTAGGCTGAGTGGCTGCTTCAGCTGCCACCACCAGACATGCTTCTGGACCCCTGTGTCGAGAGCCTGCTGCTCTCTGGGGCCTGAAACAATGCACATCCTGGGACGAGGTGCCAAGCCTCCTCCCCCAGGATGGGCAGGGTTCACGAAGGGGAAGCTTCATAGCCTTGCCGGCTTTGTGAGCTTCCCCAGGCCACTTGCTGCTTTCAGCAACTGGTCCCCACTGGTTCTGACCCCCACTTTGGGCGGGAGAACCGGCGGGAAAAACAAGTGAGGAAGAGAGGTGTGCCCACCTCTGCCAACTCCACCCCTCAGGTGGGGGAGGTGAGGTGAAGCACAACTCTTAGTCCCCGCCATCTTGCAGATGGGGGGACTCAGCCAACCAGGGACAGGCTCATGCCCCCCTCCCACAGGAGGGTGGCATAATAGGGGGTGTACCCACCCCAGGGAAGGGACCCATTGGTCCCTACCTTTTACCTACCTGTAACGCTGTTTAAATCTAGTATTTAGGGGCACCCCTGAACCTTGCTTCCTCAGACAAGAAGAAACTACAAGGAGAAGAAGAATTACCGAACAGCTGTGCAGCAGCTAACAAGAGGAAGACGCCCACTGACTTGGCCCCAGCCCTACCGGCCTGTCTCCACCTCGAACCTGCTTCTGCGAAATCCCGTGTGTCCTGCAGCCAGCAACCTCGAAAACCCTGGAGGACCTGCCTGCCTTCAACTACAAAGACTGTGTCTCCTGTGAACACCGGATTTGTTCATCTGCAACCTCTGGTTCCGGCCAGACACCGGGGATCCGCTCCACTCTGCACCCGCCGTCCACGGCCCGAGCTAGAGTGGGAAAACACCACGAGGAGGTCACCCGGCGATCCTGACCTGAGATCCGGCGACCCCTGACCTGCCTCAAGCCTCCAGCCGACGCCTGCAGCCTAAATCCAGAAGGTCCCCCCAACCGCGACCGGGAGCTGGTAAGAAGATCCGACCCCAAAAGGCACCCCTGCACCCGATGCCCCACGGCCTTGGGTGCCCAAACCGACGGTGCCTAACCAACCCCTAACTTCCCAACTTACCTCTCGAAGTGGTGGTCGCACCCAGAAGACCTTCGTCCCCAAGCCTGCAGTGCCTTTGCAAACCGGATGTTCCCCTTTGAAAACAACAGGGCGGCCGACGTCGAAACAGCACCCTGAACCCGGCCGCCCTAGTGCCTTTGAGGGTGCACCTTTGGTGCTACTTTGTTTCCCCCTTTGCCCTGAGCTAAAGTCCAGGAGCTTTGCTCCCACAACCAAGTGGCCTGCTTGTCAGCAGCCACCAACCGGAGGCCCCCTATCCCCCATTGGATAACATTGGGCCTCAGCACTCTGCACCCGGCCGCCCTAGTGCCGCTTAGGTTGTAACTAGAGTGCATCCTTGACCCTGGGGGACCCCTGAGTCTACCCCTAGAACCTCAACTCCCACTACCAAATACTTACCTCAAAACCGATAACACAATTTTCCTCCATAGGATAACATTGACTGTTTTTCTTGGAAAAGTTTCTAAGTGTGGAATTTGAAAACCTAAAGAAATTCTTTAAAATTGTACTATTTAACCAAAACGATTTTACTTACCTGTTTACAGGAAATGTCCCGGAGTAGTATCCAGGCATACTACTCTGAGTAAGAAAAGTAATCTAAAAAGTAACTTACCTGGTATTTTACTGAAAAGCCCTTTCAAGTTTATGTACTGTATTTACAAAGTATTGCATTTCTCTGCAACCATCCTGTAAGTAAAAACAAAGTGCATATATCATTTCAATTCAAACTGTTTACAAACTTCATTACTAATGTAAAGTATTTATTGCTTACCTGTGCCAGGCTTGCTTGGTTCTAGAAAATAAAATAACTAAAAGAATATTTTTATACAAAAACAATTGGTCTGAAGTTCAGTCTTTGAGTGTGTGAATTCATTTGCTGACTGAGTGTGTACAACAAATGCTTAACACTGTCCTCTGATACTGCCTTACTGCTCGACCACACTACCACAAATAGAGAGTGAAGTGCTGTCTAACTTTACCTCTGCCTACCTTTGGGGTCCCACTGGACTCTGTGCACACTATACCTCACTTTGGTATAGTATATACAGAGCCAGCTTCCTACAGACAGGAACTTTTGAGAAATGTTTCTATTTCTTCTCTATCCTTGGCGTTACTGCCTTGCAAGATGCTGGCTCTCTAAAGGTCTCCCTCCCTTGATCTAGAATGATTGGCAACATGGGGAGGTATTGGTTCTTGCCTTGGGATGGTAGGAGTGTCTCTAGGAGGAAGCAAGCCTGAGTCCTCTTCCTCTAGCTGTACTCAGTAGCTGTCTGCCGCCCTCTTCACTACAGCGGTGTACATCATGATGTCGTTGGGTGGCAAAGGTCTCAAGGGGTATGTGTAGATGGGCTATATCACTGAGTCTATTTCGAGTTCCTGCCACTGTTCATCACTGCTTTCGGCGTCATGGTGGATCCCCTGGTTCTCCATGTCCTCCTACTAGAGGAACATTTCCTGCTCCTCTTCTTGTGGTTCGGGAGTAGTTGGGGGTCAGCTCACCATGCTTGCTCTTTTCTCCTGGTGGCATCCAGGGGATTTTTAATTGCTTCATGGAAGCCTCAAACATTTTCTTCTTCTAAAGGATCGCCGACATTTCGACCTCGAGCCTTCTCTTGATTTCGAGGGCCCACTGTTCAGCATTCAACACAAAAGGTGTGGCGCAGCGGCCAGTGTGGCTGACTCCAGAACCCGGGGGCTCACGGTTCGATCGCCGGCGGCAGATCAGCCCAGCACCATGTGACTCTGGGCAATAGCTCCCTTAATCTTCCCGACGGCCCCCAGCGCCTTGACACCCTCGGGTAATTGTTTGCGCTTTACAAATACTGGACATACTCCGATTTTGCTTGGTTCCGTCAGCTCTGCCATGTCTTCCTTGGCCCTCTCCTTCACTCAATCACCTTTCAATGTCAAAGGCTTCTCCGACCTTCATCTGTGTTTCTCTTTCGCGATCCATGGAGTTCATCTTTGCGTCTTTATTTTCCTTTGGTCATCGAGTGCTTTGACGACGAGGCAGTGTTGTGTTGCTTCTAGTTCAAAGTCTACGGCTTGGGCCCAGAAGTCTTTTTCGATGTTACTAGTTGTTTTCAAGGTTTCCGATTGCTGGGTTTCTTTGTCAGCTGCTTTGCCTCTACTTCATCGTCCTCTTCCACCTCGATGTCAGAGCCTTCTGCTTGGGCCACTTCTGCTTCCTCGACGTTGTTCTCATCACTCAACAGACCTAGTTCCCTAAGAGACTGGCTCCCCTTTCTCTGCGTATTCATTGTTGTCTGTTGTTCATGCCTCTCTCTCGCTCTTAAGGTTTTAGGTCTAAACTTGGCACATGCTTTACAACTCCTTCTGTCGTGGGCCTCTTGAACGTAGAGGTTACAAACCTCGTGGCTTTTTGAGCAAATCTTTGGTGGCACTTGGATCAGAATCTAAAGGGAGGGTTCTCCATTTCCCTTAGTGGCTTTCTCATCCCTTCCATACATTCTCCGACTGCGTCGTCAACGACTTACGGGGTCTGGTTATTTCTTTCAGTAATTTTCTGTGTCATTCTTTTTTAACCCCTTTGCTCTTTATCTTTCTTTCCTTCCTTTGATCCTACGTATTATCTTCAGTTATTCCTTTGGCATTCGTAGAGATTCAGGTATTGGTTCCAGACCCAACGACGGAAAAAAGAACCTTAAGATGGCGACCACGCATGTAGGCTTCCAGGGCACACCTCTGACATACAGGCGACGCCCAGAAAGAAAAAACATGAGTGAGGGAAAATAGACGACTAACAATGAATTTCTGGACCCAACAACTAGATGGCGGAATAATCACTGTATGTGAATCCATAAAAGGAGTCATGCTGCAAAACATTAATTTCCATCTTTGGTGAATAAACCCCAATATTAATTTAAACAAATATATCTAAAGTAAAAACCACAGTAACTTTAATATTATCACTCCGTGCCTAATTACAAATCTATATCGCTGCATGCATATTTAAGTTTCTATTCTGTAACATGGCCATTAAAGGGGAGGTGTTAGGTCTGTTAATACGATCTAACTTGGACATTGCGACACCTCAAGCAGTTTTTGTTCAGACTTCCCCCGTTAGGGTGTTCTCTTCATCATGCCTCTCCGTTACGACCCTATGATTCTTGAAAGGCACAAAGCTTTAATTTCTCAGTCTTTGGGATGTTCCTCTTCTAAGTCTTCGCCTCTGAACTCATTTATTATTGTTTCCCTTGTTTGCACAAACTCGGGCTTTCTTATTCCCTTTTGTAATTTCATATGGAAGTGTCCATTTCAGTACTTTACTGCCATTTCAGCATGCTATCCTCTTCCTTAGCCTTCCAATTCAATGCTATTTGTCTCTTGGCTAAAATCAACACAAGGTCTATGAATTTACAAGTGTTCCTCTTTGGGTAGGGATGCAAGCATACATCTGCAGTACAAACTGTCTGTTGGTGGCTCCTTTATGTTGGCGTATGAGTGTTTTCCAATATGTTCTGAAGTTTGGACAGTTCCATGTCATGTGACAAGTCTGCATCTATTTCCATACATCTATGGCAGCAGCCCTGGGCCTCTGGGTGTCCTTTATTGGTCCTTTTGAGTGTTCTGTAAGACCTATGTAAATAATTGAAATTAATTAGCTTAAATCTAGCATTTCTAGAGGTCTGTGGTGCACTGATCAGTATGCCTTCCTAGTTTCGGTCATCTTGGACTACCAACGTCTGTGCCTTATTTTTCTTTTATGTTATTTACTGTTCCTTTTGCCTGTTATTGCATGTCTCTGTAAACTGTTGTTGTTACCTTCACCATGTCCATGCAAATTGCTTGTAGGGCCTTGGACATGGGTGGCTCTGAACCTCCCACCTTATATGTTTGCTTCATTGCAACTGTTACTGCTCCATACAGCAAAAAATGTCCCTCCAGAACCACTTATTCATTAACTAGGGCACTTAAAGTCAAACATGTTCATCCTCCATAGAGGTCTTCCATCTGAATTATCCCACTCTCTTCCCATTTCTTAAGTCCTTTCCACCTACCCTTATGTTGGAGTGCTTGCTGTTCTTGTATGGGAATGCCCTCCACATATAGACTTTTCATGTTTGTCCATTGTTTGAATTGGCCTCATTAAAAGGTGAGTGTGTCCAATAATCTAGGGGGACTCTTTGTCTTCATCTTATTGCCGATAATTATAGATATTGGTTCTTTTATTGTGGGCTCGTCCCTGATTGCCCTCTCTGTTCTTGTTAATTTTTCATCATTTATGGAAATAATCGAACCTTGGAAGAGAAAAATTCTTTATTAGTCATTTAGTCAAAGTCATTGCTTGTGTAATGTGCAATATCTTGACTGCATAGTCTTCATGCGGTGTTTTTAAGAATCTGGGATAAAGCAAACCAGATACAGCCGGTCTTGGCAGTATTAATGGTGGATTTGAATCTACTTGGTCTATTGTGTACCTGTGCCCATTCCTATAACTTTGTTAAATGCAGTGTTAGTCCTTTATAAGGAGAGAAATGTGATTTGCCAGGATCCTGTAACTAACTACAGAGCTGACAACAGTCCATTTTATAAATTCTTTCACAAAACCCAGTTTGAGTGAGAGCTATAGCTAGAGCATACTGTTTAATATCAACCCAGGGTCTGGTTTCTTCAAATCTCATAAAATAACGAGAAGACTGCCATGTGGTTTGTTTCTCAATAGTACAGCTGCCTCGGTTGGGTGTAGTGGGTAAAAAGATAGGATACCTTGCTTAACTAAGACATCAAGCAAGCTTTGACGGCTCATTTTAAAGCAGTGTCTTGTTTCATTTGAATTGTTTTAAATCGTTGAATCTCTCAGTAAATGTTAACCTGAATATCATAAATGTGCAACCAATTGTTTTATTGTTTTGTATGTAATTTGCATCAGTGGTCCACAAATACCAAACCTCATGTTCTTGGACGAAAGAGACCCTTTGAGTGCTATATTTGTATAAAATCCAAATAAAAACATTTGGGAAACTGTGAGGTATTGTTGAAGTAATGCAATTGACTGTAAATTTAGTCCCCTTTGAGCGTATGGAGACATGACTGGGTAGTGCTTTGTGTGCTATTTGCTTTGTGTGCTATTTGCTATTTGTGAGCGAACAGGTTGTGAAAGTACCAATTCCATATATTTATTTTTCAGCTGGGTGAGATGACTTTAAGCGATAATGCCAGCCTTTGTTTGATGAGCATCATTGGCCGGCTAGCCAAACTAGGTTATAATGAGGAGGAGTACCGTGAAATTATTCAACAAACTCTTCTGGAGAGTATCCGTAGAGGGCTGAAGAGCAAAGCTGAGGTAAGTATGTACAAAATGAGCTGCTAGTGCCTTAGAGGCCAATCGGATACTCCTTTTGGGGGGGGGGGTTGGGAGTTTTATATGGCTATACGGTCTTGGAAAAATGTAGATAGCCTTGAATTAGGGAAGATTTTAGTAGCAACTGCCCCGATTCTCCCAGTCGAAGTGGAGGAGGCTACGGCCGCATATTCGGGTTGGATTGAGGCCGCATGCAACAGTTTAGCACCGGTTAAACTTTATACCCCTAAGCGTGCCCGTCCCTCTGCCCCCTGGTTTTCGGATAACCTACAAAAACATAAAACTGACTGCAAAAGGCTCGAACGAGTATGGAGAAAGGGGTACAACATTAATAACAAGGAGGCCTACAGAGCAAGCCTCGCAAACTATAAAACATTACTCATGGAAACAAAAAAATTATACTTTGCGGAGCAGATTAATGAGGCCAAATCCTCATCAAGAGAATTGTTCAAAACTATCACCAAGTTGACGAATCCGGATAGACCCCAAACACCTAGCAGTTCTGTTCTTTGTGAATCACTGGCTTCCTTTTTTAGAAACAAGGTGGAAGCCATCTTCTCCTCCTTTTCTCAACAGCAAAGAGGGGGGGTGGAGGTCTTAGATAGGCCATTATCAAGTGCCCTAAAATCTGCACCTCTATTAGAGGGTTTTACACCTTTCGAGACGCAAGATTTAGTCAATCTCTTAAAGGCATCTCGATCCAGATCTCCCATGGACCCTTGTCCAGTGTCGGTGATTAAAAGTGTCCCTGAGGCCATTGCCCCTATCCTTACTCCTTTGTTTAATATCATCCTTAATTCTGGTCAGTTTCCCAAGTCCTGGAAATCAGCCTCAATACTTCCGCTTATAAAAAATAAAAAAAATTGGACCCTCTGGATCCTAACAGCTATAGACCTATCTCGCGCCTCTCATTACCGGCTAAAATGATCGAGAGTGCTATGAACGTACAACTTAGCACATTTCTACAGATCAATAATGTGCTAGATCCTACGCAATTCGGCTTTCGTGCTGAACACAGCACAGAGCTTGCCTTGATCAAAGCTACGGAGGAGGTCCGAGAGGCGATGGACCAAGTTGGCGCAGCAATTCTGATTATGCTGCATTTGTCTGCAGCCTTCGATACGGTCCATCATGAAGTTCTGATGGACCGGTTATCGGCTGCAGGGGTTCAGGGCAAAGCCTGGAACCTTTTGAAATCTTTCCTGGCTGACAGAATTCAGACGGTGGACTTGGGTAGGCTTAGGTCAAAGCCGTTCTCCCTTCCAGGCGGGGTCCCGCAGGGCTCTTCCCTTAGTCCCACGCTTTTTAATATCTATGTGGGCCCGCTGGCAGCAGTGATAAGATCTTATGGGCTCCAGTTAACATCTTATGCGGACGACACACAAACAGTGTTGTCCCTACAGTGAGGCAAGGAACTGGAAACTGGCCTAAAATGCTGTGAATGCATGAAAGCTATTGCCGGCTGGATGTCCTCAAATTGCCTAAAACTAAACGCAGGCAAGATGGAGGTCATCATTTTCGGCAACAACCCTAATATCTGGACCCCTGATTGGTGGCCTGTAGAAATGGGAATGCCCCCGGCCCCTACTAAGAAAGCCAAGAACTTAGGGGTGATTATGGATAATAAACTCACATTTGGGGAACAGGTTAGCAGAGTTGTTTCAACAAGCTTTTATCTCCTCAGAGTTTTGAGGAAAATAAAATTCTTTTTACCTGAGGATAGTTTTAGGACGGCAGTCACAGCTCTCATTTTGTCTTGGCTGGACTATTGTAATAGTCTGTATCTGAACATTCACAAGAAACATCTAAACAGACTCCAGCTGGTGCAAAATGTGGCAGCCAGGTTGGTAACCGGCACACCTAGGTTTGTCTCTGTTAGGAATAAACTTAGGCAGCTCCACTGGCTCCCAGTGAAACAGCGTGCACAATTCAAAGTATTTTGCACGGTTTTTAAATCTCTGACAGGCAGGGGCCCTGAATATCTGAGGAAACGCCTTCAATGGTATGTTCCTGGGAGAATATTGCGATCCGCGGAGGCAAAGCAAGTGGCCGTCCCACGAGTTAAAAAAACCAATTGGGGTGGCAGAAGTTTCATCGCCTGTGCTGCTAAAACCTGGAACAACCTACCATTACATCTCAGGAATGATACCGAGCTCCTCTTCTTTGGAGGGGGCTGAAAACTTGGCTGTTTTCCGAATAGCCATTTTGTTTTTTGGTAAAAAGTTAGGCACGGCTCAGCGCCAGGACACCTTTGGGTAGAAGTGCGCTTTAAAAGCTTATTAACATAACATCACATATAGCGCACACTAGACTCGAAAGTATCAGAGCACTTTACATGAGCACCAGTTGCGTTACAGACAGACACATTCATTTTTTGTTAGGCACGGGGAGGTTAAGTGATTTGTCCAGCATCACAGGATTTCGAGCGTCCCAGCCTAGACTCGAACCCGGTTCCCCAGCTTCGAGGTCGACCGCTCTAGCCGTTAGGCCACATCCTCACCCCACTCCTTTGTTTACCTTTCAATAGTAAAGGTAGTCCCTTGCAAACTTACTGCTCTATTGTCCTGTAGTGGTTTCTAAACCATGGAACGGTGTATGTAATGTGCATATCTACTCCTTATTTCCTGTCGTTCCACCTCACTGTTGACTAAATTGTTTTGTTCAGCCTCAGGATCTAGTTTTGACCAGTTTCATACTGAAATATATATGTACATATAATTATACATCTTACCCTTGACATCATTTTTGCAGAATATCCAACAAGATTACACAACATTACTGTCCTGCTTGATTCGTACCTTCCCAAATCACCCAGAGTTTGAGGATTTGGTGCAGCTCACTGACTACAATGATCCAGAGATGGACTTCTTTGAAAATATGAAGCATATTCAGGTATGAATACTTGTTTAACAATTCACATTTTCCAGTAACTAGATTCAGTGTAAGATTGTTTGTTTGGCACGCGTTTAAGAAATTGCATGCCTGATGACTAAGGTGAAGCGAAAAGCTGTCTTTCACCACCTACTTCTTAATAACAATCTGTGTTATTTTCACTTGTGTGTGTGTAGCTGCAGTTGGTAACACAAACATAAACTGATTCCAATCTGTCAAGGACCTGAAGCACTAAACAGTTGACATGTATTGTTTTTGGAATTTCTTTGTACAACCAGTTGAGATGACAACTTATCTGTGCCTACTTTTGCCACATGGACCCTGGACACACAAATTCATATCCACCATTATCCATGTACTAAAAATATTTTACTTCTTGCAAGATACACATCTGTGAGAATTAAGAACTCTTCGTAACAGGCTAATCTGCAATTACTCACAATATTTAAAACCCTTTAATGTACAGTTGCATGAAAAGAGAAAAGAAAAGTGTACAGGGTTAAGGTTTTCCTATTACAAATTAGCAAACCTAAATAAATTGTATAGAGATTTTAAATGTAATAGTTATGTGAAAGCATTTTAGATTTTCAATTGCCGTAAACCTTATGAGGTAACAGTGCTGTGTGTAACCTACAGTGAAAATGTTATACAGGCCTAATGTTGGTTGTATTTATTGTCCTTTAAAACATTAATTAGCTCATTCTTACCATTCCGCTGATATGTGCTTAACACTCTTTTGGCCTACATCGGGTTGATGTAGAGTGCTGTGCAGTGGATTAGTGGTGTATCTGCGCTGGATGTATGTGTGCCTGGAAAGGGTGCAAGACAGGGATAATGCAGCACTGTGCAGTGCGTGCACGTTGCATGTAGGTACTGAATGTATCAGTGCATGTCAGTGGTACAAAACATGAAGAGTATAGCGCTGTGCAGTGCATGCGTGTTAAATGTATGTACTGGATGTATGCATGCCTGTGAGCGGTACAGAACATGAAGAATGCAGTTCAGTGCAGTGTGTGTATGTTAAATACATGTGCTGGATATATGTGTGCCTGTGAACGGTGATTACATGGCAGACTCTGGGTTTCATTTTGGGAGACCCAGTCGTGCATGGTGAAACATGGGGAGCGGGGAGAGGAATCCCGTCAGACATATTTGTCTATTGTTGCATTCTGTAAGCTGGGTTGCGCACACTGGAGAGGGGAGAGCCAGACTTCTGCTGTACACTTCAAAAGAGCTGGGGCTGATAAGCGAATCATAAAGGCCCTGGGCTGATGAGGGAATCATAAATGTCCTGGGCTAACCTTTTGTTACATATTATTGTGGCTGACATCCAGGTGTGAACTCTAATCACTCCCATGGCCTTAGTTGTGGGGGTATCAGATTTGGAATCAATCCTGCTGTGACAGACTGCTTTCAAGAGGATAGGGGGCAGACGAGTGGGCACTTAAGAAGGAAGGAGACCCCCAACACAAATTTCAAAGGCAGGCTGTGTGAGGAGGGGACGCTCTACAAGACTTCCACCTTTGAACAGGACTGGAGGCAAGGCCTGCTAGTCTCCCTGCTGGGTGAGGGGGTCTTCTGCCAGGGAATCCAAGACCACCCGCCCTGAAGCACCATCGCCTGCCTGCTTGCCAAGACCAGTGTGCCTGCCCTGTGAGGGAGGAGGAGAGCGTTGGAGGGAGCGAAGTCTAGTGGGAAGGCATGCCGAGTGGATTCCCTTTGCAAGGTATGAGGAGATGGCTGCTGCACCAATCGGATCATTGCTTGTGTGCAGTGTGAAGTCTGTGACCCTTGTTTACCAGAGCATGAAGTCAGGTGTGCATCGCTGCTCCCAATGGACCGGAGCCCATGTGTAGTGAGGCTAGGTTGATCCATATGCCAGAGGGTATCACTGGGACCAGCAAGACGTGTGACCTGGTTGGAGCCATCGCCAGAAAAATGAGGGTACTCTGTGGCCACTTGTGTACCTGCACCGGGATGAAGGATTCACACCAGGATCTTCGCACCACTCCTCCCCACCTTCCTTAGGGGTACTGTGTAGTTGTGTGAGAATGTTGTATTTACCTTTGAATTGTTAGCGGTAAAATAAAATACTTCTCTTTTTTCATAAATGTGAATATTTGGCTGGACAATAATTCATGGCTGCTCCTGTGTGTATTTTGAGGTTTTCACCCCCTGTGTCTACCTCACCCTGAGGGAACCTTGGTCTGTGCAGGGACCACTCTAACCCTGATAGTCAAGTGCTAAAGGGGTACTTGTTCCTCTTGTTCAAGATCCATAATAGGTCTGGCTCCGGGACATCAGGAGTAAAATGCTTCAACCCCCACATTTGGGCCCAGTAACTCCTACTTGCCCTGTGGCCCACTGAAAAGGGTTCTGACAGGGCATTCAATATGTAGGGCATTGGAATCTTTTTTTGGCCACAAGTGGAAATGAGAAATTTAAAGCAAAGACCTGGAATGCTTACTCTTTTATCAACTGGCTGATTCCTTTTGGGTTTCTTAACCTCTTAATGATTTCGCCAGCCCTCGTATGTACCTTGAAGATGTTTAGTAAATAATACTAATGCATGCATACATTCAATGATACGTTTTTATTTTGCTTTTTTTAAAAGAGTAAACTTTAAAATAGACATTTAAAGAAGGTAAGTTCAATATTGTTTACCACTTAGTTGCTGTATATGTAGAGCACTAACATTAAACATGCAAACAAAACAGTAAGAATTTTCAATTTACTCCAGCACAGACATTTACTCAAATGTTCTCTGGTGTAATTCATGTTTGTGATGATTAGATTGTTTAGAAACCTTCAGAATAAATTTATCTGCAAGGTGATGCATAAAGTAGGACATTCATAAGGTAGGGTTGGCCTGTTTTTGGTGAGAGGATATTTTTATAATCTGAGTTGTGACATTATTATATTGCTCAAACTTGCACAAGAGACTCTGATGTACGGAGGAGCACTGACACAGTAAATTTGATACAGTATGCCTGTAGGTCTGACAAAATTGAGATGTACTAGAAATTGGTCCTTTTGATGATCATGTAATTGCACAGACTTGTATACATGTTCTAAAACAGTCTATTACTTGATTCTGCAATTTTCAGATGTTATCACACATCTTTTCAGTTTGTAGTCAGCTGTGCTAGGAACTTTAAAATGCCCATTTTAATTTATGAACTAAACAAATCGGCAGCGGGTGAAATACTTGAACTAATTTTAGTCACTGGTAATTATTCGAGGCTGAATCCCAGTCCATCCTTATTTTACTCACCATGCCACCTCAGATTAGACCCAGAAGTATGCAAATCAGCCTTGATCCTGCTCCATTAGATGCATGCCAGCACAAACTGCCGAGCCAGACCCTTTCTGAAACAGAAGGCAAGCAACCCAAGGTTGGTTTCGCCCTGATTGGGGCCCGACCGTTTGATGCAGCTTAGTTCCAGTAGTACAAACAATTGTTTCATTTGATTCTGATGCAATTTACAGAATCTTGTTCAACAGCATCAGCAAGATGGCTGAATTTCAATGCCTGAGCTTTGACAACGAAGACATGATCACTGAAATCCAACGAACCCCCATAATTTTCAGGGGACAACGGAAGTACTTCGTCAAGTAACCTCTAAGATGAATGAGAGTCTTTATCAACACGGAAGAAGCAGTTGAAGGCAGCCCTACACAGAGCTATCATGGCTGAATACTTCCAACACCGATTGGGTAAATTGTAATGAATGAGACGAGGATTTTTCTAGATTACATCATTTTTCGAAAAGATTGGGCACAGATCGCTTGGCTAATCTTATTCATCAATACAGTTAAAAGACTGTCAGGTGCTCTGTTGGTAAAGAATCAGAGAATGGATTAAAAACAACAGTACAAACAGCACTATACAAGAAGCGATTGGAAGAAATTAATGAAGAAATCAATGAAAATAAGGGATACCTCACATAATAAAAAGTAAAAAAAAAAAAAAGCATTTGCAATGCAATAGGTCTCGCATTCGCGAGAGTTTAAGCTATTAGTATTGTAAATGACAATGCCTTTTATTTATGTTTTAAAACCCAAAACCTAAATAAAAGGCATTGCCATTTACAATGCCAATAGCTCAAACTCACGTAAAAGCGAGACCTATTGCATTGCAAATGCTTGTTTTAAAATATGCACTGCATCCTTCCAATATGTCTGTTTGAGCAGTTCTGTTGCATATGCACGTGCAGGGAAGCCATTAAGCTTTTTTTCTTCTCAGGTGATATAACCTATGCGCAGGACGAAGTTCTCCTTTTGCATAAGTTCAACACAGATGGCTCTGGAAGTAAACAATCCCACTGGTAGTTACTCTGCCTATGGCGTGGAAGATTTGCCACATTACAATGGGCAACGATACCTGTGTCCACACTTAAGTATTTGCTGGCACGTGTATTCCTGGGTTGTGAGTGAAACCTAATGGCTGGTGCCACACACTAAGGAATGTGAGAGCGTTCTCTCTGACGTCAGGTATGGCATTACTTACATCGCCTACATTTCTCTTGTGAATATTGCGCCCGCGTTTGGCAAAGTGAAAGTCCCCCTACGACCTGCTTGAACGAATATAAAAGCGGGCGCTGTGCTGAAACGTAAAGCACGGCGCCGGGGGCGGGAGGAGGCTGTGTGCGGCATTGTTGTGTGTGCTGTGTTAATTTAAATAAAAAACAAGGGTGCTTAGTGCACAACAAAAAAAAGGCGTGAGTGTGCCATATTAAAGCTAAAGTGCGTTGTGAAACAAAGAGAAAAAAATGTATCTGAAAGAAACAGTTAGTTATAGATTCCTTACCTTAGAATTACCCCCAGGCGTCAGACTGGATCCGGAAAGTTGCGTAGGGCGGCCGAGGCTCTCAACCTCGAGCTTCCTACAGTGGCAGTCAGGACTAACCTCCTGACAGAGGTGCTTCAGCCGGCAGTGAGCTCTTCGGAGCCCCTGCTGCCGTTTAATGAGGCCCTAACAGACTTCCTTTTGGGCACTTTGTACAGGCCCACCACAGGGGCTCCTGTGGATAGGATGGTTGCCCGACGCCACCGCCCGGCTCCGGGCGACCCAACTTTCCTCTCCCAACACCCCTCCCCCGAGAGCTTGGTCGTCCAAGCCTCAACATCCCAGAGCGCATTCATTACCCACCACCGGACAGGGAATCCAAGAAGCTGGATCAACTTGGGAAGAAGTTGTTTTCTTCCTCCAGTTTAGGGCTGTGGTCGGTGAACACTGCATGCCTCTTGGGCCGTTATTCCCACTCCGTGTGAGATACGGTTGCGCAGGTGCTGCCTCAGTGCCGCCACGCCTGGTTGAGGACAACTGGCTTTTCAGGGGATGTCCAGAACACCTTGATGGATATGCCCTTCGATGACCGTCGCTTGTTCGGCGACAAAGCAGACAGTGCGCTAGAGCGCTTCAAGGACTCTCGGACTACGGCCAAGTCCTTGGGCCTCTCCACCATGCGCCCTGCACGGTCTGCTATTCGCCCCTTTCGTGGTCACGGAAGAGGTGCCCCAACACGCTCATTACAGGGCCACAGGCCAGCGCAAGCTGTTCCACCTAGCGCGGCCGAGGACGTGGGAACCAACGACTTGGTTCTGGGGGCCAGCGGGCAGGCCAATCCACCTCCGCCCCCTCCGCCGCAGCCTCCTAGTCAGACCTTTCAGGCCCATCACACGCCAGTGGGCAGCAGGATTCACCATCACCTCCCCACTGGCGCACCATCACGTCGAACAGGTGGGTTTTGCAAATAGTCCGAAGGGGCTACTCCCTCCCCTTCAAGACTATCCCTCCAGCCATCCCACAGTACCATCGCATGTCGGAGGATCATCTGACCCTTCTCCAACAGGAAGTTACAGCTCTCTTGGCCAAAGGAGCCATGGAGCGCGTTCCTGTCCCAGAAGTAGGTTGTGGTTGCTATTCCCACTACTTTCTGGTGCCCAAGAAGGACATTGTTCTGCGTCCTATCTTGGATCTCAGGGACGTCAACCGCTTCCTCCGGAAGGAGAGGTTCAAAATGTTGATCCTGGCTCAGGTCTTGTCTGCCTTCGACCCTGGAGACTGGATGGTAGCGTTGGACTTGCAGGACGCGTATTTCCACATCCTTGTCCTGCCGGCCCACCGGCGTTTCCTGCGGTTCACGGTAGACCACGAGCATTTTCAGTTTACCGTGCTCCCCTTTGGCCTTACCAGCGCCCCTCGGGTGTTCACGAAAGTGATGGTGGTGGTCGCAGCTCAACTGCGCAGATTAGGGGTTCCAGTCTTCCCCTATCTCGATGACTGGTTGTTGAAGGCGACCTCATCCCAGGCAGTCGTCTCCCACCTCCAGACTACGGCCGACCTCCTGCATTCGCTGGGGTTCTCCATCAATGTGCCGAGGTCACACCTGATTCCCTCTCAGA
This sequence comes from Calotriton arnoldi, assembly GCA_963921515.1. NCBI lineage: Eukaryota > Metazoa > Chordata > Amphibia > Caudata > Salamandridae > Calotriton > Calotriton arnoldi. The sequence continues at coordinate 1,369,327 of CAWUFW010001554.1, forward strand.
AGCTCCTTTTCATCGGAGCGGTTCTGGACACGACGCGGTTTCAGGTCAATCCTCCCAAACAGCGAGTCCGGGATATTCGGGCTATGATTCCGATCTTTTAGCCTCTATCCTGGGTTTCAGTCACAATGACCTTGAGGCTGCTGGGCCTCATGGCCTCCTGCATCCTCCTGGTCGATCATGCCAGGTGGCATATGCGGGCTCTGCAGTGGGACCCGAAGTTCCAGTGGACGCAGCATCAGGGGAATCTGTCCGATTACGTCCAGATCTCGGAGGGCACTGCACGACAGTTGCAGTGGTGGCTCACGAACCAGGATTGGGTCAACGGCAGATCACTCTCCCTTCCCAAACCAGAACACACAGTGGTGACAGATGCATCCCTTCTGGGATGGGGCGGTCACATGGGAGAGGCGGAGATCGGAGGCCTCTGGTCTCCGGCGGAGTCCGGGCTCCACATCAACCTTCTGGAGCTTCGGGCGATTCGTCTTGCACTCAAGGCATTCCTTCCCTCTGTCCGGGGAAGAGTAGTGCAGGTCACGGACAACACCACCGCCATGTGGTACCGCAACAAACAAGGCGGGGTGGGGTCGTGGACCCTATGTCAAGAGGCCCTCGCCTCTGGACATGGCTGGAACATCAGGGCATATCCCTGGTGGTTCAACACCTGGCAGGTTCACTGAACGCCAGGGCGGACGAACTCAGCCGCAGGTGCATGATGGATCACGAATGGCGTCTTCACTCGTAGGTGGTGCAAGGTCTCTTTCAGCAGTGGGGAGAGCCTTGGTTAGATCTATTTGCCACCAAAGAGAATGCGCAGTGTCAGCAGTTCTGCGCGTTGGAATTTCCAAGGCGTCACTCGCTAGGCGACGCTTTTCGTCACGAGTGGAGTTGCGGTCTTCTATACGCCTTTCCACCTATACCACTTCTGCCCAGAGTGCTGAAGAAGATCAAGCGCGACCGGGCCCAAGTCATTCTTGTGGCTCCGTATTGGGCACGAAGAGTCTGGTATCCCAAGCTGCTCCACATGGCCATCGATCCTCCAACCAGACTGCTTCTTCGAGAGGATCTTCTGTCGCAGCAGCAGGGGACGGTCCTCCAGCCGAACCTGTCCAGCCTCCACCTCCTTGTATGGAGATTGAGCGGTGGCAGTTGACGTCTTTCGACTTGCCTCCCGAAGTTTGTGATGTAATCTTGGCAGCCAGGCATCCCTCCACTAAGACGGTATACGCCTGCCGATGGAACAAATTTGTGGCATGGTGCCCAGCAAAGGCTGTGGATCCCCTTTCTGCCCCTCTTTCTGAGGTCCTCTTGTTCCTTCTTTCTTTGGCCTGGCAGGGCTCTGCTCTGGGCACTATCAAGGGTTACCTTTCAGCCATCTCTGCCTTTCTTCGGCTGCCTGATCAGCCTTCTCTCTTCAAGTCCCCGGTTGTTAATCGTTTCTTAAAGGGCATAACTCATCTCTTTCCTCCTATTCCCTTCATCTGAAAGAGACACGTTAGTGACAGATTCCTTATCTTAGAATATCCCCAGGCGTCAGACTGGATCCGGAAAGTTTTGCGTAGCAGTACCCTTGCGCGTCGGTAGGCGGCGTTGTGCGGCACCCCGTCCGTCGTCGGGATCGCCGGGATGACGTCGCGGCCAGTACTTAGATGCCGCCCCTGCGCGCTGACGTCAGTTCTTTCTTTTTCCGCGCCAGTAAGCGCAGATCCGGAGAGAGCAGTGCCCCAGTCAATTTTTGACTGATTTTTGTGTGACTTTTTGTCACTGTTTTCTCGAGTCTTAACGACTCCTACGGTGTCGGTAGGGATGCCCGGCTTCAAGCCATGCGACGCCTGTGGTCGAATGATGTCGATCACGGACCCGCTTCAGGATTGTTTCTACTGCCTCGGGCGCGACCACGACTCCAAGTCGTGCCCTGACTGTCGGGCCTTGCATCCGAAGGCTTTGCGAGAGCGGTCTCGAAAGCTCCTCGAGGTCCGGCAGTCGGCTCCGCGCCAAGCCAAACCCCGGTCGAGAGAGAGGTCGAGGGGCCGGTCGCGGAGTCCTCATCGTTCTTCGGGGTCAAAGTCTTCGCACTCCTCCGGTAAGTCGAAGCATAAGAAGTCAAAAAAGCGTCATCGCTCGACGACTTCCCCTCGCCGGTCGCGCGACTCGGCTGAGGGTCCCGTCGGCACCGTCCCCGCGGCGCCGGGAGTGCCTGTGGAGCCGCCGCATTACCCGCCCTATCCGGGTTCGGCGGCGACTCCGGCCGAAATACAGGAGTTCCTGTCGGCCATGGCCCGCCTCTTTGGGCCTAAAGGTCCCCCCGGTGCGCCTTCGGGCCCCGCAGGCCCTAGTGGGGTTCCTACGGTGGCGCCGGCGACTCCGGTCCTGGCGCCGCCAGCGACACCAGCCCCGGCTCCGGCGCTGCCGCAACCCCGATCGACGCCCGTTGACCTGACGACACCTCCACCGGCGTCGATCTCACCGGTGCCGTTCACGACGCCGCTCCGGGCGACGTCGTCCCCAGGTTCTCTCCGGATCCGGACTCGGCGCCGGACCGACGTCGATCGACTCCGGCGCCGCTGAGACTTTGGGTCCCACATGTCCCTCCTCCTTACATTGAACCTGATTTGGAGGACGAAGAGAAATGGGAGGGGTTTGAGGACCCTCTCACTGCCTAATGTGAGTACGATCAGGACTGGGCTGAGGAAGTTGGGGAGGCCAGTGGTCTGGACACCTCTCCAGACATTGGCATGCTGTCTCCTCCTTCTGTGGCAACGGAGGAGGGAGCAAACTTTGCTACGGTGCTGCGTAGGGCAGCTGAGGTCCTGCACCTCCAGTTACCTACAGTGGCTGTCAGGACTAACCTCCTGATGGAAGTGCTTCAGCCGGCGGCTACCTCTGCGGAGCCACTGCTGCCGTTCAACGAGGCACTTTCAGACGTTCTTTTGGGCACCTGGTCCAAGCCCACCACAGGGGCTCCTGTGGATAGGAACGTAGCCCGGCGCCATCGCCCTGCTCCGGGCGACCCCCTGTTCCTTTCCCAACACCCCACCCCTGAGAGCTTGGTTGTCCAAGCCTCCGCCTCCCAAAGCGCCTTCCGCTCCCCCGGATAGGGAATCCAAAAAACTGGACCAATTTGGGAAGAAGGTTTTTTCTTCCACCAGTGCTGGCTTGCGGTTCGTCAACACCACTTGCCTTTTGGGCCGATATTTCCACTCCTTGTGTGATTCGGTGGCGCAGGTCCTGCCCCAGTGTCCTGAGGAGGCCCAGGCACTCCTTTCCCGCGCCATTGCGGAAGGAAGAGATGCGGCGAAGTACACTATCTGGTGTGGCCTAGATACCGCCGACTCGCTAGGCAAATCGCTTGCGACGACAGTGGCGCTGCGCTGTCACGCCTGGCTGAGGACCACTGGTTTCTCGGGCGATGTCCAAAACACACTTATGGACATGCCCTTTGATGGTGTCGGCCTTTTCGGCAACAAGGCAGACCATGCGCTGGAGCGCTTTAAGGACTCGCGGGCTACAGCCAAGTCCCTGGGCCTTTCTGCTGTGCGCCCTCCGCAACAGTCTGCTTTTCGCCCCTTTCGTGGCCACGGAAGGGGCGCCCAGTCACGTCCGCTGCCCAGCCACCGGCCCGCGCAGCAAGCGTCTTCGCGTGGACGTGGCTCCCGCCGAGGCGGGTCGGGTAACCAGCGTGCGGGTCAGGCCACCACCTCCGCCCCGTCCGCGGCCTCCAAGCCCTCCTAGTCCATCCTTTCAGGTCCACAGCACGCCAGTAGGGGGCAGGGTCCGCCATCACCTTCACCACCTGCGTGCCATAACATCGGACAGGTGGGTCTTGGACATTGTCCGAAGGGGGCTACTCCCTCCACTTCGAGACTACCCCCCCAGCCATGCCACCTCAATGCCACCGCATGTCGGGGGATCATTTGGTGCTTCTTCAAAAGGAAGTTGTGGCCCTCTTGGCCAAGGGGGCCATCGAGCGCGTTCCGACCCCAGAAGTAGGACGAGGTTGTTACTCCCACTACTTTCTGGTGCCCAAAAAGGACAAGGAGGACATGCGTCCTATCTTGGACCTCCGGAACGTCAATCGCTTCCTCCGGAAGGAGAAGTTAAAGATGCTCACCCTAGCTCAGGTCTGGAATGCCCTCGACCCTGGAGACTGGATGGTAGCGTTGGACTTGCAGGATGCATATTTTCACATCCCTGTCCTGCCGGCCCACCGGCGTTATCTGCGGTTCACGGTAGGCCTCGAGCATTTTCAGTTCACCGTGCTCCCCTTTGGCCTTACCAGCGCCCCTCGGGTGTTCACGAAAGTGATGGCGGTGGTCGCAGCTCATCTGTGCCGGGCAGGGGTTCCAGTCTTCCCCTACCTCGACGACTGGTTGTTGAAGGCGGGCTCGTCCCAGGCAGTCGTCTCCCACCTCCAGACTACGGCCGAACTCCTGCACTCGCTGGGGTTCTCCATCAACGTGCCGAAGTCGCACCTGATTCCTTCTCCACAGCTCCTTTTCATCGGAACAGTTCTGGACACAACGCCGTTTCGGGCCTCTCCTCCCGAACGGCAAGTCCAGGATATTCAGGCTATGATTCCGATCTTTCAGCCTTTATCCTGGGTTTCGGTACGGATGACCCTGAGGCTGCTGGGCCTCATGGCCTCCTGCATCCTGCTGGTCGATCATGCCAGATGGCATATGCGGGCTCTGCAGTGGGTCCTGAAGTTCCAGTGGGCGCAGCATCAGGGGAACCTGACCGATTACGTCCAGATCTCGGAGGGGACTGCACGGCAGTTGCAGTGGTGGCTCTCGAACCGGCAATGGGTCATGGGCAGATCCCTCTCCCTTCCCCAGCCAGAGCACACAGTTGTGACGGACGCGTCCCTTCTGGGATGGGGCGGTCACATGGGAGAGGCGGAGATCAGAGGCCTCTGGTCTCCGGCGGAGTCCCGGCTCCATATCAACCTTCTGGAGCTGCGGGCGATCCGACTTGCACTCAAGGCATTCCTTCCCTCTGTCAAAGGGACGGTAGTGCAGGTGTTCACAGACAACACCACCGCCATGTGGTACTGCAACAAACAAGGCGGGGTGAGGTCGTGGACCCTATGTCAGGAGGCTCTGCGTCTCTGGACATGGCTGGAACATCAGGGCATATTCCTGATGGTTCAACACCTGGCAGGTTCCCTGAACGCTAGGGCGGACGAACTCAGCCGCAGGTGCATGATGGATCACGAATGGCGTCTTCACTCGGAGGTGGCGCAAGGACTCTTTCTACAATGGGGAGAGCCTTGGTTAGATCTATTCGCCACCGAAGAGAACGCGCAATGTCATCAGTTCTACGCGTTGGAATTTCGAAGGCGGCACTCGCTCGGCGACGCTTTTCGTCGCGAGTGGAGTTGCGGTCTGTTGTACGCCCTTCCGCCTATACCACTTCTACCCAGAGTGTTGAAGAAGATTCGGCGCGACCGGGCCCAAGTCATTCTTGTGGCTCCGGACTGGGCTCGAAGAGTTTGGTATCCCGAGCTACTCAGTATGAGCGTCGATCCCCCGATCCGTCTGCCTCTTCGGGAGGATCTTCTGTCGCAGCAGCAGGGGACAGTCCTCCACCCGAACCTGTCCAGTCTCCACCTCCTTGCGTGGAGCTTGAGCAGCGGCAGTTGATTCCTTTCGACTTGCCTCCCGAAGTTTGTGATGTGATTCTGGCAGCCAGGCGTCCCTCCACTAAGGTGGTATACGCCTGCAGGTGGAACAAGTTTGTGGCATGGTGCACAGCAAAGGCTGTGAATCCCCTTTCTGCCCCTCTTTCTGAGGTCCTTCTGTTCCTTCTTTCTCTGGCCCAACAGGGTTCTGCCCTGGGTACCATCAAGGGCTATCTTTGTGCAATCTCGGTCTTCCTCAGGCTTCCTGATCAGCCCTCCCTTTTCAAGTCCCCTGTTGCTAACAGGTTTCTTAAAGGCATTACACACCTCTTCCCTCCTGTTCCGTTTGTAATGCCTCAGTGGGACTTGAGCTTGGTTCTTACCTTTTTAATGTGCGCTCCCTTTGAGCCTCTCCATAACTATCCTCTTCGTCTTCTCACTCTGAAGACAGCCTTTCTGGTGGCCATCACCTCCGCTCGGCGGGTGAGTGAGCTCAAGGCTCTTTCGTGCAAGCCCTCCTTTCTGTCTGTCCATCCAGACAAGGTTGTTCTTAGGACGCGTCCGTCCTTCTTGCCAAAGGTGGTTACTGCCTTCCACATTGGGCAGACCATCACTCTGCCCACCTTCTTTCCGCCTCCGCATCCTTCCAGAGAGGAAGAGAAGCTCCACCGTCTGGACCCAAAACGTGCGCTTTCCTTTTACCTCAACCGCACACAACAGTTCCGGGTGGATGACCAGCTCTTTGTTGGCTACGTGGGCGCCAAAAAAGGTCGGGCGGTACACAAGAGGACCATCTCCCGCTGGGTAATCTTGTGTATCAAAGCCTGCTATTCTTTGGCTAAGAAGGAGCCCCCTGTTGGGCTACGTGCCCATTCTACCAGGGCAACAGCTGCTACCAGGGCTTTAGGCTGCGGTGTTCCGCTACAGTATATATGTCAGGCAGCTATGTGGGCCTCGCTGCACACGTTTACCAAGCATTACTGCCTTGACAGCCAAGTCCGGAGGGACGGCTTCTTTGGCCGCTCTGTCCTCCGGGACTTCCTTGTCTGAATCTGTTCGCAGACCCACCACCGGGGTTGGTATTGCTGGGGTATCTATTCTAAGGTAAGGAATCTGTCACTAACGTGTCTCTTTCAGATGCACAAGTTACTAACTTGTGTAACGATGTATCTGTAAGAGACAGTAGTTAGTGACAGATTCCTACCGCCCACCCATCCTCCCCGTTCTGCGAACTGATTTCTAGGGTTAAGGACATCCCTTTCAGGGCCCTAGTATTTTTCAGACACCAATGTCAGCTTCTTGCATGGCTCTGCGTTCCTGGCGTGGAAAGTCGTGTACAGAACTGACGTCAGCGCGCAGGGCGGCGTCTAAGTACTGGCCGCGACGTCATCCCGGCGATCCCGACGACGGACGCGGAGCCGCACGACGCCGCCTACCGACGCGCAAGGGTACTGCTACGCAAAACTTTCCGGATCCAGTCTGACGCCTGGGGATATTCTAAGGTAAGGAATCTGTCACTAACTACTGTCTCTTACAGATATATCGTTACACAAGTTAGTAACTTGTGCGTTATGCCTCAGTGGGACTTGAATTTGGTCTTGACCTATTTGATGTGCGCTCCCTTTGAGCCGCTTTACAACTGTCATTTAAGGCTTTTAATTCTTAAAACGGCATTCCTGGTGGCCATCACATCTGCCAGACGAGTGAGTGAGCTCCAGGCTCTTTCTTCCAAACCTCCTTTTCTGGCGGTACATCAGGACAAGGTTGTCCTTAGGACTCGTCCATCCTTCCTTCCCAAAGTGGTCACTTCCTTTCATATTGGTCAGACCATCACTTTGCCCACCTTCTTTCCGCCTCCGCATCCTTCGAAAGAGGAAGAGAGGCTCCACCGTCTGGACCCAAAACGTGTGCTTTCCTTTTATCTGGATCGCACCAAACAGTTCCGGGTGGACGACCAGCTCTTTGTTGGCTACGTGGGTGCCAAGAAAGGTCGGGACATACACAAACGGACCATTTCTAGATGGGTCGTTTTGTGGATCAAAGCCTGCTATTCTCTGGCTAAAAAGGAGCCTCCAGTGGGGCTACGCGCCCATTCCAGCAGGGCGACGGCAGCTACTAGTGCTTTGGGACGGGGAGTCCCCCTCAATGACATCTGTCGGGCGGCTACGTGGGCCTCGTTGCACACCTTTACGAGACAGTACTGCCTGGATAATTAAGTCCGGAGAGTCGGCTTCTTTGGCCGTTCTGTTCTCCATGACTTTCTGGTGTGACCTTTGTTCGCAGACCCACCTCCGGGGTTGGTATTGCTGGGGTATCTATTCTAAGGTAAGGAATCTATAACTAACTGTTTCTTTCAGATGAACAAGTTACTTACCTTCGGTAACGATATATCTGTAAGAAACATAGGTTAGTTATAGATTCCTTACCGCCTCACCCATCCTCCCCGTTCTGCGAACTGACTTCCAGGGTTAAGGTCATCCTTTCAGGGCCCTAGTTTTGTGCACCAGTGGTCAGTGTCTTGCATGGCTCTGCGTTCCTGACGCGGAAAGTCGTGTACAGAACTGACGTCAGACGCGAGGGCGGCGTCTAGGTATCTTCCGCGACGTCATCACGGCGACCACGACGCCAACGACGGACGCGGAGTCGACCGACGACGCCTACCGATGCGCAGGGGTACTGCTGACTAAATAACTTTCCGGATCCAGTCTGACGCCTGGGGGTAATTCTAAGGTAAGTGTGAGAAAGTGCCATCTTTCTTACATGGTATGCCCCCACTTTTTGCTGAATGGCTGATGTACTTTGACTGAGTGTGCCCTGGGCTCCTGCCAACCAGGTACCCAGGGCCTGTGTTCCTTCCCTAAAATTGCATTGATACCTACACCCAATTGACATCCCTGGCCACAGGTCAGCCCCTGGTAAATGGTACCATGGGTACCCAGGGCACTGTGACCAGGGAAGGCCCCTAAGGGCTGCAGCACTTGTTGTGCCACCCTTAGGGACCCTGCACCTTTACACACACACACTGCCTTTGCAGGCTGCGTGTCTTGGTGCAGAACAAAAGTGAAGAGTCGACATGGCTCACATCCCTGTGTGCCATGCCTACAAGCCACTGCCCTGGCCTAGGTCAGCCACCCCTCTAGCTGGGTGCACTATGCCAGTGGTGAGGGCATAGAGGCATGAGCCCTGTGCCCCTACAGTGCCCAAGTCCATTCTTGGGCATTGTAAGTGCAGTGCTGCCATTAAGAGTATATGGTGCTGGGAGTCTGTCATTACGAACTCCACAGCACCATAATGGCCCCACTGAAGACTAAGAAGTTTGGTATCAAACTTCTCAGCACATTAAACCCCCACTGATGCCAGTGTGGGATTTAATGTAAAACGCACTCCAGAGGGCATCTTAGAGATGCCCCCTGAAACCAACCCGACCTCCAGTGTCCGGACTGAGTGGCTGCCCAGGCTGCCACCACCAGACATGTTTCTGGACCCCTGGGTCGAGAGCCTCTGCTCTCAGGGGCCTGAAACAATGCACATCCTGGGGCGAGGTGCCAAAGCCTCCTCCCCCAGGATGGGCAGGGGAGCTTCAAAGGCCTGCCGCCTTTGGAGCTTCCCCAGACCATTTGCTGCTTCCAGCAAACTGGTCCCCACTGGTTCTACCCCCACTCCTGGCGGGAGAACCGGCGGGAAAACCAGAGGCAGGAAATGGGTTGTGCCCACCTCTGCCAACTCCACCCCTAAGGTGGGGGAGGCGAGGCGAAGCACAAACTCGAGTCCCCGCCATCTTGAGGATGGGGGGACCTGGCCAACCAGGGACAGGCTCCTGCCCCCTCCCACTGGAGAGGAACAGAATAGGGGTGTACCCACCCCAGGGAAGGGACCCATTGGTCCCTGCCCTTACCTACCTGTAACCACCCCTAAATTTAGTATTTAGGGGCTCCCTGAACCTTCCTTCCTCAGTTCCCAAATCCGAAAATAAGAAGAGAAGACGAAGCAAGAAGACCAGCCGTGCAGCTGCTAAGAAGGAGGCGACAACAACTGACTTGGCCCCAGCCCTACCGGCCTGTCGACCTCTGAACCTGCTCCTGCGGAATCCCGGCCTCAGCAACCTCACAAACCCCGGAGGACCTGACTTCTGTGCTACAGCCTTCGACCCAGGGACTCCCACGAGCAGTGGTACTGCTCAAAAGAAAACCTACCAAAGACCCGGCCCTGGCACGGAGCCGCGAAACCTGCACACTCTGCACCCGCCGAGTCCAGCCTGTGCCTGAGTGACCAAAGACCTCGAGGACGTCCCCCCGGCGATTCTGACCTGGAATCCAGTGGCCAAGGACCCTCCTCGACGACCCAGACGACGCCTGCAGCCTCAGGACAAGGGACCCCTCCAACCGCGACCAGCAGGGGGTAAGATTTCCCGACCTCAAAAGACACCCCTGCACCCGGCGCCCACGGCCCCCTGTGCCCAACTCCTGGGTGTCTACCTATCCTCCAAGACCCCAACTTACCTCCTGAAGTGTTGGTCGTCCCTGAAGAATCACCGTCCCCGAGCCTGCAGCCTTTCTTCACCTTTCACAACCTCCATTGGTTAACATTGAGCGCCCGACGGCTCAAAAGCACCCTGCACCCAGCCGCCCGAGTGCCCCTGGAAGTGCAACCTCTATCCTAACCTACTTCCCCACTTGCCCTGAGTAAGTGACCAGGAGCCCTGCTCCCACAGTCGCGTGGCCTGCTTGCCAGCAGCCACCAACCCCGGGCCCCCGCCTGCCTTAGGATAACATTGGGCCTACTCACTCTGCACCCGGCCGCCCCTGTGCCGCTGAGGGTGTAACAACTGTACTTACCTGATCCTGGGGACCCCTGAGTCTATACCCAGAACCTTAACTCTGCCAGTCAAGTACTTACCCGAAATCCGAGAACTCACTTTTCTTCCATAGGGTTCCATTGACTGGTTTTCTGCGAAATTTCTTCTAAGTGTGGAGTTCTGAAACTTTAGAATATTCACCAAAAATCAACCGAGTCACGAAAACGAAAAAACTCACCTAGTATTAGAAGGGGCCTCAGTGCTGGACCCGAGTGCCCAACACTGGCCCTAAAAAGTAATCGCAACGTTACTTACCGCTAACTCACTTTTCTTCTATAGGGATCCATTGACTGGTTTTCTGTGAAATTTCTTCTAAGTGTCGATTTCTGTATTTTACAAATATTCTTTAAAAATCGTACAAACTACAAAAACGTAATTACTTACCTGTTTTAAGTAAATGTCCCAGTGCTGAACCTAGGAGTCCAGCACTGGATTACCAAAGTAACGTAAACATACTTTACTTGCACACAGTATTTCCTTCCATAGGATAACATTGGTAATTTTACCCAGAAAAGTTTCTAAGTGTCAGCTTTTGAAATACAGTAATATTCTTCAAAAATCACTACAATAACCAAAACGCTTTTTCTTACCTGTTTACAGGAAGTGTCCCAGGACTGAATCCAGGATCCAGTCCTGTGGTTAGAAAAAGTGCTCTGCAAAGTAATCAATTGTAATTAAGCATAATTTTCCATTGAGCTCAATGTTGCATTGTATTTGACCCTGTGTTGCCTCTTGCACCAACTGTGATTACCACTATCTAAAAAGTCTATTGCCTATCTGTAAGTTGAATAACCAAAGCATCTCATACTGAGAAAGTATATTTTGATCCTATTGTTGGTTCTAAAATAAAACAAGCATATATTTTTTTATATACAACCCATTGGCCTAGAGTTCAGTTCTTGAGTGTGTGGCTTCATTTGCTGACTGAGTGTGTACAACAAATGCTTTACACTGTCCTCTGATACTGCCTTACTGCTCGACCAAGCTACCACTTTGGAGAGTAAGGTTATATCTAACTTTAGCCTCTGTCAACCCTCTGGGGACTGTGGACTCTGTACACCCTGAACCTTACTTGGGTACAGTATATACAGAGCCACTTTCCTACAGTAAGGAATCTATAACTAACCTATGTTTCTTACAGATATATCGTTACCGAAGGTAAGTAACTTGTTCTTTACTTACATTGCAGCCGCTTGAACGCTACCATATGTTCTCTAAATGTAAAAATGCACTTCAATTAAAGCATGGCTGGAGGGGGCCTTGAGTGGCGGCAGCTATTGATCTGTACGCCCATGTTATTGTAAAAGCGGGCGCCGTGAGGGTGCCATGTTTGCAGTCCTCCGATCCCAATCTGCTACTTCATTCCAATTGAATTGAATGATGAAACCATACGGCGATTACCAGAATGCATCAGTTTATTAAAGGAAGCCCAGGAAATATGGTCTTAGATTGACATGAGGGCGTTTGCGTTTGGTAACCCGATGTAGAGATGTCATATCGCCACATGTTGGCAGAAATTCCTGTTTTGTCTGTTAGTAGAAAGCATAGGACTAGCACCCCGTGTCCTGATATCGAGTGATCTTGAGCCCCTAAGGCTATGTTGCCAAGAGGTAACACTTAGAGAGTGATGCACCAACATTAACATGATACGTGGACACCTTCTGTTAGTGAGCAACAGTGTGTTTAGAAATATGTACTTTGTCTTTTAAGATTGTAAGTAGGGTCTCAAAAACCGTAGACTGTGAGCTAAAGTCTCAGGATAGCTGATGGAGTCAAACATGACATGGAAACACCCGCAACTGTTGCGCAGACACAAAGGGCTTACAATTCCTAAAACCCGTTTGAAATTTGCATCCAGAGGTATTCGCCCCCACATTGGTGCAGATTTGCAAAGGTTTGGAAGTCACAGACTATTTAACTAGGTTATGCGTTAGAGACCTGTGCAGTCGCAGGTTCCTAAGGATAATGCTGATAATTTTTTCGAATTCCTTTTTTAAACTGAAAAATATACAGCTTTATTATTTTGCACGTGGAAAATAACAGAGCAAGTGCAAACACACCTACTAACTTTTTTCCACCACATGAAAAATATTATTTCCAATGGAGGAACCTCTTCTCCGAAACCCCACTAATTATTGGGGGTGATTCCTTCGCATTCAAACCCTGAAATGGGAGACATTATGACCATTTTGTGGGTGGGAGGTGGAATTCGTAAATGATTGAAATAACTCCAAACTGGAACGCAGTATGGGAGGTTTTCACGCACCGAAACTTTACGAGTACGAAACGGAAATAGTGAAGTCATTTTACACTCCCAAAAAGGCTCTTTGTACTGATGTCAGATACACACGCTCAAACAGAATTGTGAAAGAGCAGCAAAAAGAAAAGCTCCAGTCTAAACTGTTTCAGCAGTCTGATAACTCCCGACCCAGGCCAGAGTTTATTGGAGACCGAAGTGAGCAGCGTCCTAAAACGGGAATGTTGGGAGGCTTATGGCAGACGTCCTCCAGAGAGTTACCTGAGCCGACCTCATACTCCTGAGAGTGGAAGAGTTGCACAGCCCTGTGCCCACTGCCCGGACTGCATTGGTTGCCACCTTTAGTGGTCATTCTGATCGTATCCAGCCGCATAGGTAGACGGATACTTTGACGTCTCAGCGAAGTCTTCGCCGCCTACATAGATTGGACCCAGAGGCTCCCTGCCCATAGAAACCAAAACAAGTCGGCAGAAGAGGCGAGCATCTGAAATCGCTTCTCAAACATGTTGACCCTCTTTAAGTGTACAGACTTTATTTTAATTGAAAGTCTCCTGGGAACATAAACTACTATGAAAAATTAATATTTGTAAACATAACATACGTGCGTGATTTTACATGGCAATATGCAATGGCAATATACAAATTAAAGAAACACCGAGGTAAATACTAGCTACAAAAAAATTCATTAAGCTGTGGGAGATGCGCGTCCGCTGTGATTTCATGTAAATAAAATAAAAAAACACACGTCCCGCGAGTGGTGCGTGCTGCTTCATTGTGAATAAACGCAGCCGCTATAGTTAAAGCGTGCCGCGCTGTAATTAACATAAATACATTACTAAAAGCGTGCGGCACGCTGCGATGTCGTGGAACATAATTAAAAAACAGCTGAAATAGCGCATGTCGTGCCTCCAGTAGGAGAAACTAATTAAAGAAAATAGTGCTTAAAGACTATATAACACGTACTTGTAACAACCAAAGTAAAAGGGCCAGTCGCTATGGGAGGTTACAAATGAAGACAAGGCTGTACTAAGGAGGGACTAACAAGCCTATTTACGAATGAGAAGCCAGCATTTATGAAGGACAATGACACAAGCCAATGAAAAATATGAGCGGAGAGTGGGCGTGGCTTCAAATGCATACTCCAATACAGCATGCCTTGCAGAGCAGCGCATGCGCGCTGACTCTAGGCTCGACCTAAAAACCTGTTAAACAATATTTAAAAAAATTAAGTATGAAATGCTTTATTGCTACACAAGTGAGGGCTGCTAATATCCATAGATGGCCAGCATGACAAAGGGCATCAACCAAAAGATACAATCCGAAGGAACCAGATGGACATCAAGCTCAGACGAGTGGAGTAGCGGCAATGAATTCCCAAGACCACCTCTTAATTTTGGTTTCCTCCAAGGATCATCATGTTACTCCCACCTCCATTTCGGCAACCACCGTTGGTGTCTTTCCTTCGAGATATATGTATCCTGGAACTTTCAGCCTGTTTTTCAAATGAGGCTGGGGCAGAGGATGAGGAAGAATGCAACAAAAAGGAACACAAAAACATGTCCAATAACCAGAAGAGAATCTGATCCAAAGAATAAGCAAAACAAGAGACACCAATGTAATGAAGACAATTTAATTGTCAAATAATCAGAGACAAATCACAGATAGTTAAAATAAAAAAATCTGAACCATGGGTTAGTCTTTTTACCAAAACCAAAAGTGGATCCATTCAGACAACAAAGTGAATTATCAACTTTGTTCAGGAAGAAATAGTTGCACTCTTTTTTCAAAGGCATACCTGACAGAACAGAGAATGTCAGCATGGTACTAAGAAATCCTCCCACTTTCAGTCCCCTGCTTGCAACAATACCTACTGAAATTCGAACATTTGAACAAGTGGCCCTAAATAAATTTCCGCATTGTGCCTGAAAAAAATCGTTTTGGGATATCACCAGAGAAGAAAGGGAAGCTGTTTGCACCCTATCAGATTATAACTCTATTACAATAAAGCCGGAGACAAAGGAGGTACGGTTGTCCTAATGCAGATGGAGGACTACACAGAAAAGAATACCTATCACTTCTCAGAACAAAAAAGTTGCAAGAAAATCAGCAGAGATGCCCCTCCTGTTTTAAGGATCAAGACAAAGGTGTACGAAGCCTAGACCATGGAATGGATCACGATTAGACCACACGTCCTTGGCGTGGTATTCCCCCAAACTTCTTGCCTTCACTCCTTCTGTTTGCTGAATTTGCTTTTGTGGCTTTATGACTCTGCACACTTTTTCACTGCTAACCAGTGCTAGCATGCTTGTGCTCTCACCCTAAAATGCAGTAAAATTGGCTTACACCTAATTGGCACATTTAATTTATTTGTACTTCATTAGTAAATGGTATTACATGTATCATGGCCTGTAAATTGAATGCTACTAGTGGGCCTGCAGCAGTCATTGTGTCACCCGCTAAAGTAGCTTTTAAAAACATGTCTCAGACCTACCACTGCAACCTGGAGTGTAGTTTAAATCTGCCATTTCGACCTGGTGAAATAAACCTTTTACCAGGCGTAAACCTTCTTCTTTTAATGCATCTAACCCACCCCTAAGGTAGGCACTAAAGGCTGAGTGGCTTGTATTTAAAAAAGTAGGACATGTGGGTTTAAGTTTTACTGTTCCTGGTAGTGAAAAACTGCTAAAGTCGTTTTTCACTACTGTAAAGCATATCTCACCCTTTGCCTAACACTGGGTTACCTAATTACATCTAATAATTGATAATCTTTGATTGGTAACAAATGGAGACATTTTGTTTACACGCAAATTAATTGTAATTCAAATTACTCTTTAATGGTAAAGTTGGATATAAAGTCACAGATCTGGAAATGCCACTTTTAAAAAGCTGGCTTGGCAGTTCGGGCTGGACTGTTCCCACAAGGAACAGGGTCAAGACTGATTTGCATATGGCTGGGTCCAAACTGGGGTGGTGTGGTGAGCAAAAGAATGATGGATTTAACCTAGATCCTTGTGAATGGGGGTGAATGTTTGCATTGTCCAGCATTCCGTCCATCAATTGTTTCTTTTGCATTGTCGCCCTAAGTGGGAAGGGTATGCCCAGACGTGGGTCCCGTGCTCACTACACCACTGGATTCAAGCTAGCCTGGCTGAAGAAGGGTGATGCCCTGAAACCGGTCCCAGGATGCTTGTTTCCGGTCCAGGGAGGACCTGGCTTGGCAGTTCGGGCTGGACTGTTCCCACAAGGAACAGGCTCAAGACTGATTTGCATATGGCTGGGTCCAAACTGGGGTGGTGTGGTGAGCAAAAGAATGATGGATTTAACCCAGATCCTTGTGACTGGGGTTGAATGTTTGCATTGTCCAGCATTCCGTCCATCAATTGTTTCTTTTGCACTTTTAAAAAGCTGGCTTTTTTTTGCCCTAACTCTGCCTAATGACATGCCTGTGAATGGCTGTGCTGTTGAGGTTTGTGTATTCCTGCCAGACAGTGACACAAAGGGGACTGGGCATTAGCAGAACGGATGAATGAATTGCGTTCACTACTATAGGGAACGTCCCCGTGGGCACTATCTTGCCCCCTGCGGGGTTTTTTTTAAAAACGTTGTGGTGTTTTTGTGATCTTTCAAAAAATAATTGAACCATTAGTTTGATATCTTCATATTTATTTATCTTTCTTCATATGAATTAGGTCGGATTATGTTTCCAAACAATATACGTTCATTTGGGTACTTTTAACACTCCTTAAGTTTGATACTTCTTGCACTCCTTGAGTTCCAATGCATTTCGAGTGAAAACACCCTTCTTCAGGGAACCATTTATTCTAATAGTGTACTGGACCGGAGTACACACCCAAGGAGCACACTTAACCTTTTTTGAATTTTTGCTGAACTTTCTAATACATTTAGGTCGTGCGCGGATATTCTAATTTATTCTACATTAGCAGAACGGGCCAGCCTGCCTGGGTGGTTAAGGGCGGAGCTGTTCCCTACCCTCTCACACTTTAAAGGGCTTGCCTCCTGCATACACAAAGGAATCTGACACTAGTATTTTGTTACCCCAGACTTGTTGGAGCCTTGACAGGGAAAGGAAAGAGCTTTCCAGCAGAACCAGATGTGGCGTTATTACAGGGAATTCCCCCCTCCCCCACTTCAAAGGCTGGCACCAGGTATAAATATTGGACCTTCAGAGCCACTCTTCAGTACACTCCTGGACCTGTGAACATTACGGAAGGAGGAATACCTTGTTCCTCCGAGGACTTCCCTGCTGCTTGAGGCCTGCCTTGTTCCCTAGAGGACTGCCCTGCTGCTTGAGGACTGCTTTGATACCCAGAGCGCTGCCCTGATCTCTGAGAAGTAAGACTGGAACTGCTTCCTTCATCCCAACCTACCTGAATGAATCCATGGGTCAGCTGGCTGAGCTACAGGGACTCCGCAAGCTCCAGAGGCATCCCTGCAACTGCTCAGCTGATCCTGCCGCACTGGACCTGCCTGAGCCCTGCTGGCCTCTGTTACAGTGAATCCCTGATTCCTCAAGAGGTGCCTCTCCAGGCCCTAGCCCCTTGGCTGGCATTAGCGTACCTGCCCCTTCACGAAAAGGAGAAATCCTGAAGTTTTCGGCTGTTAACATGCAAGACTGTCACACGCAAAGACCCCCAGTGTAAAACTCTGGTGAACCCTACAGTTCGTGCTACCATGACCATCAGTGACGACCGGCAACGCCAGGCCTCTTCTTCATGCTACAGCGACAACCATTCATGGCACTCTCTCTGCTGCTTATGGACTCCTCCTCCACAAACGGATTTTCTTCCTTGCGGACTTTAAGAAGGCAATTTTTTCAATAGGACTAGCCTGTATTCAGTCCATGTCAGCCTGAACTTGTGACTTTCCCCGGTCTAGCATGACCAGACGATCGCAAGTGGGGTGTTGTGCTAATAGGTGCTATATTTGCCTAAAACTTTAAAATGTAATATCTCTGGTTATACTGATTGGATTTTTGCTGTTCTGGTATCATTTTATTTATTCTATGTTTCTAAATGTGTTTGGGATTTTTCTTGTGTTGGGTTTTCACTCTATTACTGCTTGTGTGCTGCATAAATACTTTACACTTCGCCTCTAAGTTAAACCAGACTGCTTTGTTCCAAGCTACCAGAGGGTTAAGCACAGGTTAATTTTGTGATTTTTGTGGTTAACCCTGACAAGGATTGTGGTACTTGCCTGAGTGGGTCTTCCACCAACCAATAACTTAATTTATTACAATCACTATCCAAGAGGGAGAATGACTTTAAAAATCCCACCATTCCTTTTTTTTCTCCATACTTCCAAAGATTCACGAAACGAAATTACCACCACCCGAAGGCCATTTGTATCCAACATTAATTCCATTTTAGAACCAGTCTCCATCATCTGTGATTCATTCCTCCACCCAATGGTAGAAAAAAGAGCCATCCTTCCTTAAAACACAAAAGATATCCTAAACCTCCCGGATAATGTGGAAGGTACGAACAGTGTCCTCATATCACACAATGCACTCGCTATACACGAGCTTCTCCCAGGACACAACATGGACAGTCATTGAGAAACTATTAAGGGCGTGGGTGGACATTAATACTACCAATCAATTTCATCATGGAGTGTACAAAAAAGGCATTAAAAGAAAACTTATTTCAATTTAAAAACAGGCTATATTTGTAGTGCCAATGGACATCTATGGGAAGCACTTTTGCGCCAAGTTTCGCCTGTCTCTGCATGCACACCTTCGAGGAGAAATTCATCTACAATGACAACAATCCATTCAAATAGGAAATTGTACTATGGCGAAAATTCACCAGTTACATTCTGGTGATATGAAAAGGAGAAACATCTAAAGCAAAAGAGTTCTTTGAATGAATCAGTGTTCAGGACCCCTATCTCAAATTCACCCACAAAGTGTCAAACAACGAGATCTCCTTTCTAGATCTAATCATCAGCATCAAGGAGGGCACCTTTAGAACTGAGAGATTACACAAAAAACCATCTGGCTTTCCTACTGAAGTACGACACCAATCATCTAAGATTTTTATGCACAAACCAAAACAAAATAAACCTACCATATGGACAATTTCTGCGATTACACAGGAATTGCAACAGGATAGAGCATTATGAGAGCTATAGGAAATCCTATCCAACAATCTGAGGTTCAAGAACTGTCCACTCAAGATAATATGCTGAGCAAAAAAACAGGCAGGAAACAACAACAGGGAAGCGAAAGCTAAAGACCATACCAAAAGCACCCTCTGAAAAAATGACATGTATTAAGACCATACACCCCTCTCCAGCGATGTTAAGAAAATGAGTATCCTCAATACAGGTAACCTAAATATACCTAAATCTTCATCTTTGAGAGATCTAGAAATTTGCAAGATGAACTAATCCACACCAGGCCACAGAAACATGCAGAGGTAGAAACAGTAACTACTCTATGGGGCCTTCCAAGAGTAAGCGAACACTACCCGTGCGGCGACTGTAAAATTTGTCATCTAACTGAACCAACAAAAGAAATTGACCTGGGCTTGCCACATAAATGGCAACTCCAGAGTCATACAAATTGTAACACCAATGATTGTGTGTATCTAGTTCCGTGCCCATGTATTCTTCAATGTAAAAGTATGATAACAAGATCAGTCAAAACCAGAGTCAACAAACATAGAAGCACAATAACATGCCCCTGGACTGCAACAAAATTGACAAATCATTACATTAACAAAAGTTACAATCGTAATGCTTTGAAATGGCTGGTTCTTGAAAAACTACCTGAAAGACCAAACATCTAAGAGAGACTATTGAACAAGGAGCAACGTTGGGTGTTCAGATCACATACAGAAGAACAGGGTTTGAATGACAAGATACCCTGGTCCCTATTGTCAAGGAAATGAGTTGATTGAGCTCCTGACAATGAAAATCTGTATACGCCAATCTGGTTTCTAGGGTATTATGGTTACAATAACAAAATACTGACCACTGCCTTTAATACAGTATGACTACTTAACCACTAACCATAAAGTTATATATGAACATCAATACATGATGTATATCTTGATCTAACAAACACCTCATTATTCACATGATAATCTCAAGAATCTCATAAGCATTAACTAACATGAGTATATAAATAAGTCCCTCTCTGGAACTAACCAATGAGCACCATCTTCTTGGAATGTATCTAGCTCAGATAATACTAGTGATCCCCATAAGTGAATCTATTCTTCCGTAGAATAGACTCTCTAAGTACCACCTCTAGTCTATAAGATTAATAACATTACAGTGTCAGAGCCAACCCCAATGTAATGTTTTCATTAATCACCATCTGTAGGGACTCATTGAGCACCTTTATTACTCAGAATATCACAGCAATATAATGGCCACATAAAAGAACCAGTTTGAATATCAGGACGATAAATCTTCTTATTTACAAAAGCTTCTATGGCACTATCTGAGGCCATCCAGTAGTAACATTTGTCATGCAATAATCATTTTTCATAGTGTTTTCCATTTACCACGTTTACAACAATCAGGTACTCTACAGCTCAATGTGAGATCCCACTCCAAGATGGACGTCATTCGACGTCATCTGCAGGATGACTCGGCCTGGAGGAGAGTTCAAGTAGGACTCCTAGACTGGAATCTCTCACTCTCCAGGGAGCTTGGAAGCTGGTAGGATTCCACCACTCCTCTCTGAAACTGAAGTGAGTAAGTAGGTCTTTTTACGGTGAACCACTCTTGACTGCCTACTTTTAAGTGCTACGCTACCCCCAACATAAGACATCTCTGCGCGAATTGCTTTTTCATATAAGTTGCTGTCAGACAAAAAATGCCTCTGAGTTACTCTAAGAGGCCCATAAAAGACAACTCGATAAATATGAGCATATTAAAAAGCAGGGCTTGAAAACTGCCACTGAATTTGTGTGCTGTGTTCACAATTATTTCATGCTGTTGATTTTAAGAATTACTTATGATGGCATAATGAATGACCTGCACCATTTCGAATGTATGTAATTTATGGGTTGTTTTGTCAAAATAATCTCTCTAAAGGTCACAGGGGCACTAAGAACTCCAATATGAGATATATAAATATTCCGTTTTTTATAGATGTCATTTGCACATCACTGTACACTCAAACTCCTTGCATTGAAACCCATAACAATAGGGTAGTTTTCATCTGGTCCTCATGAATTGCTGCAGGCCCATTACAGGCTAGTAGGGCATTAAACATTTATAAGTTTGCCTAGAACCAGTTTTATATAGAACACCTTCCCAATCTACCACACTTCCTTCACAACTCCAGAAAAGGGCATCATTTTATGCCGTGGCAAATCCCAGGCTTTGATATCAAAAGACCTCTGGCAAAGATTCCCCTTGTGAGGCCTATAGCGCCCACCCAGCGATGAGCATTGCCTAATGATGAACATGCCACTTCGGTGGGCGAGGCCATGTGCATCCTAAATAGAATGCCACCAATCACCTTGTAATTTCTAATCTCTCTAATTGAGACTCAGTGGATTAGCGAACAACACACTAATTTTTGATTTCTATACATTTGGGGAGGAAGTGTTTGACTGTTCAAAATCCTTCCCCCCCCGTTCCCCCACCTTTTTGTTGTTGTTTGAGAAGTACCCTCACAGAAATCAACTGATCTTTCAAAGAATGATTGCTTAAACAGCTTTGTAGTATGCTCCCATTCATTCATCTATGTACTTATAATATGTACAAATTACAGGTCAGAGTTGGGTATAAAGGCTTTTGGTTTGTAGTTTGGGGGGGAGGGTTGGTTCAGTATTTAATGGCAGGCGACCCACTGATCACTGGAAACTGGTACCTATAAAAATTAAAATAATTACAAAGGGAAAGAACTGGACCTGTCAAAGATGTTTTGGATGTATGTAGTTTGTATGTTTTTAGTCTGGATTTCTTATCTCAACCAGACAGGATAATGAATGGTGTTCAGTTTTTTAGAACTAACCATCAGCTATGAGACTCAAGAGACAACCAAAAAATATCAGGCATTTAGATAACTGGTCATATTTAATTTCAAGGCTTCCCATGCATAAAACAAAAAGAGAGGGACAAAGTGTTCTCTACTTGATAGTTATGGAGCTGTGGACAATAAAAAGTACTGTTTGGGAAGGGCAGTAGAGGCTAAGACCACCGCATGCTTAGAGAGAGCACCTCTCACTTGGTCCAGTACGCTTACATTAGATCATAGAGTTTGTAAGATGGATCAGGACAGTAGACTGTCTTTCTGAAGTAAACCTCTAACCACAGGTTCCACACTTGCATTCTCCCAAGGGCCAGACTGGATCTGGAAACAGCTCTTACATGCTTCCTCCTATAGAAAATGACAACACAGATGTGTATATAGGCACTATTCTTGTGTGTTGTCATTTCCTTTTTCCTGGTGCCTTTGATAGGGATCCAGAACACTGCCCTCAGAACCCGCCTTGGTGGCGACTGTCCCAATAAGCCCTTTCCTGGCCCCCTTCTGGCCCTAGACCAAATCTCTACTTCTTTGCTGGGTTCTGAATGGTTAGGCGCCTGCCTTGTATCTAGAGGCACCGCTTCCAGATTTGACCCACACTCCAATTCTGGATCCATTACAGATTTCCACTAGTTCTTGGCCGGTGTCATGTTGCAAAATGACCAGGCCCAACCCCTAGCGTAGGAGGACTCCCTTATGACACCACTTGCCTCAAAGCCAGTGTGACAGATGGCAGGATCCTATTTGGGTTTGATTCTGACACCAACAAGGCTTTTAGCATATTCCTCATGATGAAGATGATGACGAGGAAGCAATTTGCTCCCAACCTCCCTGCACTAATGCTGGTCTTTATACCTGCAAAATGCTAGTGGCTACGGAATTGGACTCACCCTGTACTCACCCCCGTAAAGAAAGTGGTAATTTGCAGAGGTGCTAGATTTCCAGTTTTCAACTGTTTAGGCTAAGGCAAATTTGCTCACAGAAATCTTGCAGCTAGGTATTTAAACTTCGGAACCATTGGACCCTGCAATTATGTTCTGACATAGCCCCAACAGCATAGTCCAAGCCTTGCTTAGAGCTGCCAGTTGTCATCCTATAGCCAGGTGCCATAGGCCTGCCTGGGGGACCCGGCGTTTTTATCTCAACATCTGACCTTGGAAAGCCTAGTCATACAGACTTCTGCTAATAGGATAAACCCTATTGCCTTCTCCATGGCTATGCTATACAGGGAATCTGTGGCATTGATGCCCTGGGAAAGTCTTCTCTTCTGCCGGGTTGACACTGGTGCCTTAATGTTGTTTGCTTTTTGGTATTGTACATTTGTGCCCTCTGGAATATTGTAAGTGAGATCTTGACCGCTCTGCTCGAGGAGTTCAGAACTCGTTCTCTCAGATGGTTCACAATGGACAAAATGCAGCCAAGTACAATTAATAGGGCTTTCTGGGCTGCATTGACTGTGTCAGCCATGCTGTGAGCACAAGTGTTATGGCCCAGCACCAAGCTTGGCTGCATGCCACAGATTTCTCTAAAGATGTGCAAGCATCCTTGATGGAAATGCTATCTGATAGCTCCGGTCTCTTTGACAAAAAACACAGTCTCTGCCTTGAAGGGTTTAGAAGAAAAACAGGCTGCTGTTTACTCCTTGGACTTGTGTCTGGCACTCCAATTTCACTGGCAGTACTGGAAATTCCGAGGTTACTCTCAGGGCCTTGCCTGTCAGCAGAGGCAACCCTTCCAGCCTTTTTGTGGCTCTAAGGAATGCGGTTGTAGCAGAGGCTCTACCCATCAACAAGGGCAGTAGTTCTCATTTTCATTGCCTGCCGCGGCTGCTTCCAAGCTGTTCTCAACCCCCCACCCCCTTCCCTCCCTCCAGCAGTCATTTGTCTCCAGTAGGGGGCAGAATCATTTTTTGTCTGCTCAGCTGGTGTGGAATTTTCAGTGAGTCTTGGAGGTTCTGAATGGTTACACCCTCCTTTTCTGTTACCCACTCTCCTGTTCTTGCTTGAACTTTGGCAGACCTTGCCACTATCCTCAACAAGGAAGTGCAGACTCTGCTTTCCAAAGAAGCAATTGAGAGTCTCGAGGCAGAGAAGGGCATTGGGTGCTTACACCTGGCACCCAAGAAAGACAGACCAAGCCTAGATCTTAAGTTCCTGAACATCTTTTGGAATGGCAAATTCATAAAGCTGTTTTTGGCCCAGGTCCTCTCTGCTTTAGACCCAGGGGACTGAATGGTGTCCTTGAACTTGCAGAATGTGTATTATTATGTGCACATCCTGCAGTCCCGCCGACATTTTGTTTGCTTCGTGGTGGAATCAGAACACTTCTAGCTCACCATCCTGTCCTTCAGCATTACCTAGACCCACTGGTAGTTTGTGATGCCCTTGGTCTCTGCCCATCTTTGTGGGTTAGGAGCACATGTACTCCTGTAACTTGATGAGTGGCTGTTGAAGGCGCTCTCACGCAATCATGGACCACCTACAGATATCTGCCTCATTGCTGTGATTCCTGAGGTTCTCCTTCAGTGAACCAAAATCCCATCTTCAGCCTGTAGAAAGGTTTCTGTCTATGAGAGCCATTCTGGACACAGTGGCTTTCAAAGCCTTTCCAACCATGCAGCATGTCCAGGACATTCAGTACATGTTCCTGATGTCACAAGCTTGTTCCAGCATCAACCGTTCTGAGACTTGTTTGTCTTCTGGCCTTGTACATCCTGCTGGTGCCTTATGACCCACTAGCATTTGCAAGCTCTGCTGTGGCACCTTTGCCTTCAGTGAGTGTAGCAGTGGGGTTGTCTCATGGATAGTATTCATTTTTCAGACAAGACAGCTCCAACCTTCGATAGTGGATGAAGAATGGCATCCAGACTGTTTTCCCTTCCCTATTCACAGCTCACAGTATAGAGACATGCATCATCTCTGGGCTGTGGGCGTCACTTAGACATGGTATAGGTCAGAGGTCTCTGGTGGAGTGGAGGTACAATATCAACCTTCTGGCCCTGCGTGCTACCTAGCTGGCCCTCGGGGCCTTTCTGCCTTCCATCATAGGCAAACCTGTTCAGGTTCTGATAGACAGCACGATTCAAATGTGGTACTACAAAATCGGGATGTAGTGGGGGTCGTGTATGCTTTGCTGGGTGGTGCTTAGACTAAGATAATGGCTGGTCTTTCAAGGGATTCCCCAGTAGGTTTGCCGGAAAATCTCAGCAGACACCATCTGACCACACCAGGAGGTGGTTCAATGCATATTCGCCAGACGGTCTTTCACCTGGCTCCCTCCCTCAAGTACCATTGTGGACAATCATATGGCTTGTCATCTGGCCAGCCGTAAGTGGTGCCTGCACATAGAGGTGATTCAAGGTGTATTAACCCTGTGGGGTGTGCCTTGGGTGTATCTTTTCGCTGCTGCTGAGAACAGTCGGTGTTATGCCTTTTGTGTCCTGGAGTTCCATCCTTGGGGCTTCTTGGGAAGTGTGTGCTGCCTTCTGTGTGACTCTAGTCTCCTTTGTGCATTTTGGCCTCTGCCGCTGCTTACCTGAGTTCTGGAGGACATCAAAATATACGGGGCTCAGCACGTGTGAGATAGTGCCTTCTTTCTTGCATGGTATGCCCCCACTTTTTGCTGAATTGCTGATGTGCTTTGACTGAGTGTGCCCTGGGCTCCTGCCAATCAGGTACCCAGGGCCTGTGTTCCTTCCCTTAAACTGCATTGAAGCCTAAACCCAATTGGCATCTCTGGCCACAGGTGGGCCCCTGGTAAATGGTACCACTGGTACCCAGGGCTCTGTGACCAGAGAAGGCCTCCAAGGGCTGCAGCACTTATTGTGCCACCCTTGGAGGCCCTGTACCCTGAGACACACACACTGCCTTTGCAGGCTGCGTGTCTTGGTGCAGAACAAAGTGAAGAGTCGACATGGCACACATCCCTGTGTGCCATGCCCACAAACCACTGCCCTGGCATACCTCAGTCACCCCTCTAGCTGGGTGCCCTATGCCAGTGGTGAGGGTACAGGGGCATGAGCCCTGTGCCCCTACAGTACCCAGGTCCATTCCTGGGCACTGTAAGTGCAGTGCTGCCATTAAGAGTATATGGTGCTGGGAGTTTGTCATTACGAACTCCACAGCCCCATAATGGCTACACTGAAGACTAGGAAGTTTGGTATCAAACTTCTCAGCACATTAAACCCACACTGATGCCAGTGTGGGATTTAATATAAAATGCACAACAGAGGGCATCTTAGAGATGCCCCCTGAAACTCGACCAACTCCCAGTGACCTGACTGAGTGGCTGCCGAGGCTGCCACCCCCAGACATGTTTCTGGACCTCTGGGTCGAGAGCTTGCTGCTCTCTGGGCCCTGAAACAATGCACATCCTGGGACGAGGTTTCAAGCCTCCTCCCCCAGGATGGGCAGGCTTCACGAAGGAGAAGCTTCAAAGGCTTGAGCCTCTCCAGACCACTTGCTGTACTCAGCAACTGGTCCCCACTGGTTCCACCCCCCTCTTTGGGCGGGAGTCCCGGTGGGAAAAACAGAGTGAGGAAGAGAGGTGTGCCCACCTCTGCCAACTCCACCCCTAGGGTGGGGGAGGCGAGGTGAAGCACAACCTCGAGTCCCCGTCATCTTGAGGATGGGGGGACCCAGCCAACCAAGGACAGGCTCCTGCCCCCCTCCCACTGGAGAGTGGCAGAGTAGGGGGTGTACCCACCCCAGGGAAGGGACCCATTAGTCCCTGCCCTTTACCTACCTGTAACGCCCCTAAATTCAGTATTTAGGGGCACCCTGAACCTTCCTTCCTCAGATCCCGATTCCGAAACAACAAGAAGAAAGAAGACCAGCCGTGCAGCTGCTAACAAGAGGACGACACCAACTGACTTGTCCCCAGCCCTACTGGCCTGTCGAACCTCGAACCTGCTCCTGCTAAACCCCGGCCTCTTCAGTGGTCAGCAACCTCGAAAACCCTGGAGGACCTGACTGCCTTGCTCAACTAAAGACTGGGACTCCCACGAGCAGTGGTTCTGCTCAAACATCTGCAACCCCAGGCCCCGGCCTGAGACCGCGGATCCTGCCCACTCTGCACCCGCCGAGCCCGGCCCGAGACAAAGTGGACAAAGACCACGAGGACGTCCCCCCGGCGACTGTGACCAAGAATCCAGCACCCAAGGACTCACCTCGATGCTCATGACGACGCCTGCAGCCTCAACACCAGGGACCCCTCCAACCGCGACCAGCAGAAGGTAAGATTTCCCGACGCCTAAAGACACCCCGGCGCCCCACGGCCCCCTGTGCCCAACTCCTGGGTGTCTACCCCTCCTACAGCATCCCAACTTACCTCTCGAAGTGGTGGTCGCACCTGAAGAATCGCCGTCCCAGAGTTTGCAGCCTTTGTTCGTCTTGCAGCTTTCCCATTGAAAACCATTGGGCGTCCAAAGGCCCAAAAGCCCACTGCACCGGGCCGCCCCAGTGCCGCTGAGGGTGCACCAACTACCCTGTTCGACTTCCCCACTTGCCCTGAGTAAGTGACCAGGAGCTTTGCTCCCACAGCCGAGTGGCCTGCCTGCCAGCAGCCACCAACTAAAGGCCCCCCGCCCGCCATAGGCTAACGTTGGGCCTACTCTCTCTGCACCCGGCCACCCCTGCGCCGCTGAGGGTGTAACAACAATACAACCCTGAACCTGGGAGACCCCTGAGTCTTGCCCCAGAACCTTAACTCTGCCAGCCGAGTACTTACCTGAAAGCCGATAACTTGCATTTTCTCCATAGGGTAACATTGACTGGTTTTCACTTGGAAATTCTTCTAAGTGTCGAGTTTTGGAACTTCGAAATATTCACTAAAAATCGTCCGAATACCAAAATCGAAATTACTCACCTGTTCTCAGGAGAGATCCCAGTGCTGGATTTAGGTACCCAGCACTGACTAGAAAAAGTGAATACAACTGTGATTTTCCGGTAACTTGATTTTCCTCCATAGGATAACATTGCCTGGTTTTTGCCAGAAATTCTTCTAAGTGTCGATTTTTTCAACATACAAATATTCCTAAAAATCGCCTGTGTAACAAAAACGATTTCTTTCAACTGTTTACAGGAAATGCACCAGGGCTGAATCCAGGATCCAGCCCTGAGTAAGAAAAACGTTTGTAAAGTAATTCTATTACGGTTGACTTAAAATTCCCATTGAGCTCAATGTTATAGTATGCCAAGTATTGTGTTGCCTATTGCAACCCCTGTGCCATATTGCATTTAAAGTCTATTGTTCATTGAAAGTATTCAACAAACAGCATCTTATTTTGAGAAAGTATTTTTATGCAAACCGGTGGTTCTAAAATAAAACAGTATATTTTTTTATACAAAACTATTGGCCTAGAGTTCAGTTCTTGAGTGTGTGGTTTCATTTGCTGACTGAGTGTGTACATCAAATGCTTTACACTGTCCTCTGATACTGCCTTACTGCTCGACCAAGCTACCACTTTGGAGAGTAAGGTTCTATCTAACTTTAACCTCTGCCAAACCTCTGGAGACCCTTGGACTCTATACACACTGTACCTCACTTTGGTGCAGTATATATAGAGCCAGTTTCTTACAGCTCGTCATGATAGTAATGGACTGGGCTCAGAGTGTCTGGCATTCCACATTTTTGAGTCTATGCATCTGGCGTCCACTCTGCCTGCCTCTTTGGGAGGACCTGCTATTCCAGCAATAGGGCAGGATTCTTAATCCGAACCTCCACAATCTACACCTTTATTAATGGAATGTAACCAGCTGAGGTGTTTTGACCTTCCTGCAGAAGTGGTGGATGTGATTTTGGCTATGTCTCACCTGTCTACCAAGTCAGACTGTTCTATCGCTGGGCAAAGTTTGTGGCCTGGTGCATTGACAATCAGATCGATTTTGTTGGCTCTTTCTGCTTTTGTAAGTTTGCCTGACCAGTCCTTTTTGTTTACATCACCGGTTGTAATGTTTGTTTTTTAAGGGCGTGTATGTTGCTTCCTGCACCTTTTCTTATTCTGCAGTAAGACCTTAAGTTGGTAATTACATTCTATATGTGCATGATGTTTGAACCCATGCACTGTTATTCTTTGAGTTTACTGACCCGTACGACTTTTTTCCTCATAGCAATCACTGCTGCATGACCGTCAGTGATCAGGATGCAGCTGTCAGTGCAGCTGCCATAAATCACCTTCTTTCTTTACAGGCTGCTACTTAGGACTCTGGCATCCATTCTTCTGAAAGTGATGTTGCCCGTCCATGTGACACATTCCTACACTATCCCCATTTTATTCTTTCTGCAACATCCCTCTTAGGAGGAGGAGAGGCTTTTCATCTGCTGGATTCGATGAGAGACCTTCGTTTCTGTATAGCGTGGACTAAGGAGATCTGAGTACGTCAGAAATTAACCTTATCGAGATAGATTATCCTCTGTAGCAAGATGTGCCAGGAAGGAGCTTTCTGGGTGCTTTCAGGCTCATTCCAACATTACCATGGCCGCCATTATGGCTTTTGCAAGTGGTCCTCCGGTGCTGGACATCTGCTAAGCTGCCACATGGGTGTTCATTCACATCTTCACTAGGCACTATTGGATAGACTATTATTATTGAGATCACATGCACACACTGATATTCAAAGAGGTTCTGGTTCAGTTCTCTTCTTGTATGCTACTCTGTAGCCCTCTTCCGGTCCTGAGGTGCTATAACCATCTGTAGCACACACCCTTTCAGAGGTGTGTCATAGAGTGCACTGCCATATTCGCTGATGGACTGTTTAATTATCTAATTCAGTATATTTCTGTAGGAAGATGGCTTCTGTATATACTATACCAAAATGAGGTATAGTGTGTACATAGTCCAGTGGAACCCAAAAGGTAGGCAGAGGTAAAGTAGATAGCACCTTTCTCTCCTATTTGTGGTAGTGTGGGCGAGCAGTAAGGCTTTATCAGAGGGTAGTGTTAAGCATTTGTTGTACACACTCAATCAGCAAATGATTGCACACACTCAAAGACTGAACTCAGACCAATTTGTTTTGTATAAAAATATTATAAAGTTATTTTATTTCTAGAACCAAACCAAGCCTGGCACAGGTAAGTGAAATAAATGCTTTGCAAAATCTTATGCAATGTTTTACAATTGAACACAGGTTCAAATGCAATTGATTGAAATACAGGCAAGTTAAAATGTCGAAATTACTTTTCAGATTACTTTTCAGTTACTTTTCTGATTACCTTTTAAGTTACTTTTTCTACTCAGTGTGATATGCCTAGATATCACACTGGGACATTTCCTAGAGAAAAGGTAAGTAAAATCAATTTTGTACAGTTGTAGTTTCTCAGGTTTTCATACAAACCAACTCCACACTTAGAAAATTTTTCAAGGGAAAACAGTCAATGTATTCCTATGGTAAGAAAGTACATTTTATTGTACAGTTAATTAAAACCATTACAAACGTTCATCGATTTACACAGTTTCGTACTATAAAAGAAAAACATGATCGGTTACATTGGTATTGGGCAGTTCACAAGTGAAAATACCCACTATTATTAAAAAAAAAGAGATAAGAACTAGTAAAATGTGGTTAATAGTTTGTGAACATAAAATTAACCTAAGAGCTGGCCCAGTCGTCCTCTATCGGTGCTGCCTTCGCAGTGGGGTGTGTTTAACAAGAAAATAAAGTGCTGTGTGCGCTAGTGGCTGGAAGCCAGGGCCAGGCGACCTGGGGCCAAAGGCAAACGGTTTCATTGCTCAGAGCGCATGTGGTGTTGTACTAGTTTTAGCAACAGTTAGCCGAGTCTATATACGCTGCGTTGCCTTAAAGGCTGTAGTCAAGAGGGTCAGGGCATAGTTAAATTTCATACTTGGGAGTTACCGTAAAGTGCGTGGTGTGCTTAGTGTGCAAATATTTCTAGAGGCTAAAGTTCATGTCAAGTTAGGCCTGTGGTAGGTTAAAGAACATGCCTGGCAGCTATTGATGGATAAGATAGCCCACCGCCTGATCTTGAGCTTGCTTCATTTCGGTTCGACAAATGATTAAAACATGTGGTACAGAAGGACGCGTGTTAAAACAGAGGAATTCCTTTAAGAGCTTCTGGAGGATACACAGAGTCAGTTGCTCCGAGAGCGGGAATTTCGGGGGAGCATCAGAGCCATGCTGACTTGGTTTTTGAGAACGGTGCCGTTGACTCTTCGGGTTTGAGAGTTTGACTCGATGATGCTCAGTGAGCACCAATTTTCAAGCTAGGCCCTTGTTCCCACCAGGTTACTTTGACCTCTAAGAGTACGGGAAGTGCGTCGGATGCCATCGCTGTACTTCCTGGATCTACGCTGATGCGAGCAGGAGCCTTCTCATTAAGGATCATGGTGCTATGATCCGCTCTACATCCAGACCGCTGTTGTCTTTAGTACGTTCTTTCAATTTGCTAAAGAGAACTTCGGTGGCTACAAGGAATTTTACCATGCGGCAGCTCAGTTGGACGTTGTCGCTGAAGAAGCATGCCAGCACCGCTTGCCTGCACGACCGTATCCGTCTTTTGTTAAAAAGCGGTCTCAGGAGGGAACTGTGTTCCTGCAGTAGTTCACTACAAACAGCAATAAGGTGTACTATGTTTTCTTCGCCGTCAGCACCTTGCTGGTTTCAGAGGGCGTAGCCAAGGAGGCAGATGATTTGCGGAGGGCAGCAGCCCTAGGCGAACTTTCAAGAACTTCTCTTTCGTCTTTTTGGAGAAGCCGGTCTGGAGATAAGCTTGGGGCGAGAGTTTGATGTAAGATTGTACAGTGAGCCAGCCATGTGCACGCTCTGCCAGAGAGGCTTTATCCTGCAAGAGTGACTCTTTCCTGACTATATTGTTTACTGCTTCTTTGAAGCCTGACGGGGTCCCTGGGAGTTCCCATAGTTGTCGTAGTCCCAGCTGGTTGATAGCGGCCTCCAGGTATAGACGTGCAGGGCAATTCTCTTTAGTTTGTAGTTCCTTCCACAGAAGGGCATTTAGCGTTTTCGGTTCTCCCCTGCTTATTTTGTGCCAACTTTTTATGCATGTCCCTTTGCGTCCCAGCTCTTCTCTCGGGAGCCCAAATTCAAGCCTCATCTGTGCGGGAGATGTGTACCCTGGCAAGCCGAAGATCATTCGCAGTGCTCTTGCTACAGTGCCGTCTACAGTGTCAGCGTCCTTGCATCTCATTGCTTTGCTGCCATAAACGATAGATGGGATTAGTTTTGCCTGGATCACTCTTGTTAGAGGGAGGAGACTTGATCCAGTGATCTTGTTTTTTAGATTCCTTGGAGCTACCGCTGTCATTAGTCCTCTCTTTTTTATGGCTTCACATTGTGGCTTGAAATTGACCTTGTGGTCTATGATGACCCCCAAGTATCTGTATTCACGAACAGCCTCCAGCTTCCTCAGTGCCAAGTACCAATTATTTGGTGTTTTCTTATTGTGGGTGTTAATACACATAACTTTGGATTTTTCTTGGTTGATACTTGGCATATTTATTGCAGAATAATGCGACGTGATGTCCAGCAACCGCTGAAGGCCTACCGGGGTCTGGCTGATGAGCACCAAATCGTCCGCGTAGAAAAGATTGGTTAGCTGGATGCCCCCTAACTTGGGTGCATGCGAATTGCTTTCGTTCAGCAAGGTTGATAGCTCTGCCATAAAGAGGTTAAAAAGTGGAGAGAAATGAAGTTATTGATTAACAGGTAAGTACTCTGTCTTTGGAATTGAGTTTCTGGGGTTAGAACAAGGGTTCCCCCAGGGTCAAGGATGCACTCTGAAAGCACCCTCAGCGGCACTAGGGTGGCCGGGTGCAGAGTGCTGAGGCCCAATGTTATCCAATGGGGGATAGGGGGCCTCTGGTTGGTGGCTGCTCACGAGCAGGCCACAAGGTTGTGGGAGCAAAGCTACTGGTGTTAGGCTCAGGGCAAAGGGGGATCTGGTTTAGCACACAAAGTGCACCCGCAGCGGGGCAGGGGCGGCTGGGTGCAGGGTGCTGTTTTGGTATCGGGTGCCCTGTTGTTTTCAATGGGGATTTTCGGTTTTGGTTTTTAGCTGCTGGCTCGGTCCAGGAAGACTTCCGGGAGGAACCAACAGCTGGGCAGGTACGTTGAAGGGCTCAGGGACGTAGGTGCACCTCGGGTTCTTTTCTCCAGGATGCAGGGCGGCTGGTAGCAGGGGTGTCTTTGAGGTCGGATTTCACCTTACCTTGTCACTCGTGGTTGGGGGCGGGGGGGGTCTCCGTGCAGAGGCTGCAGGTGACGTCAGGGAGTCCTGGAGGAGTCAACCCATGGTGGACTCGGACTCTGGAGCGCTTGGGGACCTCGCTGGGACCGGTGGGCCACTCGAACTCGGGCCGTAGGCGACGGGTGCAGTGGTGGTTTCAGGTGTCTGGTTTCTTTGTGCTCAGCAGGCTCAGTCTGTCTTGGGAGTTTCTTTTGAACACAGCTGCTGTTCACAGGAGATCCGGTCTTTGTTGAAGGCAGTCAGTCCTCCCAGGGTTCTGGAGGTCGCTGGCTGCAGGACAGGGTGACTTTTGGGGCAGGATCTCTGGATACTGCAGACATGCCGGTAGGGCTGGGGCCAAGTCAGTTGTTCTCTGCAGTCTCCTCTGCTGGGCGTCTTCTTTGGTCCTTCTTCGTAGGTTGCTGGAATCTGCTTTCTTGGTTCAAGGCTGCTCCCTAAATACTGTATTTAGGGGGCGTTTTAGTGGTCTCTGGGTCAGTAGCCAATGGGCTTCTGACCTTAGGGTGACTACACCCTTGGGGTGCTCACCCCGTGTGGGGGAGTGAGCACAATCCCTAATCGGGGAGTGCCTGCCATCTGCAAGATGGCAGGCGCTAAAGAGTGGGCTTCACCTCGCCTCCCCCACCTGAGGGGTGGGGTTGGCAGAGGTGGGCACACCTTCTGGGCTGGCTAATTTTTCACGCCTGTCTTCACGCCGAAAAGGAGGGGAGACAGGAAGGGTGCCTGCTCCTGACAGCAGGAGAGGCTGGGGGTCGCATTACAAAGGCTGCAAGGCCTTTGAAGGTTTCCTGCCACAGATTGCTTTTCCTGGCCTGGGGGAGGTGTGAACACCTCCGCCTAGGAAAGGCTTTGTTTCTGGGCTCAGGGAGCGAAGGCTCCCACCCCAGGGGTCCAGGAACATGTCTTGTGGTGGCAGGATGGTGTATACCAGTCAGGGAACCCACCAGAGGCTGGTCGTTTTTCAGGGGGCATCTCTAAGATGCCCTGTGAGTGCATTTTTCATTAAATCCCACACTGGCATCAGTGTGGATTTAATGTGCTGAGAAGTTTGATACCAAACGTCCCTGTTTTCAGTAAAGCCATTATGGTGCTGTGGGGTTCGTAATGACAAACTCCCAGCACCATATACTCTTAAAGGCATTACTGCACTTACAATGTCTAAGAATTGACTTAGACACTGTAGGGGTACCAGCATTATGTACCTGTACCCTCACCACTAGTATAGTGCACCCAGCCAGAGGGGTGGCTGACCTATGCCAGGGCAGTAGGTTGTAGGCATGGCACACAGGGATGTGTGCCATGTCGACTCTTCACTTTTATTCTGCACCAAGACATGCAGCCTGCAATGGCAGTGTGTGTGTGTGTGTGTGTGTGTAAAGGTAAAGGGCCTCTAAGGGTGGCACAATAAGTGCTGCAGCCCTTAGAGGCCTTCCCAGGCCACAGTGCCCTTGGTACCCATGATACCTTTTACAAGGAACTGACATGTGGCCAGAGAGGTGCCAATTGGGGGTATAAGGTACAGTTTTGGGAAAGAACACAGGCCCTGGGAACATGATTGGCAGGGACCCAGGGCACATCAAGTCAAAGTGCATCAGTAGTCTGGCAAAAAAGTGGGGGGGTTACTGCAACAGAAGCGCAGCTTCCTACAATTTCCCTTTGTAATAAAAATTTCTTTTTTTCCTCATTCTGATTCTTCTTCACTTTCTTTATCACCTGCAACCATAGTAGATACACGTGTTTATACTCCAAAAAATGCCCGAACCCTGAAGATTTTGTATCGTTTCACTAAAGGTTGCTCCTTTGCATTAAGATCCGAATGTAAAATTTTCATTCAGTTAGGATTTTACTGCAGTTCAAGAGAGGCCAATGTTTTAAAATGATTTTTTTTGATCCTGTAACTTGACATAGAGAATTTAGACACAAATGCCATTGTACTCTGTTTGCTTCTTCTGCTTGGTGTAGTCATGTTGCTCTATTGATGTAATCAACTCTTTGTTTTGTCCTCTTGAGTATTTCTTTAGGGTACCTTGTTTTGTATAGTTTAGCCATCGTCATTCCCTATTGTATACCACACTCCCCTTTTCTACTGTTAATCCTCCTGACTCTCATAAGTTGGTTCACTGGAAGAGTATTCTTAAGAGATAGGTGAGGGGATGGAAGCTATTGTAATGCAATAAAGGATTGTGATCAGTGGTTTGGACTATAATCTGGTGCTTAGCTGCTGTTGGTCCATACAAATGTCCATATCTTGAAAAGCGATGTGTTCATCCATATCAGAGTTTTAACTGTAATCTGGGATTTCTTGTTTGTAGTTAATTGATGTTGCAGATCAGCTGTTCTTTGTGACCTAACCAAATAATGAATATATCATCAGCAAATCTCTTGTACAATAATGGGATTGTCAGTCAATCAATCAAGACTGATTCATAAAGCACTTCTTATCACCTGTGAGTGTCTCCAGACACTGGGGGGGATGTTCTTCTGCTATGGGCTATCTGTTGGACAGCCACGTTTTCAGATTCTTTCTGAACTCCTGAAGGGTTGGGGCTGTTCGGAGTTGAAGGGAAATTGTGCAATATGTAACCATGTTCAAATTCAGCGATGAAGATTTTGGCATAACATGGGGCTGCTGGAGATCCCATTGATGTTACTTTTAATTGTAAATAATATGTATTCTCATTTTGAGTCAAGCGCCACTCCAGTGCTTTCAAGCCGTCACTATGTGGTATGGCGATATGTAAGGATTTGAAAAAGCATGCATAATGTTATGCGTATATCCTCTGGAATTGCCCATCAGTATGTTGAGTAGATGTATAGTGTCCTTGAGATATGATGGTTGACTCTGAACAATTGTCTGTAAATGTAAATCAATGTATTTGCCAACATTAGATAATACAGACCCAAAACAGGTTGCTGTTGGTCTGAATGGCGGGTCAACAAAATTCTTGAGCACTTTAGGAACAAAATTAATTCTTGGACTGCAAGAGTGTGACAGCAACATATCATTTTTTGAATCACTATCTATCTCATTTGTGCTGCATGATGGAGTTTTGTGCTAAGTGTCTTACTGAAACCATTGGTAGGATTATGATTTAGAGAGTTGCAAGCATCCGTCAGTATCGCTCTTTCTGGTAGATACTCTCTCTAATTGCAGATTCCTCACAGACTCACTTTCCATCTCGTTCTGTGCAATAAATTTCTGCTCGGTCATAAAGTCCCATTTTAGACTCCACACACTATCCTATTACCGACTCCCCTAAATAACCATATCTCTCAACATAATATATTTTTTGAAACAATAACCAGTTCAATTCAACACCAATTTCAATCACATTCAATTTCTCAGAATGTCCTTCAAAAGAAAACTTTTATGTATACTTAGATCACTTCAAACATGTCGTGTGTTTAAAGATTTTCTTTATTGATGAGTTATAAAGCTATCCACACCAGCGTGTAGCCATGCGTGTTCGTCTCCTTTCACGAGACTTCTTCAGGGCTTGATGTTTTAGATGTATTATTTGACATCACACAACCGTTGAATTGCATTTGCAAAGTACCTTAGATGTTGTAATCGTGGTCTATGGTTTCACAACAAGAAATTTCAGCGACCAAATGTTAATATCCTGCATGGACCATGTCCTTTAATCCTTCTCGGAGGATTTGCCACTCACCGCAGGGTTGAAGGCGAGCTCCTGCGATGCAGGCCCCTGCATCGCAGGAGCTCGCCTTCAACCCTGCGGTGAGCGGCAAATCCTGCGAGAAGGATTAAAGGACGACATGGTCCATGCAGGATATTAACATTTGGTCGCTGAAATTTCTTATTGTGAAACCATAGACCACGTTTACAACATCTAAGGTACTTTGCAAATGCAATTCAACGGTTGTGTGATGTCAAATAATACATCTAAAACATCAACCCCTGAAGAAGTCTCGTGAAAGGAGACGAAACGCATTGGCTATGCTGGTGTGAATATCTTTTATAACTCATCAATAAAGAAAATCTTTTAGACACGCAACATGTTTGTAGTGATCTAAATATACATAAAAGTTTCTTTTGAAGGACATTCTGAGAAATTGAATGGGATTTGAAATCGGTGTTGAATTGAACTGGTTATTGTTTCAAAAAATATATTATGTTCAGAGATATGGATATTTAGTGGATGCTGATCATTTCTCAAGTATATATGTGTGTGGATTGTATCTGCCTAAGGGGACCCAGGAGGCTGTTTTCCCCTGATCTAAGCACCACTGTCTAAAACTAAACCTCACGTGTTGTTGGGTGCGGCACTGAGAGTCTAAGCCTCCCTTCTGTAAATCGCTTGCTATTACCCACTCCCCGTCTGTCTAAGGGTGCTGAAGTTACCTTTGAAAACTGCATTAGCAAGCAGGGGTGTTGCATATTTACGGGACTGCACTCTCATTTACAGTAGTAGGGTGAGGCTCCCAGGAAAGCTAAGGGCACCACCAACTGGTGCATGGGAGCTATTGCATTAATGTTTCCGGATCCAGTCAATCACCTGGGGGAATTCGAAATGTGAGCAATCTGCAGATAGAGTATCTTTTGGAAGAGCACTGTTGAAGGTAAGTAACTTTTTTGCACAGGAAATTAGACTTGATGAGAAAACTATGAATCAATATCCTTACCATGTACCCTGAGAACCTTGCAGCTTGTTCCTCCATCCTTTGAAATTGATTTTGGAATTCGGCATACTGTTATAAAATCGAATGACAGCATAGGAGTGCTGAGATAATATAGTTGTCATGTGGCCAATGATGATTCTTGCTTTGCAGTGGTAATTACTCCTAATGCTTTCTGTTAACATCTATATCTGAAAGAGACACGTTAGTGATAGATTCCTTACCTTAGAATATCCCCAGGCGTCAGACTGGATCCGGAAAGTTTTTCATTAGCAGTACCCCTGCGCGTCAGTAGGTGGCGTCGTGCGGCTCCGCGTCAGTCTCTGGCGTCGTAAGCGCCGAGATGACGTCACGGAGACTACTTAGGCGGCACCCATGCGCGCTGACGTCAGTTCTTTCTTTTTCCGCGCCAGTAAGCGCAGATCCGGTTAGAGCACGTACCTTAGTCACTTTTTGACTACCCTTTTTGAGACTTTTGTCTCCTGTAAGCTTTGGTTTCCTTGGTGCACGTAGGGATGCCTGGATTTAAGTCTTGTGGGGCCTGCCGTCGCAATATGTCGGTGGCGGACCCCCACGATGTCTGCCTCTACTGCCTGGAGACCGACCACGACTCCCGGTCCTGTCTGGACTGTCGGGCCATAGCCCGAAGGCCTTGAGGGAGCGGCACCGGAAGCTGCTGGAGGTCCGGCACTCGTCCCAGCGCCGTTCCCGGTCCAGGGGCCGTTCCAGGAAACGCTTGCGGGGCCACAGTCATTGCTCCTCGGGCTCCAAGTCTTCACCCTCGGATTCGGGTAAGAGACGACACAAAAAGAAGTCGAAGAAGCGTGTTCGCTCTCCGACGTCCCCCCGTCGGTCCCCGGATGCGGACGAGGGGGACAGGGGTTTTGCCCCTGCGGCTCCTTTGGAGCTCGAGAGTCCCGCGGCCTACCCACCTTACCCGGGTCCGTCGGCGACTCCCGCACAGGTGCAAGAGTTTCTTGCTACCATGGACTGCCTTTTTAGGCCTCGGGCTCCCACCGGCACGCCCTCAGGCCCGTGTCAGGATCCTGTTGGGCCGTCGGCGCCGCCGCCGGCTCCAGCTTCGGCGCCACAGGATCCTGCGCCATCGGCTACGGCCACGGCGCCACAAGGTCCATCGCTGCCGGCTCTGGCCCCAGCGCCACCCTCGGCTCTGCTTCCGGCGCCGCAGTGGGTGCCATTTGTCCCCCCCCCCCCCTTGCCCAGGTTCCAGGACCATTTTTCTCCTACCTGGGATCCGCATTGGGACACGGCGCCGGTCCGGCCCCGGCCGGTGCCGTTCTCGGCGCCGTTCCCGACACCGTTTGTTCCTTCTCCGGCTCCTGCCCTGCCGACGCGGTCTGTGCCACATGTGGCGGAGGTGGAGGACGACTGGGAGGGGTCCGAGGACCCTCTTGCTCGTCAGTGTGACTCTGAGCAGGACTGGGCAGACGATTTGGAGGATGCCGGCGACCTCGACGTCTCCTCTGACCCGGGGTTTGCCTCTCCCCCGCCTACCATGGAGGAGGGCGCCTCCTACACGATGGAGCTCCGTCGGGCAGCTGAGGTTCTCAACCTTGATATCCCTACGGTGGCCCTCAAAACTAACCTCTTCACTGAGGTGCTCCAGACGGCGTCCACTTCGTCGGAGCCCCTGCTGCCATTTAATGACGCCCTCACTGACGTCTTGCTGGGCACTTGGTCGCGTCCAGCCACTGGGGCCCCTGTGGATAAGAACATCGCCAGGCGTCATCGCCCGGCGCCTGGTGACCCTGCCTTTCTGACCACTCATCCTACGCCTGAGAGCCTGGTCATCCAAGCTTCGACGTCCCAGAGTGCCTTCCCCACGGCTCCGCCGGATAAGGACTCCAAGAAGCTGGAGCAGTTCGGCAAGCTGTTGTTCTCTTCGGCCAACTTGGGGCTGCGGTCGGTGAACACCGCTTGCCTATTGGGCCGCTATTCCCACGCGGTGTGGGATACAGTTGCACAGGTGTTGCCTCAGTGTCCTGAAGAGACCCAAGCTGTGCTGTCCCAAGCTGTTGCCGAGGGTAAAGATGCGGCTAAGTTCGCCATTCGGTGTGGTTTGGACACCGCGGACTCACTAGGTAGAGCGATTTCTACTACTGTGGCGCTTCGTCGCCACGCCTGGTTGAGATCTACCGGGTTCTCGCCAGATGTCCAAAGCTTGCTCATGGACATGCCTTTTGATGGCACTCGCCTGTTTGGCGATAAGGCCGACAGTGCGCTGGAGCGTTTTAAGGACTCGCGGGCCACGGCCAAGTCCTTAGGTCTTTCCACGAAAAGCCCAGCCACTCCTGGTTTTCGTTCCTTTCGTGGCCACGGAAAGGGTGCCCAGGCACGTTCCTTCGGCAAGCCTGTGCAGAACCAGCCTCAACGCGGACGCGGTTTCCGCAGGGGCGGGTCTGGGAATCAGCGTGGGGGTCAGTCCACCTCCGCCCCCGCTGCTTCTGCCTCCAAACCTTCCTAATCCGAGCTTTGGGGGGCACCCCACGCCAGTGGGTGGCAGGATCCGCCATCTCCCCCACTGGCACGCTATCACTTCGGACAAGTGGGTGTTGCAGATCATCCGCAAGGGTTACGCCCTTCCCTTTCAGTCCACCCCTCCAGCCATGCCACCTCAGTTCCACCGCATGTCGGGGGACCACTTGGCACTTCTCCTGCAGGAAGTCACGGCCCTCTTGGCCAAGGGGGCCATCGAGTGTGTTCCTGGGCCAGAAGTAGGGAGTGGTTGTTATTCCCACAACTTTCTGGTCCCCAAGAAGGACAAGGGGGGCTTGCGCCCCATCTTGGACCTCAGGAACGTCAATCGCCTCCGAAGGAGAAGTTCAAGATGTTGACTCTGGCTCAGGTCTTGGCTGCCCTCGACCCTGGAGACTGGATGGTAGCATTGGACTTGCAGGACGCCTATTTTCACATCCCCGTCCTGCCGGCCCACCGGCGTTACCTGCGGTTCACGGTAGGCCAGAAGCATTTTCAGTTTGCCGTGCTCCCCTTCGGCCTTACCAGCGCCCCTCGGGTGTTCACGAAGGTGATGACGGTGGTCGCAGCTCATCTCGCAGGTCAGGGGTGTCAGTCTTCCCCTACCTCGACGACTGGTTGTTGAAGGCGGGCTCGCCCCAGGCAGTCGCCATACACCTTCAGACTACGGCCGACCTCCTGCAGTTGCTGGGGTTCTCCATCAACGTGCCGAAGTCGTACCTGAGTCCCTCTCAGAAGCTCCCCTTCATCGGAGCGGTTCTGGATTCAACGCTGTTTTGGGTTTATCCTCCCGAGCAGCGAGTCCGGGATATTCAGGCTATGATTCCGATCTTTCAGCCTCTATCCCGGGTTTCAGTCAGGATGACCCTCCGGCTCCTGGGCCTGATGGCCTCCTGCATCCTGCTGGTGCAACATGCCAGATGGCATATGCGGGCTCTGCAGTGGGACCTGAAGTTCCAGTGGGCACAGCATCAGGGCAACCTGTCCGATCATGTCCAGATCTCGGAGGGCACTGCACGACAATTGCAGTGGTGGCTCACGAATTGCGATTGGGTCAATGGCAGATCCCTCTCCCTTCCCCAACCGGAGCACACAGTGGTGACTGATGCGTCCCTCCTGGGATGGGGTGGCCACTTGGGAGAGGTGGAGATCAGAGGCCTCTGGTCTCCGGCAGAGTCTTGGCTCCATATCAATCTTTTGGAGCTTTGGGCGATCCGGCTTGCACTGAAAGCATTCCTTCCCTCTGTCCGGGGAAGTGTGGTGCAGGTGTTCACGGACAACACCACCGCCATGTGGTATTGCAACAAGCAGGGCGGGGTGGGGTCATGGACCCTATGTCAGGAGGCTCTGCGCCTCTGGACTTGGCTGGAACGTCAAGGCATTACCTTGGTGGTTCAACACCTGGCAGGTTCTCTGAACGCCAGGGCGGACGAACTCAGCCGCCGGTGCTTGATGGATCACGAATGGCGTCTGAACTCGGACGTGGCGCAAGGTCTCTTTCTGCAGTGGGGAGAGCCTTGGTTAGATCTATTTGCCACCCCAGAGAACGCGCAATGTCATCAGTTCTGCGCGTTGGAATTTCCAAGGCGGCACTCGCTCGGCGACGCTTTTCGTCGCGAGTGGAGTTGCGGTCTGTTGTACGCCTTTCCGCCTATACCGCTTCTGCCCAGAGTGCTGAAGAAGATTCGGCGCGACCGGGCCCAAGCCATTCTTGTGGCTCCGGATTGGGCACGAAGATACTGGTATCCCAAGCTACTCAACATGGCGCTCGATCCCCGATCCGTCTGCCTCTTCGGGAGGATCTACTGTTGCAGCAGCAGGGGACGGTCCTCCACCCGAACCTGTCCAGCCTCCACCTCCATGCGTGGAGATTGAGCGGCGACAGTTGACAGCTTTCGATCTTCCTCCCGAAGTCTGTGATGTTATTCTGGCAGCCATGCGTCCCTCCACTAAATCGGTATACGCCTGCAGGTGGGACAAGTTTGTGGCACGGTGCACAGCTAAGGCTGTGGATCCCCTTTCTGCCCCTCTTTCCGAAGTCCTTCTGTTCCTTCTTTCTTTGGCCCAGCAGGGCTCTGCTCTGGGCACTATCAAAGGTTATCTTTCGGCCATCTCCGCCTTTCTCAGGCTCCCAGATCAGCCTTCCTTGTTTAAATCTCCGGTTGTTAACCGTTTCCTGAAAGGCATTACGCACACGTTTCCTCCCGTGCCGTTCATTATGCCTCAATGGGATTTAAATCTTGTCTTGACATATCTGATGTGCGCTCCCTTCGAGCCCCTTCATACCTGTCCTTTGCGTCTTCTCACTCTCAAGACTGCTTTCCTGGTAGCTATCACCTCTGCCAGAAGAGTGAGTGAGCTCCAGGCTCTTTCTTCCAAACCTCCTTTCCTTTCTGTTCATCCGGACAAGGTGGTTTTAAGGACCAGTCCTTCTTTCTTGCCAAAGGTTGTCACGCCCTTCACATCGGGCAGACCATCACTTTGCCCACCTTCTTTCCGCCTCCGCATCCTTCAAAAGAGGAAGAGAGGCTCCACCGTCTGGACCCAAAACGTGCGCTCTCGTTCTACTTGAAGCGCACTCGACAGTTCCGGGTGGAGGACCAGCTCTTTGTTGGCTACGCGGGCGCCAAAAAAGGTCGGGCTGTGCACAAACGGACCATCTCTCGGTGGGTCGTTCTCTGCATCAAAGCCTGTTACTCGTTGGCTAAGAAGGAGCCTCCTGTGGGGCTGCGTGCCCATTCTACCAGGGCGACAGCAGCCACTACTGCCTTGGGACGCGGCATCCCCTTGCAGGATATTTGTCAGGCAGCTACGTGGGCCTCGCTGCACACGTTTACCAAGCATTACTGCCTTGACATTCAGGTCCGGAGAGACGACTTCTTTGGCCGTTCTGTTCTCCGTGACTTTCTGGTGTAATCCATTCGCAGACCCTCCACCGGGGTTGGTATTGCTGGGGTATCTATTCTAAGGTAAGGAATCTATCACTAACGTGTCTCTTTCAGATGCACAAGTTACTACTTGTGTAACGATATATCTGTAAGAGACATTAGTTAGTGATAGATTCCTTACCGCCCCACCCATCCTCCCCGTTCTGCGAACTGATTTCTAGGGTTAAGGTCATCCCTTTCAGGGCCCTAGTTTCATGGCACCAATGGTCAGTTTCTTGCATGGCTCTGCGTTCCTGGCGCGGAAAGTCGTGTACAGAACTGACGTCAGCGCGCATGGGTGGCGCCTAAGTAGTCTCCGTGACGTCGTCTCGGCGCTTACGACGCCAGCGACGGATGCGGAGCCGCACGACGCCACCTTCTGACGCGCAGGGGTACTGCTAACGAAAAACTTTCTGGA
This sequence comes from Calotriton arnoldi, assembly GCA_963921515.1. Taxonomy (NCBI): domain Eukaryota; kingdom Metazoa; phylum Chordata; class Amphibia; order Caudata; family Salamandridae; genus Calotriton; species Calotriton arnoldi. The sequence goes on from CAWUFW010001554.1 coordinate 1,412,765, forward strand.
CGCCTGGGGATATTCTAAGGTAAGGAATCTATCACTAACTAATGTCTCTTACAGATATATCGTTACACAAGTAGTAACTTGTGCGACTGGCCAGAGAAATCTGTACTTATTATACTCATTTAAGTCAAAAGGAACAGGAGCAATGGCATTTGCAAACGCAGCTATCAAGTGTTCTTGCCATATTTGAAATTGGGCCACAAATCTCATATTTAAAAGCATTTAAAGCATGCTTTGTGTTCAAAGACCGTCAACTGTGGAATGTACCCATATGTCCACATTGTAATAGCACATATTTTTCTACAGTAGTTTAAGGGTTAGTATGCAGCTTTCTTTCCTCTGAAAAATCCTCTTATTACTCCATACTGACCACTACTTGGAGCTCTCAAAAGTCCTGGGCATGGAAATCATTGCTTACTGTAGTATGATCTGCATAGGACTTCATGGTCCATGAATGTGCACCACCCAGATATCTATAATCAGCATGTGCACACTTAATTAACCAATAAACCATTACACAATTTGAACACAGAGGCAGATATTTGAGAGTGCTGGGCCCCAGATGATGGATTGCCCTGAACGCTACCCTACAGGCAGTTGAGAAGACACTTGAAAACCAAGCATTTTAAACTCGCTTACAGTTGTTCTTCGTGCAGAAAAACGGTCCTCATTTGAGAACATTCAACAAGGTTCCCACCTCTACTGATCGGATTGTAGTGTCCACAATGCTTGCTCAACGTTCTGGCAAGATATTCATTCCCCTAAAGCTACTGAAATGAAAAATGCAGAGTTTCAAGAAACTTTCAACTAGAAAAATCATTAAAAAAGTAAGTAATATTTACACCTGAGACATATCATACAAGAGGCAGTGACACACACTCTTTTCCCCATGGTAAAACTAATGATTGTACGAGGAAACTTGCCTTGCATAAGTCCTCTAGAAGAATCACCTCAGGGGAGCTTCGGGCTAATTAAAATGGCCTGTTTTTATTCTTTTTAAAATATAAAATACATGCCACTAGTCTTATTAATGTTTCTAAATGCTCTGGTTCTAGCTAACAAGGGAGTAGAAGTACAGTGGGTGCTTTGATTTTGATTGGATAACTGTGAGAAAGTGCCATCTTTCTTACATGGTATGCCCCCACTTTTTGCTGAATGGCTGATGTACTTTGACTGAGTGTGCCCTGGGCTCCTGCCAACCAGGTACCCAGGGCCTGTGTTCCTTCCCTAAAATTGCATTGATACCTACACCCAATTGACATCCCTGGCCACAGGTCAGCCCCTGGTAAATGGTACCATGGGTACCCAGGGCACTGTGACCAGGGAAGGCCCCTAAGGGCTGCAGCACTTGTTGTGCCACCCTTAGGGACCCTGCACCTTTACACACACACACTGCCTTTGCAGGCTGCGTGTCTTGGTGCAGGACAAAAGTGAAGAGTCGACATGGCTCACATCCCTGTGTGCCATGCCTACAAGCCACTGCCCTGGCCTAGGTCAGCCACCCCTCTAGCTGGGTGCACTATGCCAGTGGTGAGGGCATAGAGGCATGAGCCCTGTGCCCCTACAGTGCCCAAGTCCATTCTTGGGCATTGTAAGTGCAGTGCTGCCATTAAGAGTATATGGTGCTGGGAGTCTGTCATTACGAACTCCACCGCACCATAATGGCCCCACTGAAGACTAAGAAGTTTGGTATCAAACTTCTCAGCACATTAAACCCCCACTGATGCCAGTGTGGGATTTAATGTAAAACGCACTCCAGAGGGCATCTTAGAGATGCTCCCTGAAACCAACCCGACCTCCAGTGTCCGGACTGAGTGGCTGCCCAGGCTGCCACCACCAGACATGTTTCTGGACCCCTGGGTCGAGAGCCTCTGCTCTCAGGGGCCTGAAACAATGCACATCCCGGGACGAGGTGCCAAAGCCTCCTCCCCCAGGATGGGCAGGGGGAGCTTCAAAGGCCTGCCGCCTTTGGAGTTTCCCCAGACCATTTGCTGCTTCCAGCAAACTGGTCCCCACTGGTTCTACCCCCACTCCTGGCGGGAGAACCGGCGGGAAAACCAGAAGCAGGAAATGGGTTGTGCCCACCTCTGCCAACTCCACCCCTAAGGTGGGGGAGGCGAGGTGAAGCACAAACTCGAGTCCCCGCCATCTTGAGGATGGGGGACCTGGCCAACCAGGGACAGGCTCCTGCCCCCTCCCACTGGAGAGGAACAGAATAGGGGTGTACCCACCCCAGGGAAGGGACCCATTGGTCCCTGCCCTTACCTACCTGTAACCACCCCTAAATTTAGTATTTAGGGGCTCCCTGAACCTTCCTTCGGGAGTTCCCAAATCCGAAAACAAGAAGAGAAGACGAAGCAAGAAGACCAGCCGTGCAGCTGCTAAAAAGGAGGCGACAACAACTGACTTGGCCCCAGCCCTACCGGCCTGTCGACCTCTGAACCTGCTCCTGCGGAATCCCGGCCTCAGCAACCTCACAAACCCCGGAGGACCTGACTTCTGTGCTACAGCCTTCGACCCAGGGACTCCCACGAGCAGTGGTACTGCTCAAAAGAAAACCTACCAAAGACCCGGCCCTGGCACGGAGCCGCGAAACCTGCACACTCTGCACCCGCCGAGTCCAGCCTGTGCCTGAGTGACCAAAGACCTCGAGGACGTCCCGCCGGCGATTCTGACCTGGAATCCAGTGGCCAAGGACCCTCCTCGACGACCCAGACGACGCCTGCAGCCTCAGGACAAGGGACCCCTCCAACCGCGACCAGCAGGGGGTAAGATTTCCCGACCTCAAAGACACCCCTGCACCCGGCGCCCCACGGCCCCCTGTGCCCAACTCCTGGGTGTCTACCTATCCTCCAAGACCCCAACTTACCTCCTGAAGTGTTGGTCGTCCCTGAAGAATCACCGCCCCCGAGCCTGCAGCCTTTCTTCACCTTTCACGACCTCTATTGTTTAACATTGAGCGCCCGACGGCTCAAAAGCACCCTGCACCCAGCCGCCCGAGTGCCCCTGGAAGTGCAACCTCTATCCTAACCTACTTCCCTACTTGCCCTGAGCAAGTGACCAGGAGCCCAGCTCCCACAGTCGCGTGGCCTGCTTGCCAGCAGCCACCAACCCGGGGCCCCCCGCCTCCCATAGGATAACATTGGGCCTTCTCACTCTGCACCCGGCCGCCCCTGTGCCGCTGAGGGTGTAAAAACTGTACTTACCTGATCCTGGGGGACCCCTGAGTCTTACCCAGAACCTTAACCCTGCCAGTCAAGTACTTACCCGAAATCCGATAACTCACTTTTCTTCCATAGGGTTCCATTGACTGGTTTTCTGCGAAATTTCTTCTAAGTGTGGAGTTCTGAAACTTTAGAATATTCACCAAAAATCAACCGAGTCACGAAAACGAAAATACTCACCTAGTATTAGGAGGGGCCTCAGTGCTGGACCCGAGTGCCCAACACTGGCCCTAAAAAGTAATCGCAACGTTACTTACCGTTAACTCACTTTTCTTTCATAGGGATCCATTGACTGGTTTTCTGTGAAATTTCTTCTAAGTGTCGATTTCTGTATTTTACAAATATTCTTTAAAAATCGAACAAACTACAAAAACGTAATTACTTACCTGTTTTAAGTAAATGTCCCAGTGCTGAACCTAGGAGTCCAGCACTGGATTACAAAAGTAACGTAAACATACTTTGCTTGCACACTGTATTTCCTTTCATAGGATAACATTGGTAATTTTACCCAGAAAAGTTTCTAAGTGTCAGCTTTTGAAATATAGTAATATTCTTCAAAAATCACTACAATAACCAAAACGCTTTTTCTTACCTGTTTACAGGAAGTGTCCCAGGACTGAATCCAGGATCCAGTCCTGTGGTTAGAAAAGTGCTCTGCAAAGTAATCAATTGTAATTAAGTATAATTTTCCATTGAGCTCAATGTTGCATTGAAGTTGACCCTGTGTTGCCTCTTGCACCAACTGTGATAACCACTATCAAAAAAGTCTACTGCCTATCTGTAAGGTGAATAACCAAAGCATCTCATACTGAGAAAGTATATTTTGATCCTATTGTTGGTTCTAAAATAAAACAAGCATATATTTTTTTATATACAAACCATTGGCCTAGAGTTCAGTTCTTGAGTGTGTGGCTTCATTTGCTGACTGAGTGTGTACAACAAATGCTTTACACTGTCCTCTGATACTGCCTTACTGCTCGACCAAGCTACCACTTTGGAGAGTAAGGTTATATCTAACTTTAGCCTCTGTCAACCCTCTGGGGACTGTGGACTCTGTACACCCTGAACCTTACTTGGGTACAGTATATACAGAGCCACTTTCCTACATTGGTGGATCAGCGGTGGGATACAAACTTGCATTTGTTGGACTACTTGGTTACCATCTGATCACACGACAGAACTCTTAAATTGCCTTTAGAATTCTGATTTTTTTAATTGGCATTTTTTTTAACCAAATTACTAAAAGTCTTGTTAGGGCCTTGCTTAAGTCCCTGTAGCATCTTAGAAAATAAAAAGTCACTATAGCCAAGGTTAGAGGGGTTAGAATTTTTTTTTAAAAAATGTCTCAAGACAAGAACCCAGCTACTAGTGAAGATAATAATGACATACAGGAACTGGTTGAGGAGCTCGACCTCACCCCTTATCTTCATTTGTCTTTCAAAGAGATAAGGTCCTTATGCAAACTTAAAGATATACCAATGGGCCAGCATCCAACCAAACAAGGGCTCCAGGAGCTCCTGGCTGAGTATGCTAAAGCCCACCCTCTGAGCATGGTGATGACCCAACAGAGGAGGAAAGGAATGAGGAGGATGGGGATGGTAACCCACCTCCATCACTTCCTAGGGAAGATAGGGTCCCTGCACCCTTAACTCCAAGAATAGACCTCTGGGGACCTAGGGGCCACCTAGGTGGTCCTGGTCCCAGAGAGGACACTGAGGATACCCTCAGTGAGGAGGACAACTTGTTAGCCAGGTTGGCCAACGACTGGACCTAGAGACCAGACTCCTGGCTCTAGAGAAGGAAAGACAGGAGATGGGTTTAGCACCCATCAATGGTGGCAGCAATACTAAAAATAAGGATAGGGAGGAAACTTCTGAACCTAAAATCCCCAAAGGGATTGTCCCTAAGTTTGAGGAAGGTGATGACATCACTAAATGGTTCACAGCCTTTGAGAGGGCTTGTGAAATAAGAAGAGTAAAGAAACCTCTGTGGGGGGCACTCCTGTGGGAACTGTTCTCTGGTAACTGCAGAGACAGGCTTCTGACCCTCTCTGGGCCAGATGCAGGGTCCTATGACCTCATGAAGAGTACTCTGATTGAGGGATTTGGGCTCACTACTGAGGAGTATAGAATTAGATTCAGGGGGCTCACAAAACCCAGACCCAGTCCTGGATTGACTTCGTGGACTACTCAGTAAAGACACTGGATGGCTGGTTAGCTGGACATAATGTGCATGATTTTTCTGGACTTTACAATTTGTTTATGAAGGAACACATACTAAGTAATTGCACAAATGAAAAGTTGCATCAGCATTTGGTAGACCTAGGTCTAATTTCTCCCCAAGAATTGGGAAAGAAGGCAGACCACTGGGTCAAGACTAGGGTGACAAGGACAACCACTGGGGTGACCAAAAGAAGGTGGTCACCAAACCCCCCAGGGGAAAGGTGGTGAGAATCCCCAAGATAAAAAGTCTGAGTCTTCCAAAGGGCCCCAAAACCTGTTCAGGGGGTGGGTCCCAAACTACTCCCTATGTGCCTCAACCCTATAGGGGGAAGAACTTTGATCCCTTGAAGGCCTGGTGTAATAACTGTAAGAAGTCAGGACACCTCACTGTAGACAAAACTTGCCCCCACAACAAAGCCCCTAAGGCACCCAGTACAGCTACTCCTGGGGCAGCAAGTTTACAGATGGGATCAGAAGTGTACCCTGAGCAAATCTGGGAACCCACTGAGGCAAGTCTGGTCTCCCTAGGGGAAGTGGAATTTGCCACTGTAGCTGTGTGGCCACCCAACTTAAAGAAGTATTTGCAATACCCTGGGTGAATGGAACTAGAGTAGAGGCTCTGAGGGATACAGGTGCCAGTGTCACTATGGTGAGGGACACACTGGTTTCCCTGAGCAATACTTGATTGGGAAAACTTACCCAGTCACCAATGCTGACAGTGTCACCACTAGTCATCCCATGGCCCTGGTGACATTAGGCTGGGGGGTTACTGGCCTGAAGCAGGTAGTGGTCTCTCCGAAGTTACCAGCTGCATGTCTGCTAGGAAATGATCTGGAAACCTCAGCCTGGGCAGAGGTGGAGCTAAAGGCCCATGCAGCCATGCTGGGCATCCCTGAATTGGTGTGTGTAAAAACAAGAGCACAGAGCAAAAGGCAGGGTGAAGAAATAGTGTTGGAGCCTGGAATGATGGCCCAGCCTACCAAGAGAAAAGGAAAGAAGACTGGCGGACCAGCTTCTACACAGTCACAAGAGCAGGACCCCTCTCCTCAGGGAGAGAACCTGGAAGCCCCAGAGGGAACTGAGCCCCTAGAGCTTGACCCTTACCAGGTTGAACTCTTGGGCCCAGGGGGACCCTCTAGGGAAGAGCTGTGCCAGGGACAGCAAGACTGTCCCACTCTTGAAAGCCTGAGGCAGCAAGCTGTTTCAGAAGCCAAGGGAGATGTCAGTGGTACCCACAGAGTCTATTGGGAAGAGGGATTACTGTACACTGAGGCAAAAGACCCCAACCCTGGAACCACCAGGAGAGTGGTAGTGCCCCAGAAGTACAGGGAGTTCCTCCTAACTTTGGCTCATGACATCCCCCTAGCTGGACATCTGGGCCAAACCAAAACTTGGGAAAGGCTAGTTAGCCACTTCTACTGGCCCCAGATGCACCAAAAGGTGAAGGAGTTTGTCAGCTCCTGTGTTACCTGTCAAGCCAGTGGCAAGACAGGTGGCCATCCAAAGGCCCCCCTGATACCACTACCTGTGGTGGGGGTTCCCTTTGAAAGGGTAGGTGTGGACATAGTGGGTCCACTGGAACCTCCCACAGCCTCAGGGAACAAATTCATACTGGTGGTAGTGGATCATGCCACTAGGTATCCTGAGGCTATTCCCCTTAGGACTACTACAGCTCCTGCAGTAGCCAAAGCCCTCATTGGTGTCTTCACCAGGGTAGGGTTTCCTAAGGAGGTGGTTTCAGACAGAGGTTCCAACTTCATGTCTGCTTACCTGACCCACATGTGGAAGGAGTGTGGGGTGCAGTACAAGTTTACTACACCCTACCATCCACAAACCAATGGCCTTGTTGAGAGGTTCAACAAGACATTGAAAGGCATGATCATGGGGCTCCCTGAAAAACTCAAAAGGAGATGGGATGTCCTACTACCATGCCTGCTTTTCGCTTACAGAGAAGTGCCACAGAAGGGGTAGGTTTCTCACCCTTTGAACTTCTGTTTGGCCATCCTGTGAGGGGACCACTCTGTCTTGTAAAGGAGGGCTGGGAGAGACCTCTCCAAGAACCCAAACAAGATATAGTGGACTATGTGCTTGGCCTAAGGTCCAGAATGGCTGAGTACATGGAAAAGGCATCCAAGAACCTTGAGGCCAGCCAGGAGCTTCAGAAGCACTGGTATGACCAAAAAGCTGCACTGGTTGAATTCCAACCTGGGCAACAGGTATGGGTTTTGGAGCCAGTGGCACCAAGGGCCCTCCAGGACAGATGGAGTGGCCCTTACCCTATCCTAGAGAAAAGAGTGAGGTCACCTACCTGGTTGACCTGGGCACCAGCAGGACACCCAAAAGGGTTATCCATGTGAACCGCCTAAAACTCTACAATGACAGGGCTGACATCACCATGCTGATGGTGACAGATGAGGAACAGGAAGCTGAGAGTGAACCTCTCCCTGATCTCCTCTCCCACAGCCCAAAAGATGGGTCAGTAGATGGAGTTGTCTTTTCAGACACCCTCACTGCCCAACAGCAGACTGACTGCAAGCAAGTCTTGCAGCAGTATGCTGGGCTCTTTTCCTTGACCCCTGGTCTGACAAACTGGTGTACCCATGATGTGGACACTGGTGACAGTGCACCTGTCAAAAACAAGATCTATCGTCAGTCAGACCAAGTTAAGGAAAGCATCAGAGCTGAAGTCAGCAAGATGCTGGAGCTAGGGGTTATTGAGCCCTCTGAGAGCCCCTGGGCTAGCCCAGTGGTTCTGGTCCCCAAACCTCATCAAAAGGGTGAAAAGAGAGAGATGAGGTTTTGTGTGGACTATAGGGGTCTCAACTCTGTCACCTAGACAGATGCACACCCTATCCCAAGAGCTGATGAACTGATAGACAGATTGGGTGCAGCCAAATACCTGAGTACCTTTGACTTAACTGCAGGGTACTGGCAGATTGGCATGGCCCCAGGAGCCAAACAGAAAACAGCATTCTCCACACCTGATGGGCATTTTCAGTTCACTGTTATGCCCTTTGGTTTAAAGAATGCCCCTGCCACCTTCCAGAGGTTGGTGAATCAAGTCCTTGCTGGGTTGGAGTCCTTTAGTGCAGCTTATCTTGATGATATTGCTGTCTTCAGTTCCACCTGGCAGGATCACCTGGTCCACCTTGGGAAGGTTTTAAAGGCCCTGCAAACTGCAGGCCTAACTATCAAGGCATCCAAATGCCAGATAGGGCAGGGCACTGTGGTGTACTTGGGCCACCTGGTTGGTGGAGGCCAGGTACAACCCTTACAGCCCAAGATCCAGGCTATCCTGGACTGGGTAGCTCCAACAACTCAGACCCAAGTCAGGGCATTCCTTGGCTTGACTGGGTACTACAGGAGGTTTGTGAAGGGATATGGGTCCATTGTGACTCCCCTCACAGAACTCACCTCCAAGAAGATGCCAAAGAAAGTAAACTGGACAGTCTGTTGCCAAAAGGCTTTTGACACTCTGAAAGAAGCAATGTGCTCAGCACCAATTCTAAAAGCACCAGATTATGCCAAGCAGTTCATTGTGCAGACTGATGCCTCTGAGCTAGGGATAGGAGCGGTCCTATCCCAGACCAATGATGAAGGCCAAGACCAACCTGTTGCTTTTATAAGCAGAAGGCTTCTCCCCAGGGAGCAGCGGTGGAGTGCCATTGAGAGGGAGGCCTTTGCTGTGGTCTGGTCCCTGAAGAAGCTGAGGCCCTACCTGTTTGGAACTCACTTCCTAGTTCAAACTGACCACAGACCTCTCAGGTGGCTAATGCAAATGAAAGGAGAAAACCCAAAACTGTTGAGGTGGTCCATCTCCCTACAGGGAATGGACTTTGAAGTGGAACACAGACCTGGCACTGCCCATGCCAATGCAGATGGCCTTTCCAGGTTCTTCCACTTAGACAATGAAGACTCCATAGGGCAAGGTTAGTCTCATCATCTTTCGTTTGGGGGAGTTGTGTGAGAAAGTGCCATCTTTCTTACATGGTATGCCCCCACTTTTTGCTGAATGGCTGATGTACTTTGACTGAGTGTGCCCTGGGCTCCTGCCAACCAGGTACCCAGGGCCTGTGTTCCTTCCCTAAAATTGCATTGATACCTACACCCAATTGACATCCCTGGCCACAGGTCAGCCCCTGGTAAATGGTACCATGGGTACCCAGGGCACTGTGACCAGGGAAGGCCCCTAAGGCCTGCAGCACTTGTTGTGCCACCCTTAGGGACCCTGCACCTTTACACACACACACTGCCTTTGCAGGCTGCGTGTCTTGGTGCAGGACAAAAGTGAAGAGTCGACATGGCTCACATCCCTGTGTGCCATGCCTACAAGCCACTGCCCTGGCCTAGGTCAGCCACCCCTCTAGCTGGGTGCACTATGCCAGTGGTGAGGGCATAGAGGCATGAGCCCTGTGCCCCTACAGTGCCCAAGTCCATTCTTGGGCATTGTAAGTGCAGTGCTGCCATTAAGAGTATATGGTGCTGGGAGTCTGTCATTACGAACTCCACCGCACCATAATGGCCCCACTGAAGACTAAGAAGTTTGGTATCAAACTTCTCAGCACATTAAACCCCCACTGATGCCAGTGTGGGATTTAATGTAAAACGCACTCCAGAGGGCATCTTAGAGATGCCCCCTGAAACCAACCCGACCTCCAGTGTCCGGACTGAGTGGCTGCCCAGGCTGCCACCACCAGACATGTTTCTGGACCCCTGGGTCGAGAGCCTCTGCTCTCAGGGGCCTGAAACAATGCACATCCCGGGACGAGGTGCCAAAGCCTCCTCCCCCAGGATGGGCAGGGGAGCTTCAAAGGCCTGCCGCCTTTGGAGTTTCCCCAGACCATTTGCTGCTTCCAGCAAACTGGTCCCCACTGGTTCTACCCCCACTCCTGGCGGGAGAACCGGCGGGAAAACCAGAAGCAGGAAATGGGTTGTGCCCACCTCTGCCAACTCCACCCCTAAGGTGGGGGAGGCGAGGTGAAGCACAAACTCGAGTCCCCGCCATCTTGAGGATGGGGGGACCTGGCCAACCAGGGACAGGCTCCTGCCCCCTCCCACTGGAGAGGAACAGAATAGGGGGTGTACCCACCCCAGGGAAGGGACCCATTGGTCCCTGCCCTTACCTACCTGTAACCCCCCCTAAATTTAGTATTTAGGGGCTCCCTGAACCTTCCTTCGGGAGTTCCCAAATCCGAAAACAAGAAGAGAAGACGAAGCAAGAAGACCAGCCGTGCAGCTGCTAAAAAGGAGGCGACAACAACTGACTTGGCCCCAGCGCTACCGGCCTGTCGACCTCTGAACCTGCTCCTGCGGAATCCCGGCCTCAGCAACCTCATAAACCCCGGAGGACCTGACTTCTGTGCTACAGCCTTCGACCCAGGGACTCCCACGAGCAGTGGTACTGCTCAAAAGAAAACCTACCAAAGACCCGGCCCTGGCACGGAGCCGCGAAACCTGCACACTCTGCACCCGCCGAGTCCAGCCTGTGCCTGAGTGACCAAAGACCTCGAGGACGTCCCGCCGGCGATTCTGACCTGGAATCCAGTGGCCAAGGACCCTCCTCGACGACCCAGACGACGCCTGCAGCCTCAGGACAAGGGACCCCTCCAACCGCGACCAGCAGGGGGTAAGATTTCCCGACCTCAAAAGACACCCCTGCACCCGGCGCCCCACGGCCCCCTGTGCCCAACTCCTGGGTGTCTACCTATCCTCCAAGACCCCAACTTACCTCCTGAAGTGTTGGTCGTCCCTGAAGAATCACCGCCCCGAGCCTGCAGCCTTTCTTCACCTTTCACGACCTCTATTGTTTAACATTGAGCGCCCGACGGCTCAAAAGCACCCTGCACCCAGCCGCCCAAGTGCCCCTGGAAGTGCAACCTCTATCCTAACCTACTTCCCTACTTGCCCTGAGCAAGTGACCAGGAGCCCAGCTCCCACAGTCGCGTGGCCTGCTTGCCAGCAGCCACCAACCCGGGGCCCCCGCCTGCCATAGGATAACATTGGGCCTTCTCACTCTGCACCCGGCCGCCCCTGTGCCGCTGAGGGTGTAAAAACTGTACTTACCTGATCCTGGGGGACCCCTGAGTCTTACCCAGAACCTTAACCCTGCCAGTCAAGTACTTACCCGAAATCCGATAACTCACTTTTCTTCCATAGGGTTCCATTGACTGGTTTTCTGCGAAATTTCTTCTAAGTGTGGAGTTCTGAAACTTTAGAATATTCACCAAAAATCAACCGAGTCACGAAAACGAAAATACTCACCTAGTATTAGGAGGGGCCTCAGTGCTGGACCCGAGTGCCCAACACTGGCCCTAAAAAGTAATCGCAACGTTACTTACCGTTAACTCACTTTTCTTTCATAGGGATCCATTGACTGGTTTTCTGTGAAATTTCTTCTAAGTGTCGATTTCTGTATTTTACAAATATTCTTTAAAAATCGAACAAACTACAAAAACGTAATTACTTACCTGTTTTAAGTAAATGTCCCAGTGCTGAACCTAGGAGTCCAGCACTGGATTACAAAAGTAACGTAAACATACTTTGCTTGCACACTGTATTTCCTTTCATAGGATAACATTGGTAATTTTACCCAGAAAAGTTTCTAAGTGTCAGCTTTTGAAATATAGTAATATTCTTCAAAAATCACTACAATAACCAAAACGCTTTTTCTTACCTGTTTACAGGAAGTGTCCCAGGACTGAATCCAGGATCCAGTCCTGTGGTTAGAAAAGTGCTCTGCAAAGTAATCAATTGTAATTAAGTATAATTTTCCATTGAGCTCAATGTTGCATTGAAGTTGACCCTGTGTTGCCTCTTGCACCAACTGTGATAACCACTATCAAAAAAGTCTACTGCCTATCTGTAAGGTGAATAACCAAAGCATCTCATACTGAGAAAGTATATTTTGATCCTATTGTTGGTTCTAAAATAAAACAAGCATATATTTTTTTATATACAAACCATTGGCCTAGAGTTCAGTTCTTGAGTGTGTGGCTTCATTTGCTGACTGAGTGTGTACAACAAATGCTTTACACTGTCCTTCTGATACTGCCTTACTGCTCGACCAAGCTACCACTTTGGAGAGTAAGGTTATATCTAACTTTAGCCTCTGTCAACCCTCTGGGGACTGTGGACTCTGTACACCCTGAACCTTACTTGGGTACAGTATATACAGAGCCACTTTCCTACAATAACAAAATTCGGTCCCGTATGCAAGCCAGGGTTAGAACTAAGGTATCCAGTTTTTATGTTCGAAACCATTGAAAATGGACTCGCTTTTGTACTGTGATGTATATACTATAGGCTTACCACGGTAAGCCTATATTTTATAGTTCAACTGCTTTTGGAGTAACTCCTTATCTTACCTTTTCCTGCGTTTTTAATCTTTTTTACAATAATTACTTTGAAAGGAAAAACCTCTGCTCATGAATGCATATCTCACAAGACTTTTTTATGTTGTGTGTGCAGTTACATATGGCAACCACAAATAAAACAATTTTCTTGGGAAGACAATGAAATGTCGCTTTACTTATATGTTCTGCTTGCTGTGTTTTGGCTATCACTGTGTGAGTTACACCATTGCCATGAAATTAAAATGTTTCTTAAACAAAAACTCCCTAAAGGAATGTTTGTTTTCATAACTTCAATACCCTCAGATTCACAGAAGAGCACGTGCCTTGAGGAAAATTGCAAAGCAACTTGTTGAAGGAAAAATTGTCCTGTCCTCTAAATCGTTGCAGAATTATATCATGCCGTATGCAACCACGGCCATTTTTGATGAAAAAATGCACAAGGTAGGTTATGTATGCTTTCTGATCCTGTCTGGATTTCCTTTTCTTATGAATTTAGTATGTGTTTTTTGAAACATAGTTGTGGCTGTACAGTTGCATTGTCAAATCATATGTGCACAATCAAGAGGGTACATTTTGTTTTAGGTACTGAACTGTAAATCTGAAAGAAACACGTTAGATATAGATTCCTTATCTTAGAATTACCCTCAGGCGTCAGACTGGATCCGGAAAGTTTTTTCGTCAGCAGTACCTCTGCGGGTCGGAAGGTCGCGTCGGTCGGCTCCGCGTCAGTCGTTGGCGTCGTGGTCGCCGAGATGATGTCGTGGCAGCTACTTAGACTCCGCCCTCGCACGCTGACGTCAGTTCTTTATTTTTCTGCACCAGCCAGCGCAGATCCGGAGAGAGCGGTACCTCCAGTCACTTTTTGACTGACTTTTTTGAGTGACTTTTGTTGACGTCTTTTTTGAGTCTACGACTCCTGGTGCATGAGGGATGCCCGGCTTCAAGGCCTGCAGTTCCTGTAACCGGCTGATGTTGGTTACGGATCCGTATCGTGTGTGCCTCTTTTGCCTGGAGCGCGACCACGACCCCAAGTCGTGCTCCGACTGCCGGTCGATGGTGCCGAAGGCTTTGCGGAAGCGGTCCCGAAAGCTGCTTGAGCGCCGGCAGTCGGCTACGCGCCGTTCGAGGTCCCGGTCGCGAGGGAGGTCAATGGACCGGTCGCGGAGCCATCACCACTCGTCCAAGTCATCGAAGTCTTCGCACTCTGGGTCGGGTAAGTCGAAGCACAAAAAGAAGTCGAAGAAGCAGCGTCGCTCTTCGACTTCTCCCCGTCGGTCGGCTGACGCGACGAGGGATGCGGGTGGTGCCCCTCCCGCGGCTCCACGCGCTGAGCCCGCAGAGTCGTCTCCGGGCTTCCCCCCTTTCCGGGACCCAGAGCGGCTCCCGCCCAACTTCGTAAATTTTACGAGGCGATGCATGTCATCTTCGGGCGACCCGAACCCGCCGGCGCGCCTTCGGGCCCCCGGACTCGGTTGGGGGGCTTAGGCCTTCTCCGCCGTCAGCTCCGGCCATGGCGCCGCAGGCCCCCAGTGGATCCAGGCCTGGATCCGGATCAGCGCCGGTTGACCTTATTACACATCCACCGGCGCCGCTTCCTCCGGCACCGCACCCGCAACCGATGCCGGTCGTGTCCCCGGCCTCCATCCCGATGTGGACCCGGAGCCGGACCGGTGTCGCCCGATGCCGGATCCGGCACCGAGTGGGGTTTTTGTGCCCCTGTTCACTCCTGGGGTCCCTTTTCAGCCAGATTGACAACTGAGGATGAGGAGGAGGACTGGGAGGGGTCAGGTGACGCTTTAACTGATCAGCTAGGATCTGATCAGGACTGGAGAGAGGAACTGGGGGATGCCAGTGGTCTTGATACTTCCCCTGACCTTGGCATGTTGTCTCCTCCTACCGTGGCTACGGAGGAGGGAGCGTCATACGCAGTGGTGTTGCATAGGGCGGCCGAGGCCCTCAACCTCGAGCTTCCTTCGGTGGCGGTCAGGACTAACCTCCTGACAGAGGTGCTTCAACCGGCTGCGAGCTCTTTGGAGTCCCTGCTGCCGTTTAATGAGGCCCTTACCGAAGTCCTTTTGGGCACGTGGTCCAGGCCCAACACGGGGGCTCCCGTGGATAGGATGATTGCCTGACGCCACCGCCCGGCTCCGGGCGACCCCACTTTCCTCTCCCAACACCCCACCCCGGAGAGCTTGGTGGTCCAAGCCTCCACTTCCAAGAGCGCTTTCCCTACCGCTCCCCGGAAAGGGAATCCAAGAATCTGGATCATCTTGGGAAGAAGATTTTCTCTTCCGCCAGCTTAGGACTGCGGTCGGTAAACACCGCATGTCTCTTGAGCCGTTATTCCCACTCTGTGTGGGACTCGGTTGCGCACGTGCTGCCTCAGTGTACGGAGGAGGCCCGGACAGTGCTCTCCCAGGCTTTTGCCGCTGGGAGGGATGCGGCAAAGTTTACCATCCGTTGTGGGCTAGATACCGCCGACTCTCTGGGCAGGAATATTTCAACTTCAGTAGCCCTTCGTCGCTACGCCTGGATGAGATCGACTGGCTTTTCGGGGATGTCCAGAACACTTTGATGGACATGCCTTTTGATGGCCGTCGCCTTTTTGGCGACAAAGTGGACAACGCTCTAGAGCGTTTCAAGGACTCACGGGCTGCGGCCAAGTCCTTGGGCCTCTCCAGCCGCCCAGCGCAGTCTGCTTTTCGCCCCTTTCGTGGCTACGGAAGGGGTGCCCCACTACGTCCCGCCCAGAGCCACAGGCTGCAGCAAGTTACCCAACCTTCGCACGGCCGGGGACGTGGGAACCAACGCCGTGGTTGAGGGGGCCAGCGGACGGGCCAGTCCACCAACCCCCCCCTCTGCAGCAGCCTTCAAACATTCCTAGTCCGACTTTTCAGGCCCATCAAACGCCAGTGGGCGGCAGGATACGCCATCACCTCCCCCACTGGCGCACCATCACGTCGGACAGGTGGGTTTTGCAAATAGTCCGAAGGGGCTACTCCCTCCCCTTCGAGGCTACCCCTCCAGCCATGCCACCTCAATACCACCGCATGTCGGAGGATCACCTGGGCCTTCTCCAACAGGAAGTTACGGCTCACTTGGCCAAGGGAGCCATCGAGCGCGTTCCTGCCCCAGCAGTAGGTCGTGGTTGTTACTCCCACTACTTCTGGTACCCAAGAAGGACAAGGGCTGCGTCCTATCTTGGATCTCAGGGACGTCAACCGCTTCCTCCGGAAGGAGAAGTTCAAGATGTTGACGCTCGCTCAGGTCTTGTCTGCCCTCGACCCTGGAGACTGGTTGGTAGCGTTGGAATTGCAGGACGCTTACTTTCACATCCCCGTCCTGCCGGCCCATCGGCGTTACCTGCGGTTCATGGTAGGCCACGAGCACTTTCAGTTTACCGTGCTCCCCTTTGGCCTTACCATTGCCCCTCGGGTGTTCACGAAAGTGATGGCGGTGGTCGCAGCTCATCTGCGCAGATCAGGGGTTCCAGTCTTCCCCTATCTCGACGACTGGCTGTTGAAGGCGGCCTCGCCCCAGGCTGTCGTCTCCCACCTCCAGACTACGGCCGACATCCTGCATTCGCTGGGGTTCTCCATCAATGTGCCAAAGTCGCACCTGATCCCCTCTCAGAAGCTCCTCTTCATCGGAGCAGTTCTGGACACGGCGCGGTTTCGGGTTTATCCTCCCGAACAGCGAGTCCAGGATATTCGGGCTATGATTCCGATCTTTCAGCCTCTGTCCCGGGTTTCGGTCAGGATGACCTTTAGGCTGCTGGGCCTCATGGCCTCCTGCATCCTGCTGGTCGATCATGCCTGGTGGCATATGCGGGCTCTGCAGTGGGACCTGAAGTTCCAGTGGGCGCAGCATCAGGGGAATCTGTCCGATTGCGTCCAGATCTCGGAGGGCGCTGCACATCAATTGCAGTGGTGGCTCACGAACCTGGATTGGGACAACGGCAGATCCCTCTCCCTTCCCCAACTAGACCACACAGTGGTGGCGGGCGCATCCCTTCTGGGATGGGGCGGCCACATGGGAGAGGCGGCCACATGGGAGAGGCGGAGATCTGAGGACTCTGTTCTCCGGCGGAGTCCGGGCTCTATATCAACCTTTTGGAGCTCCGGGCGATTCGTCTTGCACTCAAAACATTCCTTCCCTCTGTCCGGGGAAGAGTAGTGCAGGTGTTCACGGACAACACCACCGCCATGTGGTACTGCAACAAACAGGAAGGGGTGGGGTCGTGGACCCTATGTCAGGAGGCCCTCCGCCTCTGGACATGGCTGGAACATCGGGGGATATTCCTGGTGGTTCAACACCTGGCAGGTTCCCTGAACGCCAGGGCGGACGAACTCAGCCGTAGGTGCATGATGGATCACGAATGGCGTTTTCACTCGGAGGTGGTGCAAGGTCTCTTTCAGCAGTGGGGAGAGCCTTGGTTAGATCTATTTGCCACCGAAGAGAACGCGCAATGTCAGCAATTCTGCGCGTTGGAATTTCCAAGACGGCACTCGCTAGGCGACGCCTTTCGTCGCGAGTAGAGTTGCGGTCTGTTGTACGCCTTTCCGCCTATACCACTTCTGCCCAGAGTGCTGAAGAAGATCAGGTGCGACCGGGCCCAAGTCATCCTTGTGGCTCCGGATTGGGCACGGAGAGTATGGTATCCCGAGCTGCTCAACATGGCCATTGATCCTCCGACCAGACTGCCTCTTCGGGAGGATCTTCTGTCGCAGCAGCAGGGGATTGTCCTCCACCCGAACCTGTCCAGCCTCCACCTCCTTGCGTGGAGATTGAGCGGTGGCAGTTGACGTCTTTTGACCTGCCTCCTGAAGTTTGTGATGTAATCTTGGCAGCCAGGCGTCCCTCCACTAAGACGATATACGCCTGCCGGTGGAACAAGTTTGTGGCATGGTGCAGAGCAAAGGCTGTGGATCCCCTTTCTGCCCCTCTTTCTGAGGTTCTCTTGTTTGTTCTTTCTTTAGCCCAGCAGGGCTCTGCTCTGGGCACTATCAAGGGCTATCTTTCAGCCATCTCTGCCTTCCTTCGGCTTCCAGATCAGCCCTCTCTTTTCAAGTCCCCGATTGTTAATCGTTTCTTGAAAGGCATAACTCATCTCTTTTCTCCTATTCCCTTTGTTATGCCTCAGTGGGACTTGAATCTAGTATTGACCTTTTTAATGTGTGCTCCCTTTGAGCTGCTTCACAACTGTCCTTTGAGGCTTCTGACGCTAAAGACTGCTTTCCTGGTAGCCATCACCTCTGCCAGGAGAGTGAGTGAGCTCCAGGCCCTTTCCTCCAAACCTCCTTTCCTGTCGGTCCTTCCGGACAAGGTGGTTCTCAGGACTCGTCCCTCCTTCCTTCCCAAGGTTGTCACTGCCTTTCACATCGGGCAGACCATCACTTTGCCCACCTTCTTTCCGCCTCCGCATCCTTCGAAAGAAGAGGAGAGGCTCCACCGTCTGGACCCAAAACGTGCGCTTTCTTTCTATCTGGATCGCACAAAACCGTTCCGGGTGGATGACCAACTCTTTGTTCGCTACGTGGGCGCCAAAAAATGTCGGGCCGTACACAAGCGAACCATTTCCCGATGAGTTGTTTTGTGTATTAAGGCATGCTATTCTCTGGCTAAAAAGGAGCCTCCAGTGGGGCTGCGCGCCCATTCCACCAGGGCGACGGCAGCCACTACTGCTTTGGGACGAGGAGTTCCTCTGAATGACATCTGTCGGGCAGCTACGTGGGCATCACTGCACACGTTTACGAAACACTACTGCCTGGACAGCCAGGTCCGGAGAGACGGCTTCTTTGGCCGTTCTGTTCTCCAGGACCTGCTGGTGTCATATTGGTTCGCAGACCCACTTCCGGGGTTGATATTGCTGGGGTATCTATTCTAAGGTAAGGAATCTATAACTAACGTGTTTCTTTCAGATGAACAAGTTACTTACCTTCGGTAACGATATATCTGTAAGAAACATTAGTTAGTTATAGATTCCTTACCGCCCCACCCATCCTCCCCGTTCTGCGAACTGATTTCTAGGGTTAAGGTTATCCTTTCAGGGCCCTAGTTTTGTGCACCAGTGGTCCGTGTCTTGCATGGCTCTGCGTTTCTGGCACGGAAAGTCGTGTACAGAACTGACGTCAGCGCGCGAGGGCGGCGTCTAAGTAGCTGCCGCGACGTCATCTCGGCGACCACGACGCCAACGACGGACGCGGAACCGACCGACGCCACCTTCCGACGCGCAGAGGTACTGCTGACGAAAAAACTTTCCGGATCCAGTCTGACGCCTTGGGGTAATTCTAAGGTAAGGAATCTATAACTAACTAATGTTTCTTACAGATATATCGTTACCGAAGGTAAGTAACTTGTTCTTTGGGAATCTATTTGAGATGCACGGGGTGCCAGTGCTTTAGTGAGCACAATGGATGGTTAATTCCCCTTTGAGAACAAACTGCTCTTTGGGAACTAGTAACATATTTAGTCCATGTTATGACATTAGTGGCAACCCCATTTTTAAGTATAGACGTGTTGTGGAGCTGGCAATAGCTCATTTAGTGTGAGACCACGTTTGTTGTGTGACCCAGTAGCAATAGTGAAATTAATGTGTGTCTGTAGCTGCCACACAGATAGCATAAAGGTATGCACCAGACCCAAGTCAAACCTTTTTCTAAAATAATGGTATAATGTTGACCGAGGATACAGTGAACACACTAGCTTGTTTGCTGTGGCCCACTCTGCTAATTACACAGTTCAGTCCGTTTTAGTGCTGTGTGGACTTTTTTGGCTACCAAATGGAATATGCATTGGAGAATGTGATGTGCAGAAGGTGCTGTTTATGACTCTGTGGATTGATCTGGGGTGTCAGGAAGATAAGACTAGATTAAGATAAAGTAAGCTGTCACTTTGCTACTTTTTGGGCTAGTATTGTTAACTGAAAGTTGGCTCTTTTAGAAAGAGATGTGGGTGAATATCAGGAAAATGAAATGTTAAGAGCATCAATTTGGCCATTTCCAAAGAAGGCTACCTCTTCTGACCTCCTATACTGATCAGTGTTCTTTATATATATATTTTTTTACCTTGGGTGAGATAAATGCATATTGATGTCCACTTTGCTTTTGGTCCTTGAGCTCAGAAAACACAAAGTAACCAGCTTCGGACTGACTTGTGAAAGTAACCGCAGACAAAATGTTCATACCAGCCACATGTTGCACTATGCTTACCTGATCGACTGCATTGGGTTTAACCAAAAATAGCGGTCGTTCTTCTCTAAAGAAGCATTTTCTTGGGAACCAGACATTAGATTTCACTACACAGTGTACTAAAATAAATTGGCAAAAAATCGACATGGTTTACGAGTATTTTTGTTTTTGGGTTTTATTTCCGGATACTTACAGGTCTGTTTTAACCTACATAACATGTTTTTATCAAAATGTACTTTCAGCACTCCGTATTGTCTGGTGTGCATACAGCTTAAATATGTAAAGTTTACTGAACATAAAATACCCAAAATTTTAAATTTTCAAAAATGTGTGTTTCATTTTGATATTGTTTACTCTAAAATGTCTTTGCTTGATAGCAAAGTGAAAGACCTGCTTTTTAGCACATGACATTGGGACTGTCGGTCTAGGATTGGTAGGAAGCACCATCACCTGGAGGCTCTACGCTGAAATGAATTAGAAGAAGTTGTGAGTTATTGAAGTTAGAGTCGCAGTCAGTTTTTCTTCTTTTATCGAAGCAGTAGAAACTACTAGTCATCGTCGAAGGATAGCCCGACATAAATCTGGGATTGTTTTAACAGAGACAGAACTATTTATAACAATATTTTCCTTAAGCTGAATTAAGAGGAGCACAGTGTGTCCTTATATTCTTGGGGTTGTTTTATATCAAACACTGGATTCACATAAGGCAAATAAATGTTTTCACATGAGAAACTGACCCAGTTTATGTGCCTTACTGGAATAAAAGAGACCATTGCCAGTTATGTGTCTAGAGAAGTGACACCAGTTCGCAATGTAGCGTTTCTTCCATTTGATTAACATCTACAAAGAAATCAAACCTCTCTCTGAATTTCAGGGATGCCCTGCTCTTGATAGTGTTCTGGCTCTGCGGCTTTGAATAAAGCCAAGGTCAGTCAGCATCTGTGGAACCTCAAAGCAGGCTCTCCGGACAAATCCGTGGTCCATCTTGCAAGAGCTAAGGCCTGCTGCTTCACTTTTTTGGGTTCAATGACTTCTCATACAGTGAGGGCGCCCAGCTTTTGCTGAAATTCTCTGTGGTTGACTAGTTTGATTGGCCAGCTAAGGAACTGCCTGTTTGATATTCAGTGTTGGATGACAAACTATTTCCCTAAAATCAGTGTCAGTCAAACAGAGACCCTAGTGTTCATGTATATTTGTCTTGTTGAAGCTCCTGGCTCTGGCTATACCAGGTTGGCCTACTACTCACGTCTGCTGTCATGGCAAAGGTCTGGGCATTTTCTCAGTGTTCAAACGGTTTGTTCTGTGCGTTTGTATAGCTGACATTGTCGAGGAAAATTCTTAATTCATTTATTCCATCTTGCACGGATGGAGCAATTGTGGGAGCTTGTGTTCTATCCCGTTTGTATTATAATAATGCTATGTATCTCAGACCCCTAGAATTTCTAGATTACGCAGCTCCGGCTGTTAGGTATGTTCAGGGCCTCTGAAACTCTGATGGGATCATTCTGCCCGTCTCTCACAGAAGTGGCTTCCAGATAATCAACTTGTCCAGTCCAACTACCAGACCATGTGTCTACAGGACCAGTCCTAGGTTTCTGAATCGTTTGAACTCTTATGGGCCTGCACGGCCTCTGTATTCGGGAGCGCTTCTGATTCTGAGTCCCGTGTTTAAATGGGCTTCCAGCAAAGGCAGAGCTTTTCGAATTGGGTGCCTTTTGAATTTTGGCCCTTTAGAGGGCCAGAAGTTAAAATCCTCAGAACATCTTTCCTATAAATATCGGTCGTCTTTTTATATTTTGTCCACTTGAAAAAGACTTCAAAAACCCGTTGGTTTTGTTAATCAACCTCTTGTGCGATGTGTGAATCTTAACTGATAGAGACATCTAGCCGCAGATTCCTTAACTTAGAATATCCCCAGGCGTCAGACTGGATCCGGACTTTTTTTTTGCGTAGCAGTACCTCTGCGCGCCGGGGGGCGGCGCCGCCTGGCTCCGCCCTGACGTTGTCCCAGGACATGACGTCATTGGAGCTATATAGGACCCCCCTGGCGCGCTGACGTCAGTTTCCTTCTTTTCCGCGTTCCAACGCGGATCCGGGATTCAGCTGTTCCTCTGGCCTGTTTTTCTTCAGGGCCTTTTTTCGACGTCCTTTGGCGTCGGGGAACAGTGTGCGATGCCTTTGGGCTTTAAATTGTGCGAAACTTGTTCGCGTCAGATGTCGGCGACGGACCCGCACGCTATTTGTATGTGGTGTCTTGGGTCGCACCATGACTCCGTGGAGTGTGACGCCTGCCGACAGATGCGCCCGAAGTCCCTACGGGAGCGTCGGATGAAGCTCTTAGCCGCCCGGATTACCCGCATGGCGTCTCCCCGACATTCTCCGGTTGGGTCTTCTCTCCGCGTCCGCTCCCGGAGTTGATCCCGCGAACGTCGCTCTACAGGTAAGTTGAAGAAAAAGTCACGGAAGTCGAGGTCCTCGCCTCCACGTGACGATGGGGGCCTTGGTTCCCGTTCCCACACAGAGCCGTGCGCCCCGGAGTCAGCCTCCCTTTACCCGCCCTTTCCGGGTGCTGGCGCGACTCGGCCCCAGATGGAAGCCTACTACAAGGCTCTGCACTCCATCTTCGGGTCACCTCCTCTCCCTGGCGCGCCTTCGGGTCCCACAGTGGAGGTAGGCATTCAGGTCGGATCTCCGCCGGCGGGTTCGCCCTCGGCATTGACCGAGTGCCTCGGCTCCGGAGCCGTGCCGCGTCATCATCGGCGCCGGCGGCCAAGTGCCTCGACTCCGGCGCCGTGCCGGCGTCGGGTACCACCCCCGATGGGCGTTTCAGCCCCACGCCGTGCCATTCTGCCTTGTCTCCACATAGCCCCTGGCGGCTCCCTGCGTCGACATCGACATCATCGGCGCCGGCGGCCGAGTGCCTCGACTCCGGCTCCGGAGCCGTGCCGGCGTCGGGTGCCAACCCCGATGGGCGTTTCAGCCCCACGCCGTGACTGTCGCCACCTGGTCCTCCGGCTCAGTCTCCGCGCCTCTCCATGGTGGGTTCGACGCCTTTTCGGCGTCGGAGCGGCGTCGTTCGCCGCCGGAGCGGTCGCCGGCACCTGTTGGTTCTCCGCTTCCGGAGGACACAGGCCGGGTATGCCCGGACTTGTCTCCACGCCAGTTGCCTCCAATGCCATGGGCCCTTGTTCCTCCTCCTGTGGGACGTGTCAGCTTGCAACCGTCCCCTACAGATGGGCTATTGTCACCCCCCAAAACGCCCACTGAAGCTGATGCTTTGTTTTTGAGGGGTGTTCGTAGGGCTGCAGCTGTTTTACATTTGCACCCTCCTTCTGTGTCCTTGCCTTCCGACCCTTTATTGGATCTCCTCCACCAGGGTGCGGTAGATATTGAGCGGCTTATTGTTCAATGCCCTTCTCGGGACATGGGCACGGCCCTCTTCCAGAGATGCTGTCGACAGGGCTGTAGCACACCGGCACCGTCCGGCTCCTGACAGCCCAGCCTGTTTGTCCCTTCAGCCTGGGGCTTATGGCCTTGTAGTGCAGGTGTCTTTGGCCACGCAACCTTCCTCTCCACCCTCCTATTAGGGAGTCTCGTTGGTTGGAAGCGTGTGGACGCAGCATTTTTGCGTCCTCTAGTTCAGCCTTACGTGCTCTAAACACGGCTTGCGTCTTTGCCCGGGCTTCTTCTGCCCTATGGGACACGGTGGAGTGTCTTTTGCCTGCCCTCCCTGAGTGTCCTCGCGCTGACGTAGCTCGTCTTCTTCACGAAGGCCGAGAAATGGCGCGGTTTACCGTTCGGTCCGCCGTTGACGCTACCGATTCGGTGGGTCGGGCAATGGCGAGGTCCGTTGCTTTGCGCCGCCATGCTTGGCTACGCGACGGGGGTTTCCCCGACATTGTCCGTGACAGTCTCCGGGACTTACCATTTCATGGTGTGTCCCTGTTTGATGCACATGCGGACTCTGCGGTTCACCGCCTTCTGTCTACCCTTCCGTAGTGTGTCTTGCTTCAGGTTGGCCCTGGGTTCCTGGTAATACCTCAGCGGCCTAAGCGGCTTCTCGCCGTATTTGCTTTCTTTCATGCAGCAGGTCAGCTGCTTATTGTTTCTGAATCTCTATGGCCTAGTGGTTCAGGTTGCACGCCCCTACTACAAGGGTTATATGTTCGGAACTTGTGGTTTCTGTGTTCCCAATTTACGTCCTCTGTCTATGGGCTCACGCTCAAGGGGTGCCCCTTCTGCGGGTTGATGCTTACCCTATGTGGGGTATTTGTTCGCTATTGTATAGCTGCCTTCTTCCCACGGCGGTCTTTCTACGCTTCTGTGGGGCCCTTTTTGCTACGTTGTTCGGCAGCTGTGCCTGTGCGCTTTACTGCTGCTGCATGCCCTCCCGGGGCCTTCTTGCGGTCCATTTGTTGGGCTCTCTCATAGTTGCTGCTGCTGGTCTGCGGCACTCCCCTGCATCTCACTACTCCATTTCTTGAGGCCGGATGGGCTTTTAGGTCCCTGCCGTGTCATCTTAGTTCTTTCGCTGCGGCAGTTCCATCTCTGGCCTGCCTATCACAGGACCCTGTCGCTGTGTTCTATTACGTACAGTGACTGCTCCCTAGTATGCTCGCCCTCACAGGCTGGTGCGTTTTCCGGCACCTTTCCGTTGTACGGTTCTACTCTCCTATACCCGTGCTGTGTAGTCCTTTCATGTTTGGACTTCGCTCTCCCAGACCTTCATGCTGTCTTTGTCTTGTGCCTTGCTTTTTTGGCCACTTCCCTACCAGGGCTTTCTATTTCCCTGCTGCATTCCGCGCAGGTGTTGTCCTGTTTTTCCTTCCAGCTGCGGTTGCTGCTTTCAGCGGGGGTGTTCTCCTCCCAGCAGTGTTTTCTTCCCTGTCTGTCTCACGGTAGCCAGTGGATCTTTCCTACCGCCTGTGGCCGTTGTGTCTGGCTCTGGGCCAGTACCACTGCTACGTAGCTGTTGGTGCTATCATGGTTTTTCATTCTCGGCTCATCCACCGGGCTGGGCCCTATCTTCTTTAGTCCTGTCCGGCGTACTACACACACCCAGACCTCCTACAGGCGTACTCTTCCTTGCAGTGGCTGTGGTCTTGTTCCTCACTTTCGTGAGCGCATGTCTTCGATGTGTGTTAGTTTTGCCGGCTCTCTTTCATACCATACCCCTATTAGTGCGTCTCTCGTGTCTCAGCTGTTGCTTGTGGCGCTTTATGGGGCCTTCTCCTCTCCATGGTGTGGTTCTGGCGGTACATACGGTTTCTCTTGTGTACTTCTGTTCCCCACATTCGTGGCGCTAGTTGTTGCCATTCTTCTCATGCCCGCCCTTCACATGTCCGGTGCATGGGCCACAGTGCATTAGCCGGTCTTGTGTTTCCTTTAACACTGCCTCATCCTGGGAGTCATCAGCATCCTTCTGCTGCTGTTCTCACTTCCACTGTGCTTCTGCATGTCCGTCCTGCCTGCTCGGACTTGGTCCATTTTGTACCCTAGCTACACCTTTCTCTTTTCCAAGTCCATCAGATCCTGTGGATCCCTCATATTATACACTTGGTTCCTCTCCTTTTTCGGAAGGTATCCACTTTTATTCCGCACTGCCCTTCTGGTTCTGTGCTCACTTCTCCTCTGTTTCACCAACAGGGATTTCCTGCCGCCCTAGGCAGCTTTAATGCCATTGGCTCTCATTGTTGGCCTCTCCCTATGGAGTATTGTACTCCGGTGTTGGCCACTCTGGCAGTTCTGCCCCCACTGTGTTTAGCCGGCTGCTTGACACTTCTGTTCCCCTAACTACTTAGTGGGGTTCTCTCGCAGACCCGCCTCCTATGGGGTATGGCTTTGGTATCTATTCTAAGTTAAGGAATCTGCGGCTAGATGTCTCTATCAGATGTACGAGTTACTTACCTTCGGTAACGATGTATCTGGTAGAGACGTTGTCTAGCCGCAGATTCCTTAACGCCCACCCATCCTCCCCGATCTGCGAGGACCTGTTCAGGTGGGGTTTTCTACATTCACTCCCTTGGAGTGGTTTATCCTTCTACGGGGCGGTATCTTTCGCCACCCTCCCCGTTAGGCTTCTTCTGGCATTGCCTGTTCTGCTTCTCCCAATCTCATGCTTGGGCGATAGGTTCAGGTGTCCTTCTGCGTTTCTCACATGGTTTACTCCAGTATGTAGCCTACTGGTGTTTTCTACCCTCCCACCCACCTTCTCCGTTGCCACTCCTACAACCCATTGCTTTCAGGTCTTTCTAGCCTGTTCCTCAGTCCAATGGTTCCATCATTCGGGACACAGTCTCCCTATTTCTTTCTTTAACCCTATGGGTTGGGGCTTTCTTGTTTGTCGCATTTGGCTCAATTCATTACTCCTTTTGCCTCCGGAGAGAGCATTCTGTCGCTTTTGTGGGGTTGCTTTTCCTTCCCTTCATCCAGTGCTGACTTTCTGTTGTTTGCCTCGGTCTTCTTTTTATACATCTATTTCCCTTAGGGGTAACATTCACTTTGCTTATGCGAAATAGCTTCTCCATGTATTGCTCTGCTCTTTCCTTTTCAACACCTTTCAGTCAACAGTGCTTCTCACTGTTGTTCATGGTGCCTTCTCACCCATTTTCTTTTTTATTCGCACACTGTTCCCATACTCTCACAGTTTTGCTGGGGGCTCCGCGTTGTGGCGCGGAAAAGTTCCTCCGAAGAAAACTGACGTCAGCGCGCCAGGGGGGTCCTATATAGCTCCACTGACGTCATGTCCGGGGACAACGTCAGGGCGGAGCCAGGCGGCGCCGCCCCCCGGCGCGCAGAGGTACTGCTACGCAAAAAAAAAATACGGATCCAGTCTAACGCCTGGGGATATTCTGCGGCTAGACAACGTCTCTACCAGATACATCGTTACCGAAGGTAAGTAACTCGTACTTTAGTACAAGATATCCCTGTCGAATGTGTGTTGTCTAAGTAAATAAATGAATAAATAAATGTAAAGCTCACATCGTCATGCCTGTAATCCACAAAGCCTCCGGACTGTAAAGCAGCATTTCAGTTCATTTTGTAAATTTGTAAATGTCATTTATTGTTTCAGCTTACGAATGTAAGACATACAAAATAAACTCCATAAGGTTACAAGAATGAAATCAGCACGTTGCAAATTCTATTATTTAACACATTTCATGAAAGATTAATATTTTTGTAATGTATGCAAAACAGCCAGTTAATGCATATAGGATGTCATCCTCTTTCTCTGACTCCAGCAAAATGCCATGCTTTTTTAAAGCATGGACAAAAAACAATCAGTTAACATATGTAAATATACGTTAAACTCTTTATCCAGCTCTGTGTGCAAGTTAGAGTCATCTGAGTATTCCCCAGCATTTCCCGGAATGGACATACCCTCCACCTTGTAGAGCACCATCACAATTCCAGTACCCACAATATCCCTGAGCAGGTAAATTACCATCACCGATCTTGTAGTTTACATTTGTTGCCAACATGTAGTGAGTGTCACCTTCATGCCAGTAATCCACATCAGTGGTCGAAGTGGGCGGGATCGGCAGGGCACGGCGTGCCCCTACTTCTTTAATTTCACAGAGTCCGTTCCCCTACTTTCTTATTTTAAACATGCCTCCCCGACGGCAGAAATCTCCAAGGCCGATAGTTAAGGCTCGGCTTTTGGGGACGGGCGGAACGGGCAGAGAAGGAAAAGGACTCTGTCTTTTCCTTCGTGCTCAGAGAAGACAAGGACAGTGTCCAGTTCTCCTGCCGCTCTCTTTGTTCCCCCTCTTCCCTCTCTTTCTGTCTCGCGCCTCATTTATTGAAAACCGAGACTTCAAGAAACAGGTATTACCTTCTCTTTCCTCCTTTCGTTTATTTGCTCCCCTGTGAAATGGATCCAAAAAAGAAAAACACTTTTGCTGGAAACGTCCTCTTTTTCTGACATTTTTCAATTTCTAAGTGCAGCCTCGGGGTGGAGAGAAATAAAACATTCAAAATATGAAAAATAACTAACTAAAGCAAGACAGAGTGGTTGCAAGGTGGCCAGATTGATTTATTCACACCTAAACACATTACCGCCACTTTACAGTGTTTGCCAGTGAAGCGCTACTTTTGTTTTCTTGTCTCTCTTTGAACAACATTGCTTTCCCTGGGTGGGAAAGTGCACTATTCCTGGAGGTACTGAAATACCTGCTTGGTGGGTGAATTGGAAAACAAACTGTGTACAGCGGCTGTGTGTTCACAAATGTGGTCTTTTTAAACCATACTGCTTACGTTTTGTAAGGATATAAGCAATGGGCATTGAAACGGGTCCCTTCTGGGCCCTGTAGTCATGGCCTTAACTTTTCAGGCAAAAACACTCACTAATTTCTGAATAATGAGTGTAAAAAGAAAACGGTAACCATGTTGTTCCTGCTTAAATTTCACATGCTTTACTTAATCTTGCATTCCCTATGAGTGTTTGCTTTTTCTAGGATCTTGTTAAATTTTTTTTAGGCAGCATATTGCTCTTGTCTAGTGCGTAATTTGAATTGAGTCACATCCAGGTGTTTATAGCGGGTCAGTGCAGTGCAAGTTTCTCTCAGTGGGGCAGTATGGTGTTCAGTGGGGAAGAGTATGTGGCACTATGGTCAGAGCTGCTGAATTTGGAACTGGGTAACCAGGTTCAGCCTTCCTGACCAGTCCACCAGACCACTGCCCCTGAGGGAGCACATTCCCATGCTAGACCTTAGAAGGCCCCGCAAGATCATAAAAGCCCTGGTGTCTTAGCACCAGCAGGTGGACCCTAGCAGTGGCAAGTGTGGGTTAACCTTGAAGGCCTGTCCGCCACAATTCATTCTGAAGTTCACCTCCAGTCTTGCAGGCAGGCCTATGAAGCAGCACACCATAGAGTGACAGTCACTGAGGTCACAGGACCCTTGAGCAGGGTGGCTCTAGGGAAGTGCGACCGCACCAGGCGCTGACCAGCTGCAGTCCGTGCAGGTAACAGTGGTAGGGCAGAGGGGCCGGGTAAGGGGGGATTTCGAGGGACGATGCAGAGTGAAAATTAAATAAAGAATGAATTTTCCCTTGGCATCGTCCCTCGAAATCCCCCCTTACCTGGCCCCACCGCTGTTAACTGCACGGACCGCGGCTGGCGCTGACTTCAGGTGGGGGCCTCGTGTTTGCTAGTATAATATGGTTTTAAAAGCACTTGCTGCTTCCTTCCTGGCCTTCAACAATTAAAAATGTCATGATAACTCCAGTGATTAATGTTCTTAGAGAGAGATGGTGTTTTGTCTAGTGGACGATTTGACTCATGGAAAGGAAGCGCAGAGGGTTAATGTGCCTGCTGCTAAGAACATGTACCATGCAGATCACAAAGTGCACATAATGTAACTAAGTCAGTGGGTTACTGCTTTTGTCAGAGAGACCCTATTGTTACTTGCAGTTAATAAGTTAAAATCCTAACATAGAACAGCTATGTGAGCTGTTCTAAGTGAGCAGTAACTGTCATGTAAGAGCTGCATGCAAACTGCAAGGTATAAAATAGAGCGTTATGTTTTTTGCCCCAGTCTTTGATTATCCTAATGTTGCAAAAAGGGTTCATTTGGGTAGAAATCAATTCTGATTATTAAAGAGAACCCCCAACCATGGTATTAAGTTTTAAATTCTGAGTTTGTGTTTCTCCAGACCAATCAATATTAAACTATGCTGCCTACTAGTATGGTTGTCATGTGACTCCTACACCTTGTAGTCCTTTGTCTTATGTAACATTTCCTATACAGTGTTTTACACACGTATGATTGATTGTCTCTGTGTAACATGTGTGATGTAAAGTGCTCTGACACCCTACACTGGTATTAGTGGTGCTGTACATTTTCTGATACTTTATTATTTCGACGTTTTTACACATGCTAACTGTCTCTGCAAAGATTTTCCCTTATTAGTACCAGTGGAACATACAACTGCAGCAGGGAGAAAGGTGACCAGTCAACCTTTGCAAAGGGCCCTCCACTTCACAGCAGCACAAGTCACATTTTTTAGTTACTTTTGATCTGTTTGAGCTATAAACAATTTATTAGTTAAAATCGTCAGATTATGCAGCAGATGATGTATTATGTGGCAAATACGGCAGAGCCATAATTATGTGGAAAACATTTGCAAACTAGGATATTTTGCCATTCATGTTTGAACTGCTCTTCTGGAAAAAGGGAGGAGAAGTGCTGATGACAGAAACTCCATGGCTGGGAGACAAATGGCTTGCGGTTCCACTTTTAAGGATATTTGGGACATTCTGTGATTGGAAACGTATCCCACTTTGTGAATGTTTTTTAATGTCAATAACTCATATTAAACCTCAAACATGTGTATCCATTGGTTAAATTAAATAACATAATAAGCTGTAACCGGCTAGTGAAATGGGAAACAAATACAAAAAATTGGGATATTTTGCTCTTTCTGCCACACCTCTGACTCCGCCCACTGACCCAATCCACTGGTTAATCCCGCCCTCCGATTCTCCGCTCACAGTTCCCCTACTTTTTTTCCCCCACTTCGACCACTGATCCACATGAACTAAGTATTTAAAGCACCATCTTCATTCCAGTATTACCAATCACACCGGACATGGACTGTAAGTAGTCTGACCTCCGTTCTGTGACAATAATCCGCATTTGCCTGAAGTATGGAATAACATTGGCATGCTAATAATCCACATGTGCTGGAAGGACCAGGTATCATCGTCATCCAGTAATCCACAATTGTCTCATCTCCATTTCGTTCTGCTCTTTTCACCTATGTACACTCTTCCCTGTAACTTTCAAGTGCTGCCATCGAAGATTTCAAGCTTTGATATCAGTAAAGTGTGAAAAACACTCATGCACACACACCACCTTCTTTGATCCCACCACAAGCACAACTGCCAGTGCTCATTTTAATGATGAGGGAGGCAAAAGCCACAATGCAAGGATGCATAAAAGGTGGAATGATTGGAAGGAAACCTGGATTGAAGGGTTAAAGGATGGGTGTGTGGAACGATATAAGGAGTGTAATATAATGGATACAAAGGAATGTCTGAGTGGGTAAAAGGATGGATGAATGGTAGGAAGTATGAGTGGAAGGATGGATGAAATCTAGTGATAAAAGGTTGGATGGATATAATGGTAAAGGAAGGACGGATGGATGGAAGTTTGAAAAGATGAATAAATGGATGGATGAAAGGCTTAAAAGATGGAGTATGAAGGGACCTCTTCTAGGGTGGGTATGGCTTAATCGTGTCATCCAGTAATCCATTGTAGTCCTGTCTGCATTTTGCTCTGCTCTTTCCACCTATATGCACTCTTCCCTGACACTTTCAATTGCTGCCATAAAACGCCACCAGCTTTGATATCAGTAAAGTGTGAAAAACATGCATTAGCAAACCACCATAATTTCTCCCACCACCAACACAACCGTCATAGCTCATTTTAAATTGAGGCCTTTTTGTTAAGGTGTAATATGTTTACCTGATGTACTTCTTAATTCTAAACCCAAATGCAAAATCTGATTTGCTGGAGCTGCATGAGAATTTCCTGAAGTATCCTCATGTTGGATTCCCATATCTGTGACCGGGTCAGTGAATATTATGTGAATAAATGTACCAAAGTGATATGGTGGGCACAAAGTTGTCATGTTTTGGTAGTAGGATGTGAAAGAGAATTGCAAACAAGTGACAGATAATGTTTTTTATTTTTTTATTTTAACAAATGAGACGTTTGTGGTTCATGCCTAGATTTGTGACACTCGTCTAAAGTCCTCATCTAATTAGTTACATCTTCTCACTCATAATGAGAATACAGAACAAACAGGGTTGCGGATCCTGCATAAATTGACAAGTACAACTGAGAGTTAACATACAAATTAGTTGAATCTCCAAATAGACTTGGAACGAGAATATAGAACATGTGTTAGGCAAATGAAAAGTTCCTGAAAGACTTATATTAACAATGTTTTTCTAGGCACAGTAAGTCATCCAAGGTAAACACCACAGTCTCTTACACATGGAGAATTTCCCATGCTCACACACTGCTTACTGGAGCATAAAGGAAACAGGCAACGGAGCTTGCTTAGGTCTATCTGAATTATACACCTTGTGAACCTTGCTGAGCACACAGCGTGAGACGGGGGGATTTGTGAATACTTTGTAAAATCGTCACTTTTTAAAATTGAATTTGTACTTGCTGCCTCTATATTGTGCGCATTAGCGGCATTATGTTTTAACTGACACCTGACCCTCTCCGCTTCCGTGTCACGGGAGGTGCATAGCGCTGTTTGGCTGGCCTCGGCCAATCAGACGACAGACGGGTGGAGCCTGTTGCTGCCCACCGTCTATTTGAGCACTCCGGATGCGGACGCGCGCAGCGGGCGCGCCTAAGGCAAGCCCGTCTGCGCCCGTCCGTGCCTGGTCGCTGCCGGCGGCCGGTTACTCTGCTTCCTCAGTCAAATCCACCATTGGCTATTCACAGGCAGAGCTTTTGTCGCTAAATACTGAGAGTTCGATTTGTGGTAACCACTCCTGGTCCCCGCTGGCAGATTTCTTTAAGTGTCCACACTGCCATTTTCAGAGTAGGCCGATCTTAAGAAATAAGCCTCCCTGGAAGTCTATTACTTCCAGGTTTGTGAGCCTTAACTGTAGGTCCTTAGCAAAGCATCATGCGGAGATCCTGGATCTCTTATCTGAGGAGTCTCCTGATGCACTTTTTTTGACCGAGACCTGGTTGACCTCGGACTCAGTTGCTGAATCCTGGCTGGCTCTTCCCCCAGGGTATAAGCTGATTCAGCTTAATCGCATCAGCAATAGAGGTGGGGGAATCGCTGTGATTCACAAGGGTTGCTACACCTGTAGTTTGAGGAAAGAGGATATTCCAGATTGTGAATGTGCTTTTTTTTAAATGACTTTAAATCCCAATTTCACGTTCTCAGGCCTGCTCATTTATCGACCTCCTGGCTCTTCTACAGTTTTTCGTGAGGAACTTGCTAATAAGATTACACTATTAGCTAGTAGGACAGCCAATTTTACCGTAGTGGGAGACCTCAATCTTCATTTAGAAGAAGCTGGCAAATCGGACATTTCCAATTTCTTGGCCGATTTGGAAGCTTGTCAACTGACCCAGCGAGTCCGGTCTAGCACACATGCCGCTGGCCACTTATTAGATCCTATATTTTCTAACTTAGGCTCCCTGTGTGTCTCTTCTCCTATTCCTATGGCCTGGTCTGATCATTTCCTGGTCCCCTTTTCCATTTATTGGATGGGGAAGCCGGCTCAAACAGATCTTTCACCTATATTAAAACGACCCTGGCATAAGTTAGACATCAGTAAATTTTCCGATCTACTTTTAAGGTGTAAACCTCAGTTCCCATCTAATATAGAATCCGCTGTAACTCTTTCTCGCGAGTGGATATCTTCATCTTTAGATCAATGTATCCCGGCTAAACCCTATATGAGGAAGAAAAAAGAGCTCTCCAACCCCTGGTTCAATGAATCTTTGAGTAAGGAAAAAACGAAATGTAAACAACTAGAACGAGTCTGGAGGCGTTCTTATGATGAGGAATCCAAAACCAAATATCGTAATTCCATCAAGATTTACCATAAATTAGCTCGGAAAGCCAGAGCTGAGTACATTGCCAATTAAATTTTAGGCAGCAAAAATCCATCAAAAACGATTTTTTCGCTTCTTAAGGTGATGAAAGGCTCTATGCTGAAGGCCGACTCTCCTGTCTCCTCTAATGCACAATGTGTTGAGCTGGCCAATTACTTTGTGGACAAAGTGGATAAAATTTATGATAGATTTACCCCTAGTCTTACTCCTAGTCCTGTCTTAGTTGAGGTAGTACACTGTGCCGTCAAAAGTCCCTCTGGGGGCAATAATTCTCTGTACACCTTTCTGTTACTTTCTCTGGCTGAGACCGAATCTGTATGTGGAAAGATTAAATCCGGCTCTACAGATGACCCTTTGAGACCAGCCCAATTTCGCCAACTGCATAGTGCCCTTCTCCCTATGGCACGGGACTTGATCAATCTATCCTTGTCCTCAGCGTCCCTACCTGCGGCTTGGAAGCATGCGAAAGTCATCCCCCTTCTGAAGAAACCTTCTCTCGCACCTTCTGACCCTGGCAACTTTCGCCCCATTTCCCAGCTCCCTTTTTTAGCCAAAGCCACCGAATTCTACGTTAACTCACTTCTTACTGAGTTCGTAGAGTGCAATGACATTTTGGATGCCTCCCAAAACGGCTTTAGGTCCCGTCACAGCACTGAGACTGCGTTGATGGCTGTGACCGAAGAGATCCGCGGCAGTCTTGATGAAGGTAGTTCAGCGGCTCTGATTCTCCTTGATTTAAGCGCCGCGTTTGATACGGTGTCTCATGCGATACTCTTGCACAGGCTGGAGGAAATTGGGATTGGGGGTTTAGCTCTGACCTGGTTCCGCTCATTTTTGGAGGATAGAACTTTCCAGGTCACGGTGCCACCTTTTCAATCCCAGGTGCACGCCATCAAACACGGGGTACCGCAAGGCTCGATCCTGAGCCCCCTGCTGTTTAACATTTATGTTCAACCACTGGCAGTGGTGGCCAGGAGTAGAGGGCTCTCTTTGGTGTCCTACGCGGATGACACCCAACTAGTGATTGCCTTCTCTAAGAAGTGCAATCTCAATCTTGCGAAATTTAAGGACGATATGCAGGCAGTCGCTAACTGGATGACAGCCAACTGCCTGCAGCTTAACGCCAGCAAGTCCGAAATTCTTCTGTTGGGTAAAGATAGGGATCTGTGGTCCGAACAGTGGAGGCCGGAGGAACTCAAACCAGCCCCGATACCAAAGGAGGTGGTCAAGAATTTGGGTTTTTTGTTTGACAGTAGCCTGTCCTTTGACCCACAAGCCAAGTCCGTGGCAGGGACCTGCTTTGGGCTTTTGAGAGGCCTTAAACCCTTGCTGGGTTTTTTTAACCCCTCTGTCCGCCAGACCATCCTGCAGGCCACGATCCTGTCAAGACTGGACTATGGAAATGCCTTGTATTTGGGGGCCAATAAATCCTGTATCCGGCGACTTCAGAGAGTACAAAATGCAGCCGCTCGTACCTTGCTGGCACTCCCAAGATCCTGCTCAGTGTCCAGCTCTCTGTCCAGGCTTCACTGGCTGCCAGTGGACAGAAGGATTCAGTTTAAGACCTTATGTGTGGCCCATAAAATTCTGAACCATCAAGCCCCGAAGGTCCTTGCGAATCTACTAGTGCCGTATATTCCAACTCGAGTTCTCCGCTCCACAGATAAAAGGCTAGTTTGTATCCCCCGAGTCTTAAGAGCCAGAGCCGGGGGCCGCTCGTTTAAGGTGTTAGCAGCTAGGCTTTGGAACTCCCTTCCCTTTGGGATTAGAGAATTGCAAAACCATTTAGAGTTCAGGAAAGCCATAAAGACCTGGCTTTTTCCGGGCTAGCTCTCTCTTTGACATCTGCCTTCCGTCCCCTGTCTGTGTTTTTGGGTAGCGCTGGGACGCCCCGTCGCTGGGGCAGCTACGCGCTGTACAAAATTAGTAAATAAATAAATAATCAACCACACATACTAAACATAGACTGCAGGTGAAGACTGCTGGCCATATTAGGTAAACCTGAGAGATAGTCTCAGTACAGTGGGGCAAGGTACACAGCTAGTCTGTTTAATCTTAATGCACGAGTTAAACAAGTATTCATGAAGCTCCACGATTACATTTGATGATAAATCTGATTGATGCCCGTTCACTTATGTGTGCCATAAATGTAAACTGTTCCACGTGCAAATTAAGCTGTTACTCTTTTCCAGTATGAAAATATGATCAGCGCTTCAGTGGAGATCGTGGGAGCGGTGTGTAAACATCTGTCATGGTCAGCGTACATGTACCACTTAAAACATTTTATCCATGTTCTGCAAACAGGACAGATCAACCAGAAATTAGGTGTCAGGTATGACATTTTATTTGACTCATTAATTGAGCATGTATTTAAAGACTTAACATTGAGCTAGCAGCTTTAACTATCCTTGTGAGTGGGATGCTTTAATGAATGAATGATTCCCTTGCTTTAACCCTAGATGTTTTTAGTATACATAAGTTAGACTTGCTTAGAAAATATAATGTTCGAGGCATGTGAGCTGTAGATCACATGCTTTGCATAAGCCTGCCATCTAGTGTTGGGTCCGGATGTTTGCACTTTGTTTTTCTTCGAAGAAGTCTTTTCCAGTCACAAGGTAGGTGACTCCTCCTTTCGGTGATAGTGCGCATGGGCATCAACTCCATTGTTAGATTGTTTTTTCCCGCCATCAGGTTCGGACGTGAATCGCTGCTCTCCGGTTCAACACCGTTTTTCGGGTTCCCCTCGGCATGCAATCCACTACCCTCGACTGTATTGTTTCTCGATCGCGTTTCCCATTCTCCGCGTATCGTTTCCATTCAAAGTCTTCGATCGGAAGTTTCGTGGAGGGCTGTTGGGCCTACCCGCGTCGGTTCCGCTAGCAGTCGATGGAACGGACTCCATTTAAATTCTGTCCCGGGTGTCGCGCTAAGTTTCCGCGCACCGACGTGCACGAAGTGTGCAACTTGTGTCTATCCCCAGAACACGACGAACAGGACAGCGACGCATGCCAATCATTTCGATCCAAGAAGACGCTCCGTGACTGTCAGGCTCGACTTCACGAAATGCATCAACAAAGCGGCTCCGCACCGGACATCTTCAGGGAAGATTCCGACCAGGAAGAATTCCACGCACAAGGAGCCGAAGGAGAGGAGGAACAGATCCCTGTGTCCGAAGCAGACTCGGACACGGAACAGCAAGTACCACCGGGTCAGCGTACAGTGAGTACTGACACTCCCCTGCCCCAATACTTACCGAAGAAAAAGGCTCCGGTCCTTCCTCTGCCCTCGGACCAAGGCCGGCACCGAGAAAAAGTTTTGAACGCTCCGGCTCGGCACCGAAACATACAGCAAAGCCTTCCGGCTCGAGATCGAGTCGGCCCTGTTCGGGCACCGATCCGAAATCTTCGGCATCGAAATTCAAGCATGTACTAGTGACCATCCCTTCGGCACCAAAAACTAAATCTTCGGATCCGAATCCTCCGACAATTCCGGCGCCAAAAACCAAACCGCCTCCTCTTCCATCCAAAGAGCCTCGTTTCGACGTTCCGCCTTCTAACACGGACCCGAAACAAAAGGAACTGGCCATCAATCCAGACACTGGACATATTCATGTGAAATTATCAACTTAAAGGAAACCAGAATTACTAGAGGAATACCACATTCCAGTTAAAAGAAAGAATGTGGGTACTAATCCTTCTCCTCCTCCTATTACAACTCCTTTACCCAAATTTGATTACACCCACAAATTCTCCACAACCACAGTCACCTGATCACCAAGATGATGGGGATGGTGATATACCTCAGGACATTATTCCTGATCCATGGGAGGATTACAATACAGATCCTAATACTGATAAACCGGATCTATACCCTTCCAAACCCTCCCCACCAGATGACAATATAGGATGCATAGAGCTACTCAGTAGGGCTGCTGAGTATCATGGGGTACAACTTCATGAGGAGGCCCTTGAAGAGGATTTTCTCTTTGAGACCTTAAGTTCCTCTCAAAGAGCAACACAAACACTACCTATGCTCAAGGGAATGCTTAAACACGCAGATGAGATTTTTAAAGACCCTGTCCGTGCAAGGATTGT
This sequence comes from Calotriton arnoldi, assembly GCA_963921515.1. Lineage (NCBI taxonomy): Eukaryota > Metazoa > Chordata > Amphibia > Caudata > Salamandridae > Calotriton > Calotriton arnoldi. Next base: position 1,450,445 of record CAWUFW010001554.1, read on the forward strand.
CACACCCAGAGTAGACAAGAAGTATAAGGCAGCACCTACTGACCCTATCTACATCAAGGGCCAAGTTCCATTAGACTCCATGGTAGTCTCGAACGCTCGCAAAAGAGCAAACTCACAGACCACAGGAGATGCCCCTCCTCCTGATAAGGAGTCCAAACTCATAGATGCCTCTGGTAAAAGAGTAGCTGCGCAAGCAGCCAATCACTGGCGAATTGCAAATACCCAAGCTCTTTTAGCTCGCTATGACAGGGCTCATTATGACAAGCTAGAAAAATTAATACAATTTTTGCCAGATGAGCATTGGAGTAAAGCTAGTGACCTAATTCAAGAAGGAAAATTAATTTCCAACACATCCATTAGCTGCGCTTTAGACGCAGCTGATACCGCAGCTCGCGCAGTGAACACAAGCTTTCTGTTATGGTGACATGCTTGGCTCAGAATTTCTGGGTTTAAACCCGAGGTCCAAACCTCTATTTTAAATCGGCCCTTTGATAAAGAACACCTCTTCGGGCCTACAGTAGATACTTCTTTAGAGAAAATGAAGATAGATACAGAGGTCGCGAAATCCATGGGGACTTTGCAGCTTCCTTCCAATCGGGGCTCCTTTAGCTGCTCCTTTTACAGGAGGGGCTCAAAGAACATATCATCAGAAAATCCCTCCTCCTCTTACAAAGGCAATAATAAGTCGTCCTATTCAAGAGGTTACTTTAGAGGAGGATTTAGAGGTAATAACGGCAAGGGAAGAGGTAGAGGCAACTCAGCACGTACTTCTCCTGCAAACAACAAACAGTGACTTCCTTCCTCTACCCCCGATCATTCCACTCCTGTCGGGGGCCGTCTCTCCCAATTTCTACCTGTCTGGAATACAATAACCTCAGACAGATGGGTTCTACAAGTTATCCAATATGGTTATTGCCTGGAACTTACCGCCACTCCCCCAAACATTCCTCCAAGATCACACAACATGTCCCAACAGCAACTCAACCTTCTCAAACAAGAAGTTCTCTCTTTATTGGAAAAAGGAGCTATAGAGCCAGTCCCACTACAGCATCAAGGGGCCAGCGTATACTCCCTATACTTTCTAATACCCAAAAAAGACGGCTCTCTCAGGCCTATACTAGACCTGAGAGACCTAAATCTGTACATCCAATCAGACCATTTTCACATGTTAACACTCCAACAAGTGCTCCCACTCCTTCAGCAAGGCGACTTTCTGTCTACCTTAGACTTAAAGGACGCCTATTTCCATATTCCAATACATCCCACTGATCGCAAATACCTCAGGTTTGTGGTAGCGGGAGTGCTTCCATTCAGAGTTATCACTGCTCCTAGAGTATTCACCAAATGTCTGGCAGTAGTTGCAGCTCATCTGCGAAGACAACACATTCACTTCTTCCCATACTTAGACGACTGGCTTATCAAAGCCAGCTCACAAGCAAACTGTCTCCAACACACTCACAGAACAGTACAGCTGCTCCACGATCTCGGATTCACAGTAAATCTGTCCAAGTCCCATCTCCAACACGCAAACGTACTTAGGAGCCACTTTCAATACACAAAAAGGTCTAGCTGTCCTAATCCAGCCCGAATCCACAAAATACAGTCCCTAATTTCCCAGTTCCAGCCTCACCACTCATTGCCAGCTCGGGTATTCATGCAGTTACTGGGAATGAGGGCGTCTTGCATCTTAATAGTTCCCTATGCAAGACTGCAAATGCGTCCCCTTCAGGAATGCTTAGCACGTCAGTGGAATCAGTCTCAGGGTCAGTTATCAGATCTAGTGTTGGTGGACGTCCGCACTCATCGCTCTCTGCAGTGGTGGAATCCACAAAACCTTTACAGAGGGCGGCCCTTCATCGACTCGGTTCCACAGACAGTGCTAACAGCAGACGCATCGCTCACTGGTTGGGGAGCTCATCTCCAAACACACAGTTCAGGGCATGTGAAGTCAACAGCAAAAGCAGCTCCACATCAATCACCTAGAGCTACTAGTAGTATTTCTAGCGCTCAAAGCCTTTCAAGATCACCTTGCAGGCAAAGCTGTCCTGATACGTACAGACAATATGACAGCCATGTATTATATACAGAAACAGGGGGACACATTCTCTCCAGCTGTCACAACTTGCACAGGACATTTGGAGGTGGGCCATACGTCACAAAATCTATCTCCTTGCAGAACACCTTCCGGGAGTAGACATTCAAATCGCAGACCTGCTCAGCAGACAGAGACAACAGATTCACGAGTGGGAACTCCACCCTCAAGTTCTCCTCCCGTTCTTTCAGATGTGGGGCTTCCCAGACATAGATCTGTTCGCCACACACCAAAACTCAAAATGCCCAAGCTTCGCCTCCAGGTATCCACACCCATTGTCCAAGGGCAATGCACTATAGATCAACTGGTCAGGGATATTTGCCTACGCTTTTCCGCCTCTCCCACTCATTCCACTAGTGGTTCGGAAGCTCAGGCAAACGTCCCTCACACTAATCCGAATAGCTCCCACATGGGCCCGTCAACCTTGGTTCACCACCCTGTTGGAGCTCTCAGTAGTTCCTCATCAAAACCTACATCTCACATCCAATATCCTCACACAGAGCCATGGAGAGATAAGATCCCAGACATCTCAACCTAGCGATCCGAAACCTGAAGTCATAGAGTTTGGCTATCTCAATCTTCCGCCAGACTGTGTGAACATTATTAAAGAGGCTAGGCGTCTTACTACAAGAGCTTGCTATGCAGCAAAATGGAAGCGATTTTGTTATTTACTGTAATAACCATATCAATCCGCTTGATGCTTCAGTTCTAAACATCATTTGCTATTTACTGCATTTACAATGCTCAAATTTAGCATACACATCCATACGCTTACATCTCGCTGCAATAGCCGCATACCTTCAAAACAGACAACATCTGTCTCTTTTCAGAGTGCCTGTTATTAAGGCCTTTATGGAAGGACTCAAAAGAGTTATTCCCCCTAGACTTCCACCTGCCCCAGTGTGGAATCTTAATATTGGTCTCACCAGATTGATGGGTCCACCCTTTGAGCCATTGCATAAATGTGAATTACAATTTCTCACTTGGAAAGTGGCTTTCCTCATTGCTATTACTTCACTTAGGAGAGTGGGTGAGCTTCAGGCACTAACCATAGAAGAACAATTTTTACAAAGACACCACAACAAAGTGGTTCTTCGTACTAACCCTAAATTCTTACCCAAAGTAGTATCTGCCTTCCACATCAACCAATCTGTTGAGTTGCCTGTGTCCTTTCCTCAACCAGATTCAGTGGCAGAACGAGCCTCACACACATTGGATGTGAAAAGAGCATTACTCTATTACATAGAAAGGACAAAACCTTTTCGTAAGACTAAACAACTCTTTGTTGCTTTTGCTCCACCACATAAAGGCAATCCCATTTCAAAATCAGATATTGCGAGGTGGATAGTCAAATGTATTCAGACATGCTATGCAAAAGCAAAAAGAACTTTAACAATTCCCCCAGAACACATTCCACGCGCAAACTGGGGGCTTCTATGGCTTTCTTAGGAAACATCCCCATAACTGACATCTGCAAAGCTGCAACATGTTCTACACCTCACACATTCACAAAACATTATTGTATAGATGTGTGAGCAAGACAACAAGCTAATGTAGACCAGGCAGTTCTACGTACACTATTTCAGACCACTGCAACAGCTACAGGTTAGCCACTGCTTTTGGGAGATTACTGCTGTATATTCTATGCAAAGCATGTGATCTACAGCTCACATGCCTCGAATGGAAAATGCTACTTACCCAGTATGCATCTGTTCTTGGCCTGTAGAGCTGTAGATTCACATGCGCCCACCCACCTCCCCGGGTACCTATACCTGTTGCAGTAATATCTTACTTAGATACATACACATGGACATCTATATTCTACTCTTACTAACTCCATTCTCACCCTTTGCGGGAAAACAATCTAACAGTGTTGTCGATGCCCATGCACACTATCACCGAAAGGAGGAGTCACCTACCTCGTGACTGGAAAAGACTTCTTCGAAGAAAAACAAAGTGCAAACATCCGGACCTAACACTAGATGGCAGGCTTATGCAAAGCATGTGATTCTACAGCTTTACATGCTAAGAACAGATGCATACTGGGTAAGTAGTATTTTCCTTGTGCATGGCAGAGAGAAGGCAAAAATATCCAGAATACATAGTGTTTTTATTCTTTCTCTCTCTCCCTAAATCTCTCTCGCTACGTTTGTTTGTCTCTCCCTCTCTCCTTATACTTACTTTGAATGTCCTATGGTCAAATTGTTGAGCTTCAATCAATTATCCTTATGCTGTGAAAACATCCATAAATTGAAGAAAACAGGTGAATGTAATCACAGCTGTGGATAAGCTTTACAATCTCACCCTTGCAGCAAAGCTCCTTCTTTTCAAAAGGAACTTTACTGGACTTTACTTAGCCCCAACCTTCCTTTCTCCACCCTCCTGCGCGGGTCTTCTTACTGACCGCTTCCAGGAAGATTCTGCTTCAAACTCCATTTCAGGGCATCTTGACAGTAGGCATCAATTACATATTTTCTGAGGTCCGGCATGAGATCATGAGCAGTGCAGTTGTCAAAGTTAAGGACCTTAACTTCTTAATTTCATTAAATTGCAGGTATTTGTAGAAGGAAATGTATTAAAACCTGAAACATAATGTAATTATGAGCACACACACTTTCCCATGCTCTTGTTCTCTTACACTCTTTCATGATCCTTATCTGTATCTTATGCTTAGTGAAACTAAAACTGTCTGCTTTCCCTCTGGATGCCCTCTTGACACATTTCCCTAGCCTTTGCATGTCCTCTTTATAGAGCAGGAATGCAGTACCTCCTGGGCACAGACCTAAAATTGTCATTTGGAATAATGGCTATTTTGTGCTTACGTAATGCCTCTCAATCATGTATTGTCTTATATAAGCAAGCTTTTATTTTTCTGACAGCTTGTTGGTGACCGTGCTAGAAGCTTTCCATTTTGACCATACAACTCTTGAACAACAACTGGAAGCATTTAAAAAGAAAGAAAGTAAGTTTATGTTGTTTTAGGCAAAATGTTACATGGTTTGCTACCATACGTCCAAAGGCTGGCAATGCTGCATTAGCACAATTTTATGTGAATTATTCATCTTATTCACTGTTTTTGAACTATGCATTTATGTGGCACTGAGTGCCGAGATCTGCAACAACCCTGCAAATTTCACCACCTCATGAACTAGTTTCCTTTGCACCCTTAGGGAGTGTCGCACCACTGCTGACTGTTTTCAGGTCGCTGTAATAGAGTGTCCTCTCCTGCAGAGGAATCCGTACTACTAAAGAATATATTTTTAAAATATTGTCTTTCATATATCTTTGCAAGCCTACTCTTTCAGGGTGTCAAAAGCCTTTTGACAAATAACTGTCCAGTTTACCTTCTTGGGCATCTTCTTGGAGGTGAGTTCTGTGAGGGGAGCCACAATGGACCCATATCCCGTCACAAACCTCCTGTAGTACCCAGTCAAGCGAAGGAATGCCCTGACTTGGATCTAGGTTGTTGGAGCTGCCCAGTCCAGGATGGCCTGGATCTTGGGCTGTAAGGGTTGTACCTGGCCTCCACCAACAAGGTGGCCCAAGTACACCACAGTGCCCTGCCCTATCTGGCATTTGGATGCCTTGATAGTTAGGCCTGCAGTTTGCAGGGCATTTAAAACCTTCCCAAGGTGGATCAGGTGATCCTGCCAGGTGGAGCTAAAGACAGCAATATCATCTAGATAAGCCGCACTAAAGGACTTCAATCCAGCAAGGACTTGATTCACCAACCTCTGGAAGGTGGCAGGGGCATTCTTTAAACCAAAGGGCATAACAGTAATCTGATAATACCCATCAGGTGTGGAGAATGCTGTGTTTTCTTTTGCTCCTGGGGCCATGCCAATTTGCCAGTACCCTGCAGTTAAGTCAAAGGTACTTAGGAATTTGGCTGCACCCAATTTGTCTATCAACTCATCTGCTCTTGGGATAGGGTGAGCATCTGTCTTGGTGACAGAGTTGAGCCCTCTATAGTCCACACAGAACCTCATTTCTCTCTTTCCACCCTGTGGATGAGGTTTGGGGACTAGAACCACTGGGCTGGCCCAGGGGCTCTCGGAGGGTTCAATAGCCCCTAACTCCAGCATCTTGCTGACCTCAGCTCTGATGCTTTCTTTGACTTGTTCAGACTGTCAATAGATTTTATTTTTGACAGGTGAACTGTCACCAGTGTCCATATCATGGGTACACCAGTTTGTCTGACCAGGGGTCAAGGAAAAGAGCTTAGCATACTGCTGCAAGACTTGCTTGCATTCAGTCTGCTGTTGGGCAGAGAGGGTGTCTGAAAAGACCACTCCATCCACTGACCCATCTTTTGGGCTGTATGAGAGGAGGTCAGGGAGAGGTTCACTCTCTGTCTCCTGATCCTCATCAGTCACCATCAGCATGGTGATGTCAGCCCTGTCATGGTAGAGCTTTAGGCGGTTCACATGGATAACTCTTTTGGGTGTCCTGCTTGTGCCCAGGTCAACCAAGTAGGTGACCTCACTCTTTTTCTCTAGGATAGGGTAAGGGCCACTCCATCTGTCCTGGAGTGCCCTTGGTGCCACTGGCTCCAAAACCCACACCTTTTGCCCAGGTTGAAATTCAACCAGTGCAGCTTTTTGGTCATACCAGTGCTTCTGAAGCTCCTGGCTGGCCTCAAGATTTTTGGATGCCTTTTCCATGTACTCAGCCATTCTGGACCTCAGGCCAAGCACATAGTCCACAATATCTTGTTTGGGTTCTTGGAGAGGCTTCTCCCAACCCTCTTTTACAAGACAGAGTGATCCCCTCACAGGATGGCCAACAGAAGTTCAAAGGGGGAAAACCCTACTCTCTTCTGTGGCACCTCTCTGTAAGCGAAAAGCAGACATGGTAAGAGGACATCCCATCTCCTTTTGAGTTTTTCAGGGAGCCCCATAATCATGCCTTTCAATGTCTTGTTGAATCTCTCAACAAGGCCATTGGTTTGTGGGTGATAGGGTGTAGTAAACTTGTACTGCACTCCACACTCTTTCCACATGTGTTTTAGGTAAGCAGACATGAAGTTGGAACCTCTGTCTGAAACCACCTCCTTAGGAAACCCTACCCTGGTGAAGACACCAATGAGGGCCTTGGCTACTGCAGGAGCTGTAGTAGTCCTAAGGGGAATTGCTTCAGGGTACCTAGTGGCATGATCCACTACCACTAGAATCAATTTGTTCCCAGATGCTGTGGGAGGTTCAAGTGGACCCACTATGTCCACCCCTACCCTTTCAAATGGAACCCCCACCACAGGCAGTGGTATCAGGGGGGCCTTTGAGGGGCCCACCTGTCTTGCCACTGGCCTGACAGGTGACACATGAGCTGGCAAACTCCTTTACTTTTTGGTGCATCTGGGGCCAGTTTAAGTGGCTAACTAGCCTTTCCCAAGTCTTGGTTTGGCCCAGATGTCCAGCTAAGGGAATGTCATGAGCTAAACTTAGGAGAAACTCCCTGTACTTCTGAGGCACTACCACTCTCCTAGTGGCTCCAGGGTTGGGGTCTCTGGCCTCAGTGTACAGTAGTCCCTCTTCCCAATAAACTTGGTGGGTACCACTGACATCTCCTTTTTCCTGGGTAGCAGCTTGCTGCCTCAGGCTTTCAAGAGTTGGACAGTCCTGCTGTCCAAGGCACAGCTCTTCCCTAGAGGGTCCCCCTGGGCCTAAGAGTTCAACCTGGTAAGGGTCAAGCTCCATGGGCTCCATTCCCTCTGGGGTGTCCAAGTCCTCTCCCTGAGGAGAGGGGTCCTGATCCTGTTGCTGTACAGAAGCTGGTTCCCCAGTCTTCTTACCTTTTCTCTTGGAAGGTTGGGCTATACTTTCAGGCTCCAACACTTCTTTTTCACCCTGTCTCTTGCTCTGTGCTCTTGTTTTTACACACACCAATTCAGGGATGTCCAGCATTGCTGCATGGGTTTTTAGTTCAACCTCAGCCCATGCTGAGGTTTCCAGGTCATTGCCAAGCAGACATGCAGCTGGTAGCTTTGGAGAGACCACTACCTGTTTCAGGCCAGTAACACCCCCCACCCCCTCCCCCCCAGTCTAATGTCACCATAGCCATTGCATGGTTAGTGGTAACACTGTCAGCATTGGTGACTGGGTAAGTTTTCCCAATCAAGTATTGCTCAGGTGAAACCAGTGTGCCTCTCACCATAGTGACACTGGCACCTGTATCCCTCAGAGCTTCTATCCTAGTTCCATTAATCCAGGGATATTGTAGGTACTTTTTTAAGTTGGGTGGCCACACAGCTACAGTGGCAAACTCAACTTCCCCCTCTGAAATTAGAACTGCTCCAGTGTGCAACCCGATTTGCTCTTGGCACACTGCTGATCCCATCTGGAGGCTAGCTACCCCAGGAGTAGCTGTGGTAGGACTAGGGGCCTTTTGGGTTGGGCAAGCTGCATTTCCAGTTTCCCAACTTCTTACAGTTGTTACACCAGGCCTTTGAGGGATCAAAAGTTCTTTCCCCTGTATGGGTTATTGGGCTGGGAAGGTTTTTGGGTCCCACCCCCCAGTGCAGGTTTTTGGGGCCCTTTAGAAGACTCAGGCTTTTTATCTTGAGGATTCTCACCCCCTTTCCCCTGGGGAGGTTTTGTGACCCCTTTCTTTTGGTCACCCCCAGTGGTTGTTTTAGTCACCCTTGTCTTGACCCAGTGGTCTGCCTTCTTTCCCAATTCTTGGGGAGAAATTAGACCTAGGTCTACCAAATGCTGATGTAACTTTTCATTAGTGCAATTACTTAAAATATGTTCCTTCATAAACAGATTGTAAAGTCCATTGAAATCATGCACATTGTGTCCAGTTAACCAACCATCTAGTGTTTTAACTGAGTAGTCTACAAAGTCAATCCAGGATTGGTTTTGGGTCTTGTGAGCCCCCCTGAATCTAATTCTGTATTCCTCAGTTGTGAGTCCAAATCCCTCAATCAGAGTCTTCTTTATGAGGTCATAAGACCCAGCAACTGCCCCTGTAAGGGTCAGGAGTCTGTCTCTGCAGTTACCAGAGAACAGTTCCCAAAGGAGGGCCCCCAGTGTGACTTCTTCACCTTTCTCATTTCACAAGCCCTCTCAAAGGCTGTGAACCATTTTGTGATATCATCACTCTCCTCATATTTAGGGACAATCCCTGTGGGGATTTTAGGATCATAAGATTGCTCTCTATCCTTATTTAGTATATTGCTGCCACCATTGATGGGAGCTAAGCCCATCTTTGCTCTTTCTTTCTCTAGAGCCAGCAACCTGGTCTCTAGATCCAGTCTTTTGGTCAGCCTTGCTAAAAGGCTGTCCTCCTCATTGAGGCTGTCCTCAATGCCCTCTGAAATGCCTGACCCACCTGTGTGAGATCTAGGCACTGAGAGGTTGATTCTTGGAGTCAGGGCTATTGGAGCCCTTTTCTCCCTAAGCAGTGGAGGAGGTAGATCTACCTGGTCATCCTCTTCCACTTCTTCCCCCATCTGACTGGTCATCACCCTGTTCAGAGGGGTGGTCCTTAGCATACCCAGCCAACAGCTCCTGGAACTTTTGTTTGGTGTGATGGGGACCCATGGCGCTATGTTTTTGATTTTACATAGGGACCTTACCTCCTTGAAAGACAAGTGAAGGTAGGGGGTGAGGTCAAGCTCCTCAACCCTGTCCTCTATGTCATTGTGGGTATTTTCACTAATAGCTGGGGTCTTGTTTTGAGACATGTTAAAAAAAACTTCTAACCCCTCTACCCTTGACTAAAGTGACTTTTAGTTTTCTAAAATTCTAAAGGGACTTAACCAAGGCTCTAACAAGACTTTTAGTAATGTTGCACAATCCCAATTTGAAAAAATCAGAATTCTAAAGACAATTTAAGAGTTCTGTCGTGTGATCAGGTGGTAACCAAGTAGTCCAACAAATGCAAAGTTGTGTATCCCACCGCTGATCCACCAATGTAGGAAGCTGGCTCTGTATATACTACACCAAAGTGAGGTATAGTGTGCACAGAGTCCAGTGGAACCCCAAAGGTAGGCAGAGGTAAATTTAGATAGGACCTTACTCTCTTTTTGTGGTAGTGTGGTCGAGCAGCAAGGCAGTATCAGAGGACAGTGTTAAGCATTTGTTGTACACACTCAGTCAGCTAATGGATTCACACACTCAAAGACTGAACTTCAGACCAATTGTTTTTGTATAAAAATATTCTTTTAGTTATTTTATTTCTAGAACCAAGCAAGCCTGGCACAGGTAAGCAATAAATACTTTACAGTAATAAATGCTGGTTGTAAAACAGTTCAATTGCAATTGTAAATGTACTATGGTTTGACTTACAGTATTGTTTCAGAGAAATGCAATCACTTGTAAATACAGTACATTGACTTCAATAGGATTTTCAGTAAAATAGCAGCAAAGTTACTTTTGGATTACTTTTCTTACTCAGTGCTGTATGCCTAGATGCAGCACTGGGACATTTCCTGTAAACAGGTGAGTAAAAGCGTTTTTGTTAAATCGTACAATTTTAAAGAATTTCTTTAGTTTTCAAAACTCCACACTTAGAACTTTTTCAGGAAAAAGTGTCAATGTTATCCTATGGAGGAAAATATGGTTATCGGTTTTTAGGCAAGTAATTGGTCTTTGGAGTTGAGGTTCTGGGGTTAGACTCAGGGGTCCCCCAGGGTCAGTGATGCACTCTTGTTACACCCTCAGCGGCACTGGGGCGGCCGGGTGCAGAGTGTTGAGGCCCAATGTTATCCAATGGGGGACAGGGGGCCTCTGGTTGGTGGCTGCTGGCAAGCAGGCCACTGGGTTGTGGGAGCAAAGCTCCTGGACTTTAGCTCAGGGCAAAAGGGGAAACAGATTAGCACCAAAGGTGCACCCTCAGCAGCACTAGGGCGGCAGGGTGCAGGGTCCTGTTTTGAGGTCGGATGCCCTGTTGTTTCCAATGGAGAACCTCCGGTCAGCAAATGCACTGCAGGCAGGGAGACGAGGGACTTCTGGGTGCGACCACCACTTCGAGAGGTAAGTTGCGAAGTTAGGGGTTGGTTAGACACCGTTGGTTAGGGCACACAAGGCCGTGGAGCGTCGGGTGCAAGGGTGCCTTTTGGGGTCGGATTTTCTTACCAGCTCCAGGTCGCGGTTAGGGGGGGCCTTCTGGATTTCGACTGCAGGTGCTGGCTGAAGGCTTGAGGCAGGTCAGGGGTCGCCGGATCTCGGTTCAGGATCGCCGGGGTGCCCTCCTTGTGGTGTTTGCCCACTCGAGCTCGGGCCGTGGACGGCGGGTGCAGAGTGGGGCAGGTTGGTGGTCTCCAGCTGCTGCCAGAAGTTGCAGTTTGAACAAATCCGGTGTTCACGGGAGAAGCAGCCTTTGGAAGTGAAGGCAGGCAGGTCCTCCGGGGTTTTTGAGGTTGCTGGCTGCAGGACACCGGGATTTCGCAGGCGCAGGTTCGAGGGGGAGACAGGCCGGTAGGGCTGGGGCCAAGTCAGTGGGCGTCTTCCTCTTGTTAGCTGCTGCACGGCTGTTCGGTCCTTCTTCTTTTCTTCTTGTTTCTTGGCTGGATCTGAGGAAGCAAGGTTCAGGGGTGCCCCTAAATAGTAGATTTAGGGGCGTTGCAGGTAGGTAGAGGTCAGGGACCAATGGGTCCCTTCCCTGGGGTGGGTACACCCCCTATTGTGCCACCCTCCAGTGGGAGGGGGCAGGAGCCTATCCCTGGTTGGCTGGGTCCCCCCATCCTCAAGATGGCGGGGACTGAGAGTTGTGCTTCGCCTCGCCCTCCCCCACCTGAGGGGTGGAGTTGGCAGAGTTGGGCACACCTCCTTCCTCACTTGTTTTTCCCGCCGGTTCTCCCGCCCAAAGTGGGGGTCAGAACCAGTGGGGACCAGTTGCTGAGTACAGCAAGTGGCCTGGGGAAGCTCACAAAGGCGGCAAGCCTTTGAAGCTTCCCTTCGTGAACCCTGCCCATCTTGGGGAGGAGGCTTGACACCTCGTCCCAGGATGTGCATTGTTTCAGGCCCCAGAGAGCAGCAGGCTCTCGACCCAGGGGTCCAGAAACATGTCTGGTGGTAGCAGCTGAAAGCAGACACTCAACCTGGACACTAGAGATGGGTTAGGTTTCAGGGGGCATCTTCTAAGATGCCCTCTGTGTGCATTTTACATTAAATCCCACTCTGGCATCAGTGTGGGTTTAACGTGCCGTTGAAGTTTGATACCAAACTTCAGTTTTCAGTGTAGACATTATGGTGCTGTGGAGTTCGTAATGACAAACTCCCAGCACCATATACTCTTAATGGCAGCACTGCACTTACAATGTCTAAGAATGGACTTAGACACCGTAAGGGTACAGGGCTCATGCACCTGTACCTCACCACTGGTATAGTGCACCCAGCTAGAGGGGTGACTGATCTATGCCAGGGCAGTGGGTTGTAGGCATGGCACACAGGGCTGCGTGCCATGTCAACTCTTCACTTTGTTCTGCACCAAAGCACGCAGCCTGCAAGGGCAGCGTGTGAGTGTAGTGGTACAGGGCCTATAAGGGTGGCACAATAAGTGCTGCAGCCCTTAGGGGCCTTCTCTGGTCACAGTGCCCTGGGTACCTGTGGTACCATTTACCAGGGGCTGACCTGTGGCCAGAGATGCCAATTGGGTTTAGGTTTTAATGCAGTTTTAGGGAAAGAACATAGGCCCTGGGTACCTGATTAGCAGGAGCCCAGGGCATGCTCAGTCAAAGTACATCAGCAATTCAGCAAAAAGTGGGGGCAACCATGCAGAAAGAGGGCACTTTCTCACAGCACGTAACATAGAGCAGTGGCTGAAACACCGGGGTAAGGCATAACCAATCTTACTGAAACACACTGGGAGTGGACACAGTGGAACAGGCAAATTCGAGTATAAAATATATAACGTGGAATAATTCTTTCTGGTCAGTGTCCTAAGGCCTGTGTTAATATACCTTTTGTGATTCCTGCTGTTTGTCTAAATTCAAGAATATTCAATATATGTTATACACTAACAGCCTATCAGCTGCAAAGCCAACATTAGAGGCAATTAAAGGAGTCGTCTCTTCATATATACCAAGTTCGAATTCCATTGGAACTCCATTCTGTATTTAATTTAGTAAAATTGATTAAATGTTTACATCTGATAGACACTTCTAGGCTCAGAGTCCTTATCTTAGAATTATCCTCAGGTGTCAAACTGGATCTGGAAATTTTTTAGCAGTACCCCTGTGCGCTGCTGGTAGGTGGCGTTGTTTTGCTCCACTTCAGTGCTGTCTGCGCCGAAAATGATGTACGGGGTACATATAAAGGCACCACCAGCGAGCGCTGATGTCGGTTCTTTCCTTTCCACACCAGAAAGTGCAGATCCGGGAAGAGCTACCCCTCAGTCACTTTTTCGCTGGCTTTTTTTTACATTTTGTCGACAAATTTTGAGAAAAAAATCCTTTCTTTTTGTGTGAATGGGATGATTCCAAGAAACTGGCTGGTTTCAAATCATGTGGTGTCTGACACAGACAGAGGTCTGTGACCCCACCCCCCCACCCTATGGTGCCTCGAGAAAGGCAATGACTCGAAGGCCTGCAAGAAATGCCGCCACATGCACCTGAAGACGCTGAGGGAGTGCTCTCTCAAGCTTCTCGCCACCCGATGTCCGACGACCCCACAACGATCAAGATCCCGGTTGCTTGGAAGGTCCCTTGAACGCTCGTGGAGCCACACCTGACGTTTGTCATCCTGGTCGGATTCGTTGTCGGGTAAGTTGCATAGCAAGAAGTTGTTCTTCATGTTCGTCCAAATCTTTGGCCATGATGAGGGAGCGTCAGCACTCCAGGCCCCGTGCCTCTGCGGAGCCGCAAACAGGGTCAGCTCTGCGCTTCCCTGATTTTGCCAGAGTGACCCCCCTCTCAACTATGTGAGTTTGTGAAGCCATGCACCTCATTTATAGTTGACCCGGCCCCTCTGGAGTATTTGGGCCCCATGTATCGGCTGCTGCATCTGGAGCAGTGCCGCTAGTGAGACTGAGACCTTCTCCAGCGCCCGCTCCCATGCTGACGACCCCAGCACCTTCGACGCCCATCAACAACACCATCCTCAACACCATCCCCAACACAATCCCCATCGGCTTTGTTCTTGACTCTGACACTGTGCAGGACCGGCGTCACATGATGGTGGTTCCTGTGCCCTTCATGGCCATGCCGTCCGGTTCGGAGCCAGGGCCTTTTGTCTATGACAGGCCTGGTACAGGGGAATGGGCGGGGTATAGCAACACTAATGAATATCGCTACCCATTGGATGATACCAAGGACACCTGGTATGAGGATCTGGCGGATGCCAGTGAGTTAGACACTTCACCGGACACTGGCTTGTTCTCCCCTCCTGCTGTGGCTACAGAGGTGGGGGGCTCTTTCTCTATGCTGGTGCGTAAGGCAGCTGAGGTCTTGGACCTCAATGTTCAAGGCATGTGAGCTGTAGATCACATGCTTTGCATAAGCCTGCCATCTAGTGTTGGGTCCGGATGTTTGCACTTTGTTTGTCTTGGAAGAGGTCTTTTCCAGTCACGAGGTAGGTGACTCCTCCTTTCGGTGATAGTGCGCATGGGCATCGAATCCATTGTTAGATTGTTTTTTTCTGGGTTTTTTTAACACTCGAAAACCTTCGATCAGAAGACTCGTGGAAGGCCGTTAGGCCTACCCGCGCCGGGGTCGGTAGCAGTCGATGGAACGGACTCCATTCAAGTTCTATCCAGGGTGTCGCACTAAGTTTCGGCGCACCGACTTGCACGAAGTGTGCAACCTTTGCCTATCCCCGGAACACGACGAGAAGGACTGCGACGCGTGTTGGTCGCTTCGATCGAAGAAGACGCTTCATGACCGTCGGGCTCGACGTCACGAAATGTACCAGCAAAGTGGCTCCGCGCTGGATATCCTCGAAGACGAGTCCGATTACGAAGAATCACAAGTGCAGGAAGCTGAAATGGAGGAGGAACATATTTCCGTGTCTGAAGCCGACTCCGATGTCGAAGACCTCACACCGGGACAATGGATCGTGAGTAAAGAGACTTCCTTCCCCCACCATCTTCTCCATAAAAAGGCTCCGGTCCCTCCTCTGCCTTCGGGCCAAGGTCAGCACAGAGAAAAGGTTTCTAGCGCCCCGCCTTTGGACTCGGCGCCGAGACACAAACAACAGCCTTCCGGCTTGGGCTCTACTCGTCCCCACGCCGGTTCCGACCCGAAACCTTCTGCGTCGAAATCCAAACACCATCTGATTTCCGTGCCACCAGTGCATAAGGCTAAATCTTCGGAGCCGAAACTTTCGACACCAATACCGGCGTCTAAAGAAAGTACCTCAACTAAAGAGCCTCGGACCGATATTCCACCTTCGGATCCGAAACAGAAGGAGATTGTGATTCATCCAGAAACTGGACATATTCATGCCAAACTTCCTGAGAAGAGGAAAATGGGCAAACAAGAAGACTACCACATTCCGCTAAAAAGGAAAAATGTGGGTACTAACCCTTCTCCAACATACATTCCACCTTCTTCACCCATTGATCCAAATTTACTCATTACACCTACACATTCTCCTCCACCACCATCACCTGACCCACAGGATACAGGGGATGGGGATATAGATGACTACACACCACAGGACACTGACCCATGGGATAATTATAATGCTGATCTTCAACCAGATATTGACCCCGATCTATATCCATCCAGACCTTCTCCTCCAGATGATGTAACATTGGATATATTGAGCTTGTTAACAGAGCTGCACAATGTCATGGAGTAGAGCTTCATAAAGAGACTTTAGAGGAGGGTTTTTTGTTTGACACACTAAGTTCATCTCAAAGGGCTACACAAACATTACCAATGTTAAAAGGTATGCTTAGACATACTGATGACATCTTTAAAGACCCTGTAAGAGCTAGAATTAACACTCCCAGGGTAGAGAAAAAGTACAAATCTGCACCTAATGTCCCTGTATATATCAGAGGACAGTTACCCTTGGACTCTCTGGTAGTTTCCAATGCTCGTAAAGGAGCAAATTCGCAAACAACAGGTGAAGCCCCTCCTCCTGATAAAGAGTCCAAATTAATTGACGATTCGGGCAAAAGGGTAGTGTCACAAGCAGCTAATCATTGGTGCATTGCCAATGCTCAAGCACTATTGGCAAGGTATGATAGAGCCCCTTATGAAGAGCTCGAAAAGCTCGAATTTCTTCCTGATGAGCATAAGTCTAGAGCTAGTGCCCTTATTCAAGAGGGTAAAATTAATAACTAATATCTCTATCAATTGTGCTCTAGATCAGGCAGACCCAGCAGCTCGGGCAATAAACACTAGTGTACTGCTCCGTAGACATGCTTGGTTAAGAATTTCAGGATTCAAGCCTGAGGTATAAACCTCTATTCTTAATCAACCCTTTGACAAAGAACACCTCTTTGGTCCAGCTGTCGATACATCACTAGAAAAGATGAAAAAGGATACTGAAGTTGCTAAGTCCATGGGGGCCTTACAATCACCTTCCAACAGAGGGTCCTTTCGTCGCTCATTTTACAGGGGCGGCTCCAAAAATGTGTCTACAGACAATTCCTCCTCCTCTTACAAGGGCAACAATCAGTCGCCCTCTTCAAGAGGTTATTTTAGAGGTGGATATAGAGGAAACAACGGCAAGGGAAGAGGCAGAGGTAACTCAACACGCACTTCCCCTGCAAATACCAAACAATGACTTCCTTTTCATACCCCCAACCATTCCACTCCTGTCGGGGGACGTCTTTCCCAATTTCTACCCATTTGGAATATGATTACATCAGACAAATGGGTTCTACAAATTATCCAATCTGGTTATTGCCTGGAGTTTACAAACACTCCACCCAACATTCCTCCAAGGTCACACCTCATGTCACAAGAACATCTCACCCTTCTTAAGCAAAAGGTTCTCGTTTTGCTACAGAAAGGTGCAAGAGAACCAGTCCCTTTAACATACCAGGGAGCAGGGGTGTACTCCCTCTACTTTCTAATTCCCAAAAAAGATGGCATTCTCAGGCCTATATTAGAAATTGGAGAACTAAATCTACACATTCAGTTGGACCATTTTCATATGGTAACACTCCAACAAGTACTTCCCCTTCTTCAGCAAGGCGATTTTCATTCCACTCTCGATTTAAAGGACGCTTACTTTCATATTCCAATACCCCCTGCGCACCGCAAATACCTCAGATTTGTGGTAGCAGGTCAGCACTATCAATTCAAAGTCCTCCCATTCGGAGTAACAACCACACCCAGAGTTTTCACAAAATGCTTGGCAGTAGTCGCAGCCCATCTAAGAAGACAACATATTCATGTCTTCCCATACTTAGACGACTGGCTCATAAAGGCCAGCTCGCACAACAGCTGTCTACGACACACACAAAAAACTGTGCAATTGCTCCACGAGCTAGGATTCACAGTAAATCTGTCCAAATCACATCTCCAACCATCCACGTCTCAAGCATATCTAGGAGCTACTATACACACACACACAAAGCTCTAGCATACCCAACTCCAGCCAGAGTCCGGAATATACAAACCCTGATGTCTGTTTCAGCCTCAACACTCCTTACCAGCTCGAGTGTTCATGCAGTTACTGGGAATGATGGCGTCTTGCCAGAAGCTACTGCTGCTGTTGATTGCGGATCGCAGCGGATCGCTCGCGTGCGGCAGAGTGCTCTCTCCCGTGAGCTGCAGGAGCCGCGAGTGCCTCCCAACGCGGCAGGAGCCGTAGGGCATTGGCTGAGCGCGGCGGAGAGCCGCGAGTTGCCTTCCTGTGAGCCGCGGATCACTTGCCTGGCGCGGCAGAGGCCGTGTGGGCTTCTCATCGCGGCAGGGGCCGCAAAAACATTGCCGAGTGCGGCAGAAAACCGCGAGCTGCCTTCTTACGCGGCAGGAGCCACAATTCATTTTGACAGTAGCAGAGGAGCAGCAGCAGCAGAGCGAGGACGCCGTGAAGACGCCGTGAGGGCTGTGAAGAGAGGCCGTGAGTACAGGAGACGGTGGTCCTTATGAATAAGGGGATTGCGGTGGATGAAGTTTCCCACTGGGATCTGCCTCTAATTACATCTAAGTGGCCATCTGTATTTACTATATTGCCTATCAAGGCCCTGGTTGTGGCTTAAGCCTAAGCTGGAGACAGGCTTTAATTACCAGGATGCTTGAGCAGCAGGAATAACCAGCAGTAATAGCAGTTCAATAATTAACTAACTAATGACTAATGATTAATGACTAGTGTCTGTAAAAACTGTAAAACCGCATAAGAAGCTGTGAGTTAGGGAATAGAAACTTGGCGCTAGGTCCGGTGTTGCATGTGCGGCACACCGGTGCATTGGCGCTTTGGAGCTAAACCTCCCTGGCTGTGTTGGCTGGTATTGGCCAAGGGTATTTCTCTAACGTTGGATCTTGTTGGCTTAGCAAGGAGTGCACGACTGTCTACTGCTACGACCCCGCCGGATCAAAAAAAAAAAAAGTAGGGGGATAGCAGGGAACAGTTGCATTAAGTGCACGGCTGGTCACGATCCACCAGGTAGTACCCCCTCAGCATAACCAGCACGATTGAAATCACACTGTTATCTTCTGCACTCTGATGGCCTATAAAAAATTAAGATCAAGAACTATCTTTATGAAGAGGATGGGAACAGAAGAGGCAACTAGAAAGAGCGCTGGGAAGATAAGAGCAGGAAAGTCTGTATCGATCCCCGGAATTAAAAAATACTTTGCAAAACTAAGCTCAGATGAACAGGGGCAATTACAAAAAGATCATCAGATAGACCATCAAAAAAAAGGGAATAATGAGGCTGGAAAGAATGGAATACAAACCAACGATCAAATCCAAAATCAAAGAACACCAGAGGTCCCCAAAAAAAGTACCCCGATAGACCTGGATGAGTCAATTACTAACCTTACTGTATCGGAATCAATAATACCGGAATCATTCCAAATACAGTAATCTCAAGAGTACAACATCACTTGCTCAGATATTAATATCAAAGATCTGATATTCCACACTGGAACCCAAAAGGAGCCACAGAATGTTCAGAATAGTACTCCACAAAAACCATCTGATCTAGAGGGATCCCTCGATAAATCACCAGATTTTTCTTTTTTTTAAACTACAGGACTCTCTAATAATTACACCCCACTATCTAAATCTCTGTTCACCTTGCAAAGTATTCTGGAATCAGTTCTTACTCATTTAGGGAATATATTGGAAAATTCCGATCAAATGTTCGATACCCAATTAGGAATGCTAAAATATCTAGTGGAGAAAAAAAGGAAGAAAGAGCAATTAAAATCAACACTAATAGCAGGAGTTTGTGGAAAATGTAATGTGGAAAATCCTCCTAAACCAAAAGGTGAAATTATAAAAGTTCTTTCCCCACTGAAGAAAGAAATCGCAACTCAAACTGGAAGGAAATTACCTAAGGAATCTAAGGACAAACAGGATTATAACCAGATATATTCACTCCGAAAACTTTTCAAGGAGGATTATAAATCAGAGACTCCTCAACTGCCTATAGCATATTATCCAATTTTTACAAAAATAAAAACTAAACCACAATTGAATTTGAGCAGTTCAGTAACTCCACATTCTAAAGTAACAGATGCTATTGAGCGATCTACCAACGCTTCACAGGGCCCAGAAATTCCAAATAGCAAATGAAACAAAAGAAGACCAAATTGGAAAGGAGAAAGGCGCTAAGAAGGATCGAGAAAAAGAAAGCCCGTAAAACAAGGTTCCAGAACATTTCCCCTATCCCAACCCGATCACTAGATAAAGAGGAAAGGTTAGAAATGGCTCAGTACTCGAAGGTAAAAGAGAGAACTCGCCAGTTAAAATACAAAGAGTCAATACTAACCAGCTTAACAAACTTAATCCAAAGGCGACAAGTTTCTCATCAGTAGATCACGGACCTATGACCCCGGCATTAAGGGATATCCCAAAAATAACTTTCACCATCGGGAAAAAGAACCCACAAGTAGAGGAGATTAGGCCAAGCCATCTGGAAATCACAGATCTTTTCCCTTCAGGTGATGCTCCACTTAACCGCGACCGAATTATCAGTCTGCTTCAAAAGATACAGCCGTTACACTCCCTAGCGAGAAATGAAATAAAACTAGTTACGTTCCCGGAAAAAAATAAAACAACAACAGCGATTGTAGAATTCTGGTCTCCAGTAATACCAGGAATTATATTGAAGGAGAGTGAGACTCTACACAAATACGGCTATGATTTGACTCCCGTATTAAATCGCGAAGTCCAAAAGATAGAAATAACAGAAGAATCTTTTAAAATGCAGCGACTGAATCAAAGCCTTAACGCCACGAACATTCCCTCAGATCCCTATGCAGAAAATATATTTGTCTCCATAAAGAATGGTGAAAGAGGAATTTGGAGTAAAAATACTCCTAAGAGGGATATAACAACGAGGGATTACTCATGGGCCTGGATCTCGGAGAACCTGAACAGTAACAAACAACTCAAGGATAATAAATCTTCCGTTTAACACAGGCTTGACTATCTCTTCTTGGAATATTGCCGGAAAAACTCAAGATAAGTTGGCTGAAATAGCAAAAAACTGTCCAGCGATAGTGGCCCTACAAGAAACCTGGTCTACCTCAAATTTTGATCAAGAAAAATACTATGTATATGATATCCCCGCAGAGCAGGTTGATCGGGGACATGCGAAAGGTGGGATAGCGATTTTACTTAATGAAGATTACAAGTGGGCCCAAGAAATAATCCCAACTAACTCAAAGAATTTTCAATGTATCAAGATTAAGTTTGGGATAGACCCACTAGAAACTCTAAAAGATCTATTAATTTGTAATGTTTTTTTATTTACAAATTTTTTACAAATTGTAATTTGTAATGTAACTCCGGAGAAGTTTAAAGGGAAGCGTATCAAGGAAAGGAAACCTGGGCTGGACAACCCCGACGCGCAGAGGAATCAGGGAACCTCTGGTAGAGGGTTGAGACCTAAGGCTGAGTCTTAGCTTCCCAGTTACTCTGGGATGGGTGCTGACTATGGTTCTATGACGATGTCCCCCGGACTGAAACCTTGAACTTTGTACACACCACGGAGCCGGATCAACATGGCCCATGATGGAACTTTCGATTGACCTTTGACGATGCCCCATGGGCGGATACTAAAACTGTTCGTACTTACCTCGGCGCACGAGCAACATTGGCCGATGCCCGGTGGAGCTGTCATATGCAGCTATAGAGGAGTCTGGCCCTGGTTTCACCCCCTCGGCCGTCACCTACCCAGCCGGTCATCTGACATTGTTTTCCTCGTTTCCCCGATGTGTTTCCTTCCCTCCCCCTCCCTCCGTGATTCTTTGATTTAATTGATGTAACTATGTAACCTGTAACTCGCTGATCCTCATGTTAAGCGCTCTGATACCTCCGGGTCTAGCCAGCGCTATATAAAACTCTTCAAATAAATATATCCCCCCTGGAGCAAAAATGGATGTACTTGCTATAGAAATCCTCGAGGATATCGAAAAGACAGTAGAAGGACAAGGATATCCATCATTCTTCATCACGGGCGACTTCAATGGGAAAATATCAAATGAACTACTTCAAAAATGGGCCCTGGCAATCTCTATTCCACTATTTCCCAAAGAAAACAAAGCGGATAAAAGAGGGAAAATTCTATTAGCCTCACTCCCATTGATAAGTGGAATAATACTAAATGGTAATGTAGAAGGAGACATTCCCGCATCAAATACAAGACAAGGGAATCGTAGCTCCTCACTCCTGGACTACATGATTTTGTAGCTCGGATCTGTTCGGAACAGTTTCACACCTCTAAATTAATTTTGTACATGGCAGTGACCATGCTATCCTGCAAGCAGATACAGAGTGGAAGACACAACTTTCTTTTTCAAGCCATATTATGTACATTCATAGCACAGTTTTGGTAAATCAGGCCCAAAGACGGATTCAATGGAATTCAGTAACATTCAATAAAATTATTACCATAATCGATACAACGCAACTATTACATATAATTCATTTTATAAATCCGATAATAAACTTCGAAATGGTCATTAAAAAGTCAATAAAAACTACAGGAAAAGCTAAAACAACGGGGTCCAACAAAGAATCAATATGAAAAACCAAAATTAGTTACAAATACAAACCAATTAAATAAATTGATAAGATTGCAGTTTCTTGAATACTCTGTATCAAAACAGCTAGAAATTAATAAATTGAGAAAACAACGCAGGAGAGAAAAGGCAAAAAACAAGGGAATTACCCAGGATATAAACTGGGTAGACATTCAGATAGCAGCAAAACAAAATAACCAACGCGCTTATTGGAATATAATAGCTAAAGAAACAGGCACGAAAAAAACATTACAAGCCATCCCGGAGCCTCCGGCAGAATGGGAATCATACCTTGCCAATCTATATAAACTAAATACTAATTCAGAAATTTCTAATAATCTGGCTAGAAATCCAGAAGTAAAATCTTTAAATATCGGAGCACCAAGTCCCTTTTCAATTGAGCTATATATAAAAAGGGCGAGAACGACGGGAGCAACGGGTCCTGACCAAATCCCGATCAAGGTCCTCCAATGCAATCCTAAATCATGGAGCTAGATGTTATCTCCCCTTTTTAACCACATCTTTGCCACCGGGGAAATCCCCAAATCTTGGAAGGGGAGCATTGTAATACCTATACACAAAAAGGGTTCAAGGCTGCATCCTGGCAACTATAGGCAGATAGCCCTTCTAGATGCAACAGGAAAGATTTTCACAGCAGCAGTATTAGACCACCTTAAGGACTGGGCTTTTTCATCAGGACTAATCCCCCTATACCAAGCCGGATTCAGACCAAAGCACTCGGTCACTGACAATATTGCGGTGTTGCAAACCATCTAAGACAAATATGTGGCTATAAAATCCCAGGTTGTGTATGCTGCTTTCATTGACTTTACCACCGCATTCGATAGAGTGGATAGAGGAACACTTTGGAGAAAACTCAGCAAAATGGGTATCCCGGACAAATTACTCCATATAATAACATCATTACATTCCGGAACCTGGTGTGAGGTTCAAATGGGGAGGGAAAAGGGTCTCACAAGCCCTATCCCGACCCCAAACGGCCTTAGGCAAGGATGCCTTCTTGCTCCCCTATTGTTTTCCGTTTTCCTCAGCGATCTGCCTGAATGTTTTAAACAGATCTGCAACTTTCCACCTAAAATTGCCCTCCACAAAATTCATACCATGATGTATGCAGACGATGTAATCATTTTAGACCTAACACCATTTGGCCTGCAAAGAAGCTTGCAAGCACTCCACAATTATACGGAGGAAAACTATCTAATACCGAACATCGCGCAAACAAAAATAGTTCCGTTTTCAGGAAGGAAACAGAGTGCCAAACTCAACTGGACTCTAGGGGGAAAAACATTGGAAGTGACAAATGAGTATACCTATTTAGGTCGAATCTTCACAAAGTCTCTACAAAATGTGCTCCATACTCAGAACCTGACTCGTAAATCCGACGTTCATGTGGGGGCACTTTCACGCTTATATGCTTCAACTGGACAAAGACACTTTTCTTCACTGCTTCAGGTATACAGCGCCAAGATTCCACCAGTGCTGTCATATGCTCTTGAATACATCCCAATAAGCCAATGGAACTATCTAGACCTAAAAGAAGGGAAGATCTTACGGAAACTAACAAAGCTGTCTCAAGCTGTACCGGTACAAGCTCTCCACCTCGAGTTCTCATTAATCAGCTCCTATGCCAGAGGAATTACCAATATCATTAGATGGGCATATAACCTCCTCAATGCTGAAGAAGGAACGCTTCGATCTCTACTTAAAACAGAGTCATTTGAAAAAGAATCTGCAAAACATGTATTTTCAAGGAATCTTTTAACTGCTTTTAAGTTATCTAATGTTAATATTAATTTGTTACAGACATGGACTCCTGCTCAGCTGAAGCTCTTTTTAAAACACTTTACTCCAAGACTCAGCTTTGATCTTGACTCTCAACACTGCGCTAAATTGTCGTTATATAAAAAATTTGCAGAAACTATGGTTTTTAAGAAAACACAACAGTATATTAATTTTAATTTAAAGCATGGGGTCAGGAGATCGATTGTACTGCTTCGATTTGGGATACTTCCTTTAAAATCTTTTACATATAAGTGGCTACCAAAAGAAAAATCAAGTATTTTTTGTAATTTGTGTAATGGTGGGGAGCAGGACTTGGAACATTTGTTGTTCACTTGCCCAAATGCGACAATGGTAAAGGCAAGAAAAAGGTTTCTACAACCAATTTATATAAAATGTAAAATCAACTCTGTACAGGAATTGATCACACTATGTAAGGCTCCATGAAATGAGTTTGTCTGCTACAATTTATATAAATTTTTAAAACCTATTTTAACTTTGTATTAGAATGAAAACCTTTCTTTTTAACTAAACTGTTTAAAATGTTATATCATGTATTGAATATTTGTGGTTCTCAGGTGAGAACTAAATCAAATGAACTTGAACTTGAATGGCGTCTTGCATTTTTATAGTCCCCTACGCAAGACTTCAAATGCGTCCCCTGCAGGAATGCTTAGCACGTCAGTGGAACCAAGCTCATGGTCAGTCATCAGATCTAGTGTTGGTAGACGGCCGCACCCATCGATCTCTGCAGAGGTGGAACACACAAGACCTTTTAAAAGGGCGGCCCTTCAGCGACCCGGTTCCACAGATAGGCAAGTAGGCAGGGTATGCCCAGACGTGGGTCCCTTGCTCACTTTGCCACTGGATTCAAGCTAGCCTGGCTGATGAAGGGTGTTACCCAGAAACCGGTCCCAGGATGCTTGTTTCCGGTTCAGGGAAAACCTGGCTTGGCAGTTCGGGCTGGACTGTTCCCATGAGGCACAGGGTCAAGACTGATTTGCGTATAGCTGGGTCTGAACTGAGGTGGCGAAGTGAGCTAAAGAATGATGACAGATTCAACCCAGATCTGTGACTGGGTGTGAGTGTCTGAAAAGTTTCAGCGCTCTGTCCATCATCTCCTTGTGTTTGCTTTGTTCGCTCTAAGTTGGCTGGGTATGCCCAGACGTGGGTCCCTTGCTCTCTTTGCCACTGGATTCAAGCTAGCCTGGCTGATGAAGGGTGTTACCCAGAAACCGGTTCCAGGATGCTTGTTTCCGGTTCAGGGAAAACCTGGCTTGGCAGTTCGGGCTGGACTGTTCCCATGAGGCACAGGGTCAAGACTGATTTGCATATAGCTGTGTCTGAACTGAGGTGGCGAAGTGAGCTAAAGAATGATGATGGATTCAACCCAGATCTGTGACTGGAGGCGAGTGTCTGAAAAGTTTCAGCGCTCCGTCCATCATCTCCTTGTGTTGGCTTTGTTCGCCCTAAGTTGGCAGGGTATGCCCAGAAGTGGGTCCCTTGCTCACTTTGCCACTGGATTCAAGCTAGCCTGGCTGATGAAGGGTGTTACCCAGAAACCGGTCCCAGGATGCTTGTTTCCGGTTCAGGGAAAACCTGGCTTTGCAGTTCAGGCTGGACTGTTTGTGAGAAAGTGCCATCTTTCTTGCATGGTGTGCCCCCACTTTTTGATAATATTGCTGATGTACTTTGACTGAGTGTGCCCTGGGCTCCTGCCAATCAGGTGCCCAGGGCCTGTGTTTCTTCCCTAAAACTGCATTACAGCCTAAACCCAATTGGCCTCTCTAGCCACAGGTAAGCCCCTGGTAAATGGTACCCTAGGTACCCAGGGCACTGTGACCAGAGAAGGCCTCTAAGGGCTGCAGCACTTATTGTGCCACCCTTGGAGGCCCTGTACCCTGACACCCACACACTGCCCTTGCAGGCTGAGTGTCTTGGTGCAGAACAAAACAGAGAGTCGACATGGCACACATCCCTGTGTGCCATGCCCACAAACACACTGCCCTGGCATACCTCAGTCACCCCTCTAGCTGGGTGCCCTATGCCAGTGGTGAGGGTACAGGTGCATGAGCCCTGTGCCCCTACAGTACCCAGGTCCATTCCTGGGCACTGTAAGTGCAGTGCTGCCATTCTGAGTATATGGTGCTGGGAGGTCGTCAGCACGAACTCCACAGCACCATGATGGCTGCACTGAAGACTGAGAAGTTTGGTATCAAACTTTCAGCACAGTAAACCCACACTGATGCCAGTGTGGGATTTACTGTAAAATGCACGACAGAGGGCAACTTAGAGTTGCCCCCTGAACCTAACCTACAATCCACGTCTTGTCTGAGGGGCTGCCTAGGCTGCCACACAGCAGACATGTTGCTGGACCCCTGGGCAGAGAGCCATCCGCTCTCCCGGGCCTGCAACAATGCACGTCCTGGGCGAGGTGCTAGGCCTCCTCCCCCAGGATGGGCAGGGGAAGCTTCAAAGGCATTCCGCCTTGTGAGCTTCCCCAGACCACTTGCTGTACTCAGCAACTGGTCCCCACCGGTTCTTCCCCCATCCTGGCGGGAAGACTGGCGGGAAACACCAAGGGAGGCAAGGGGGTGTCCCACCCTCTGCCAACCCCACCCCTCAGGTGGGGGAGGCGAGGTGAAGCACATCTCCGGGCTCTCGCCATCTTGAAGATGGGGAACACTGCCCAATCAGGACTAGGCTCCTGCCCCCCTCCCACAGGAGAGTGGCAGGATAGGGGGTGTACCCACCCCAGGGCAGGGACCCATTGTTCCCTGACCTTTACCTACCTGTAACGCCCCTAAATCTAGTATTTAGGGGCACCCTGAACCTTCCTTCCAGTGAACCAGATCCTGAGAAGAAAAGAAGAAAGAAGACGAAGCAAGAAGACCAGCCGTGCAGCTGCTAACAAAGAGGCGACGACAACTGACTTGGCCCCAGCCCTACCGGCCTGTCGACCTCTGAACCTGCTCCTGCGAAACCCCGGCTTCCCTTGTGGTCAGCAACCTCGCCAAACCCGGAGGACCTGGCTGCCTTGCCACAGACTTCAAGACAGGGACTCCCACGAGCAGTGGTACTGCTTAAAGAAAACTACAAGACCAGGCCCTGGCCCGGAACCGCGAATCCACACCTCTCTGCACACGCCGACCCTGGCCCGAGCTGAGGTGAACCAACACCACGAGGACGTCCCCCCGGCGACTGGGACCCAGTATCTAGCACCCACGGACCCTCCTCGACGACCCTGACGACGCCTGCAGCCTCAGAACAAGGGACCGCGACCATCAGAGGGTAAGATTTCCGACACCAAAAGACACCCCTGCACCCAGCGCCCCACGGCCCCCTGTGCCCAACTCCTGGGTGTCTACCCTTCCTCTACCTTCCCAACTTACCTCTCGAAGTGGTGGTCACACCTGAAGAATCTCCGTCCCCGAGCTTGCAGTGTTTGTTCGTCAGGCAGTTCTTCCATAGGAAACCATTGGGCGCCCGACGGCCCAAAAGCCCTCTGCACTCGGCCGCCCCAGTGCTGCTGAGAGTGCAGCTACAGCATCAACCTGACCCTGGGAGACCCCTGAGTCTTACCCCAGAAGCTCAACCCCGCCAGTCGAGTACTTACCCTAAAACCGTCCTTTCACAATTCCTCCATAGGGTAACATTGGCTGGCTATACTCAGAATTTCTTCTAAGTGCCCAATTTTGAATCTTCAAAATATTCCTTAAAAATCGACCGAAGTCCGAATTCGAAAATTCTCACCTGATTCCAGGAGAGACCCCCGTGCTGGAGAAAAGGCTCCAGCACTGACCCGAACAAGATCGATTAACTCCTTAAAAACCGATACTTTGTTTTTCGCCATTGAATAACATTGAGACATTTTTACCGGAAAAGTTTCTAAGTGTCCTCTTTTCAAACCTAAGGAAATTCCTTAAAAATCGCACGAATCACTAATCCGAATTTTTCCAACTGTTTGCAGGTACTGTCCCAGTGATGAATCCATGATCCATTGCTTGAGTTGTAAAAATAATCGCAACGTACTGTACCTGTAACTTGTAATTCCTTCCATAGGATAACATTGGTGATTCTGTGGGAAAATATTTCTAAGTGCTCACTTTTAAAACAGTATCATATTGCTTCAAAATGCATACGTTTAACCAAAATGATTTTACTTAACTGTTTTCAGGTCCTGCCCCAGTGCTGAATCCCTGATCCAATACTGTGTTATAAAAAGTAATCCAAAAGTAATTTAAATGCATTTTACCTGAAACAGTCCATTGAAATCAATGTAGGGAGTTTTCTGCAATTGTGCTATATTCTTTTACAGCTTCTGTAAAACACTAAAAAGTGCAAAGTACAACTGTCTTTGAAAAAGTATCTATCACAGTACTCTGTAATTGAAAAGTATTTTACATGCTTACCTGCATCAAGCTTCCTTGGTTCTAAAATAAAACAGCAGTATATTTTTTTATATACAAAACCATTGGCCTGGAGTTCAGTTCTTGAGTGTGTGTCTTCATTTGCTGATTGAGTGTGTACAACAAATGCTTCACACTGTCCTCTGATACTGCCTTACTGCTCGACCAAGCTTCCACTTTAGAGAGTAAGGTTATATCTAACTTTAGCCTCTGCCAAGCCTCTGGGGACTGTGGACTCTGTGCACACTGTACCTATTTGGGAACAGTATATACAGAGCCACTTTCTTACACTGTTCCCATGAGGCACAGGGTCAGGACTGATTTGCATACAGCTGGGTCTGAACTGAGGTGGCGAAGTGAGCTAAAGAATGATGATGGATTCAACCCAGATCTGTGACTGGGGTGAGTGTCTGAAAAGTTTCAGCGCTCCGTCCATCAACTCCTTGTGATTGCTTTGTTCGCCCTAAGTTGGCAGGATATGCCCAGACGTGGGTCCCTTGCTCACTTTGCCACTGGATTCAAGCTAGCCTGGCTGATGAAGGGTGTTACCCAGAAACCGGTCCCAGGATGCTTGTTTCCGGTTCAGGGAAAACCTGGCTTGGCAGTCGGGCTGGACTGTTCCCATGAGGCACAGGGTCAAGACTGATTTGCATATAGCTGGGTCTGAACTGAGGTGGCAAAGTGAGCTAAAGAATGGTGATGGATTCAACCCAGATCTGTGACTGGGGGTGAGTGTCTGAAAAGTTTCAGCGCTCCGTCCATCATCTCCTTGTGTTAGCAGACGCATCACTGGCAGGTTGGGGAGCGCATCTCCAAACCCACACAATTCAGGGCATTTGAAGCTCGCAGCAGAAACAGCTTCATATAAATCATCTAGAGCTGCTAGCGATTTTTCTGGCGCTGAAAGCATTTCAAGTTTAGCTAGTACGCAAGACTGTCCTAATTCGTACAGAGAACATGACAGCCATGTACTACATAAAAAAACAGGGAGGGACACACTCTCTCCAGCTGTCACAGCTAGCACAGACCATCTGGAAATGGGCCATACATCACAAAATATATCTCCTAGCAGAACACCTTCCAGGAGTAAACAATCAGATGGCAGATTAGCTCAGTCGTCAGACACAGCAAATCCACAAATGGGAAATACACCCTCAAGTTCTCCTCCCATTCTTCCAAAGGTTTGGCTTTCCACAGATAGACCTGTTCGCCACACATCTAAACGCAAAATGCCCAAACTTTGCGTCCAGGTATCCACACCCATTGTCCAAAGGCAATGCACTATGGATGAATTGATCAAGGATATTTGCTTACGCTTTTCTGCCTCTCCCACTCATTCCATTAGTGGTTCGGAAAAAAACTGGCGTCCCTGACACTAATCCTAGTTGCTCCCACATGAGCACGTAAACCCTGGTTCACAACCCTATTGGAACTCTCAGTAGTTCCTCACCAAAAACTACCTCTTACACCCAATCTTCTCACACATAGCCATGGAGACATAAGACATCCATATCCCAGTCAACTGAATCTGGCAATCTGGCTCCTGAAGTCTTAGAGTTTGGCTATCTTAATCTACTGCCAGACTGCATGAATATTATCAAAGAGGCTAGACGTCCTACCACAAGAGCCTGCTATGCAGCAAAGTGGAAGCGGTTTGTGATATGCTATAATAACAACCACATCAACCCGCTTGATGCTTCGGTACAAAACATTACATGTTATTTATTACATCTACAACGTTCCAATTTAGCGTACACGTCCATACACTTGCATATAGCTGCAATAGGTGCATACCTCCAGAATAGACAACATCTATCTTTTTAGAATACCTGTTATCAAAGCCTTTATGGAGGGACTCAAAAGAGTCATTCCCCCCCAGACGTCCACCTGCTCCAGTGTGGAATCTCAACATTGTTCTCACCAGACTAAAGGGTCCACCCTTTGAACCACTGCACAAATGTGAACTGCAATTTCTCACATGGAAAGTTGCTTTCCTTGTTGCTATCACATCACTCAGAAGAGTGGGTGAACTTCAGGCATTAACTATAGAAGAACCCTTTTTACAAATGCACCAAAATAAAGTGGTTCTTCGGACTAATCCTAAATTCCTTCCTAAAGTCATTTCTGCTTTTCATATCAATCAATCTGTTGAGTTACCTGTATTCTTCCCTCAACCAGATTCAGTGGCAGAACGTGCCCTACACACATTAGATGTGAAAAGAGCATTGCTTTATTACATAGAAAGGACAAAACCTGTCCGTACCACAAATCAACTATTTGTTGCTTTTGCTCCACCACACAAAGGCAATCCCATATCAAAATCAGGGATTGCAAGGTGGATAGTCAAGTGCATTCAAATATGCTATGCAAAAGCAAAACGAACATTAACAGTTCCCCCTAGAGCACACTCCACACGCAAACTGGGGGCTTCTATGGCATTCTTAGGAAATATACCCATTGATGACATATGCAAAGCTGCAACATGGTCTACACCTCACACATTCACGAAACACTATTGTGTAGATGTGTTAGCAAGACAACAAGCTAGAGTGGGCCAGGCAGTTTTACGTACTCTATTTCAGACCACTGCAACAGATACAGGTTAGCCACCACTATCGGAGATAACTGCTATGTAGTCTATGCATAGCATATGATCTACAGCTCATATGCCTCGAACGGAAAATGCTACTTACCCAGTATGCATCTGTTCTTGGCATGTAGAACTGTAGAGTCATATGCGCCCACCCGCCTCCCCGGGTACCTATACCTGTTGCAGTAACATCTTACTTAGATACATGCATTCATGGACATCTCCTTTTACTACTCTTACTAACTCCATTATCGCCCTCTGCGGGAAAACAATCTAACAATGGAGTCGATGCCCATGCGCACTATCACCGAAAGGAGGAGTCACCTACCTTGTGACTGGAAAAGACTTCTTCGAAGAAAAACAAAGTGCAAACATCCGGACCCAACACTAGATGGCGATCTATGCATAGCATATGGCTCTACAGCTCTACATGCCGAGAACAGATGCATACTGGGTAAGTAGCATTTTCCTTTCCTACTCAGCACCCTACTCCGTAGAGCATGGTGGTCCAGGCCTCCACGTCAAGAATTAACCCAGCTCATTCCCTTCCACTCCACCAGATAGGGAATCCAAGACGTTGGATACCTTTGGCAAGAGAATATTCTCTTCTGCGAGCCTAGCACTGCGGTTGGTGGGGGGCAGGATATGCCATCACCTGTCCCGCTGCAGGTCAATAACATCAGACTGTTGGGCACTATAGATTATACAAAGGGGCTAATTTATCGCCTTTGTGGCTGCTCCTCTGCCCATGCCTGTCACAACCGGTTGACAGAGGACCATTTTCCTTACTACGCCAGGAAGTGTTGCCTGTCTGGGCCAAGGGAGCCACAGAGAGGGTGCCGGCATCAGAAGTAGGTCATGGTTGCTATTCCTGCTGATTTCTGGTGCCCAAGAAGGATGGAGGCCCTCGTCCTATCCTAGACCTGTGCCTTCTCAATCCTTCCTCAAATACGAGAAATTCAAAATGCTCACACTCGCTCAAGTTCTGTCAGCCCTCGACCCAAGAGACTAGGTGGTAGCATTGGGTAAGCAGGGTGCATATTTTCACATCCTCGTCTCCGCCCACAGACGTTACCTGAGGTTTGTGGTGGGCCACAAGCACTTTGTTTGCCGTGCTTCCCTTTGGCCTTACCAGCGCCCCTCACCAAGGTGATGGCGGTGGCTGCAGCACACCTGCGGAGGTCTGGGGTTTCAGTCTTCCCCTACCATGACAATAGGCTGTTGATTACGGATTAAAGTTCCAATTATGTTTGGTATTGACTGTACATTTTTTAGGAATATCCTATTACTTTAAGGACTGGCTTTAGAAACAATCTGGCAAACTCAATTTTGATGCAAATGTGATATTCCGAGGTAGATCTAATCTCCAAATTGTTACTTTTTTCAACCCGGTACTTCTTCCCTGCCTAAACGATCAAATCAACATGTTAGAAAACAACTAACATATTCTCAAAGGGAGCACATATAGTTGTAACTTTTCTGCCAACATTCCCTTTGTTTAATATCTAGTTCTGTCACTATTTTAAGCCAGATCATGAAACAAATTAGTTCCAGGTTAAAAGACTCCTTGAGTGTTGGGCTAAACATTTAAAAAATCTTTCAAAATAATTTTGGAGAGCTGAGCCTTTCCCCACTAATACAGTTGGTTCATCTTGGAAGGAAAGATATGGACTTTCCCTTATTAATGCTGGGGTCCAAGCTATTTTTGAAAATTCTGGTGATATCCAAAAACATGTGGAAGGGTTCTGTGATCTTGAATACAGAGCAACATATTCTCTGCATTCAAAAACTCTCTAAGATTTTGTCCTCTTCGTGTGTGTCAATTGTGAGCCTATCATCATATCATCCCATCTCATCATATGTGTCAAGACTCGCATTCCTACAGCAAACAATAATGATTTGGGAAAGGACACATCCCAGCCTTGTGTCCCTCAATGAAAAGAAAGTTCCAGAATGGTTGTTTGCTTTGTAGTGTGGCTTTAGTGTTCTTTTTGAGCAGCAGAGCCCATCCACTAAAGTAGTGTTCTCAGTTTCCTTGACATCCCACAAATCACCAGTTCCCAATGTTGAGAGACCAATTCCTCACACAGATGTAGCCTGGTATTAAAAAAAAAAAGATCTAAAGTTCATCCAGTCTAATTGTGATGCCCAGTAGTTTAGATTAACATCTAGTAATTGGAGGCCTGTCTTGAAGGGGGTCTGCTGGCATTTAGAAAATGAGATAGTAGGTAGTGTTCCTGCCCATAGGAATTTACACATAATGAATTGCAGCTCTGTAAATAAGGTAGCATAAATTGTACCCGAGTAGTTCTGTATAGTTTATAGAAAGCAGGGCTAGGTGATCATTTTGAGCATCGCTTCTCTTCCCATTATTGAAAGCGGAAGAGAGACCCATGAATCTACCTTGTATCTTGTGCGGTTAAGTAGGGGAGCTATGTTCAACACCCTACTCCTTTTCTCATTTCTTGTTATCTCCATATTGAGATATTTGAAGTGCTCCTCTGCCTGACTTAGATTAGTGCTGGGCAGACAGGTCGGAAGATCCCCTTTAATGTGGACATTGGTGGACTTTCCCCAATTTACCCTAAGGCCAGAGGCATCTCTGTGTAGCTTCAGAATCTTACTCCGCGTTGGAATAGAGTAGTCTGGTTGCTGGACTTAGTGATCCACATAAAGCGAAATTCTGCCCTCCTGGCAATTTTCCATTGGAATTCTGTTATCAGATCATCTCGTCATCCACTCTGCTAAAGGCTCTATTACTAGAGGGGACACCGGACACTCATGTCGAGTGCCTCTTTCTATTGTGAATGGAGGGGACAGGTCCTCGTTCTCTTGGACCTGCACCCAAAGGGTGGTTTAAATGGCCTTGACGTACTTAGTAAATACTATAATCATTTATACCGTGAAGGACCTGTAACATGAAGGGTCAGTGGACCATGTTCACACCTTTACTGCCAACTAAATCATTGCACTTGCCTCTTTTAATTCCTCAACTTGTATTAGTATGATTTGCAAGTGCCTCAATTAGTGTTGGGTGCTGCGGTTTGACATAAATCCATTTTGGTCTTCATGTACTAACTTAGATATAATTTTAACTATTCTGTTAGCCAAAACCTTTGCCAGAATTTTGTCCTCTAAATTAATCAATGATATTTGATTATAAGATTTGCATTCATTTGTTGGCTTATTGGGTTTCAAGGGTGCCAATATTATTGTGCCGTGCAAATAGCGTGGCAAGGACTGCATATTATGTGCTTTCTCAAACACTGTATTTAATGGGGGAGTACTAAGGAGGGATATTTTGGGGGATAAAACTCTACCAGGCGCACGTTTGGGTCGGGGGCCTTTGCAGGGGGCTTTTCGGAAATAGTCTGTTGAATGTCATCTTGTGTTATGCGCAGCCCTTCATCCTGTGATATGCGCGTTATAATTTGTACCTTGGCAGTCATTTCTGGTAGGGCGTTCCCTAACAATCTGGCAGTGCTTGTTTTTTAATGTAGCTATGCTTAGCAAACGGCAAAAGTGTGTGCGATCTTAACAGGCGATAACATCTGTTTTCAGTCTTGATTTTCAATAGATGCTATAAATCCAGATTCCCTTTCGTATTGGCAAGCCAATAAAGCAGCTTCCTTGCCTTGTCACCCATTTCATAAAACTTGTGCTGGGAGCTGAACCACACTGTGCATGTCATGTTCACTAATTTTTGTTTCTTTGCAGCCCTAGCTAAATTAAGTTCTCTGAGTGGGTCCTCTTCAGGTAGGGCCACAAGATGCCGCCCAAGAATGGAGACGTGCTCTTCAAGTTCTGTTATTGCTGTTTCCGTATCTTTTATCTTGGCCTTAACCAATGACATTGCCCAACCCGTTATGATTGTCTTAAAAGCTTCAGAGAGCATATACGGGTGGAGACTGAGTGTTCGTTCGTTTCAAAGTATTCCATAATGTTATCCCTAAGGGGTTTTGACACATCATCACCATTTAGCCACAATGCTTTCAGTCACCTTATGCCATTTGAGCATTTAGCTAGATGACGAAGCGTAAGTTCCATTGGTGAGTGGTTAGACAAACCCCTTACCCTTTACTGCCATTCCTGTTGCTGCAACATAGAGATAGTAGATTTGCGAGTGGGTGCAGTGGAGTGGAAATTATTATATGAATTACTTGAAACCCTCATGTTGTTTCTGCCATGTGTCACAAAGTCCCAGAGATTTTGCCCTGTTGTGGAGGGACAAGGATTTTGCTTGTGTTGAGTTATGAGTCCATTTGGGCATTAAAGTCACCCTCCTACTGGTGTCATTCCTATGAATGACTTTGCTAATACTATAGAGAGGGTTTGCAGAGTGCTCTCTGTTACGTTAGAGGGCATATATACAATAATCAGTGTGACCCTCAGCAAGCCTGAAACCATAATTTATCCGCAAAGTCATCAGTTTTTGTTGTGGATACCATCAGGGCA
The DNA here is from genome assembly GCA_963921515.1 of Calotriton arnoldi. NCBI lineage: Eukaryota > Metazoa > Chordata > Amphibia > Caudata > Salamandridae > Calotriton > Calotriton arnoldi. Next base: position 1,485,892 of record CAWUFW010001554.1, read on the forward strand.
AAAAGGTTCCTGAGACGGATGATCGCCTGCCTGATACTGCGAGTGAAGCCAGAGTTGTAGTTCCTTGTGTAGCCCTTAGGAGCCACAGAATGTGCGCAAATTATCCTTTCTTAGGAACAGGTTACACTGGGATCTTAAACAACATTGAACAACACATTTTTGATGCCTCCCTCACTTAATTTGGAGAATCACACGATCTTTGCTTTCTGTGCTCGCTCCATTTGTATAACTCATGTTGGACTCGGATTATCAACCAAAGCTGCAGCAAAGACACACTGCACTCCGTTTTCGCCCACTTTCTTCTTGAGAGCACCCACTTCGTTTATTTTCCCCCTAAATGTTTCTCTCAGCTTGTGGTCTTCTGGTTGACCTAGCCTCAGTTTGCCCTCATTTCAGGGCACCTTGATTTCAGCGTTATGTGACACTGGCTGAAAATTATTGATGGTGCCATTTAAAGGCCCTACCTTAGTATCATACCTAGCTCCTTTCTGTTTTACTCACGCAGTGTGTCTCAGTTTATAAGACTTTACCACCGCTCTCCCTCTTTCTTTGGTTAGATATCTGAAAGAGACACGTTAGTGACAGATTCCTTACCTTAGAATATCCCCAGGCGTCAGGCTGGATCCGGAAAGTTTTTGCGTAGCAGTACCCTTGCGCGTCGGTAGGCGGCGTCGTGCGGCTCCGCGTCCGTCGTCGGCGTCGTGATCGCCGGGATGACGTCGCGGGCAGTACTTAGACGCCGCCCCTGCGCGCTGACGTCAGTTCTTCTTTTTCCGCGCCAGCAAGCGCAGATCCGGGAAGAGCAGTGCCCTAGTCATTTTTTGACTAACTTTTTTGGTGAATTTTTTCACTGTTTCTTTCATATCGACTCCAAGGTGTCGTAGGGATGCCCAGCTTTAAACGTTGCGACGCCTGTGCTCGGATGATGTCCATCACAGACCCGCATCTGGAGTGTCTCTTCTGCCTCGGGCGAGACCACGACACGAATTCGTGTTCCGACTGCCGGGCCCTAAACCCGAAAGCTTTGCGAGAGCGGTCTCGAAAGCTCCTCGAGGCCCGGCAGTCGGCTCCGCGCCACACCAAGCCCCGGTCGCGTGAGAGGTCGAGGGGTCGGTCGCGGAGTCCTCGCCGGTCGTCGGGATCCAAGTCTTCGTCGTCCGGTAAGTCTAAACACAAGAAGTCCAAAAAGCATCATCGCTCTAGGACTTCGCCTCGCCGGTCTCGCGACTCGGCTGAGGCCCCTCCCGGCACCGTCCCCGGACATGCCTGTGGAGTCGCCCCCGCAATACCCGTCCTTCCCGGGTTCGGGGGCGGATCCGGCCCAAGTACAGGAATTCCTGTCGGCCATGGCCCGCCTCTTCGGGCCTCAAGGTCCCTCCGGTGCGCCTTCGGGCCCCGCGGGCCCTGATGGGGTTGCCCCGGCGTTGCCGACGACTCCGGTCCCGGCGTCGCTCGTGCCTCCAGCCTCGGTCCCGGCTCCGGCCCCGGCCTTGATCCCGGCTCCGGTGGTACCGCAACCCCCATCGACGCCGGTCGACCTGACCACGCTTCCGCCGGCGCCGATGTCTCCGGTGCCGTTCCTGACGCCGCCCGGGGCTCCGGGCGGCATCGTCCCCATGTACTCTCCGGCTCCGGACATGGAGCCGGACCGGCGTCGCTCGACGCCGGTTCCGGCGCCCGATGAGACCTTGGGTCCCAAATGTCCCTCCTCCTCCTTATTTTGAACCGGAGGAGGACCAGGAGGACTGGGAGGGGTCTGAGGACCCTCTGGCACAACAGTGTCAGTATGATGAGGACTGGGCAGAGGAACTAGGGGATGCCAGTGGTCTAGATACTTCCCTGACACTGGCATGCTGTCTCCTCCCGTGGCTACGGAGGAGGGAGCCAATTTTGCAACGGTGTTGCGTAGGGCAGCTGGAGCCTTACATCTCCGACTCCCTACGGTGACGGTCAAGACTAATCTCTTGACAGAAGTGCTTCAGCCGGCAGCCTCCTCCTTGGAGACTGTGCTGCCGTTCAACGATGCACTCACTGACGTTCTTTGGGCGCCTGGTCCAAGCCCAACATAGGGGCTCCTGTGGATAGGAACGTGTCCCGACGCCATCGCCCAGCTCCGGGCGACCCCTTGTTTCTCTCTGTCCACCCCACTCCTGAGAGCTTGGTTGTCCAAGCCTCGGCTTCCCAAACCGCCTTCCCTACCGCCCCTCCGGATAGGGAATCCAAACGCCTGGATCAATTTGGGAAGAAGGGTTTTTCTTCCTCCAGTGCTGGCTTGCGGTCCATCAACACCGCTTGTCTTTTGGGCCGATATACCCACTCCTTGTGGGATTCGGTGGCGACTGTTTTGCCCCAGTGTTCTGAGGAGGTCCAGACACTGCTTACCCGCGCCATTGCGGAAGGAAGGGATGCGGCCAAATACACCATACGTTGTGGCCTTGATACCGCCGACTCGCTGGGCAGATCTATTGCAACGACGGTGGCGCTGCGTCGCCACGCCTGGCTGAGAACCACTGGTTTTTCGGGTGATGTCCAGAATACACTCATGGACATGCCCTTTGATGGAGTCGGTCTTTTGGTTCCAAAGCAGACCATGCGTTGGAGCGTTTAAGGACTCACAGGCTACTGCCAAGTCCCTGGGCCTTTCTGCTACACGCCCTCCGCTACCTTCTGCTTTTCGCCCCTATCGTGGCCACGGAAGGGGCGCCCAGTCACGTCAGCAGCCCAGCCACCGGCCCGCGCAGCAGGCGTCTTCGCGTGGCCGAGGACGTGGATACCGCCGTGGCGGTTCGGGCAACCAGCGTGCGGGTCAGGCCACCACCTCCAACCCGTCCGCGGCCTCCAAGCCCTCCTAGTCCCTCCTTTCAGGTGCACAGCACGCCAGTAGGGGGCAGGGTCCGCCATCACCTTCACCACTGGCGTCCCATCACCTCGGACAGGTGGGTCTTGGACATTGTCCGAAGGGGCTACTCCTCCCCTTCGAGACCACCCCCAGCCATGCCACCTCAATTCCACCGCATGTCAGGGGATCACTTGGTACTTCTGCAGAAGGAAGTCACGGCCCTCTTGGCCAAGAGGGCCATCGAGCATGTTCCGACCCCAGAAGTAGGACGTGGTTGCTACTCCCACTACTTCCTGGTGCCCAAAAGGACAAGGAGGACATGCGTCCTATCTTGGACCTCCGGAACGTCAATCGCTTCCTCCGGAAGGAGAAGTTCAAGATGCTCACCCTAGCTCAGGTCTTGACTGCCCTCGACCCTGGAGACTGGTTGGTAGCGTTGGACTTGCAGGACGCCTATTTCCACATCCCCGTCCTGCCGGCCCACCGGCGTTACCTTCGGTTCACGGTAGGCCTCGAGCATTTTCAGTTCACCGTGCTCCCCTTTGGCCTTACCAGTGCCCCTCGTGTGTTCACGAAAGTGATGGCGGTGGTCGCAGCTCATCTGCGCCGGGCAGGGGTTTCAGTCTTCCCCTACCTCGACGAATGGCTGCTGAAAGCGGGCTCGTCCCAGGCAGTCGTCTCCCACCTCCAGACTACGGCCGAACTCCTGCACTCGCTGGGGGTCTCCATCAATGTGCCGAAGTCGCATCTGATTCCTTCTCCACAGCTCCTTTTCATCGGAGCAGTTCTGGACACGACGCAGTTTCGGGCCTATCCTCCCGAACGGCGAGTCCGGGATATTCAGGCTATGATTCCGATCTTTCAGCCTTTATTCTGGGTTTCGGTACGGATGACCCTGAGGCTGCTGGGCCTCATGGCCTCCTGCATCCTGCTGGTCAATCATGCCAGATGGCATATGCGGGCTCTGCAGTGGGACCTGAAGTTCCAGTGGGCGCAGCACCAGGGCAACCTGTCCGATCACGTCCAGATCTCGGAGGGGACTGCAAAACAGTTGCAGTGGTGGCTCTCGAACCGGCAATGGGTCATGGGCAGATCCCTCTCCTTCCCCAGCCAGAGCACACAGTTGTGACGGACGCGTCCCTTCTGGGATGGGGCGGTCACATGGGAGAGGCGGAGATCAGAGGCCTCTGGTCTCCGGGCGGAGTCCCGGCTCCATATCAACCTTCTGGAGCTCCGGGCGATCCGACTTGCACTCAAGGCATTCCTTCCCTCTGTCAAAGGGAAGGTAGTGCAGGTGTTCACAGACAACACCACCGCCATGTGGTACTGCAACAAACAGGGCGGGGTGGGGTCGTGGACCCTCTGTCAGGAGGCTCTGCGCCTCTGGACATGGCTGGAACATCAGGGCATGTTCCTGATGGTTCAACACCTGGCTGGTTCCCTGAACGCCAGGGCGGACGAACTCAGCCGCAGGTGCATGATGGATCACGAATGGCGTCTTCACTCGGAAGTGGCGCAAGGACTCTTTCTACAATGGGGAGAGCCTTGGTTAGATCTATTCGCCACCGGAGAGAACGCGCAATGTCATCAGTTCTGCGCATTGGAATTTCCAAGGCGGCACTCGCTCGGCGACGCTTTTCGTCGCAAGTGGAGTTGCGGTCTGTTGTACGCCTTTCCGCCTATACCACTTCTACCCAGAGTGTTGAAGAAGATTCGGCACGACCGGGCCCAAGTCATCCTTGTGGCTCCGGACTGGGCTCGAAGAGTTTGGTATCCCGAGCTACTCAGTATGAGCGTAGATCCCCCGATCCGTCTGCCTCTTCGGGAGGATCTTCTGTCGCAGCAGCAGGGGACGGTCCTCCACCCGAACCTGTCCAGTCTACACCTGCTTGCGTGGAGATTGAGCGGCGGCAGTTGATTCCTTTCGACTTGCCTCCCGAAGTTTGTGATGTGATTCTGGCAGCCAGGCGTCCCTCCACTAAGGTGGTATACGCCTGCAGGTGGAACAAATTTGTGGCATGGTGCACAGCAAAGGCTGTGAATCCCCTTTCTGCCCCTCTTTCTGAGGTCCTTCTGTTCCTTCTTTCTCTGGCCCAACAGGGTTCTGCCCTGGGTACCATCAAGGGTTATCTTTGTGCTATCTCGGCCTTCCTCAGGCTCCCTGATCAGCCCTCCCTTTTCAAGTCCCCTGTTGTTAACAGGTTCTTAAAAGGCATTACACACCTCTTCCCTCCTGTTCCGTTTGTAATGCCTCAGTGGGACTTGAACTTGGTTCTTACCTTTTTAATGTGCGCTCCCTTTGAGCCTCTACATAACTGTCCTCTTCGTCTTCTGACTCTGAAGACAGCCTTTCTGGTGGCCATCACCTCCGCTCGGCGGGTGAGTGAGCTCCAGGCTCTATCTTGCAAACCTCCCTTTCTGTCTGTTCATCCAGACAAGGTTGTTCTTCGGACGCGTCCGTCCTTCTTGCCAAAGGTGGTTACTGCCTTCCACATTGGGCAGACCATCACTTTGCCTACCTTCTTTCCGCCTCCGCATCCTTCCAGAGAGGAAGAGAGGCTCCACCGTCTGGACCCAAAACGTGCGCTCTCCTTCTATATCGACCGCACAAAACACTTCCGGGTGGATGACCAGCTCTTTGTTGGCTACGTGGGCGCCAAAAAAGGTTGGGCGGTGCACAAACAAACCATCTCCCACTGGGTTACCTTGTGCATCAAGACCTGCTATTCTTTGGCTAAGAAGGAGCCTCCTGTTGGGCTGCGTGCCCATTCCACCAGGGCAACGGCTGCTACCATGGCCTTGGGCCGCGGTGTTCCGCTGCCGGTTATCTGTCAGGCAGCTACGTGGGCCTCGCTGCACACGTTTACAAAGCATTACTGCCTTGACAGTCAGGTCCGGAGGGACGGCTTCTTTGGCCGTTCTGTCCTCCAGGACTTCCTTGTCTGATCTTTGTTCGCAGACCCACCACCGGGGTTGGTATTGCTGGGGTATCTATTCTAAGGTAAGGAATCTGTCACTAACGTGTCTCTTTCAGATGCACAAGTTACTAACTTGTGTAACGATATATCTGTAAGAGACAGTAGTTAGTGACAGACTCCTTACCGCCCCACCCATCCTCCCCGTTCTGCGAACTGATTTCTAGGGTTAAGGACATCCCTTTCAGGGCCCTAGTATTTTTCAGACACCTATGTCAGCTTCTTGCATGGCTCTGCGTTCCTGGCGCGGAAAGTCGTGTACAGAACTGGACGTCAGCGCGCAGGGGCGGCGTCTAAGTACTGCCCGCGACGTCATCCCGGCGATCACGACGCCGACGACGGACGCGGAGCCGCACGACGTCGCCTACCGACGCGCAAGGGTACTGCTACGCAAAAACTTTCCGGATCCAGCCTGACGCCTGGGGATATTCTAAGGTAAGGAATCTGTCACTAACTACTGTCTCTTACAGATATATCGTTACACAAGTTAGTAACTTGTGCGTTAGTTCTAATTCCTGTTGGCTCCTATAACATGGATCTGAGCTGCTTGCACAACCATCATGTTTAGTAACTGTTCTCTGGGCTAATGCTTTATGGAGTCCGGGGTCCTTTTGTATTCCCTTTTAGATAGTCAGAAGCATGCTGTAGTGTTACACAGGCTTGCCAAACCTTGTTGCTGCACTTCTCTGTCCCATTACTGCTGAGGCACCTGTGGGAGCACACTGTGGTGCCAGACACTGCTGTCCTCTGGATGTTTCAGCAGTATCCCTCCTCCCTACCCTTCTTTCTATTCCGAAGGATGCCTCTGAGGAAGACCCACAACACAGGAAACTAGTGATGGGGGCTTAGCCTCCATTCGTGTGCTAGCACCAACTACTATCTCTTCATACTGGGTGGAATTAACAGTTTGCTTCTGCAGGACCTGCAAGCTACTCAGCCGACATGAATAAGCTTTCAGTTATCATTCTAGTTTCCTCCTCACGTCCCTGTGGACCCTGTAACAACCGGAAATTATTTCTCACCAGCAAAACGTAGAAAAGAGTGCTTACCAAAACTCCATGGCTGTGATAGTATTATGGAATGCAGCCAGCTCTGCCTCTTTTATTTAAAAAAATACTGGGAAGAAAAATAGTGTTCTGTTATGCCAATAGTACTGGACTTTTTAGGGAACTAACAATAGGGCTCCCTTCTCTTTTTCAACCGCACTAAGTTGCATTTCGACTTACTTTTGGCTCACATGATGAAACATTTCTCTAAGACTATGAGGTTATGATACCCTGCAGCAATGATACTACCACACCGATGTAATAAGTCATGCACTATAGCAGGAGACCTTTCCTTCTCAGTAACTCATAAAAATTGTGTAATCTTCAGTCAGAACAATGGTCTTTTTAAATGTAGTGGCTAATCTTCATGTTAATCAACAATGCAAAAGTTCTTTAACTTTTCCCCCTTGTTCTTTTTTTCCAAGGAGAAGTAGATGCTACATTTCCTATGTCTTAAGAATGCTTTTTGATTCTATATTCTAGAATTGATGACATTGTTGATGAGCATCTCTTTGTTGGTTGTAAACTATTGCTACCATTTTCCTGTTCACCTAAAACAGCGTATTGTTCTAGCAGATGTTTGATGCAGTCTCCATTGCCTCATCGTCCTTTTACTGAAGTCCTTTAAAGGACATCCATTGCCAGTTCAGTAAAGAACTGCTTGGAGAATCATTGAACAGTTGCAATGATTGTGATAAAGTTCCTCATAAGAAATATTTGCTTTCACAGCGAAGTATACTTGTAGATTAACAGCTGCTATCATTGTATTGGTTTTCCATTTCACTGCTGGAGATTTCTTATTGGTTTGTTGGTGAGATTCTTTTGCATAATCGACTGATTGGCACCAGTTAATGTATCTAAATATTATGTTTAGTGGCAGGTCTGGATGTTTTAACTTGTCATATATGTATAATACAGGAACATTTGATGATTGACATTTAAACATGTTAATCCTTTTAAGTAAATACCCACAGGCAGCAACACTACTGTACTTTTACCATTGTTTATTTTGTTCTTTTTTACAGGTGCCATGCCAATTAGTCAAGAGACCGAGGACGAAGTTATGGAATTAGAAGCTGAACTTGATGAGGAGATGGAAGATGAAAATGGACATCCTGGAAGCACACTTGAAGAGACAACTGGGGAAAGCGTGACTCAGCCAGAACAAGATGAAGCTGTTGGGTTGTCTAAGGAAACGCAAGTTAAAAAAAAGATTCCATTCCTTCCTAGAAATAAAGAGGAGCTGGAGTGTCTGATTCAACACATACAAGAAACGGTTACTGGCAACATCTTACCAAAGTTACAGAAGTGTCTCGCTGCTAAGGTGGGTACCATCCAAGGGGCAGGGAAAAGCATGGGATTTATAATGTATTTGTTGAGGACTGGAAACTACGTTATTGTACACATAAGACATTTGAAAGCTACAGGTTTTGCAGCGTGAATCTTTCTGGATTCACTATGCTGTGCATTATCCCGCCATCTAGTGGTTGGGTCCGGAATCGTAGTATTTCTTCTCTTTTTTTTTTTTTCCGTGGCCCAGATGGGCGTTGACATCCCACCATTTGGTGTCCTTCGTGACGTCGACGCGCTTCCAGCGGAAGCTCCTACCCTTGGTCGCCATCTTCAGATTCTTTTTTCCGCCGTTGGGTCTGGATCGTCACGGAAGAGTTCCAGAAACTTTTGAAGAAGGAATCAACGAAAATCAGCAAAAACCAGTGAAGATTAAAGATTTGAGCACACCGACTGCAGGACGGACAACCGGGACGACGAAGAGGAGGGCAAACACCAAGAACTTCGACGTCCAACGGAGAAGGCGCACACAGGGGGCACCCTGTGCACGGAGATGGACAAAACTCCATTCAAATTCTGCGACAATTGCCACCACAAATACGCGCAGAAGGACCAACACCTAGTTTGTAACCTCTGCCTGCCGCTCGACCATCGAAGCGAAGAGTGCAACGCCTGCTCGGCGTTCACACCGAAGACCCTCAGTTCGGGAGAGGCAGCGAAGGGCAAACTACACCATGCAGGGGCAAGGACCACCCCCATCGCTCCGAGACTTGGGCCTCTCCAGTGGGGAAGAGGACAACATCGCGGAGGGACCAGAAGACTGCACGGTCGTTGAGACCGAGAAGAAGTCGGCGAAGGAGGTAAGAGAGTCGTCGACCCAAAAAACACCCGACCAACGCTCGAAAGAGTGATGCAAAGTCCTCGAAAGGGGCGCTGCCGTCGAAACTCTCGACGCCCGCAGCTGCACCCAAGGACAAACAGCCCAGCGGATCCTTCGAAAAGGACTCCCAGCCGGCGAAAACTCTACAGAAACCTAGGTCGTCGAAGCCCAGTCTTGAAAAGGACCGCTCGACGCAGAGGGAAAAAGAGTTAAAGGCGACTTTGAGGCCGACGATCACGAAGCGAAACGCCGGAGCTCTCGACGCCGAACAGGCGGCCGAGATGGAGAAGAAGAGGAGAAGGCTCGAGGCCGAAATGGCAAACATCCTCCAGAGAAAGAAGGATTTCGACGACCGGATGAGCCGGTACACCATCCCTTCGAAGCCGGCAGCCGAAGCAGAGCTTGAAGAAGGGGTCGAGGACCCTGATACGCCGGAACCAGCCGAAGAACAGGGGGAAGAGGGCCTAGATTACTTCGAGGCAGAAGGCGAAGAGGATCAACAGACCTACCAGGACTCCACATCCTCAGAGGCGCAAGACCTGGAGTGGCAGGATCTCTACGCTGAAAACCCAGAAGAGGGTGTAGAGTCATACCCGTCGAGGCCTTCGCCGCCGGACGACATTGGCATATACAATATGGTCATAAAAGATGCTGCAGCCACTTATCGAGTGAAGTTAGAGGAGGAGAAGCCCAAAGCTTGTTTTCTCCTGGAGACTCTGCTTCCTACACAGACCAGGAGCCAATTCCTACCCATGCTCACAAGTGTGCTGGACCAGGGCAGGGAGGCCTTCAGGGAGCCAGCTGTATTTAAGTCAGTGACCCCGAGGACAGAAAAGAAATATAAACATTCCTCACAAGACTCAGCATATATTCAGGGATCGGTACCTGCTGACTCGATAATAGCATCGACAGCTAGGAAGAGGGACAACGTACCCACTAACTCCGGATCACCTCCAGACAAGGAGAGCAGGAGGATGGACCTTACAGGGAGGAAAATGGAGAGGAGTGCGGCGATTCAATGGCTCATCGCCAACTCAAATGCCTTAATTAACAGACATGCCTACCAGCATTGGGAGGAAGTCGGCCAACTGCTCAAACATCTCCCGGAGCAGTACCAACAGAGGGCATACCACCTCGTGGAAGAAGGCAGGAACGTGGCCAACACATGCCTAAAATCGGCCCTGGATGCAGCGGAGACATCCAGTAGGCAGATGATGATTGGGGTTACGGAGAGAAGGCATGCCTGGCTGAGGATCTCGGGCTTCAAGCCAGAAGTCCAAAATAACATCCTGAACACACCCTTCAACAGAGAACAACTGTTGGGGACTCCGGTTGACGAAAAACTTACACAGCTAAAAAAAGGACAATAAAACGGTAAGGTCCATGGGAGCCCCGCAATTCAGGGGGATGAGAAGGGGCACCTCCCTCAAGAAGACCGGCAGGCAGAGGAAACAGCCAGCCGGGAACATCACATCAAGCCTTCCAACAGGGTTACCAAGGAGGCAATCAGACACCACAACTGGGACAGCAACAGCAAAGCTGACCGTACCAGCTACGGGGCCAACCCTTTCGAGGGCGCTCGAACGGACAAGGTCAGACAAGAAGAGGAGGACAGAAACCCACCTCCAAGTGACTCCGCTGTAAGAGGGACGCCCACCCACACAACACCTCTAGGGGGGCGACAATACAAGGGAAAAGACAAACTAGTAGTACCACAAGACAAACAGTTCCTCGAGCACATAACACCTGTAGGAGGCAGAATCAGACACTTCTTCCAGGAGTGGAAGAAGGTCACAACCGACAAATGGATACTAAACATCATACAACACGGCTACTGCATAGAACTAGAAAGGCCGCCTCCTAAAAAGAGGCCAAACTACAAGGGACACTCTACAGCAGAACTATCACTGTTGCTGCTAGAGGCACAGGAGCTCCTAAGGAAGGAGGCAATAGAGAAGGTGCCGTACAACGAAAGAAACAAGGGGGTCTACTCCAACTACTTCCTAGTACCAAAAGTAGACAAAACTTTAAGACCTATCTTGGACCTACGGTTCTTAAACAAATTCGTAAGGACTCAAAGATTCAAGATGACATCTCTGCAAGAAGTAATTCCCCAGATACAGGAAGGGGATTACAGGGCAACTATACACCTAAAACACGCTTGCCTACGCATCCCCATGAACAAAAAAGACACAAACACCTACTAAGATTTGTGATCAAGGAAACGCACTACCAGTTCACAGTCCTGGCATTCGGGCTAAAATCCGCACCAAGGGTGTTCACAAAATGCATAGCTGCGATAGCAGCACACCTACGGAGGCAAGGGATACACATATACCCGTACCTCGACGACTGGCTTGTAAAGGCAAACTCATACAGCCAATGCAAACAACACATTCAGCAGGTTACTCAAACGCTCATGCAACTAGGCTTTTCAATACATTGGGGAAAATCCTCAACAGAACCAGAACTGGTGAAGATATTCCTAGGGGCAGAGATCAACACCATACAAGGCAAGGTGTTCCCCAGCGCAAGGAGAACACCGGCACTACTGAAGGAGACACATCGCTACCACAAAGGGCAAGCTCTGACAGGGAGGACGGTGAGCAAGCTCATGGGAATGAGGGCGTCATGCATACACCTAGTCCCAAATATTCGACTCCACATGAGACCATTCCAAGAATGGCTCCAACAGCAATGGTCACAAGCAACAGGGAGTTGGGAAGATCTAGTGGTTGTCACACATGCAGTGCAGCAGGAAATAGCATGGTGGAACAAAGAAAACATAGCACAGGGGAAGCCATTCACACCACCAACTCCAACAGTGACCATCACAACAGATGCCTCCCACCTGGGATGGGGAGCGCACATGAACCAACTCAAGGTGAGGGGGTTATGGACACAGAAAGATGCGGTAAGACACATCAACTACCTAGAGCTAAAGACAGTGTTCCTAGCCTTAAAAGCATTTCAGAAGGAGCTGTACGGGAACAGGGTACAGACAACACCACGACCATGTTCTACATCAACAAGCAAGGAGGAACACACTCAGTAGCGCTGTCGAAGTTAGCAGGAGATATGGACATGGGCCATTCCACTGAGGATAGACCTACTAGCAATACATCTACCAGGGAAGGACAATGTGGAAGCAGACCGACTCAGCAGGCAGACGCCAGCATCCCACGAATGGGAGATCAACCAGCTGGAAATAGAAAAAATATTCCAAAGGTGGGGAACACCGCAAATAGACCTATTTGCAACACACCAGAATGCAAAATGCCAACACTTCGCATCCAGACAACCAGACCATCGGTCACAAGGGAATGCGCTATGGATAAGTTGGTCAAAGACATTTGCATACGCGTCCCCCCATACCACTGATACACAGGGTACTCAACAAATGCAGGATCAGCAACATGACACTAATACTGATAGCACCTCAGTGGGCCAGACAGTCCTGGTTCTCACAGATAGTAGAAATGGCACAAGAACCAGCACACAGGTTCCCAAAAAGAAGGGACCTGTTAACAATGCAGATCTGAAAGAGACACGTTAGTGATAGATTCCTTACCTTAGAATATCCCCAGGCGTCAGGCTGGATCCGGAAAGTTTTGCGTAGCAGTACCCTTGCGCGTCGGTAGGCGGCGTCGTGCGGCTCCGCGTCCGTCGTCGGCGTCGTGATCGCCGGGATGACGTCGCGGGCAGTACTTAGACGCCGCCCCTGCGCGCTGACGTCAGTTCTTCTTTTTCCGCGCCAGCAAGCGCAGATCCGGGAAGAGCAGTGCCCTGGTCAATTTTTGACCATACTTTTTGGTGATTTTTTCACTGTTTTTTCCATCTTTAAGGTGTCGTAGGGATGCCCGGCTTCAAGCGATGCGGCGCCTGTGCGCGGATGATGTCCGTCACCGACCCGCATTGGGAGTGTCTCTTCTGCCTCGGCCGAGGCCACGACACCGAGTCTTGTCCCGAATGCCAGGCCCTCAACCCGAAAGCTTTGCGAGAGCGGTCTCGAAAGCTCCTCGAGGCCCGGCATTCGGCTCCACGGAGGCCCCGGTCGCGTGAGAGGTCCAGGGGTCGCTCGCGGAGTGCACACCGGTCGCCGGCGTCGAAGTCTTCTTCGTCCGGTAAGTCTAAGCACAAGAAGTCCAAGAAGCATCGTCGCTCTCGGACTTCGCCTCGCCGGTCTCGCGACTCGGCTGAGGCCCCTCCCGGCACCGTCCCCGCCCCCGCGGCCCCGGACTTGCCTGTGGAGTCGCCCCCGTCATACCCGCCCTTCCCGGGTTCGGGGGCGGATCCGGCCAAGGTACAGGAGTTCCTGTCGGCCATGGCCCGCCTCTTCGGGCCTTCAGGCCCCTCCGGTGCGCCTTCGGGCCCCGCGGGCCCTGATGGGGTTGCTCCGGCGCCGCCGGCGGCTCCGGCCCCGGCGTCGCCCGGGCCTCCAGCCTCGATCCCGGCTCCGGCTTCGGCCCCGGCCTCGATCCCGGCTCCACAACCCCCATCGACGCCGGTCGACCTCACGACACCTCCGCCGGCGCCGATGTCTCCGGTGCCGTTCTCGACGCCGCCCTGGGCTCCGGGCGGCGTCGTCCCCCAGTTCCTTCCGGCTCCGGACATGGACCCGGAGCGACGTCGCTCGACGCCGGCTCCGGCGCCGATGGGACCTTGGGTCCCAAATGTCCCTCCTCCTCCTTATTTTGAACCAGAGGAGGACCAGGAGGACTGGGAGGGGTCTGATGACCCTCTGACACGCAACTGTCAGTATGATGAGGACTGGACAGAGAGTCTAGGGGAGGCCAGTGGTCTGGATACTTCTCCTGACACTGGCATGCTGTCTCCTCCCGTGGCTACGGAGGAGGGGGCCAATTTTGGTACGGTGTTGCGTAGGGCTGCTGGGGCCTTACGTCTCCAGCTCCCTACTTTGACGGTCAAGCCTAACATCTTGACAGAGGTGCTTCAGCCGGGAGCCTCCTCTGCGGAGACTGTGCTGCCGTTTAACGACGCCCTCACGGACACAGGGGCTCCTGTGGATCGGAACGTGTCACGACGCCATCGCCCCGCTCCGAGCGACCCCCTGTTTCTTTCTGTCCACCCCACTCCTGAGAGCTTGGTTGTCCAAGCCTCCGCTTCCCAAACCGCCTTCCCTACCGCTCCTCCGGATAGGGAATCCAAACGCCTGGATCAGTTTGGGAAGAAAGGTTTTTCTTCCTCCAGTGCTGGCTTGCGGTCCGTTAACACCGCTTGTCTTTTGGGCCGATATACCCACTCTCTGTGGGATTCGGTGGCGGATGTTTTGCCCCAGTGCCCTGAGGAGGTCCAGGCACTGCTTTCCCGCGCCATTGCGGAAGGAAGGGATGCGGCCAAATACACTATCCGTTGTGGCCTTGACACCGCCGACTCGCTGGGCAGGTCGATTGCAACGACGGTGGCGCTCCGACGCCACGCCTGGCTGAGAACCACTGGTTTTTCAGGGGATGTCCAGAATACTCTCATGGACATGCCCTTTGATGGAGTCGGTCTTTTTGGGTCCAAAGCAGACCATGCGTTGGAGCGCTTTAAGGACTCACGGGCTACTGCCAAGTCCCTGGGCCTTTCTGCTACACGCCCTCCGCTGCCTTCTGCTTTTCGCCCCTATCGTGGCCACGGTAGGGCGCCCCTTCACGTCAGCAGCCCAGCCACCGGCCCGCGCAGCAGGCGTCTTCGCGTGGCCGAGAACGTGGATTCCGCCGTGGCGGATCGGGCAACCAGCGTGCGGGTCAGGCCACCACCTCCAACCCGTCCGCGGCCTCCAAGCCCTCCTAGTCCCTCCTTTCAGGTGCACGGCACGCCAGTAGGGGGCAGGGTCCGCCATCACCTTCCCCACTGGCGCACCATCACCTCGGACAGGTGGGTCTTGGACATTGTCCGAAGGGGCTACTCCCTCCCCTTCGAGACCACCCCCAGCCATGCCACCTCAATTCCACCGCATGTCAGGGGATCACTTGGTGCTTCTACAGAAGGAAGTCACGGCCCTCTTGACCAAGAGGGCCATCGAGCATGTTCCGACCCCAGAAGTAGGGCGTGGTTGCTACTCCCACTACTTTCTGGTGCCCAAAAAGGACAAGGAGGACATGCGTCCTATCTTGGACCTCCGGAACGTCAATCGCTTCCTCCGGAAGGAGAAGTTCAAGATGCTCACCCTAGCTCAGGTCTTGACTGCCCTCGACCCTGGAGACTGGTTGGTAGCGTTGGACTTGCAGGACGCGTATTTCCACATCCCCGTCCTGCCGGCCCACCGGCGTTACCTTCGGTTCACGGTAGGCCCCGAGCATTTTCAGTTCACCGTGCTCCCCTTTGGCCTTACCAGTGCCCCTCGGGTGTTCACGAAAGTGATGGCGGTGGTCGCAGCTCATCTGCGCCGGGCAGGGGTTTCAGTCTTCCCCTACCTCGACGACTGGCTGCTGAAGGCGGGCTCGTCCCAGGCAGTCGTCTCCCACCTCCAGACTACGGCCGAACTCCTGCACTCGCTGGGGTTCTCCATCAATGTGCCGAAGTCGCATCTGATTCCTTCTCCACAGCTCCTTTTCATCGGAGCAGTTCTGGACACGACGCAGTTTCGGGCCTATCCTCCCGAACGGCGAGTCCGGGATATTCAGGCTATGATTCCGATCTTTCGGCCTTTATCCTGGGTTTCGGTAAGGATGACCCTGAGGCTGCTGGGCCTCATGGCCTCCTGCATCCTGCTGGTCAATCATGCCAGATGGCATATGCGGGCTCTGCAGTGGGACCTGAAGTTCCAGTGGGCGCAGCACCAGGGCAACCTGTCCGATCACGTCCAGATCTCGGAGGGGACTGCAAAACAGTTGCAGTGGTGGCTCTCGAACCGGCAATGGGTCATGGGCAGATCCTCTCCCTTCCCCAGCCAGAGCATACAGTTGTGACGGACGCCGTCCCTTCTGGGATGGGGCGGTCACATGGGAGAGGCGGAGATCAGAGGCCTCTGGTCTCCGGGCGGAGTCCCGGCTCCATATCAACCTTCTGGAGCTCCGGGCGATCCGGCTTGCACTCAAGGCATTCCTTCCCTCTGTCAAAGGGAAGGTAGTGCAGGTGTTCACAGACAACACCACCGCCATGTGGTACTGCAACAAACAGGGCGGGGTGGGGTCTTGGACCCTTTGTCAGGAGGCTCTGCGCCTCTGGACATGGCTGGAACATCAGGGCATGTTCCTGATGTTTCAACACCTGGCAGGTTCTCTGAACGCCAGGGCGGACGAACTCAGCCGCAGGTGCATGATGGATCACGAATGGCGTCTTCACTCGGAAGTGGCGCAAGGACTCTTTCTACAGTGGGGAGAGCCTTGGTTAGATCTATTCGCCACCGAAGAGAACGCGCAATGTCATCAGTTCTGCGCGTTGGAATTTCCAAGGCGGCACTCGCTCGGCGACGCTTTTCGTCGCGAGTGGAGTTGCGGTCTGTTGTACGCCTTTCCGCCTATACCACTTCTACCCAGAGTGTTGAAGAAGATTCGGCACGACCGGGCCCAAGTCATTCTTGTGGCTCCGGACTGGGCTCGAAGAGTTTGGTATCCCGAGCTACTCAATATGAGCATAGATCCCCCGATCCGTCTGCCTCTTCGGGAGGATCTTCTGTCGCAGCAGCAGGGGACGGTCCTCCACCCGAACCTGTCCAGTCTACACCTGCTTGCGTGGAGATTGAGCGGCGGCAGTTGATTCCTTTCGACTTGCCTCCCGAAGTTTGTGATGTGATTCTGGCAGCCAGGCGTCCCTCCACTAAGGTGGTATACGCCTGCAGGTGGAACAAATTTGTGGCATGGTGCACAGCAAAGGCTGTGGATCCCCTTTCTGCCCCTCTTTCTGAGGTCCTTCTGTTCCTTCTCTCTCTGGCCCAACAGGGTTCTGCCCTGGGTACCATCAAGGGTTA
Organism: Calotriton arnoldi; assembly: GCA_963921515.1. NCBI lineage: Eukaryota > Metazoa > Chordata > Amphibia > Caudata > Salamandridae > Calotriton > Calotriton arnoldi. The sequence goes on from CAWUFW010001554.1 coordinate 1,502,840, forward strand.
TCTTTGTGCTATCTCGGCCTTCCTCAGGCTCCCTGATCAGCCCTCCCTTTTCAAGTCCCCTGTTGTTAACAGGTTCTTAAAAGGCATTACTCACCTCTTCCCTCCTGTTCCGTTTGTAATGCCTCAGTGGGACTTGAACTTGGTTCTTACCTTTTTAATGTGCGCTCCCTTTGAGCCTCTGCATAACTGTCCTCTTCGTCTTCTGACTCTAAAGGCAGCCTTTCTGGTGGCCATCACCTCCGCTCGGCGGGTGAGTGAGCTCCAGGCTCTTTCTTGCAAACCTCCCTTTCTGTCTGTTCATCCAGACAAGGTTGTTCTTCGGACGCGTCCGTCCTTCTTGCCAAAGGTGGTTACTGCTTTCCACATTGGGCAGACCATCACTTTGCCCACCTTCTTTCCGCCTCCGCATCCTTCCAGAGAGGAAGAGAGGCTCCACCGTCTGGACCCAAAACGTGCGCTCTCCTTCTATATCGACCGCACGAAACACTTTCGGGTGGATGACCAGCTCTTTGTTGCCTACGTGGGCGCCAAAAAAGGTCGGGCGGTGCACAAGAGGACCATCTCCCGCTGGGTTACCTTGTGCATCAAGACCTGCTATTCTTTGGCTAAGAAGGAGCCTCCTGTTGGGCTGCGTGCCCATTCCACCAGGGCAACGGCTGCTACCACGGCCTTGGGCTGCGGTGTTCCGCTGCCGGTTATCTGTCAGGCAGCTACGTGGGCCTCGCTGCACACGTTTACTAAGCATTACTGCCTTGACAGTCAGGTCCGGAGGGACGGCTTCTTTGGCCGTTCTGTCCTCCAGGACTTCCTTGTCTGATCTTTGTTCGCAGACCCACCACCGGGGTTGGTATTGCTGGGGTATCTATTCTAAGGTAAGGAATCTATCACTAACGTGTCTCTTTCAGATGCACAAGTTACTAACTTGTGTAACGATATATCTGTAAGAGACAGTAGTTAGTGATAGATTCCTTACCGCCCACCCATCCTCCCCGTTCTGCGAACTGATTTCTAGGGTTAAGGACATCCCTTTCAGGGCCCTAGTATTTTTCAGACACCTGTGTCAGCTTCTTGCATGGCTCTGCGTTCCTGGCGCGGAAAGTCGTGTACAGAACTGACGTCAGCGCCGCAGGGGCGGCGTCTAAGTACTGCCCGCGACGTCATCCCGGCGATCACGACGCCGACGACGGACGCGGAGCCGCACGACGCCGCCTACCGACGCGCAAGGGTACTGCTACGCAAAACTTTCCGGATCCAGCCTGACGCCTGGGGATATTCTAAGGTAAGGAATCTATCACTAACTACTGTCTCTTACAGATATATCGTTACACAAGTTAGTAACTTGTGCAACGGAAAGGTACTGCACCCAGAGCCAGAGAGCCTCAGCCTAGCAGCATGGCTCCTGAAGACCTAGAATTTGCACACCTCCAACTACCGGCAAGTACTATGGCAGTACTCAGAGAGGCGAGGAGACCGACAACAAGGAATTGCTACATAGCAAAATGGAAAAGGGTTCTCCCAATGGTGCATCAAGGAGAAACTACGACGGAAGATCACAAGGGAATCCACAGTACTAAAATACTTAACACACCTGCTACAAAGCAAACTAAGCTACACATCCCTAAGGGTGCACTTAGCGGCGATAGTAGCTTATACGAGGGGAGAAACAGGGAAGAGTTTCTTCACCTCCCAAGTAGTAAAAAGATTTCTGGAAGGAGCTAAAAGGATCGCACCCCCAAAAAGGATGCCAGCACCGACATGGAACCTCAACGTGGTGCTAACTCAATTGATGTAGGCGCCCTTTGAACCTATTCACAAGGCAACACTGCACATGCTCACACTAAAGACAGCCTTCTTAAGTGGCTATCACGTCGCTACCAAGAGTAAGTGAATTGCAAGCGCTAACACTCCAAGAGCCCTACCTACAAATACACAACAACCGGATTGTAATGAGAACGGACCGACACTTCATGTGAAAGGTGGTGTCTCGATTCCACATTAACCAAACAATCCAAATACTGAGTTTTTTCCAAAAACCTACTACAGGCACAGAAAGGGCGCTACACACACTAGACGCCAGGAGGGCTGTCATGCACTATATAGAAAGGACAAAGGAGTGCAGGAAAACCAAACAGTTCTTGGTATCCTTTGCCAGCAGTTTTTTCGGACGGCCAGGCACCAAAAACACCATTGCACGGTGGATTGCACAAACAATTCAACTCTGCCACAAGCGGGCAGGACAAGAGTTACAAGGAGCAGCTCAAGCTCACTCTACAAGGAAGAAAGGAGCAACAATTGCGTTTCCAGCTAACACACCTATTCAAGACATTTGCCAAGCTGCAACATGGTCTTCAGTGCATACATTCACTAAGCACTACTGTGTGGATATTCAAATGAATAAGGAAGCGCAAGTGGGACAGAAGGTCTTACAACACATTTTCAGTAACCAGTGCTCATCTTCCACCCAGCCACCGCAATAAGGGAAAAACCGCTACTAAGTCTATGCACAGCATAGTGAATTCAGAAAGATTCACGCTGCAAAACGTATAGTTTCTTACCTGTCGGTGTAGTTTTGCAGCTTGAAGACTTTCTGGATTCACTAGCGATCCCACCCTCCTCCGCCAGAAAGATGAGACATGAGGACAAAGGAGGCTAAATTGTATACATAGCTAAAGGGATCAAGCAAAGCGGACAAAAAAAAAAATCCGAAGATGGCGTCCAAGGGTGGGAGCTTCCACCGGAAGCGCGTCGACGTCACGAAGGACACCAAATGGTGGGATGTCGACGCCCACCTGGGCCACGAAAAAAAAAAGAGAAGAAATACTACGATTCCAGACCCAACCACTAGATGGCGGGATAATGCACAGCATAGTGAATCCAGAAAGTCTTCAAGCTGCAAAACTACACCAACAGGTAAGAAACTATACGTGATGTTACTTTATTGGTATCTTCATCATAAATGCTTGTTTCTCTCAGAATTATACTTCATTGCCAGTTTGAATTCATACATTGTTAGTGATCTTTTAACACTAGAAGTTATCCGTATGTTTCCTGCACTTTGTGCATCGTTCTATCTTTTTATGTAGCTGATTGAGTTCTAATGTAGCGATGTGCTTTAAGGAGCCACTACCAAGCCTGGCACACTTCAGTTGTTTTGTTAGCTACCATGGTTCTAGGGAAAAAGCTTTTACGCCTCACTTTCTTTATGCTTCTTTTTACTGCAGCAACACCAGTGTAACATCAAAGCAAGTAACAAGGTAGCATTCACAGGAGAAACTTTAACCTCAGATTGTCTGTCCCTGGCTTCTGAGTCAATCAGATCATCCTCTATCAGATATGGCTTTCACAGCTGCAGGCTTGTAGAACACATTAATGCATCATCAATGCTCATATTATCCAAAATGTGAAAAGCATAACACCTTGATTTACTGTTTCTGGCTTGTCCGACAATAATATATAACATCACCTATCATGAGAAAAAACTTTGATTTAATATTGTTCTTATGCATTTGCAGAGCAGCTAAAATTCTAAAGCAGGCTTGTGTGGCATGAGCACCTGAATGAAGATGTAATCACAGTGCTCACTGTCCTTAGTAAAGGGAACCTAAGACCTTTTAAATTATGTCGTCCTCATCTTTATAAATTGGGTGCAGGTATTGTCAGACCCTCCAAGTGAACCGTGTGTCTATGATGTGACATGACAAAATCTCTTATTGACTATCAGCAGTGTGAGTAGAAACCCTCAGCGATTCAGGTTTGTTATTTATAACCATAGAATATGAACATGGGCAAAACCGTAGAGCCTGTCATTTCATTTGTTTCACAAATACAGTCCCCAGTACTGCAGGTGGATTTTTATGATATTCTGCACCACCAAAATGGACCCTTTGGTCCGAAACAATGAGGTGTGCTTGAGCTGCTTCTGTATTTCATATGGATTGGAGCAAAAACTACTATATTGATGGCAGGTTTTTTTTAATGTAAACCATTGCCACGTGCCATAAGTATTTTATTGTCATGAAGGACCCAGAATGAATTTTGTGTGATATCTTTTAAAAGTCAAATAAATATACTAAGTACATTTTGATAGATGTTTTAGCAATTTTACAACAGATTGCCCACACGTACTACCTATATTGTGCTATGCAAGTTTGGACCATCTCCTAGTTTGTTTCGTCCGCAGTCAAGAAAAGTTGCTAATCTTGGGTACACCATTTGGATTCTCTAATTTTGATTTATGGACTTTTAATTTGAGTAACTTACGTAGTGTTGTGTTATATTATACAGAAAGTTTACTTCCTCTGAGGGACTTGCCTATTGAGTGCTAGTTTGTATGCTGTTACTGTTGTGTGTCGAAGTAGGAGTTTGAGTTTTGTTATATGTTACTCATTGTGAGTAGATCCAATTAAACCAACTGGGTTTTTGCATGGTTGGGTTATATGTCCAAAGCACTGGCATTTGTATTTTGTTTGTTGTTTCTTTGGGGGCTAGCCCCAAGTATCAATGTCTTCTTTTACTGTTATCAAGCAAGAAATGATCCTCCATGTGTACCAGAACAGCCTCATTTCAATGTCCTTGTTAATGGATAGAAGTCCCAGAAATTAGCATTTCTTGGATGAAGGTTTTTTCATACCAATGGTGTTTACTCCAGCTTTTGAAATGCATGACAATTACATCACAGCTGGAGCTTAGACCAATTTTTCTATAAAAAAGAAACACTAACATGTCATCGATTTCATTGCAGTCTTCTATTTTTATCTAGCTATCCTCATCTTTTTGTGTTTCGTGGCCCATGGTCTACCTGAGATCTAATCTCCTGTCATGTGTTGTATGACTGGGGTGCATTACATACTATAGAGGCTACACATGCTCTCTAAAACACATTTGCTATAGATGTTTAGTTGTGTTTTCCTTTACTTAGCTAATAAAACCACTCATTCTCAATTAGCTTTACTGTTAAACTGTAGTGTTTGTGGTAATTCATGCTACAAATATCACTGTACCTTGCAAGGACATGATTTCCCTGATTGTTGTTTTTGTTACTATTACAGGTAAAGAGGGATGAGGAGCATAAACTGACAAAGTCGAAGGCTGTGAATGAGGATGAAATAGTGAGAGTTCCATTAGCTTTTGCTTTAGTCAAGCTCATGCAGTCTCTTCCTCAACCAATAATGGAAGCAAATTTGCCAAGGTACTAAATCTCATGGGGTGTGTGGAAACTGGACTACTTAGGTCATTGGGACTGGGTGTTTGTACATGATTGCTCTACATATGAATCAAACTATATTAACCATTTTCAAACACACCACATAAGTAGCCTAGTACAGAGCATTTATTTATTTATTTTGCAAGTTCTTGCATTTCTGATGGCTACTTCTAAACACATAATTCCTCACATTTTGAATTGCCCTTGACTCCATACTGGATCCGGAAGTCTTTCTGCAATAGCTTCAGGCCACCTGGTTGTTGGCGACATAGGAGTACACGGCGGCGTTGCCCGGAATCCGGAAACAATGGCACAGAGACATAAGTAGGTGCCTTCCCTGCACACTGACATCAGTTCCTTTTTTGTGCGCTCTCTGGCATGGGTCTGGAGTTTTGCTTCCAAACTTTTGTTGCTGTTTGTTACTTCCCCAAAAACCTAAATCGGCAGCGTGCTAGGCAAAATGTACCACCAAAGAATACAGGCTTTATACTGTGTCACAACTGCATGAAGCAGATGTCGGCCATGGGCCCACATGACATCTGCCTAGAATGCTTGGTTTTCCAGTGTGAATCTTTTCTGGATTCACATGCCGTGCATAGTTCCACCATCTAGTGGTTGGATGCTGAAGGTGCACTAAGGATGCTGTGGATGTGATTCGATCGTTAGGGGGGTCTTCCTTCAGGGATTCCTCGGTCCACGGAGATGGTGAGGGGGGTCCTGTTTGCAGGGTCAATCTGCCACGAAGTTCTCTCTGGTCTGGCCGAAGTCCGCACGCCACTAGACTAGCAAATGCCTTTTGTCGCAGTCACAGTCCAATCCTTCCTGAGTTGATAACTCGCCTACTGAGGGTCCCAGCAACTTTCCAACAGCACTCCCGAGCTCTTCGAACTCGGGTGCAACTCTGTGCATCAGGTCTTGGTCCTCTGTGCTGCACGGCGTTGATGGTAGCGACTTAAAGACTTTGGATTGCCAACTTGCCCCAGCAAGCTTCTTAAGCTATTGTGTCTCTGTACTGCGAACAGGAAGCCAGTCAGTTGGCTTCCTGTTGGAGTTCTCATGGCATGACTGGTCAGTGGAGATATCTTCTCCTTGAGCAGGACACAGCAGGCACAGTCCCTCATCGCTAGCCACCAGATGCAGCAGGTGCATTCCTGATTGGTGCATCCTCCCTTTCCTGGTCCCTGCTCCTCAGTGCAGCAGGGCAGTCCTCCTTTCTTCCTTGGTTTAGATCTGAATTCTTGGTGACAGGGGTGCCCTATTTCTTTTCAAAAAATGCCCTCAGGGTAGGACGCAATTGTTAGCCAATGGGACTAACAGGTTCCTTCCCTCTCTGATGACCACTTCCTGAGAAGTGTAGCTTCTTGCTATCCGAAGATGTACCCTTCTGCACTGCATACTCCTGCCATCTAGTTTTGGGTCCGGATGTTTGCAAGTTATTTTTCTTCGAAGAAGTCTTTCCAGTCATGAGGTAAGGTGATTACTCCTTTTGTGCGTATGGGCATCGACTCCATTGTTAGATTGTTTTTTTCTACCATCAGGTTCAGACGTGTATTGCAGCGCTCTGGTACGAAACCGTTCTTCGGGTTCCCCTCGGTGCGCAATCCACTATACCCGCGTCAGTATTGTTTCGTACGCATATCCCACTTCTCCGCGTATCATATCGGTCGAAGAAAATCTCCATTTCGATCTTAAGACTCGTGGAAGGCCGACGGGCCTAACCGCGTCGGTCCACCTCGCAGTCGATGGAACGGACTCCATTCAAATTCTGTCCTTGGTGCCACGCAAAATATCCGCGCACCGACTCGCACAAAGTATGCAATTTGTGCTTATCTCCAGAGCACAACGAACAAGACTGTGACACGTGCAGATCGTTTCGATCCAAGAAAACGCTCTGCGATCGTCGGGCTAGATGTCGTGAAATGCAAACCCAGAACATCGAATACACGCCGGACATCTTCGGTGAAGGATCCGAGCAAGAAGAATTCGATGCACAAGGGGCCGAAGAGGAGCAGGAAGAGCAACCTGTATCTATTCCTGAGTCAGACTCCGAGATGGAAGACGACATACTGCAAGGTCAAGGTCCCGTGAGTACCGAACGCCCCTGGCCCCGAAATCCAACTCAGACTAAGCAAAAAGCTTTGGTTCCACCTCCGCCTTTGGGCCAAGGCCGGCACCGAGAAGATGTTTCTGACGCCCCACCTCCCGTCTGGGCACCAAAGCATATTGTTAAGCCTTCCGGCTCAGGATCGAGTTGGCCAAAGTCGGGCACCGAGCCGAAACCTTCGGGCTCAAAGCCGAAGACTGCTTCGGAGCCGAAGCCCTAGACGCTGAAATTGAAAACGGCTTCGGAGCCAAAACCTTCCGTGCTGAAAGGTCATTCCATCCCGGCACTGAAGTCCTCGGTGCCGAAACAGAGAAATGCTCCTTTGAAGCTGCAGGATCCGATTCTCGACTTCCCACCACCCAAATCGGATCCTAAACAAAAGGAACTTTATATTAATCCTGATACAGGACATCTTCTTACCAAACTGCCTCAGAAGCGCAAACCTGAGTCAGAGGACATACAATATAACATTCCTTTAAAGAGGAAAAATGTTGGTACTAACCCTTCTCCTCCTCCACCATGTTCCCCTACATCTTCACCACCTTCTCCAGCATTAGAGCATTTACTTATCACACCAACCAACTCTACACCACCACAGCTTGAAGATGATGGGGATACTCAATTACCTGTAGATCCCTGGAAAGACTACAATACTGATTCACCTACAGATAATGACCTTTACCCTGCAAAACCTTCTCCTCCTGACGACAATGTAGGGTATTTAGAATTGCTTGCTAGAGCTGCACAATATCACGGGGTACACCTACACAAAGAATCCCTAGAAGAAGACTTGTTGTTCGAAACTTTGAGTAGTACACACTGATCTAGTCAGACTCTCCCTATGCTCAAAGGCATGATGAGAAATGCCGATGACATATTCAAAGACCCCGTTCGTGCTCGTATTCTGACTCCCAGAATAGACAAAAAGTATAAGCCTGCTCCAGCTGATCCAGTCATTATTAAGGGCCAGTTACCACTGGACTCACTTGTTGTCTCTAATGCCCGTAAACAGGCCAATTCACAAACCTCTGGAGATGCTCCCCCTCCGGACAAGGAGTCAAAATTATGGCAAACGAATAGCCGCCCAGGCGGCAAATCATTGGAGCATTGCCAACACCCAGGCCCTCTTAGCCAGGTATGATAGAGCGCACTGGGACGAAATGGAACAATTGCTCCAATATCTCCCAGATGAGCACATAGCTAAAGCTCAGGATTTAGTAGAGGAAGGAAAGCTTGTCTCCAATTCTTCTATTAGATGTGCTTTAAATGCTGCTGACACCACAGCTAGAGAGATTAACACTAGTGTGTTACTCAGGAGGCACACCTGGTTAAGGATTTCCGGTTTCAAACCTGAAGTCCAACAATCCATCTTAAATACTCAGTTTGATAAAAAGCATCTCTTCGGGCCGGAAATAGATCAGGCATTGGAGAAAATGAAAAAAGACACTGAGGTAGCTAAATCTATGGGAGCCCTACAGTCTCCTTCAAACCGTGGCTCCTTTCGTCGCTCCTTCTACAGTGGGTGGTCCAAGACCACATCCTCAGACAACAATGTTTCCTCTTATAAAGGCAACAATCAATCTTCATCCACAAGAGGCTTCTTTTGAGGAGGATACAGAGGGAACAACTGCAAAGGTAGGGGCAAGGGTTCCACACCCTGTAATTCCCCTTCCCCAAACAAACAGTGACTTACCTATCCTTCCCCCGATCATATAAAACCTGTCGGGGGACGTCTTTTACAATTCCTCCCCATTTGGCAATCCATAACAACAGACAAATGGGTGTTAGGAATTATCCAACATGGTTATTGCCTGGAGCTTACCACCAATCCTCCAAACATTCCACCTCGTTCTCACAAAATGTCACCGAGAACATTTGCACCTGCTCAAACAAGAAGCCCAGTCTCTCTTGCTAAAAGGAGCCATAGAGCCAGTACCCTTACAATATCAAGGGTCAGGCGTGTACTCTGTATTTTCTCATTTCCAAAAAGGACAGCTCCTTGAGACCTATTCTGGACCTCAGATAACTAAACCACTACATACTGTCAGAACATTTCCATACAGTGACACTTCAACAAGTGCTCCCACTTTTACAACAGTGCGACTTTGTTTACTCTAGACTTAAAGGATGCATATTTCCACATTCCAATTCACCCCGCTCATCGCAAATATCTCAGATTTGTGATAGCGGGTAAACATTACCAATTCAAAGTACTACCGTTTGGAGTCAGCAGTGCTCCCAGAGTACTTACCAAATGCCTGGCAGTAGTCGCAGCTCACATGAGAAGACAGCACATCCACGTCTTCCCATACCTGGACGACTGGCTCATCAAAGCTAGCACTTACCAGAAGTGTCTCCAACACACTCAAGCCACAATTCACTTACTACACCAACTAGGGTTTACAGTGAATGCGTTGAAGTCACATCTGCAGCCTTCAAACACACAGACTTATCTGGGAGCCACTACAGACACTCAAAAAGTTCTAGCCTCTCCCAATACAGCCAGAATTCTCAGTATTCAGTCTCTTCTCACTCAGTTTCAGCCCAACCAATCATTACCAGCCAAAGTATTCATGCAACTGCTAGGAATGATAGCGTCTTGAATCGTTATCGTTCCCCATGTGAGACTTCACATGCGCCCCCTTCAAGAACGCTTAGCAAGTCAGTGGAACCCGTCGCAGGGTCAATTGACCGATCTAATGTTGGTAGATGGCCACACCCATCGCGCTCTGCAGTGGTGGAACCCACAAAATTTGTCCAAAGGGCGGCCCTTCATCGACCCTGTTCCACAGACAGTGCTAACGGCAGACGCATTGCTCACTCGTGGGGGGGCTCACTTACAGGATCACACACTCCAAGGATTGTGGAGTCTAAAGCACAAAAGTCTCCATATAAATCACCTAGAGCTACTAGCAGTGTTTCTAGCACTCAGAGCCTTTCAAATTCAGCTCATATGCAAAGCTGTCCTAGTCTGCATGGGCAACATGTCAGTTATTTACTATATACAAAAACAGGGGAGGACACACTCTCTCCAACTGTCATGCCTAGCACAAGCCATTTTGAAATGGGCTATACACCACAACATTTATCTCCTGACAGAGCACCTTCCAGGAGTAAACAATCAGATTGCAGATCATCTCAGCAGACAGTAGCAGCAAATCCACGAGTGGGAAATTCATCCTCCGGTTCTCCTCCCCTACTTTCAGGAATGGGGATTTCCTCACATAGACTGTTCGCCACAGCACAAAGCGCAAAATGCCCAAGCTTCGCCTCCAGGTTCCCACACCCGCTCCAAAGGCAATGCTCTATGGATGAACAGGTCAGGGATATTTGCTCACGCTTTTCCGCCTCTCCCAATCATTCCGCTGTTAGTTCGGAAGCTCAGGCAAACATCCCTCACACTGATTCTGATAGCTCCCACATGGGCACGTCAACCCTGATTCACCACCCTGCTGGATCTGTCAGTAGTTCCACACCAAAAGCTGCATCTCACCTCCAGTCTCCTCACTCAGAGCCATGGAGAAATCAGGCATCCAAATCCCAAAGAACTCAACTTGGCGATCTGGCTCCTGAAGTCATAGAGTTTGATTATTTGTAATTGCCACCAGACTGTATGACTATCCTAAAAGAGGCTAGAAAGCCTACTACTAGAGCATGTTATGCAGCAAAATGAAAACATTTTGTTATCTATTGTAACAATAACAATATCAATCCTCTTGATGGTTCTGTGCAGAACATCATCTGTTATCTGTTACATTTACAGCAATCTGGACTAGGCTACGCATCCATTTGCTTATATCTAGCAGCAGGAGTTGCTTACTTACAAAATAGACAACACTTATCTCTATTCAGAGTGCCAGTGATTAAAGACTTTATGGAAGGATTAAAAAGAGTAATACCACCAAGAGTCCCACCTGCACCAGCGTGGAGCTTAAACATAGTCCTTACAAGGCTGATGGGTCCACCATTTGAACCAATGCATAGGTGTCAATTACAATTCCTCTCATGGAAGGTTGCTTTCCTCATCGCAATAACTTCACTAAGGAGAGTTGGTGAGCTCCAGGCATTAACTATACAAGAGCACTTCTTTCAGCTTCACAAAGACAGAGTGGTTCTAAGAACCAATCCTAAATCTCTCCCTAAAGTAGTTTCTGCCTTTCATATCAATCAATCGGTTGAGTTACCTGTGTTCTTTCCTCAACATGATTCTGTAGCAGAACGAGCTCTACACACGCTTGATGTTAGAAGAGCTCTACTATATTATGTGGGAAGAAAAAAAGAATTTAGCAAAACAAAGCAACTCTTTGTTGCTTTTTCTCAACCACACAAAGGCAATCCCATATCTAAATCAGGCATTGCAAGATGGATCGTAAAATGTATCCAGACATGTTATGTGAAAGCAAAAATAACTTTTCTGATACCCCCTAGAGCGCATTCCACTTGCAAAATAGGGGCTACTATGGCCTTCTTAGAGAATATTCCCCTAGCTGACATCTGTAAGGCAGCAATATGGTCTACACCGCACACATTCACCAAACACTATTGTGCAGTAGTGTTAGCGAGGCAACACTTAAAACACTGTTTCAGACAACTACAACAGCTACTGGTTAGCCACCGCTTTGGGAAGTATACTGCTGTATAGTCTATGGAAAGCATGTGATCTATAGCTCACATGCCTCGAACGGATAATGTTACTTACCCAGTAAGCATTTGTTCTTGGCATGTAGAGCTGTAGATTCACATGCGCCCACCCGCCTCCCCAGTCTCCTGTAGTTGTTGCAGTTCTCAGTTTACATACATACGCATGGACATCTCTATTCTTCACTTACTAACTCCATTCTCACCCTCTGCGGGAAAACAATCTAACAATGGAGTCGATGCCCATGCGCCCTATCACCGAAAGGAGGAGTCACCTTACCTCGTGACTGGAAAGACTTTTTCTAAGAAAAACAACTTGCAAAACATCCGGACCCAACACTAGATGGCAGGAGTATGCAAAGCATGTGAATCTACAGCTCTACATGCCAAGAACAGATGCTTACTGGGTAATTAACATTATCCTTTACCTTGTCCTACTCAGGGTGGCACAACAAGTGCTGCAGTCCCTGAGGGACACTGTAACTTACAGTCTCTGGGTACACCTGGTACCGTATACCATGGACTTAGAAGTAAGTTAGGCTTTACTAATTGGGGACAAGCCAATTAAACATACACCTTTTAAGGGTCAGAGCACATGCACTGAGTCCTGTTTAGCAGGATTCAGGGCATTTCAGAGTCATTACACCAGCATCTGGTAGTCAAAATGGGGGGGGGGAGGGGGGAAGTGGGGGTATACCTGCAAAAAGCCTGTTTCCTTACACACTTTTACCCCTATCCAACTCATACCTCTGGTGTTAGAGAGATGCAAGCAAGCACCCGTGACCCTAATGCTGATAGCACCACAATGGGCCAGGCAAACCTGGTTCTCCGACCTGTTGGAAATGGCACAGGCAGATTTATGAGACTGCCAGCACATTAGGAACTGTTAACATTTATGGGGTGGTCTAGTATACCATGTGGAACCAATCACACACAGCTTAGTGGCTTGGCTCCTGATAACAGAGGTCGGCCACCTGAGTCTCCCTCAAAGGACTATGGAGGTCCTCTAAGAGGCAAGATGATCTACCACTAGAAAATGCTACACCGCAAAATGGAACAGGCACTGGTGTAAAAGGAAATGCTGGATGAAGGACTTTTCAATGCCTCACTTAAGGGGCACCTGTCAGCCATAGTGGTTTACACAAGGGGCATCATAGGACTCAGTTTATTCTGGACACCAGTCACCAAGAGATTCCTTGAGGAAGCAAAGAGGATAGCGCCACCAAGGGCAGCCCCCACACCAATATGGAACTTAAACCTAATGCTAAGCCAGATCATGAAATCACCCTTTGAACCCTCGCACTGTGCAGCACTCACTTAACACTCACAACAGACTTCTTAATCATTGTTGCATCTTTACGAAGGATGAGTGAACTCCGGGCCGTCACAACACAAGAACCTTATCTGAAAGTTCTGACACAGGGTGGTAATGAGAACCAACTCTCGGTTCTTGCCAAAGGTGATCTCACATTTTCATGTCAATTAAGCCATACAACTGCCAGTTTATTTCCATTAGCCAAAATCTCAGGCTGAACAGGCCCTTCACAAAGGGCATTTCTATATTACCTGCAGGAAACAAAAGCAATCAGGAAAGGAAAGCTGTTTTTCATCTCCTTTGCCTCCCGACTAAAGGTTCGCCGGACAGTAACAGGACTACATCAAGATGGATAGTCCAAATAATCTAAAAATGTTACAAGACAGCAGGAGTAACGCTTAAAGGGAAACCAAGTGGGCACTCCACGAGGAAAAAAAGGAGTGAAACTCGCATTCATTGCTGTTTCTATAAACGACGTCTGCCTAGCAGTCACATGGTCTCCAGTGCATACCTTCACTAAGCATTTCTGTGTGGTATTCAAGCTAATAAAGAGCCACAGGTGGGGCAAAAAGTACTATGACGTATATTAGCAAATACAAACTCTCTCCAGCTCACCCTCCCAGAGGGAGGGAATACTGCTACTGAATCATTTCATAGCATGTGAATCAAGAAAAGATTTTATTTGTAAAATGAAATCAGTGCTTACCTTTAGGAGTAGTTCTGCATCTTGAAGAATTTTCTAGACTCACATGTAACCCACTTGACGCCCCCAAAAAGAACATGTATATGTAACGGGGAGGCACATCAGTGTATAGAACAACAGGAAGCCAACGCTACTAAAGGGTTGCCTGGGGAAAATTAATCTGAACATGGCATCCACGCTGAGGGCTTTCCTGGTTGCATGTGTGACATCTTCTGAGGAGGGACATAGCACTAAATGGTCTACGACTTAATGAGGCCCGCCAGACGAGTACAAGAAAAAAGTAAAGATCCAACCTGATGTAAGATTAGATAGGGGAATGGCTCAAACCTTCCTCAGAGCTGTCTTTGAGCTTTCCTTTTGCTTGGGACCATGCGTCTGTCCTGGGGGAGCTGGCCTTTTTAGCATAGCATCTGATACCAGAGACCCTAGTCGTACAGACGTCTAGCAGTAAGACAAACTCCAGTACCTACCCCATGGCTCTACTGGACAGGGAATCAAAGTATGTTAATGCACTGGAAAAAGAGGGTGTTTCTTTAGCCAATATGACCCTGAGGTCCCTCAAAGCGGTTTGCCTATGGGGATGCCCTCTAGGATATGGTGAGCGAGATCTTGAATGGTCTGCCTAAGGAGTATTGGAACTTGTTTGATCAGACGGTTCACAATGGACTGCATATGCCACATACATTTATAACGGGCAGTCTGGGCATCACTGACTATGTTATCCATGCTGTCTGCACCCGAGTATTGGCTCAGCGCCATGCCTGGATGCATGCCATCTGTTTCTCTGTTGACTTGCGAGCTTCCCTGATGGATATGTTGTTTAATGGCTCCAGGCTCTTCAAAGAATGCAGACTGTGCCTTGAAAAATTTCAAGAATGGCCTTTTCATTGCTCTGGAACACGAGATGGTGGCAGAGGCTGTACCCATAAGCATGACAGCAGTTGCCTACCGCAGCAACTGCCAAGCAGTTCTGACTTCCCTCTTCACAGATTTGTTCTGGCCAGTAGGTGGCAGGATTAATTTTTTGTCTGCCTAGCTGGTTAGGAAATTACCTCAGACTGCTGGTTCTTTGAGGGTGTTTAAAATATTTATGCCCTCCCATTTCTAGCAACGAAACGAAATCTCTTCTTTTGCCGGTTCTGAGTATTGCCTATATAGGGGTCTTCCTGACCATGGTGGCTTTCAAAACCTTTCTGACCCTGCAGCAGGTCCAGGACATTCAGGATATGAGCCTGATGTTTTGGGCTCTTCCCTGTGATCAGTCCTGGATTGTTAATGTCTTCTTGTTCTCCTTGCCTCATGCACCCTGCTGATGTCTCGTGCCCACTGGCACATGCAAGTTCTGCAGTTGAACCTTCACCTTAAATGGGTGCAGCACTGGGGATTGAGACATATTTGAACCTTCCGTGGTGGATGAAGGATGCCAACTTGACATGCGGCAGACCATTTTCTCTTCCTCATCCAGAGATCATAGTGTTGACAGATGCGTCATGTCTGGGAAGTCACCTGGATGAGGGGGATCAGAGGACTCTGATCTCCGGTAGAACAGAGGCACCTTATCAGCCTTCTGGAGCTGCATGCCATCAGGCTGGCCCTCAAGGGCAAACCTGTTCAGGTTTTGACAAGCAACACCTCCGGCATGTGGTACTTCAACAAGCAGAGCGGAGATGTGTTGCATATTCTGTGCCATGAGGTACTGAGACAATGGCAATGGCTGGACCTTTGAGGGATTCCAGAGGGTCTGTCACTTGGCGAGCGCCCTTAATTACATTGTGGACAAGGTCAGCAGACATGTGGCTGACCCCAAATGATGCCTGTACTCAGAGGTAATTCAAGGTGTTTTAGCCCTGTGGGTGTGCCTGGGCTGCGCTGCCCTGAGGGCAGAGCATTCAGTGTAATACGGAATAGCTACTTCAAAGCCACTCTGTGTCTTTCTGTACAGGTGGCAACTCACCTGGCCTTTGCAGAGGCGTTAGAGATCCCTCTGCATGTGTGCTGACTGCAGGGGGATGTCTAGGAGGTATGGGACCCCCTTACAACCCTTGAGAGGGCTGCCTTTAGAAGGCACAGTAACAGTGCGCAACCTTTTTGAGTCTGTTCGCTTCTGTGCCCAAGTCTATAGTAGAGCGCGGGCCACGCCCCCATGCAAATGAGGGAATTCCTTTTCATGATAACCCTGGCGCTACATGTGTGCCAGTGCTATCCCTATTAAAGAATGAGCATTGCAGGCGGCCGTGGCCCTTTCTGTAATACCATTGTGCCCCAGGGGCACACAAAGTGTGTACACATACCCCTTACGGCCCCGGGGCACATAAAACGGGGCCCCTGGAGTTTCTGCCTTAACAGATGCGTTCCTCCTTCTGTGGTACTCCTGTTTCCATTATGCATTTCCGCCTCTGCTTTCCTGAGTCCTGAAGAACGTCAAGAGGGACCGGGCTCAGTTCGTATTGATTTGGTACTCCAAACCTTTGAGGCTGTGCATCTCTGCTCCCCCGCCTCTTTGGGAGGACCTGTTGTCCCAGCAACAGTGCAGGCAGTGGCGGCTCGCAGAGGGAGTGCTGCGGGGCGGTGAGGTGGGGCGGGGAGGCGCTGGGTGGGGGGTAGTGTAGTAGTGGAGTCGGACATACGACGGGCAGGAGTAAAGTAAGTAAGTAAATAAAACTATTTACCTTGCGCTAGCTGCATCGCCGAGTTGGCGATGCAGCGAGTGCAAGGTAAATAGTTTTATTTATTTACTTACTTTACTCCTGCCCTTCGTATGTCCGACTCCACTGCCCCATCACCCAGCCCCTGCCACGCCCCGCAGCGAGCCGCCACTGAGTGCAGGCCAGGCTCCTTCTTCCGACCTGAAACTTGCACCTTCGTGCATGAAGATTGAGCAGAACCAACTGTGTGGTTCTGACCTGCCTGCGGAAGTGGTGCATGTGAAGTCGATCTATCCTGACTGTTGGGTAAAGTTTAAGGCCCGGTGTGAGGACTGTCAGGTTGTTGCGCTTCAAGTTAAACTTTTTGATCTGATCTAGTTCTATTTGTTCTTGGTCTGGCAAGGCCTTTACCAGATTAGCTCCCCGTTGTTTAATTCACCAATTGTGAAGGTTTTTTGTTTTTTAATAATCTTAATGTTTTCTCCTGCGCTGTTTCTTGTGCCGCAGTGGGATCCTAATTTTCTACTGATTTTCTTTTATGTACACACCCTCTGTAGCCATGCACCGTTGTTCTTACAGATAGCAGACCCTTAAGACTTTTTCCCTCATAACAATCACTTTTGCATGCTGCGTCAGTGAGCTGCAGGTGCTGTCACTTCAGCTACTATATACCACCTTTTTGCAAGACAAATTGGTACTCGGATCTCGGCCATTCTTTCTACCGACATTGGTGTCATCCTTCCATGTGGGGTAGCCCACCACATTTCCTGCTTTCTTCTCTGTGACACATCTCTTTAAGAAAGACGTGAGGCTTCATCAGATGGATCTGCAAAGACTGCTTAGTTTCTATATGGACTAGTGAGCACAAGATCGATGACTTACTGGATTCACTAGTGCAAAGAAGGGAATGGCAGTTCAGAAACGGACTTTATCAAGATTTATCGTGCTCAGTGTCAAAATGTGCTATGCCATGGCCAAGAAGGAGCCTCCTGCCTCTTTCCACCAGTACAAATATTACCACTACAGATTTGGCCAGGAGTGTTCAGTGAGGGACACCTCCTAGGCTGATACATGGGCGTCTGTCCACACCTCCACCAGGCACTATTTTATTGAGACTGAGTTCAGCAGGGAGGACTATCCTGCCCATTAGGTCCTGCAGGGCTGCCTAATATAAAGTCCACTCCTCAGACTCACCATCTTCTGGAGTATACTACATTTGTATCTATTCAAAAGGTGAGGAATCTGCAGTTAGGAGTATCCTTCACAAGGACAAGTTACTTACCTTCAGTAATGCTCTATCTGGTGGATACTGTATCTATCCACAGATAAATCACCTACACACACTCTTCCTGGTTCTGTGGAGTGGACTTCAAATAGGGGTGGGCTTAAGATCCTATTTTAAATTCAACTCGCTGTCCATTTTCTGACTCATCTGTTTCTCTAGGTGTGTAGAAGTTACCTTTGAATACTGACATCAGCATGCAGGCATGGCCTTTGTATACAGCCCTCCTCCTTCTTTTTTGGAGGCAGTGCGAAGCTCCTGCAGTATCCGAAGGCACCTACCAGCATGTGGGGGCTATTGCAGGAAACTTCCGGGTCCATTCTGGCATGTGGGAGACCTCACAATGTGTGAAATTTGCAGTTAGATAATGTTTCCACCAAAAATGGTGTTACAGAAGATAAGTAGCTTGTTCTTTACCTTCATATTATTGACTAAGTAGCTTTTATTTTGAATTGGATAGGAGGTTTTGCACAGTCTTTCTTGTTAGTTTAGTAATCGGATTTTGCACCTTTTGTTTGTTGCAACAGCTGATCTTGGAGCTGTCACTTGACTGTATATTTCTCTTTTACCAATTACAGTATTCTGCTAAAAATATGTGTGCTGCTGAGGAGCAGACTACAGGAGATTCGCGACATTGCAAGGAACACTCTAATCAAAATAATGGAGACATTGGGCCCTCACTACCTGCAGTATGTTCTAAAAGAGATGCAGACTGTACTTGTTAAAGGATATCAGGTAAAATGACATCCTTTGTATTCATGACATTTGCTGTTCTTGAGAAGCGGGTAATTGTAAGCCCAAGTTTAAGTTTATTTTTGGTTTCTGCCGAAATAGGCGATAGAAACATCATAAAATCACATGTTATTATTCAGTTAAAAGCCATCTTATAAAAATCCACCATTTTGCATCAGTTTTTCAAACATTATGAAAACGTTTCCCAGCTTGTGACATCATTGCATGTCCTTAAAATTCATTACATATTTCATTAAATGTCTTATTTTCAGAAATGTCCTCTTTCTAGAAATAGGTAGTAACATACATCACTGATACATTCCTAGTGCATCGCAAAACACCAAGATATGGGTTAAAGTTTGAGGTCCCAAATTGCACAATGGACATTTAGTATGGAATACAGTGTTTTTGTCCAATGCCCCCTTACCTCCATAATTGGCAGTTGGCCTAATCTAAATTTTGGTATCCACCTCCTAATTTCAGTTGACTAGTTTTTGATTAGAAAAGATTGTGGAAACACCATTCTAGTTGTATTACATATATCCACACGTATTCCCTTTTTAATTACTTCTGGATCATAAATCTGACTCTCTAATTACTGTTTTAAATATTTTTTCCATTACCGTTCGCTCTACTTGTTACCACCTTCTTCTGTATTCAGTTTTAGCTTTATAAAGATTGATTGTAAATTCCCCATACACCAAACTGTACCGTCACCTACAATATGTAGGTGATGTTTGAACAAGAGTACTCTTGAGTAATATTTCCGATCCAACTCAAACATTAATGCACTTCCAAGTGTACTTTACCCAAATTCAGCCAGAGCATCCAAATGGATGTTTTATCACTTGTGACCTCAATTGATTTCTGCCCCACATACCTATCACATTTTCCCTGATTATCTGCGCCATCTTAGCTCTATCCTCAACTAGAAAAGTTACTCTCAAATAGCAATACTTAGTAACTTTTTTCAAGAACACAGTTATTTAGCTTCCACTTAAATTCATTCCTTTTTTTTTTATACCCTAACTTTGGTTTTATCTTTGTTAATTTTGAAAAAGACACAGTACTGACCAAACATTTCTAGTGCATGTTGCAAGCCAATTGGAGTCATATCAAACAAGATGGTGTCATCTGCATAAAAAATACTTGGCTTCTGATGCAATTTAGGGGGGAAGCATCATGCTTGTTTAAGAACCTTAAGTTCATCAGTGATTTATATTGAGTAAACTAACTGGGCTAAAATTTAACTTTGCTGAAGGCCATTTGGTGTATTTATTTTTTGCAACAACACACATTCTTTCTTAGCTGCATTCTGTTCAAAGAATCTTTATGTAACTCAATTATTAAATGTATCTAGTGTCTTGGTATTCTCTGTGCTTGCGTCATGTTCCATAAAATATTTTTGCAAAAGAAACAATTGATGGACGGAATGCTGGACAATGCAAACATTCACCCCCCAGTCACAAGGATCTGGGTTAAATCCATCATTCTTTTGCTCACCACACCACCCCAGTTTGGACCCAGCCATATGCAAATCAGTCTTGACCCTGTTCCTTGTGGGAACAGTCCAGCCCGAACTGCCAAACCAGGTCCTCCCTGGACCAGAAACAAGCATCCTGGGACCGGTTTCAGGGCATCACCCTTCTTCAGCCAGGCTCGCTTGAATCCAGTGGTGTAGTGAGCATGGGACCCACGTCTGGGCATACCCTTCCCACTTAGGGCGACAAATGCAAAAGAAACAATTGATGGACGGAATGCTGGACAATGCAAACATTCACCCCCAGTTACAAGGATCTGGGTTAAATCCATCATTCTTTTGCTCACCACACCACCCCAGTTTGGACCCAGCCATATGCAAATCAGTCTTGACCCTGTTCCTTGTGGGAACAGTCCAGCCCGAACTGCCAAGCTGGGGGAGAATGTTTGCACTGTCAGCATTCCGTCCATCATTTGTTTGCTGTAACACTTTTCGCCCTAAGTGGGATGGGTATGCCCAGACGTGGGTCCCTTGCTCACTGCGCCACTGGATTCAAGCTAGCCTGGCTGAAGAAGGGTGACATGCCCTGAAACCGGTCCCAGAATGCTTGTTTCCGGTCCAGGGAGGACCTGGCCTGGCAACTCGGTCTGGACTGTTCCCATGGGGCACAGGGTCAAGACTGATTTGCATATGGCTGGGTCCAAACTGGGAGTGGCGTAGTGGGCAAAAGAACAATGGATTTAACCCAGATCTTTTGACTGGGGGAGAATGTTTGCATTGTCAGCATTCCGTCCATCATTTGTTTGCTGTAACACTTTTCGCCCTAAGTGGGATGGGTATGCCCAGACGTGGGTCCCTTGCTGACTGCGCCACTGGATTCAAGCTAGCCTGGCTGAAGAAGGGTGACATGCCCTGAAACCGGTCCCAGGATGCTTGTTTCCGGTCCAGGGAGGACCTGGCCTGGCAGTTCGGTCTGGACTGTTCCCATGGGGCACAGGGTCAAGACTGATTTGCATATGGCTGGGTCCAAACTGGGGTGGCGTAGTGGGCAAAAGAACGATGGATTTAACCCAGATCTTTTGACTGGGGGAGAATGTTTACATTGTCAGCATTCCGTCCATCATTTGTTTGCTGTAACACTTTTCGCCCTAAGTGGGATGGGTATGCCCAGACGTGGGTCCCTTGCTCACTGCGCCACTGGATTCAAGCTAGCCTGGCTGAAGAAGGGTGACATGCCCTGAAACCGGTCCCAGGATGCTTGTTTCCGGTCCAGGGAGGACCTTGCCTGGCAGTTAGGTCTGGACTGTTCCCATGGGGCACAGGGTCAAGACTGATTTGCATATGGCTGGGTCCAAACTGGGGTTGCGTAGTGGGCAAAACAACGATGGATTTAACCCAGATCTTTTGACTGGGGGAGAATTTTTGCATTGTCAGCATTCCGTCCATCATTTGTTTGCTGTAACTCCATAAAATATTTTTAGCAGCTAAATGAAACGCTGTGGACAAATCAATGTACATATACCAGGACCACCATTAAAATAGAATTCTCCTCCACAGAGAGTTTCATAATAAAGCACCTTTCTATTGTAGAATATTTCCTGCTAACTCAAGTCTGTAAGTTTATTAAAATATTAAGTCCAGATAGTTTCCGCTCTTATTTTGTTGTGTGAATACCCCTTGCCACTTCTCAACACTTCACAACAACACCTTCATACCTCTGTATCCTGCCTGTTACTCTTAAATTCTCATGAACAACTATACTTGTTTTACATTTTGCAGTTGCTCTATTCCATATTTTCATTTCCTTTGTGATCTTTCGGGTAGCTTAGCAGTTCTATATCTTTAGTAGTTATAGTCCTTAAACAGAGTATGGACTGTAATATATTCAGTGTCTTTATGCAATTCATCATAGTAGTTTCCCCTTCACTATTGGAGATGTGAATTCTAATTTGGAAGGATCTGTGTGCCATGCCCTAGCTTTAACCTCCGGGTTTTCTACTGTATTTATGGGTTCCAGATTTCTCTCCTCAAAACTCTTGGGTGCACTGCACTCTCCTTTTGTCATGCATAGATTGCCGCAACTTGTGTTATGATTTGTTTCTATTCTCTGCGTCAGTTAATACATTATCTTCTACTGATTTTAGCTGAATAATCCCATTTCCTTCCACCATCAGGGGTCCCATAGAATTTTATTCTATTTCAAAATTATTTTTGAAAGTCCAAACACAAGCATAAAAAAGTGAAGTGGGACTTAAGCCTGTCCCACCACTCCCACCCCAAGAAGAACTGGGGAGGATGTCGGGTAGTCAGTTGCATGCCAAGGCTACCGATCACAGAGCTGTTTTTTCTAAAGGTTAGCATGTATGTAATCAGATTATCACCACTAAGATGCTATCATTTGTTGGGTTTAATTATAAAAAGGGCAATTTCCCTTTTCCATGTTTACCTCCTAAAAAAGATAGAGAACAGCACTCAAAGGCAAAAACCTTGAAAGTGGATACTTGGTAGTTAATCTGTAATCACATTTTGCAAGAATGATTGGTTGTATTCTGAAGCTATCATAGAGTCTGAAATTGACCCACTTGGTTTTATTAATGTAATTAACGTATTTTGTATCATACTGGCTTATTATTATTACCCACTTACCGACACTAACTTCTGTTTAGATACAGCATCCTTCGTCAGTGCCCTTCCCACCGCAAGTTACACATCGCATTTTGTCGGGGTGCAAGTTGCTTGATTTTTCTTGTAATGTCTGTAGTTGCCCATACTTAGACTTTGCACATCATTAATGATTTATTTTCTCCTCTTTATTTAGGTTCACGTGCTGTCGTTCACTGTTAACTTGCTGATGAAAGGACTGAGCAGTAGACTAAAGAGTGGAGATTTGGATACTTGTTTAGACATTATGATTGAGGTAAATTCCAGTTATGGGTGACTTCCATGCATTAAGCCAAGGTTTTACATTCTATGATTTTCCTAGAAATATTTTTATTTCACCTTTTATCACAAACATCAGCTTGTAACCATGTAAAGCCTTGTGCCCTTTTACAGTGTGTGGGTATTAGTCGTTTGAGTGCTCTGTTAACTTTTTGGGTATATATTTTGTGCTCACAGTTCTAAGGTTGTTCACAGCACTTTTTCAGCAGCTGGCAAAAGGAAAATACATATAAAGTGCTGTCACATATGTTACTAATTTAATCTACAGCAACACCTGCAGGTTTTTAGAATAGATGATGAAAATAAAATATGGTGGACGTTTGTTTCAAAATCAGGTCAGTGTTGTGCCTGGATGCTTTGAAAGCTGGATCCTACTGTCATGTTCATTCTGTTTAGGGCAAACTCTGCTTTGCCTGCCAGGAAATATTTAGTTATTTATTTCATTTATGCATTGCACTAAAATGCTGCCTTGTATTCACTTCGAAGCACCATGCATATACAGAGTAGAAATTGATTGAGCAAGCCACAGTACAATTTGTTGCATTGTGTTAGGAATCTAGGAATAGAGTCGAATAGTTGAGGGTGGTTGGGGATCACATGGGGATTATCTGCATCAGTGATAAACCATAATAGCTGTTGTTTAAATCAGTATATTTTAAGTGTACATTGATTTTTTTTTTTGTCTACCTGTAGGAGGCTTTTGTTGAGTAGGAAGCCTGGCTCAGCTTGGAATTTTTAAATGTGCAGTACTAGAATGTGATAGACATGAGCTACATCTGTCTCCTCTCGCGTTACCATAGTCTAACTTTTCTATGTCAGGAACTGTGCCAGTCTTAAAGCCCATTTCGTATAAAAACACATCCTTTAAAAAGTGTCCTAAACAATATCCAACAGCAGAACACTTATGGTTATTCAAAGTAAATGTTTAGAAAAATGCACTGTACCACACAGAACAGTGTGTTGTAAAACAATTTCTCCAGTAAATGTGCTTTTGTCTTATAACGCCACTATTTCTAAGAAAATAAAAGAATACACATGCTTGCTCATTTTGTTTGAAAACACATTTGTTATTAAGAATTCATATGTGAAATCTGTCAATGAATAAGAAGGTTCCGATAAATTATGATGTGTTGCATTAGCATTATAAAAATATTTTTTGATAAAGACATCTAGCTGTAGATTTCCCTTTTTTTTAATATTCCCCAGGCATCAGACTGCATCTGGAAACTTTTCACCAGCACCTCTGCGTGCATTACTGTTAATCTCGCAGAGACACTTACCTCAATATTTTATTATCATTTCTACAGTCTGCAAGGAATATCACCCCCTAAAATGACAGGTTTCAAGCCCTGTAGGGAGTGTTGCACACAACTGTCTGTGACAGATACCCATCAGGTGTGTCAGGGGACGAGCCAGAGCTCTCAGGCCTGGAGCGGCTGTGCATCGATGAACCCAAAGGCCATCAGGGAACACAAGGCGAAACTTTGTCGCCTAACATAAGAAGACTCTGGATTGCAATTCTTCTAAGTCCAGCTAAGCATCCAAGGCTTGCTCTTTGACCCGTTCCTGTTCCCGGAGTCGATGGAGGTACTCCAGAGTCACACTCCAAGTCCTTGAATAAGTGTAAGAAACACAAGAAGTCGAACTTGAGTTCTACTCCGTCGTGCCACTCACATTCACCTGAGTGCAAGGCCAGCGCCATCCCTCTCAGTCTCACTCAGAAGTCTGCTGACCTAGGAGCCGATCCCGCAGCTTATTCCGGCACAACCCAAGTTTCCGGGGCCTTTTGTCTGCCTGAGATATTTACCTTGCTTTTTTTGCAAAATTTCTACAGTGTGCAAGGGATGTCACCCCCTAAAATGAAGGGTTTCAAGCCCTGTAGGGTCTGTTGCAAACAAATGTCTGTGACAGATGCCTGTCAGGTGTGCCTCTGGTGTCTGGGGTCGAGTCACGACTCCAAGAACTGCAGAGACAGTGCATCGATAAACCCAAAGGCCATCATCAAATATGAGGCAAACCTTTGTCACCAAACAGAGGACCGCGCTGGGACCGATCCAAGTCAGGACCCAAGTACAAGGCTCAGTCTCGTTCCTGCTCCCATTCCTGAAGTCAACTGTGCCGGTCTTTGTTGCGCTCCTTGTCCACCGGTAACCATAAAAAACATTAGATGGCAAAGCGGAGTTCTGCTCCTTCACACCATTCCCATTCTCCAGATGAAGTGTGTGGCCAGTGGTCCCCATTTCGCAGTTAGTCCCGGCACAACCGGAGTTTCCAGGGCCTTCAACCACTTTGCGCCTAATCGAAGAATTCTGCGCAGCTATGCTCCGGTTCTTTAGATTCCTGCTGACTCCCTCTGATGCGCATTCAGGCCCCAAGGAACCAAGAGGCCTTCCACCTGGAATACCACCAACAGGTTTGCCCTTGGTGCAAGCTGGACCCTCCTCACTCGTCTTGACTCCACTGCTGGTGCTACAACCCATGCCAATGCAGATTATCCACCTGAAGAATTGGGCCCGATCGTCCTCTCCAATGTCAAGTCGATATCAAGCCCAAATCCGCCCCAGGGGCTGTCCCCCATCTCCACCTTAAATTACCACAGGCTCAACAACACTCTGCATTCCCTTTTTGGGACTGATTCAGATGGCGACTATGACCTGGCTGATGAGTTCGCTCAGTGTCCCTGAGATGACAACTGGTATGATGACTTGGAGGAGGCTGTAGGAAGCTGGCTCTGTATATACTATACCAAAGTGAGGTATAGTGTGCACAGAGTCCAGTGGAACCCAAAAGGTAGGCAGAGTGTTAAAGTAGATAGCACCTCACTCTCTATTTGTGGTAGTGTGGTCGAGCAGTAAGGCTTTATCAGAGGACAGTGTTAAGCATTTGTTGTACACACTCAGCCAGCAAATGAATTCACACACTCAAAGACTAAACTTCAGACCAATTGTTTTTGTATAAAATATTCTTTTAGTTATTTTATTTCCTAGAACCAAGCAAGCCTGGCACAGGTAAGTGATAAATACTTTGCAGTAAATATACAGTTGTAATACAGTTTGGATTGTAATTGTATATGCACTTTATTTTGACTTACAGTATTGTTACTGAGAAATGCAATGCTTTGTAAATACAGTACATATACTTTGAATAGGCTTTTTAGTAAAATGACCAGTACGTTACTTTCACATTACTTTTCTTACACAGTCTAGTATACCTGGATACTACACTGGGACATTTCCTGTAAACAGGTAAGTAAAAGCGTTTTTGTTAGTTAGTACAATTTTGAAGAATTTCTTTAGGTTTTCCAACTCCACACTTAGAAACTTTTCATAGAAAAACAGTCAATGTTATCCTATGGAGGAAAATAGTGTTATCGGTTTAAAGGTAAGTACTTTGTTGTGGGAGTTGGTGTTCTGGGGTTAGACTCCGGGGTCCCCCAGGGTGAAGGATGCACTCTTGTTACATCCTCAGCGGCACTAGGGTGGCCGGGTGCAGAATGCTGAGGCCCAATGTTATCCAATGGGGGATAGGGGGCCTCCAGTTGGTGGCTGCTGACGAGCAGGCCACTGGGTTGTGGGAGCAAAGCTCCTGGACTTAAGCTCAGAGCAAATGGGGGTTTAGGCCAGCACAAAAGATGCACCCTCAGCGGCACTGGGGCGGCCGGGTGCAGTGTGCTGTTTTGGCGTCGGAAGCCCTGTAGCTTTGAATGGGGAGTCTCCGGTTTGCGAAAGCACTGCATACTCGGGGACGAAGGTCTTCTCGTTGCGACCACCACTTGGAGAGGGAAGTTGGGATCTTGGGGGTTGGTTGCAAGGGCGTCGGGTGCAGGGGTGCCTTTTAGGGTCGGATCTTCTTACCAGCTCCTGGTTGCGGTTGGGGGGACCTTCCGGTTTGAGGCTGCAGACATCGGCTGGGGGCTTGAGGCAGGCCAGGGGTCGCCGGATCTCGGGTCAGGATCGCCGGGGGGACCTCCTCTTGGTGTTGGGCCACTCGAACTCAGGGCGGCGGGTGCAGAGTGGTGCAGACCCGCGGATCCTTGCGGAACTGGAATCTGTTGTTTGAACAAATCCGGTGTTCACGGGAGGCAGAGTCTTTGGGATTGCAGGCAGGTCCTCCGGGTTTGTTGAGGGTGCTGGCTGCAGGACACACCAGGATTTCGCTGGAGCAGTTTCGAGGTGGGGACAGGCCGGTAGGGCTGGGGCCAAGTCAGTGGGCGTTCTCCTCTTGTTAGCTTCGGCACGGCTGTTAAGTCCTTCTCCTTCTTTTCTTCTTGCAGGTTCTTGTCTGCGGAAGCAAGGTTCAGGGGTGCCCCTAAATACTAGATTTAGGGGTGTTACAGGTAGATAAAAAGGTTGGGACCAATGGGTCCCTTCCCTGGGGTGGGTACACCCCCTATTATGCCACCCTCCAGTGGGAGGGGGGAATAAGCCTTTCCCTGATTGGCTGAGTCCCCCCATCTGCAAGATGGCGGGGACTGAGAGTTTTGCTTCACCTCGCCTCCCCCACCTGAGGGGTGGAGTTGGCAGAGGTGTGAACCTCTCTTCCTCACTTGTTTTTTCTGCTGGTTCACCCGCCAAAAGTGGGCGTCAGAACCAGTGGGGATCAGTTGCTGAAAGCAGCAAGTGGCCTGGAGAAGCTCCCAAAGGCAGCAAGCCTTTGAAGCTTCTCCTTCGTGAACCCTGCCCATCCAGGGGGAGGAGGCTTGGCACCTCGTCCCAGGATGTGCATTGTTTCAGGCCTCTAAGAGCAGCAGGCTCTCGACCCAGGGGTCCAAAAACGTGTCTAGTGGTGGCAGCTGAAAGCAGCCACTCAGCCTGGACACTAGTGGTAGGTCATTTTTCAGGGGCATCTCTAAGATGCCCTCTTTGTGCATTTTTCATTAAATCCCACACTGGCATCAGTGTGGGTTTAATGTGCTGAGAAGTTTGATACCAAACTTCCCAGTTTTCAGTGTAGCCATTATGGTGCTGGGGAGTTCGTAATGACAAGCTCCTAACACCATATACTCTTAATGGCAGCACTGCACTTACAATGTCTAAGAATGGACATAGACACTGTAGGGGTACAGGGCTCATGCGCCTGTACCCTCGCCACTGGTATAGTGGACCCAGCTAGAGGGGTGACTGATCTATGCCAGGGCAGTGGGTTGTAGGCATGGCACACAGGGATGTGTGCCATGTCGACTCTTCACTTTGTTCTGCACCAAAACAAACAGCCTGCAAAGGCAGTGTGTGAGTGTAATGGTACAGGGCCTCTAAGGGTGGCACAATAAATGCTGCAGCCCTTAGAGGTCTTCCCTGGTCACAGTGCCCTGGATACCTGTGGTACCATTTACCAGGGGCTGACCTGTGGCCAGAGATGCCAATTGGGTTTTGTTTTTAATGCAGGACTCTTGACTTACCCCTGGTCCAGCCGTAAAGGAATCCACCTCCAATGCCATGGTAATGCGTAGGGCGTCCAGAGTGCTTGACCTCCAGGTGCCAACCTTGGAGGTGAAAACTAATGTCTTGACGGATGTCCTCCAGCCGGGGCTAATGTCTTCAGAGCCCTTTCTTCCCTTTAACGAGGCACTGACTGATACTTTATTGAGGGTTTGGGTCAAACCTTGCTCTGGGCTCCAGTTAATAGACAAACAGCCAGGTACCATTGTCCTGCTTCTTGCAACCCATCTTTTATTTTTTCATCACTCATTGCCAGAAAGCTTAGTGGTGCAACCTTCCACCAGCCGCTCTAATCCCAATGCATTTAATACCACTTCCCTGATAAGGAATCTAAGCGAGTGGAGACATTCCGCAGCCATGTCTTATCTTCTGCCAGCTTGGCCCTCTGATCTGTTAATGCCAGCTGTTTGTTTGGAGACTACTTACATGCCCTTTAGGATTCGGTGGCACAAGTCCTCCCTTGTGTGCCCGAAGACTTTTGCCCTGTACTATCTCAGGCGATTCAAGATGATTGTGGTGCTGCCAAGTTCATGATTCGTTGTGGCTTGGACACCACTGATTCCATTTGGAGGGGCATAGACGCCAGCATTGCTATTCACAGCCATGCCTGGCTGCGATCAACTGGGTTCTCAGTTGATGTCATAGTCCTCCTTGATGGACATGCCCTTTGATGGGACTTGCTTGTTTAGGGAAAAAGCGGATTTCGCTTTAGAGCACTTTAAGGAGAATAGGGCCATTGCTCAGTCTCTGGGCTTTTCTGCCCGCCTCCCTAACCACAACAGTTTCATGTGTTCTATTTGCAGCTTTGGCTGAGGTGTCCCTCACTGCCAACCCATCCAGCCCCACAGGGAACCCAGAAGTTTTGCTGTAAAGTCTGTGGTAACTTCCACCCCCATTGCAAAAGTCAGCGTGCCGCTCAGCCTAACGCTTCCTATACCCTCTCACAGCCTGTAAGAAACTGGCTCTATATATACTGCACCAAAATGAGGTACAGTGTGTATAGAGTCCAAGGGTCTCCAGAGGTTTGGCAGAGGTTAAAGTTAGATAGAACCTTACTCTCTAAAGTGGTAGCTTGGTCGAGCAGTAAGGCAGTATCAGAGGACAGTGTAAAGCATTTGATGTACACACTCAGTCAGCAAATGAATCCACACAATCAAGAACTGAACTCTAGGCCAATTGTTTTGTATTATAAAATATACTGTTGTTTTATTTCTAGAACCAAGCAAGCCTGGCACAGGTAAGCATAAAAATACTTTTCAGTAGTAAATTACTTGTATGAACACAGTTCAAAATTGCAGTGTAACTTGTACTGGTTTTGGTTACAGTTTTAAGTAAACAGTTTGCAACACATTGCAGGTATAGTACATTCAATTGAATGGGCTTTTAAGTAAAATGCAGTTAATTACTTTTCAGATTACTTTTGCTAACACAGGACTGGATCCTAGATTCAGCCCTGGGACATTCCCTGAAAACAGGTGAGTAAATGCGTTTTGGTTAAAGGTACGATTTTTAAAGATTATTATTGCATTTCAAAAGCTGACAGAAACTTTTTCACATAGAATCACCAATGTTATCCTATGGGAGGAAATTCACTTAGCAGGGAAGTTAGGTTATCGATACTTTTTCTTACTCAGTGCTGGATCCTGGATTCAGCACTGGGATATTTCCTGAAAACAGTTGAGAAAATAAGTTTTTGTTATTCGGCTGATTTTTAAGGAATATTTGTAGTTTTCAAAAGTCGACACTTAGAAACTTTTTGGAAGAAAAAGTGTCAATGTTATCCTATGAGGAAAAATGAGTTATCGGTTTCGAGGTGAGTAATCGGTCTTTTGAGTTAGGGTTCTGGGGTTAGACTCAGGGGTCTCCCAGGGTCAGTGATGCACTGTTGTTGCACCCTCAGCGGCACTAGGGCGGCCGGGTGCAGAGTGTTGAGGTCCAATGTTATCCTATGGAGCATAGGGGGACTCCGGTTGGTGGCTGCTGGCAAGCAGGCCACGGGGTTGTGGGAGCAAAGCTCCTAGGGTTAAGCTCAGGGCACGTTGGGGACCAAGTTAGCACCAAAGGGGCACCCTCAGCGGCTCTAGTTCGGCCGGGTGCAGGGTGCTGTTTTGAGGTCGGGTGCCCTGTTGATTTCAATGGCGATTCTCCGGGACAAAGAAACACTGCAGGCTCGGGGATGAGGATCTTCCAGGAGCTACCACCACTTCGAGGGGTAAGTTGGGATGTAGAGGGTTGGTTAGGCACCGCTGGGTTGGGCACACAAGGCCGTGGGGCGTCGGGTGCAGGGGTGCCTTGGGACGTCGGATTTTCTTACACGCTCTGGTCGCGGTAGGTGGGGTCCTCTGGATTGAGACTGCAGGAGGCTTGAGGCAGGTCAGGGGTCGCCGGATCTCGGGTCAGGATCGCCGGGGGGACCTCCTCAGGGTATTTGCCCACTCGAGCTCGGGCCGGATTCGGCGGGTGCAGAGTGTGCGGGATTCGCGGTTCCTGGCTGGCACCAGAAGCTGCAGTTCAAACACGTCCGGTGTTCACGGGAGAAACAGCTTGGAAAGTGAAGGGTTTTTGAGGTTGCTGGCCGCTGGACACTGCGGGGTTTTTGCAGGAGCAGGTTCGAGGGGAGACAGGCCTGTATTGCTGGGGCCAAGTCAGTGGGCGTCGTCCTCTTGTTAGCTTTGCACAGCTTCTCGTCCTTCTTCTCTTCTTTTTCTTGTAGTTGCTGGATCTGAGGAAGGAAGGTTCAGGGTGCATCTAAATACTAAAATCTGAAAGAGACACGTTAGTGACAGATTCCTTACCTTAGAATATCTCCAGGCGTCAGGCTGGATCCGGAAAGTTTTTTGCGTAGCAGTACCCTTGCGCGTCGGTAGGCGGCGTCGTGCGGCTCCGCGTCCGTCGTCGGCGTCGTGATCGCCGGGATGACGTCGCGGGCAGTACTTAGGCGCCGCCCCTGCGCGCTGAGCGTCAGTTCTTCTTTCCGCGCCAGCAAGCGCAGATCCGGGAAGAGCAGTGCCCTGGTCATTTTTTGACCAAACTTTTTGGTGAATTTTTCATTGTTTTTCTCAATCGACTTCAAGGTGTCGTAGGGATGCCCGGGTTTAAACGTTGCGGCGCCTGTGCTCGGATGATGTCCGTCACAGACCCGCATTGGGAGTGTCTCTTCTGCCTCGGCCGAGGCCACGACACGGAGTCTTGTACCGACTGCCAGGCCCTCAACCCGAAAGCTTTGCGAGAGCGGTCTCGAAAGCTCCTCGAGGCCCGGCATTCGGCTCCGCGGAAGCCCCGGTCGCGTGAGAGGTCCAGGGGTCGATCGCGGAGTCAGCACCGGTCGTCGGCATCGAAGTCTTCTTCGTCCGGTAAGTCGAAACACAAAAAGTCCAAAAGCATCATCGGCTCTAGGACTTCGCCTCGCCGGTCTCTCGACTCGGCTGAGGCCCCTCCCGGCATTGTCCCCGACCCCGCGGCCCCGGACATGCCTGTGGAGTCGCCCCCGCAATACCCGTCCTTCCCGGGTTCGGGGGCGAATCCGGCCCAAGTGCAGGAATTCCTGTCGGCCATGGCCCGCCTCTTCGGGCCTCCAGGTCCCTCCGGTGCGCCTTCGGGCCCCGCGGGCCCTGATGGGGTTGCTCTGGCGTCGCCAACGGCTCCGGCCCCGGCGTCGCACGTGCCTCCAGCCTCGATCCCGGCTCCGGCTTCGGCCCCGGCCTCGATCCCGGCTCCGCAACCCCCATCGGCGCCGGTCGACCTAACGACACCTCCGCCGGCGCCGATGTCTCCGGTGCCGTTCTCGACGCCGCCTGGGGCTCCGGGCGGCGTCGTTCCCAGTTCCTTCCGGACATGGACCCGGACCGGCGTCGCTCGGCGCCGGTTCAGGCGCCCGATGAGACCTTGGGTCCCAAATGTCCCTCCTCCCCCTTATTTTGAACCTGAGGAGGACCAGGAGGACTGGGAGGGGTCTGATGACCCTCTGACACAACAGTGTCAGTACGATGAGGACTGGACAGAGGGTCTAGGGGATGCCAGTGGTCTAGATACTTCCCTGACACTGGCATGCTGTCTCCTCCCGTGGCTACGGAGGAGGGAGCCAATTTTGCAACGGTGTTGCGTAGGGCGGCTGGAGCCTTACATCTCCAACTCCCTACTGTGGCGGTCAAGACTAATCTCTTGACAGAGGTGCTTCAGCCGGCAGCCTCCTCTACGGAGACTGTGCTGCCGTTTAACGACGCCCTCACTGATGTTCTTTTGGGCGCCTGGTCCAAGCCCAACACAGGGGCTCCTGTGGATAGGAACGTGTCCCGACGCCATCGCCCAGCTCCGGGCGACCCCTGTTTCTCTCTGTCCACCCCACCCCTGAGAGCTTGGTTGTCCAAGCCTCCGCTTCCCAAACCGGCTTCCCTACCGCCCCTCCGGATAGGGAATCCAAACGCCTGGATCAATTTGGGAAGAAGGGTTTTTCTTCCTCCAGTGCTGGCTTGCGGTCCATCAACACCGCTTGCCTTTTGGGCCGATATACCCACTCCTTGTGGGATTCGGTGGCGACTGTTTTGCCCCAGTGTTCTGAGGAGGTCCAGACACTGCTTTCCCGCGCCATTGCGGAAGGAAGGGATGCGGCCAAATACACAATCCGATGTGGCCTTGATACCGCCGACTCGCTGGGCAGGTCTATTGCAACGACGGTGGCGCTACTGACGCCACGCCTGGCTGAGAACCACTGGTTTTTCAGGGGATGTCCAGAATACTCTCATGGACATGCCCTTTGATGGAGTCGGTCTTTTTGGGTCCAAAGCAGACCATGCGTTGGAGCGCTTTAAGGACTCACGGGCTACTGCAAAGTCCCTGGGCCTTTCTGCTACACGCCCTCCGCTGACTTCTGCTTTTCGCCCCTATCGTCGGCCACGGAAGGGCGCCCCTTCACGTCAGCAGCCCAGCCACCGGCCCGCGCAGCAGGCGTCTTCGCGTGGCCGAGGAGCGTGGATTCCGCCGTGGCGGATCGGGCAACCAGCGTGCGGGTCAGGCCACCACCTCCAACCCGTCCGCGGCCTCCAAACCCTCCTAGTCCCTCCTTTCAGGTGCACAGTACGCCGGTAGGGGGCAGGGTCCGCCATCACTTTCCCCACTGGCGTACCATCACCTCGGACAGGTGGGTCTTGGACATTGTCCGAAGGGGCTACTCCCTCCCCTTCGAGTCCACCCCCCCCAGCCATGCCACCTCAATTCCACCGCATGTCAGGGGATCACTTGGTACTTCTGCAGAAGGAAGTCACGGCCCTCTTGGCCAAGAGGGCCATCGAGCATGTTCCGACCCCAGAAGTAGGGCGTGGTTGCTACTCCCACTACTTCCTGGTGCCCAAAAGGACAAGGAGGACATGCGTCCTATCTTGGACCTCCGGAACGTCAATCGCTTCCTCCGGAAGGAGAAGTTTAAGATGCTCACCCTAGCTCAGGTCTTGACTGCCCTCGACCCTGGAGACTGGTTGGTAGCGTTGGACTTGCAGGACGCATATTTCCACATCCCCGTCCTGCCGGCCCACCGGCGTTACCTTCGGTTCACGGTAGGCCCCGAGCATTTTCAGTTCACCGTGCTCCCCTTTGGCCTTACCAGTGCCCCTCGGGTGTTCACGAAAGTGTTGGCGGTGTTCGCAGCTCATCTGCGCCGGGCAGGGGTTTCAGTCTTCCCCTACCTCGACGACTGGCTGCTGAAGGCGGGCTCGTCCCAGGCAGTCGTCTCCCACCTCCAGACTATGGCCGAACTCCTGCACTCGCTGGGGTTCTCCATCAATGTGCCGAAGTCGCATCTGATTCCCTCTCCACAGCTCCTTTTCATCGGAGCAGTTCTGGACACGACGCAGTTTCAGGCCTATCCTCCCGAACGGCGAGTCCGGGATATTCAGGCTATGATTCCGATCTTTCAGCCTTTATCCTGGGTTTCGGTACGGATGACCCTGAGGCTGCTGGGCCTCATGGCCTCCTGCATCCTGCTGGTCAATCATGCCAGATGGCATATGCGGGCTCTGCAGTGGGACCTGAAGTTCCAGTGGGCGCAGCACCAGGGCAACCTGTCCGATCACGTCCAGATCTCGGAGGGGACTGCAAAACAGTTGCAGTGGTGGCTCTCGAACCGGCAATGGGTCATGGGCAGATCCCTCTCCCTTCCCCAGCCAGAGCACACAGTTGTGACGGACGCGTCCCTTCTGGGATGGGGCGGTCACATGGGAGAGGCGGAGATCAGAGGCCTCTGGTCTCCGGCGGAGTCCCGGCTCCATATCAACCTTCTGGAGCTCCGGGCGATCCGACTTGCACTCAAGGCATTCCTTCCCTCTGTCAAAGGGAAGGTAGTGCAGGTGTTCACAGACAACACCACCGCCATGTGGTACTGCAACAAACAGGGCGGGGGTGGGGTCGTGGACCCTTTGTCAGGAGGCTCTGCGCCTCTGGACATGGCTGGAACATCAGGGCATGTTCCTGATGGTTCAACACCTGGCAGGTTCCCTGAACGCCAGGGCGGACGAACTCAGCCGCAGGTGCATGATGGATCACGAATGGCGTCTTCACTCGGAAGTGGCGCAAGGACTCTTTCTACAGTGGGGAGAGCCTTGGTTAGATCTATTCGCCACCGAAGAGAATGTCATCAGTTCTGCGCGTTGGAATTTCCAAGGCGGCACTCGCTCGGCGACGCTTTTCGTCGCGAGTGGAGTTGCGGTCTATTGTACGCCTTTCCGCCTATACCACTTCTACCCAGAGTGGTGAAGAAGATTCGGCACGACCGGGCCCAAGTCATTCTTGTGGCTCCGGACTGGGCTCGAAGAGTTTGGTATCCCGAGCTACTCAATATGAGTGTAGATCCCCCGATCCGTCTGCCTCTTCGGGAGGATCTTCTGTCGCAGCAGCAGGGGACGGTCCTCCACCCGAACCTGTCCAGCCTCCACCTGCTTGCGTGGAGATTGAGCGGCGGCAGTTGATTCCTTTCGACTTGCCTCCCGAAGTTTGTGATGTGATTCTGGCAGCCAGGCGTCCCTCCACTAAGGTGGTATACGCCTGCAGGTGGAACAAATTTGTGGCATGGTGCACAGCAAAGGCTGTGAATCCCCTTTCTGCCCCTCTTTCTGAGGTCCTTCTGTTCCTTCTCTCTCTGGCCCAACAGGGTTCTGCCCTGGGTACCATCAAGGGTTATCTTTGTGCTATTCTCGGCCTTCCTCAGGCTCCCTGATCAGCCCTCCCTTTTCAAGTCCCCTGTTGTTAACAGGTTCTTAAAAGGCATTACACACCTCTTCCCTCCTGTTCCGTTTGTGATGCCTCAGTGGGACTTGAACTTGGTTCTTACCTTTTTAATGTGCGCTCCCTTTGAGCCTCTACATAACTGTCCTCTTCGTCTTCTGACTCTGAAGACAGCCTTTCTGGTGGCCATCACCTCCGCTCGGCGGGTGAGTGAGCTCCAGGCTCTATCTTGTAAGCCTCCCTTTCTGTCTGTTCATCCAGACAAGGTTGTTCTTCGGACGCGTCCTTCCTTCTTGCCAAAGGTGGTTACTGCTTTCCACATTGGGCAGACCATCACTTTGCCCACCTTCTTTCCGCCTCCGCATCCTTCCAGAGAGGAAGAGAGGCTCCACCGTCTGGACCCAAAATGTGCGCTCTCCTTCTATATCGACCGCACAAAACACTTCCGGGTGGATGACCAGCTCTTTGTTGGCTACGTGGGCGCCAAAAAAGGTCGGGCGGTGCACAAACGAACTATCTCCCGCTGGGTTACTTTGTGCATCAAAACCTGCTATTCTTTGGCTAAAAAGGAGCCTCCTGTTGGGCTGCGTGCCCATTCCACCAGGGCAACGGCTGCTACCACGGCCTTGGGCCGCGGTGTTCCGCTGCCGGTTATCTGTCAGGCAGCTACGTGGGCCTCGCTGCACATGTTTACAAAGCATTACTGCCTTGACAGTCAGGTCCGGAGGGACGGCTTCTTTGGCCGTTCTGTCCTCCAGGACTTCCTTGTCTGATCTTTGTTCGCAGACCCACCACCGGGGTTGGTATTGCTGGGGTATCTATTCTAAGGTAAGGAATCTGTCACTAACGTGTCTCTTTCAGATGCACAAGTTACTAACTTGTGTAACGATATATCTGTAAGAGACAGTAGTTAGTGACAGATTCCTTACCGCCCACCCATCCTCCCCGTTCTGCGAACTCATTTCTAGGAGTTAAGGACATCCCTTTCAGGGCCCTAGTATTTTTTCAGACACCTATGTCAGCTTCTTGCATGGCTCTGCGTTCCTGGCGCGGAAAGTCGTGTACAGAACTGACGTCAGCGCGCAGGGCGGCGCCTAAGTACTGCCCGCGACGTCATCCCGGCGATCACGACGCCGACGACGGACGCGGAGCCGCACGACGCCGCCTACCGACGCGCAAGGGTACTGCTACGCAAAAAACTTTTCCGGATCCAGCCTGACGCCTGGGGATATTCTAAGGTAAGGAATCTGTCACTAACTACTGTCTCTTACAGATATATCGTTACACAAGTTAGTAACTTGTGCTTTAGAGGCGTTACAGGTAGGTAAAGGGCAGGGACCAATGGGTCCCTTCCCTGGGGTGGGTACACCCCCTATTCTGCCACTCTCCAGTGGGAGGGAGGCAGGAGCCTGTCCCTGGTTGGCTGGGTCCCCCATCCTCAAGATGGCGGGGACTTGAGGTTGTGCTTCACCTCGCCTCCCCCACCTTAGGGGTGGAGTTGGCAGAGGTGGGCACACCTCTCTTCCTCACTTTGTTTTTCCCGCCGGGTCTCCCGCCCAAGTGGGGGGTAGAACCAGTGGGGACCAGTTGCTGAGTACAGCAAGTGGTCTGGAGAGGCTCAAGCCTTTGAAGCTTCTCCTTCGTGAACCCTGCCCATCCTGGGGGAGGAGGCTTGGCACCTCGTCCCAGGATGTGCATTGTTTCAGGCCCCCGAGAGCGGCAAGCTCTCGACCCAGGGGTCCAGAAACATGTCTGGTGGTGGCAGCCTCGGCAGCCACTCAGTCAGGTCACTGGGAGTTGGTCGAGTTTCAGGGGGCATCTCTAAGATGCCCTCTGTCGTGCATTTTACATTAAATCCCACACTGGCATCAGTGTGGGTTTAATGTGCTGAGAAGTTTGATACCAAACTTCTCAGTCTTCAGTGCAGCCATTATGGTGCTGTGGAGTTCGTGATGACAAGCTCCCAGCACCATATACTCTCAATGGCAGCACTGCACTTACAGTGCCCAGGAATGGACCTGGGTACTGTAGGGGTACAAGGCTCATGCACCTGTACCCTCACCACTGGCATAGGGCACCCAGCTAGAGGGATGACTGATGGATGCCAGGGCAGTGGTTTGTGGGCATGGCACACAGGGGTGTGTGCCATGTCGACTCTTCACTTTGTTCTGCACCAAGACACGCAGCCTGCAAAGGCAGTGTGTGTGTGTCAGGGTACAGGGCCTCTAAGGGTGGCACAATAAGTGCTGCAGCCCTTAGGGGCCTTCTCTGGTCACAGTGCCCTGGGTACCTGTGGTACCATTTACCAGGGGCCTACCTGTGGCCAGAGATGCCAATTGGGTTTAGGCTTCAAAGCAGTTTTAGGGAAGGAACACAGGCCCCTGGGTACCTGATTGGCAGGAGCCCAGGGCACACTCAGTCAAAGCACATCAGCAATTCAGAAAAAAATGGGGGCATACCATGCAAGAAAGAAGGCACTTTCTCCCACAACCCTACCCCCCCACCCCCTCCCCCAAACGAAAGATGATGAGACTAACCTTGCCCTAGGGAGTCTTCATTGTCTAAGTGGAAGAACCTGGAAAGTCCATCTGCATTGGCATGGGCAGTCCCAGGTCTGTGTTCCACTTCAAAGTCCATTCCCTGTAGGGAGATGGACCACCTCAACAGTTTTGGATTTTCCCCTTTCATTTGCATTAGCCATCTGAGAGGTCTGTGATCAGTTTGAACTAGGAAGTGAGTACCAAACAAGTATGGTCTCAACTTCTTCAGGGACCAAACCACAGCAAAGGCCTCCCTCTCAATGGCACTCCAACGCTGCTCTCTAGGGAGAAGCCTCCTGCTTATAAAAGCAACAGGTTGGTCTTGGCCTTCATCATTGGTCTGGGATAGGACCGCTCCTATCCCTAGCTCAGAGGCATCAGTCTGCACTATGAACTGCTTGGCATAATCTGGAGCTTTTAGAATTGGTGCTGAGCACATTGCTTCTTTCAGGGTGTCAAAAGCCTTTTGGCAACTAACTGTCCAGTTAACCTTTTTGGGCATCTTCTTGGAGGTGAGTTCTGTGAGGGGAGTCACAATGGACCCATATCCCTTCACAAACCTCCTGTAGTACCCAGTCAAGCCAAGGAATGCCCTGACTTGGGTCTGGGTTGTTGGAGCTGCCCAGTCCAGGATGGCCTGGATCTTGGGCTGTAAGGGCTGTACCCGGCCTCCACCAACAAGGTGGCCCAAGTACACCACAGTGCCCTGCCCTATCTGGCATTTGGATGCCTTGATAGTTAGACCTGCAGTTTGCAGGGCTTTTAAAACCTTCCCAAGGTGGACCAGGTGATCCTGCCAGGTGGAGCTAAAGACAGCAATATCATCAAGATAAGCTGCACTATAAAGGACTCCAACCCAGCAAGGACTTGATTCACCAACCTCTGGAAGGTGGCAGGGGCATTCTTTAAACCAAAGGGCATAACAGTGAACTGATAGTGCCCATCAGGTGTGGAGAATGCTGTTTTCTCTTTTGCTCCTGGTGCCATGCCAATCTGCCAGTACCCTGCAGTTAAGTCAAAGGTACTTAAGAATTTGGCTGCACCCAATTTGTCTATCAACTCATCTGCTCTTGGGATAGGGTGAGCATCTGTCTTGGTGACAGAGTTGAGCCCTCTATAGTCCACACAGAACCTCATTTCTCTCTTTCCACCCTGTGGATGAGGTTTGGGGACTAGAACCACTGGGCTGGCCCAGGGGCTCTCGGAGGGTTCAATAACCCCTAACTCCAGCATCTTGCTGACTTCAGCTCTGATGCTTTCCTTGACTTGTTCTGATTGGCGATAGATCTTGTTTTTGACAGGTGCACTGTCACCAGTGTCCACATCATGGGTACACCAGTTTGTCAGACCAGGGGACAAGGAAAATAGCTTAGCATACTGTTGCAAGACTTGCTTGCAGTCAGTCTGCTGTTGGGCAGAGAGGGTGTCTGAAAAGACAACTCCATCTACTGACCCATCTTTTGGGCTGTATGAGAGGAGGTCAGGGAGAGGTTCACTCTCTGCTTCCTGCTCCTCATCAGTCACCATCAGCATGGTGATGTCAGCCCTGTCATTGTAGAGCTTTAGGCGGTTCACATGGATAACCCTTTTGGGTGTCCTGCTTGTGCCCAGGTCAACTAAGTAGGTGACCTCACTCTTTTCTCTAGGATAGGGTAAGGGCCACTCCATCTGTCCTGGAGTGCCCTTGGTGCCACTGGCTCCAAAACCCACACCTGTTGCCCAGGTTGAAATTCAACCAGTGCAGCTTTTGGTCATACCAGTGCTTCTGAAGCTCCTGGCTGGCCTCAAGATTCTTGGATGCCTTTTCCATGTACTCAGCCATTCTGGACCTTAGGCCAAGCACATAGTCCACAATATCTTGTTTGGGTTCTTGGAGAGGCCTCTCCCAGCCCTCCTTTACAAGACAAAGTGGTCCCCTCACAGGATGGCCAAACAGAAGTTCAAAGGGTGAGAAACCTACTCCCTTCTGTGGCACTTCTCTGTAAGCGAAAAGCAGACATGGTAAGAGGACATCCCATCTCCTTTTGAGTTTCTCAGGGAGCCCCATAATCATGCCTTTCAATGTCTTGTTAAATCTCTCAACAAGGCCATTGGTTTGTGGATGATAGGGTGTAGTAAACTTGTACTGCACTCCACATTCCTTCCACATGTGTTTCAGGTAAGCAGACATAAAGTTAGAACCTCTGTCTGAAACCACCTCCTTAGGAAACCCTACCCTGGTGAAGACACCAATGAGGGCCTTGGCTACTGCAGGAGCTGTAGTAGTCCTAAGTGGGATTGCTTCAGGGTACCTAGTGGCATGATCCACTACCACTAGTATGAATTTGTTCCCTGAGGCTGTGGGAGGTTCAAGTGGACCCACTATGTCCACACCTACCCTTTCAAAGGGAACCCCCACCACAGGCAGTGGTATCAGGGGGGCCTTTGGGTGGCCACCTGTCTTGCCACTGGCCTGACGGGTAACACAGGAGCTGACAAACTCCTTCACCTTTTGGTGCATCTGGGGCCAGTAAAAGTGGCTAACTAGCCTTTCCCAAGTCTTGGTTTGGCCCAGATGTCCAGCTAGGGGGATGTCATGAGCTAAAGTTAGGAGGAACTCCCTGTACTTCTGTGGCACTACCACTCTCCTGGTGGCTCCAGGATTGGGGTCTCTTGCCTCAGTGTACAGTAATCCCTCTTCCCAATAAACTCTGTGGGTACCACTGACATCTCCCTTTGCTTCTGAAACAGCTTGCTGCCTCAGGCTTTCAAGAGTGGGACAGTCTTGCTGCCCCTGGCACAGCTCTTCCCTAGAGGGTCCCCCTGGGCCCAAGAGTTCAACCTGGTAAGGGTCAAGCTCCATGGGCTCAGTTCCCTCTGGGGTGTCCAAGTCCTCTCCCTGAGGAGAGGGGTCCTGATCCTTTGGCTGTATAGAAGCTGGTCCCCCAGTCTTCTTACCTTTTCTCTTGGTAGGTTGGGCCATTCTTTCAGGCTCCAACACTATTTCTTCACCCTGCCTTTTGCTCTGTGCTCTTGTTTTCACACACACCAATTCAGGGATGTCCAGCATTGCTGCATGGGTTTTTAGTTCAACCTCAGCCCAGGCTGAGGTTTCCAGGTCATTGCCAAGCAGACATGCAGCTGGTAGCTTTGGAGAGACCACTACCTGTTTCAGGCCAGTAACCCCCCTCCCCCCCCCAGTCTAATGTCACCATAGCCATTGCATGATTAGTGGTAACACTGTCAGCATTGGTGACTGGGTAAGTATGCCCAATCAAATATTGCTCAGGGGAAACCAGTGTGTCTCTCACCATAGTGACACTGGCACCTGTATCCCTCAGAGGGTCTATCCTAGTTCCATTAATCCAAGGGTACTGTAAGTATTTCTTTAAGTTGGGTGGCCACACAGCTACAGTGGCAAACTCAACTTCCCTCTCTGAAACTAGAACTGCTTCAGTGTGCATCCTGATTTGCTCTGGGCACACTGTTGATCCCATCTGTAGACTTGCTACCCCAGAAGTAGCTGTACTTGTTGAACTAGGGGCCTCGTTGTGAGGGCAAGACTTGTCTACAGTTAAGTGTCCCAACTTCTTACAGTTGTTACACCAGGCCTTTGTGGGATCAAAGTTCTTCCCCCTATAGGGCTGTGGCACATAGGGAGTAGTTTGGGACCCACCCCCCTGTACAGGTTTTTGGGGCCCTTTGGAAGACTCAGACTTTTTATCTTGGGGATTCTCACCACCTTTCCCCTGGGGAGGTTTTGTAACCACTTTCTTCTGGTCACCCCCAGTGGTTGTCCTTGTCACCCTAGTCTTGACCCAGTGGTCTGCCTTCTTTCCCAATTCTTGGGGAGAAATTAGACCTAGGTCTACCAAATGCTGATGTAACTTTTCATTCGTGCAATTACTTAATATATGTTCCTTCATAAACAAATTGTAAAGTCCAGTAAAGTCATGCACATTGTGTCCAGTTAACCAACCATCCAGTGTCTTTACTGAGTAGTCTACAAAATCAATCCAGGACTGGTTCTGGGTTTTGTGAGCCCCCTGAATCTAATTCTGTACTCCTCAGTGGTGAGTCCAAATCCCTCAATCAGAGTTCTCTTCATGAGATCATAGGACCCTGCATCTGGCCCAGAGAGGGTCAGAAGCCTGTCTCTGCAGTTACCAGAGAACAGTTCCCACAGGAGTGCCCCCAGAGAGGTTTCTTCACCTTTCTCATGTCACAGGCCCTCTCAAAGGCTGTGAACCATTTGGTGATGTCATCACCCTCCTCAAATTTAGGGACAATCCCTTTGGGGATTTTAGGATCATAAGATTGCTCTTTATCCTTGTTATTTGTATTGCTGCCACCATTGATGGGTGCTAAACCCATCTCCTTTCTTTCTTTCTCTAGAGCCAGGAGTCTGGACTCTAGATCCAGTCTTTTGGCCAACCTTGCTAAAAGGTTGTCCTCCTCATTGAGGCTGTCCTCAATGTCCCCACCAGAGCCTGAGCCACCTGTGTGGCCTCTAGGTCCCCAGAGGTTTATTCTTGGAGTTAAGGGTATGGGGACCCTTTCCTCCCTAGGGATTATTGGAGGTGGGTTACCAGCCCTATCATCCTCATCCCTTTCCTCATCTGATTGGTCATCACCA
Organism: Calotriton arnoldi; assembly: GCA_963921515.1. Taxonomy (NCBI): domain Eukaryota; kingdom Metazoa; phylum Chordata; class Amphibia; order Caudata; family Salamandridae; genus Calotriton; species Calotriton arnoldi. Next base: position 1,545,687 of record CAWUFW010001554.1, read on the forward strand.
TTTTCAGATGGGTGGGCCTTGGCATACTCAGCCAGGAGCTCCTGGAGCCCTTGTTTGGTTGGATGCTGGCCCATTGGTATATTTTTAATTTTACATAAGGACCTTATCTTCCTTGAAAGACAAGTGAAGATAAGGGGTGAGAGTCGAGCTCCTCAACCATGTCCTGCATGTCATTATTATCTTCACTAATAGCTGGGTTCTTTTCTTGAGACATTCTAACAAAAAGTTCTAACCCCTCTACCCTTGACTATAGTGACTTTTTATTTTCTAAAATTCTAAAGGGACTTAAGCAAGGCCCTAACAAGACTTTTAGTAGTTTTGGAAAAAAATGCCAATTTGAAAAATCAGAATTCTAAAGGCAATTTAAGAGTTCTGTCGTGTGATCAGATGGTAACCAAGTAGTCCAACAAACGCAAGTTTGTATCCCACCGCTGATCCACCAATGTAAGAGACTGGCTCTATATATACTGCACCAAAGTGAGGTACAGTGTGTATAGAGTCCAAGAGTCTCCAGAGGTTTGGCAGAGATTAAAGTTAGATAGAACCTTACTCTCTAAAGTGGTAGCTTGGTCGAGCAGTAAGGCAGTATCAGAGGACAGTGTAAAGCATTTGATGTACACACTCAGTAGGCAAATGAATCCACACACTCAAGAACTGAACTCTAGGCCAATTGTTTTGTATAAAAAAAATATACAGTTTTATTTCTAGAACCAAGCAAGCCTGGCACAGGTAAGCATAAAAATACTTTTCAGTAGTAAATTACTTGTATGAACACAGTTCAAAATTGCAGTGTAACTTGTACTGGTTTTGGTTACAGTTTTAAGTAAGCAGTTTGCAACACATTGCAGGTATAGTACATTCAATTGAATGGGCTTTTTAAGTAAAATGCAGTTAATTACTTTTCAGATTACTTTTGCTAACACAGGACTGGATCCTAGATTCAGCCCTGGGACATTTCCTGAAAACAGGTGAGTAAATGCGTTTTGGTTAAAGGTACGATTTTTAAAGAATATTATTGCATTTCAAAAGCTGACACTTTGAAACTTTTTCACATAGAATCACCAATGTTATCCTATGGGAGGAAATTCACTTAGCAGATAAGTTAGGTTATCGATACTTTTTCTTACTCAGTGCTGGATCCTGGATTCAGCACTGGGACATTTCCTGAAAACAGTTGAGAAAATGCGTTTTTGTTATTCGGCTGATTTTTAAGGAATATTTGTAGTTTTCAAAAGTCGACACTTAGAAACTTTTTGGAAGAAAAAGTGACTATGTTATCCTATGAGGAAAAATGAGTTATCGGTTTCGAGGTAAGTAATCGGTCTTTTGAGTTAGGGTTCTGGGGTTAGACTCAGGGGTCTCCCAGGGTCAGTGATGCACTGTTGTTGCACCCTCAGCGGCACTAGGCCAGGTGCAGAGTGTTGAGGCCCAATGTTATCCTATGGAGTGTTGTATTCCGCTTTAGGTGTCCGTATATAGGTTTTCCTGAATCATGTCCTTATATAGGCACAATTCGCATTGCCCTTATATAGGCATAGAATCCCAGTCCTTCTTTAGGCATTAACCGCGCACTCCAAATACAGGCATGGTCACCGACATCCGTCCACCCTAACGTCACAACGAGTTCTTAGAAACAAGACCCTTAAGCTTCGGGAGTTCCCCCAGCACAGGACTATTGATTTCTCAAAGAACTCATCTATTATGTATGAACCATTATACCTTAAGGGTTCATTCCTGACGTCTTCCTCTGTCCGACTTCACGTCAATGCTAACATTCCAAAGTACCTACCAGGTATAAATATACCTTCCCTTGCCCAAGCAAGTTAGAGTAGACCTCGACTTCAGAGGAGCCCGTATCCCGGCCTGACGCTCTGAGAAGACGCTGTCATCCCTGCTCGCAGAGAGTCCCGCTTCCAGTGATCTGACTTCCCTCGCGGGGTGTTAGAGTTCGAGTCCGGAAAGAGATTCCCACCTCTCTCATTCTTAAGGTATGGAGCTGAGTAGAACCTAGAGGGACTCTTGGCATACTAGGCTTAACATACTCTTAGTGTACCATAGTAAGGAATACTTCACCTACTTCCTACCTTTCCCTACACCTAGGTTAGGTTAGGTACATTGGGGTAGAACTAGCGTAGGTACGCATCGTATGAGTACTCGCATTTTTAGTTCATGTTATTTATGTGTGTAAATATCTACTAAAAGATAATGCTAGTGCAGTATTATTTATTTCTACTGCTTACGCTGTACATTATTTATCTTGCATACTGTCTTGTAATCGTAACAGCACATATAACTTACACGAGAAACAAGACTGTTCAATAAATCTTTTATTGAAATGCCCGTCTATTCTTTCTGTGTAACTTTGAGGAATACTAAGCATGCACAATTGAGCTAAGTGAAACGGTTATCTATTGTTTCCACGACTCTGGGACATGTTCCGATTCTAAAGGGAAACAAAGTGGTCATGTTTTGCGGCTGCCAGAAACTACTCCCTTCTTGTTCTCAAGGAGTTTCTAGTGGCCTCTGAGCTAGCTGGCACAAGTAATTAAGTTTAATATACTCGATAGGGACATATCGACCTTAGTCCTATGTCAAACCTATAGGGTATATTATTCCAATGCGCAGAGCCTATTAGGGAAATAGGAGCAACACTACAGGAGGATAGGGGGACTCCGGTTGGTGGCTGCTGGCAAGCAGGCCACGGGGTTGTGGGAGCAAAGCTCCTAGGGTTAAGCTCAGGGCACGTTGGGGACCAAGTTAGCACCAAAGGGGCACCCTCAGCGGCTCTAGGGCGGCCGGGTTCAGGGTGCTGTTTTGAGGTCGGGTGCCCTGTTGATTTCAATGGAGATTCTCCGGGACAAAGAAACACTGCAGGCTCGGGGACAAGGATCTTCCAGGAGCTACCACCATTTCGAGGGGTAAGTTGGGATGTAGAGGGTTGGTTAGGCACCGCTGGGTTGGACACACAAGGCCGTGGGGCGTCGGGTGCAGGGGGGCCTTGGGACGTCGGATTTTCTTACCCGCTCTGGTCGCGGTGGGGGGGGGGGTCCTCTGGATTGAGGCTGCAGGCGTCGTCCGGAGGCTTGAGGCAGGTCAGGGGTCGCCGGATCTCGGGTCAGGATCGCCGGGGGGACCTCCTCAGGGTATTTGCCCACTCAAGCTCGGGCCGGATTCGGCGGGTGCAGAGTGTGCGTGATTCGCGGTTCCTGGCTGGCACCAGAAGCTGCAGTTCAAACACGTCCGGTGTTCACGGGAGAAAGAGCTTGGAAAGTGAAGGCAGGCAGGTCCTCCGGGGTTTTTGAGGTTGCTGGCCGCTGGACACGCCGGGGTTTTTGCAGGAGCAGGTTTGAGGGGAGACAGGCCTGTAGGGCTGGGGCCAAGTCAGTGGGCGTCGTCCTCTTGTTAGCTCTGCACGGCTTCTCGTCCTTCTTCTCTTCTTTTTCTTGTAGTTGCTGGATCAGAGGAAGGAAGGTTCAGGGTGCCCCTAAATACTAAATTTAGGGGCGTTACAGGTGGGTAAAGGGCAGGGACCAATGGGTCCCTTCCTGGGGTGGGTACACCCCTATTCTGCCACACTCCAGTGGGAGGGGGGCAGGAGCCTGTCCCTGGTTGGCTGGGTCCCCCCATCCTCAAGATGGCGGGGACTCGAGGTTGTGCTTCACCTCGCCTCCCCCACCTCAGGGGTGGAGTTGGCAGAGGTGGGCACACCTCTCTTCCTCACTTTGTTTTTCTCGCCGGGTCTCCCGCCCAAGTGGGGGGTAGAACCAGTGGCGACCAGTTGCTGAGTACAGCAAGTGGTCTGGAGAGGCTCACAAAGCGGTATGCCTTGGGAAGCTTCTCCTTCGTGAACCCTGCCCATCCTGGGGGAGGAGGCTTGGCACCTCGTCCCAGGATGTGCATTGTTTCAGGCCCCCGAGAGCGGCAAGCTCTCGACCCAGGAATCCAGAAACATGTCTGGTGGTGGCAGCCTCGGCAGCCACTCAGTCAGGTCACTGGGAGTTGGTCGAGTTTCAGGGGGCATCTCTAAGATGCCCTCTGTCGTGCATTTTACATTAAATCCCACACTGGCATCAGTGTGGGTTTAATGTGCTCAGAAGTTTGATACCAAACTTCTCAGTCTTCAGTGCAGCCATTATGGTGCTGTGGAGTTCGTGATGACAAGCTCCCAGCACCATATGCTCTCAATGGCAGCACTGCACTTACAGTGCCCAGGAATGGACCTGGGTACTGTAGGGGTACAGGGCTCATGCACCTGTACCCTCACCACTGGCATAGGGCACCCAGCTAGAGGGGTGAGTGATGGATGCCAGGGCAGTGGTTGGTGGGCATGGCACACAGGGGTGTGTGCCATGTCGACTCTTCACTTTGTTCTGCACCAAGACATGCAGCCTGCAAAGGCAGTGTGTGTGTGTCAGGGTACAGGGCCTCTAAGGGTGGCACAATAAGTGCTGCAGCCCTTAGGGGCCTTCTCTGGTCACAGTGCCCTGGGTACCTGTGGTACCATTTACCAGGGACCTACCTGTGGCCAGAGATGCCAATTGGGTTTAGGCTTCAATGCAGTTTTAGGGAAGGAACACAGGCCCCTGGGTACCTGATTGGCAGGAGCCCAGGGCACACTCAGTCAAAGCACATCAGCAATTCAGCAAAAAGTGGGGGCATACCATGCAAGAAAGAGGGCACTTTCTCACACAGCCCCAACTGCCAAACCTCTTTAGCGAGAGCTTGTAAGGACACAACCACTTAGTGGGAGACAGAATTCACCAATTCTTACTGGGCTGACAAGCAATCATGTCGGACAGGTGGGTCCAGAGATTGTTCGCAAGGAATATGCTTTGCTGTTCCTCTTTTTGCCATCAAACCTTACACCGTCCCCTCAGCGACTAACAGAAGACCACCTCTCCATTTTGCAGTATGATGTGAAGTTCCTTTTGGCCCAAGGGTCTGTTGCGGGGGTGCTGATACCAGAAGTAGGCTGTTGTTGTTATTCCCACTACTTTCTGGTGCCTAAGAAGGTTGGAGGTCTTTGACATATTCTAGATCTATGCTCTCTCAATACCTTCCTCCAGAAGGAGAAATTCCATATACTCACCATGGCCCAGATCTTGTCTGCCCTCGACCCTGGAGACTTGATGGTAGCATTTGACCTGCAGGATGCCTTTTTCCATAACCCTGTCCAGCTGGCCCATCAGCGCTACCTGCGATTTGTGGTGGGATAAGAAGCATTTTCAGTTCGCTGTGTCCCTTTTGATCTCACCAGTGCTTATCGGGTGTTCATGAAAGTGATGGCGGTGGAGGCAGCACACCTTTGGAGGTCAAGGATGCCACTCTTCTGCAGCTTGAAGACTAGCTGTTGAAGGTGGATTTGCCCCATGCAGCCGTCAACCACCTCCAGATTACAGCAAACATCTTGTCATCCCTGGGTTTCACTATCAACGTCCTGAAGTCATACCTGACTCCTGCTCAGTGACTAGCCTTCATCTGAGCCATTCGGGACACAGTAGGTATCCAAGCCTTTCCCCCAGGAAACAGAGTACAGGACAATTAGGCTATGGCCCTGATCTTTCAGACTCTGTTCTGGATTTCAGTCAAGTTAACTCTGAGGCTGCTGGCACTAGTGGCCACCTGCATCCTGCTGGTCGAGAACACCAAGTGGCATATTCCAGCTCTGCAGTGGGATCTGAATTCCCAGTGGTTCCAACATCAAGGCGACCTCTCAGACCATTTTCAGATTTCAGAGGAGACTGCAAAAGACCGCAAGTGGCAGACACCTTTCCCGTCCCCAGCCAGAGCTGATAGTGGTGACCAATCATTGCTTCTGGGTTGGGGCGGCCATCTGGATGAGGTGAAGATCAGTGGCTTCTGGTCTTGGGCAGACTCCCAGCTCCACATCAACCTCCTGGAGCTGAAGGCCATATGATTGGCACTGAAAGCCTTCATTCTGTCCTTCAGGGTGAGACTGGTACAGGTCCTCATGGACAATGCCACCACCATGTTGTATTGTAACAAATAGGGAGGGGTGAGGTCACGGACCCTGTGCCAGGAGGCCTTGCGCCTCTGGAAACGGCTGGACCACCAAGGCATTTTCCTAGTGGTGAACCACCTGGCAGGATCATTGAATGCCAGGGTGGACAATCTCAGCTGTTGATGCCTAGCCGATCACTAATGGCAGCTACATCCGGAGATGGCGCAGGGTCTCTTCTGCAAATGGGGAAAACTTTGACTCAATGTTTTCACCACCGCAGAGAGTGTGCAATGGCAGTACATCTGAAAGAAACACGTTAGTTATAGATTCCTTACCTTAGAATTACCCCCAGGCGTCAGACTGGATCCGGAAAGTTTTTTCGTCAGCAGTACCCCTGCGCGTCGGTAGGCGTCGTGGTCACCGTGATGACTTCGCAGAAGATACCTAGACGCCCCCCTCGCGCCTGACGTCAGTTCTTTCTCTTTCCGCGCCAGCAAGTGCAGATCCGGGAAGAGCGGTACCCCCAGTCATTTTTTGATTGAGTTTTTTGCGACTTTTGTTGACATCTTTTCGAGTTGTTTGACTCCTGGTAGCACGAGGGATGCCCGGTTTTAAGTCCTGCTGTTCCTGTTCCCGCATGATGTCGGTGACGGATCCACACCGCGTGTGTCTCTTCTGCTTGGAGCGCGACCACGACCCCAAGTCGTGCTCCAACTGCCGAACCATGGCCCCGAAGTCTTTGCGGGAGCAGTCCCGAAAGCTCCTCGAGGCCCGGCAGTCGGCTCCGCGTCGCGCAAGGTCCCGGTCGCGTAAGAGGTCGAGGGACCGATCGCGGAGCCATCATCATTCCTCTTCGACGAAGTCTTCGCACTCGGGGTCCGGTAAGTCGAATCATAAGAAGAAGTTGAAGAAGCGTCGTCGCTCTTCGACTTCCCCTCGTCCGTCGGCCGACGCGACGCAGGGTGCGGGTGGTGCCACTCCCGCGGCTCCGCGTGCAGAGCCTTCAGAGTCCACTCTGGCCTTCCCACACTTTCCGGGACCGGCAGCGACCCCTGCCCAGCTTCGTCAGTTTTACGAAGCCATGCACGCTATATTTGGGCAGTCCGACTCCGCCGGTGCGCCCTCGGGCCCCGCGGACTCGGCTGGGGGCCCAAGGCCTTCGACGCCGGCAGCTTCGACCTCTGCACCGCAGGGCCCCCTTGGATCCAGGCCTGTCGACCTCGTGACACCTCCACCGGCGCCGACACCACCGGCACCACGTCCACAGATGACGCCGGCTGGACCCCCAGCCGACGTCGATCCCGGCTTCCCCTCCATGTGGAAACGGAGTCGGATCGGCATCGGCCGACGCTGGACCCGACGTTGATGGGTACTTGTGCCTACTTTCCACCTGGCCAATTTCAGCCAGTTTGGCAGCCAGAGGAGTGTGAGGAAGATTGGGTGGGGTCTGAGGACCCTCTCACTGCACAGATAGAATATGACCAGGACTGGAGAGAGGACCTGGGGATGTCAGTGGTTTGGATACCTCGCCAGACCTTGGCATGTTGTCTCCTCCTACCGTGGCTACGGAGGAGGGAGCGTCTTACGCAGTGGTGTTGCGTAGGGTGGCCGAGGCTCTCAACCTCGCGCTTCCTACGGTTGCAGTCAGGACTAACCTCCTGACAGAGGTGCTTCAGCCGGCAGCGAGCTCTTCGGAGCTCCTGCTGCCGTTTAATGAGGCCCTAAAAGACATCCTTTTGGGCACCTGGTCCAGGCCCACCACAGGGGCTCCTGTGGATAGGATGGTTGCCCGACGCCGGCTCCGGGCGACCCCACTTTCCTCTCCCAATACGCCTCCCCCGTGAGCTTGGTCGTCCAAGCCTCAACATCCCAGAGCGCATTCCCTACCGCACCACCGCATAGGGAATCCAAAAAACTGGATCAACTTGGGAAGAAGTTGTTTTCTTCCTCCAGTTTAGGGATGCTGTCGGTGAACACCACATGCCTCTTGGGCCGTTATTCCCACTCTGTGTGGGATATGGTTGCGCAGATGCTGCCTCAGTGCCCGGAGGAGGCCCGGGCCGTGCTCTCCCGTGCTGTGGCCGAGGGGAGAGACGCAGCAAAGTTCGCCATATGTTGTGGATTGGACACTGCCGACTCACTGGGTAGGACTATTTCAACGTCAGTGACGCTTCGTCGCCACGCCTGGTTGAGGACGACTGGCTTTTCAGGGGATGTCCAGAACACCTTGATGGACATGCCCTTCGATGGCCGTCGCCTGTTCGGCGACAAAGCAGAGAGTGCGCTAGAGCGCTTCAAGGACTCTCGGGCTACGGCCAAGTCCTTGGGCCTCTCTACCATGCGCCCTGCACGGTCTGCTTTTCGCCCCTTTCGTGGTCACGGAAGGGGGTGCCCCAACACGTTCATTCCAGAGCCACAGGCCAGCGCAAGATGTTCCATCTCAGCGCGGCCGAGGACGTGGGAAACAACGACGTGGTTCTGGGGGCCGGCGGGCAGGCCAATCAGCCTCCATCCCCTCCGCCGCAGCCTCCAAACCCTCCTAGTCAGACCTTTCAGGCCCATCACACGCCAGTGGGCGGCAGGATTCGCCATCACCTCCCCCACTGGCGCACCATCACGTTGGACAGGTGGGTTTTGCAAATAGTCCGAAGGGGCTACTCCCTCCCCTTCGAGACTATCCCTACAGCCATGCCACCCCAGTACCATCGCATGTCGGAGGATCATCCTACCCTTCTCCAACAGGAAGTTACGGCACTCTTGGCCAAGGGTGCCATTGAGCGGGTTCCTGTCCCAGAAGTAGGTCGTGGTTGCTATTCCCAATACTTTCTGGTGCCCAAGAAGGACAAGGGCCTGCGTCCTATCATGGATCTCAGGGACGTCAACCGCTTCCTCCGGAAGGAGAAGTTCAATATGTTGACCCTGACTCAGTTCTTGACTGCCCTCGACCCTGGAGACTGGATGGTAGCGTTGGACTTGCAGGACGCGTATTTCCACATCCCTGTCCTGCCGGCCCTCCGACGTTACCTGCGGTTCACGGTAGGCCACGAGCATTTTCAGTTTACCGTGCTCCCCTTTGACCTTACAAGCGCCCCTCGGGTGTTCATGAAAGTGATGGCGGTGGTCGCAGCTCAACTGCGCAGATCAGAGGTTCCAGTCTTCCCCTATCTCGACGACTGGTTGTTGAAGGCGACCTCGTCCCAGGCAGTCGTCTCCCACCTCCAGACTACGGCCGACCTCCTGCATTCGCTGGGGTTCTCCATCAGTGTGCCGAAGTCACACCTGATTCCCTCTCAGAAGCTCCTTTTCATTGGAGCGGTTCTGGACACGACGCGGTTCCGGGTCTATCCTCCTGAACAGCGAGTCCGGGAGTTTCGGGCTATGATTCCGATCTTTCAGCCTCTATCCCGGGTTTCGGTCAGAATGACCCTGAGGCTGCTGGGCCTCATGGCCTCCTGCATCCTGCTGGTCGATCATGCCAGGTGGCATATGCAGGCTCTGCAGTGGGACCTGAAGTTCCAGTGGGCGCAGCATCAGGGGAATCTGTCCGATTACGTCCAGATCTCGGAGGGCACTGCACACCAATTGCAGTGGTTGCTCACGAACCAGGATTGGGTCAACGGCAGATCCCTCTCCCTTCCTCAACCAGAGCACACAGTGGTGACGGACGCGTCCCTTCTGGGATGGGGCGGACACATGGGAGAGGCGGAGATCAGAGTCCTCTGGCCTCCGGCGGAGTCCGGGCTCCACATCAACCTTCTGGAGCTTCGGGCGATTCGTCTTGCTTTAAAGGCATTCCTTCCCTCTGTCCGGGGAAGAGTAGTGCAGGTGTTCACGGACAACACCACCGCCATGTGGTACTGCAACAAAAAGGGCGGGGTGGGGTCGTGGACCCTATGTTAGGAGGCCCTCCGCCTCTGGACATGGCTGGAACATTAGGGCATATCCCTGGTGGTTCAACACCTGGCAGGTTCCCTGAACGCCATGGCGGACGCAGGTGCATGATGGATCACGAATGGCGTCTTCACTCGGAGGTGGTGCAAGGTCTCTTTCGACAGTGGGGAGAGCCTTGGTTAGATCAATTCGCCACCGAAGAGAACGTGCAATGTCAGCAATTCTGCGCGTTGGAATTTCCAAGGCGGCACTCGCTAGGCGACGCTTTTCGTCGCGAGTGGAGTTGCGGTCTGTTGTATGCCTTTCCGCCTATTCCACTTCTGCCCAGAGTGCTGAAGAAGATCAGGCGCGACCGTCCAAGTCATCCTTGTGGCTCCGGATTGGGCATGAAGAGTCTGGTATCCCGAGCTGCTCAACATGGCCATCGATCTTCCGACCTGTCTACCTCTTCGGGAGGATCTTCTGTCGCAGCAACAGGGGACGGTCCTCCACCCGAACCTGTCCAGCCTCCACCTTCTTGCGTGGAGATTGAGCTCTGGCAGCTGACATCTTTTGACCTGCCTCCCGAAGTTTGCGATGTAATCTTGGCAGCCAGGCGTCCCTCCACTGAGACGGTATTCGCCTGCCAGTGGAACAAGTTTGTGGCATGGTGCACAGCAAAGGCTGTGGATCCCCTTTCTGCCCCTCTTTCTGAGGTTCTCTTGTTTCTTTTTTCTTTAGCCCAGCAGGGCTCTGCTCTGGGCACTATCAAGGGCTATCTTTCGGCCATCTCTGCCTTCCTTCGGCTTCCAGATCAGCCCTCTCTTTTCAAGTCCCCGGTTGTTAATCGTTTCTTGAAAGGCATAACTCATCTCTTTCCTCATATTCCCTTCGTTATGCCTCAGTGGGACTTGAATTTAGTCTTAACCTATTTAATGCGCTCTCCCTTTGAGCCGCTTCACAACTGTCCTTTGAGGCTTCTGACGCTTAAAACTGCTTTCCTGGTAGCCATCACATCTGCCAGAAGAGTGAGTGAGCTCCAGGCTCTTTCCTCCAAGCCTCCTTTCCTGTCTGTCCATCCGGACAAGGTAGTTCTCAGGACTCGTCCATCCTTCCTTCCTAAGGTTGGCACTGCCTTTCACATCGGGCAGACCATCACTTTGCCCACCTTCTTTCCGCCTCCGCATCCTTCGAAAGAGGAAGAGAGGCTCCACCGTCTGGACCCAAAACGTGCGCTTTCGTTCTATCTGGATCGCACAAAACAGTTCCGGGTGGATGACCAACTCTTTGTTGGCTACGTGGGCGCCAAGAAAGGTCGGGCCGTACACAAGCGAACCATTTCTCGATGGGTCGTTTTGTGTATTAAAGCATGCTATTCTCTGGCTAAAAAGGAGCCTCCTGTGGGGCTACGCGCCCATACCACCAGGGCGACGGCAGCCGCTACTGCCTTAGGACGAGGAATCCCTCTACATGACATCTGTCAGGCAGCTACGTGGGCATCACTGCACACATTTACGAAATACTACTGTCTGGACAGCCAAGTCCGGAGAGACGGCTTCTTTGGCCGTTCTGTTCTCCAAGAATTTCTGGTGTGATCTTGGTTCGCAGACCCACCACCGGGGTTGGTATTGCTGGGGTATCTATTCTAAGGTAAGGAATCTATAACTAACGTGTTTCTTTCAGATGAACAAGTTACTTACCTTCAGTAACGATATATCTGTAAGAAACATTAGTTAGTTATAGATTCCTTACCGCCCCACTGTGAGAAAGTGCCCTCTTTCTTGAATGGTATGCCCCCACTTTTTGCTGAATTGCTGATTTGCTTTGACTGAGTGTGCCCTGGGCTCCTGCCAATCAGGTACCCAGGGCCTGTGTTCCTTCCCTAAAAACTGCATTGAAGCCTAAAACCCAATTAGCATCTCTGGCCGCAGGTAGGCCCCTGGTAAATGTTACCACAGGTACCCAGGGCACTGTGACCAGAGAAGGCCCCCAAGGGCTGCAGCACTTATTGTGCCACCCTTAGGGGCCCTGTACCCTGACACACACACACTGCCCTTGCAGGCTGCGTGTCTTGGTGCAGGACAAAGTGAAGAGTCGACATGGCACACACCCCTGTGTGCCATGCCCACAAACCATTGCCCTGGCATCCATCAGTCACCCCTCTAGCTGGGTGCCCTTTGCCAGTGGTGAGGGTACAGGTGCATGAGCCCTGTACCCCTACAGTACCCAGGTCCATTCCTGGGCACTGTAAGTGCAGTGCTGCCATTAAGAGTATATGGTGCTGGGAGCTTGTCATCACGAACTCCACAGCACCATAATGGCTGCACTGAAGACTGAGAAGTTTGGTATCAAACTTCTCAGCACATTAAACCCACACTGATGCCAGTGTGGGATTTAATGTAAAATGCACGACAGAGTGCATCTTAGAGATGCCCCCTGAAACTCGACCAACTCCCAGTGACCTGACTGAGTGGCAGCCGAGGCTGCCACCACCAGACATGTTTCTGGACCCCTGGGTCGAGAGCTTGACCTCCAAAGGTGTGCTGCCTCCACCGCCATCACTTTCATGAACACCCGATAAGCACTGGTGAGATCAAAAGGGAGCACAGCGAACTGAAAATGCTTCTTATCCCACCACAAATCGCAGGTAGCGCTGATGGGCCAGCTGGACAGGGTTATGGAAAAAGGCATCCTGCAGGTCAAATGCTACCATCAAGTCTCCAGGGTCGAGGGCAGACAAGATCTGGGCCATGGTGAGTATATGGAATTTCTCCTTCTGGAGGAAGGTATTGAGAGAGCATAGATCTAGAATATGTCAAAGACCTCCAACCTTCTTAGGCACCAGAAAGTAGTGGGAATAACAACAACAGCCTACTTCTGGTATCAGCACCCCCGCAACAGACCCTTGGGCCAAAAGGAACTTCACATCATACTGCAAAATGGAGAGGTGGTCTTCTGTTAGTCGCTGAGGGGACGGTGTAAGGTGTGATGGCAAAAAGAGGAACAGCAAAGCATATTCCTTGCGAACAATCTCTGGACCCACCTGTCCGACATGATTGCTTGTCAGCCCAGTAAGAATTGGTGAATTCTGTCTCCCACTAAGTGGTTGTGTCCTTACAAGCTCTCGCTAAAGAGGTTTGGCAGTTGGGGCTGTGTGAGAAAGTGCCCTCTTTCTTGCATGGTATGCCCCCACTTTTTGCTGAATTGCTGATGTGCTTTGACTGAGTGTGCCCTGGGCTCCTGCCAATCAGGTACCCAGGGGCCTGTGTTCCTTCCCTAAAACTGCATTGAAGCCTAAACCCAATTGGCATCTCTGGCCACAGGTAGGTCCCTGGTAAATGGTACCACAGGTACCCAGGGCACTGTGACCAGAGAAGGCCCCTAAGGGCTGCAGCACTTATTGTGCCACCCTTAGAGGCCCTGTACCCTGACACACACACACTGCCTTTGCAGGCTGCATGTCTTGGTGCAGAACAAAGTGAAGAGTCGACATGGCACACACCCCTGTGTGCCATGCCCACCAACCACTGCCCTGGCATCCATCACTCACCCCTCTAGCTGGGTGCCCTATGCCAGTGGTGAGGGTACAGGTGCATGAGCCCTGTACCCCTACAGTACCCAGGTCCATTCCTGGGCACTGTAAGTGCAGTGCTGCCATTGAGAGTATATGGTGCTGGGAGCTTGTCATCACGAACTCCACAGCACCATAATGGCTGCACTGAAGACTGAGAAGTTTGGTATCAAACTTCTGAGCACATTAAACCCACACTGATGCCAGTGTGGGATTTAATGTAAAATGCACGACAGAGGGCATCTTAGAGATGCCCCCTGAAACTCGACCAACTCCCAGTGACCTGACTGAGTGGCTGCCGAGGCTGCCACCACCAGACATGTTTCTGGACCCCTGGGTCGAGAGCTTGCCGCTCTCGGGGGCCTGAAACAATGCACATCCTGGGACGAGGTGCCAAGCCTCCTCCCCCAGGATGGGCAGGGTTCACGAAGGAGAAGCTTCCAAGGCATACCGCTTTTGTGAGCCTCTCCAGACCACTTGCTGTACTCAGCAACTGGTCGCCACTGGTTCTACCCCCCACTTGGGCGGGAGACCCGGCGAGAAAAACAAAGTGAGGAAGAGAGGTGTGCCCACCTCTGCCAACTCCACCCCTAAGCTGGGGGAGGCGAGGTGAAGCACAACCTCGAGTCCCCGCCATCTTGAGGATGGGGGGACCCAGCCAACCAGGGACAGGCTCCTGCCCCCCTCCCACTGGAGTGTGGCAGAATAGGGGGTGTACCCACCCCAGGGAAGGGACCCATTGGTCCCTGCCCTTTACCTACCTGTAACGCCCCTACATTTAGTATTTAGGGGCACCCTGAACCTTCCTTCCTCTGATCCAGCAACTACAAGAAAAAGAAGAGAAGAAGGACGAGAAGCCGTGCAGAGCTAACAAGAGGACGACGCCCACTGACTTGGCCCCAGCCCTACAGGCCTGTCTCCCCTCAAACCTGCTCCTGCAAAAACCCCAGCGTGTCCAGCGGCCAGCAACCTCAAAAACCCCGGAGGACCTGCCTGCCTTCACTTTCCAAGCTGCTTCTCCCGTGAACACCGGACGTGTTTGAACTGCAGCTTCTGGTGCCAGCCAGGAACCGCGAATCACGCACACTCTGCACCCGCCGAATCCGGCCCGAGCTTGAGTGGGCAAATACCCTGAGGAGGTCCCCCCGGCGATCCTGACCCGAGATCCGGCGACCCCTGACCTGCCTCAAGCCTCCGGACGACGCCTGCAGCCTCAATCCAGAGGACCCCCCCCACCGCGACCAGAGCGGGTAAGAAAATCCGACGTCCCAAGGCCCCCCTGCACCCGACGCCCCACGGCCTTGTGTGTCCAACCCAGCGGTGCCTAACCAACCCTCTACATCCCAACTTACCCCTCGAAGTGGTGGTTGCTCCTGGAAGATCCTCGTCCCCGAGCCTGCAGTGTTTCTTTGTCCCGGAGAATCTCCATTGAAATCAACAAGGGCACCCGACCTCAAAACAGCACCCTGCACCCGGCCGCCCTAGTGCCGCTGAGGGTGCCCCTTTTGTGCTAACTTGGTCCCCAATGTGCCCTGAGCTTAACCCTAGGAGCTTTGCTCCCACAACCCCGTGGCCTGCTTGCCAGCAGCCACCAACCGGAGTCCCCCTATCCTCCATAGGATAACATCGGGCCTCAACACTCTGCACGCGGCCGCCCTAGTGCCGCTGAGGGTGCAACAACAGTGCATCACTGACCCTGGGAGACCCCTGAGTCTAACCCCAGAACCCTAATTCAAAAGACTGATTACTTACCTTGAAAACGATAACTCATTTTTCCTCATAGGATAACATGGACACTTTTTCTCTCAAAAAGTAAACTACAAATATTCCTTAAAAATCAGCCGAATAACAAAAACGCATTTTTTCAACTGTTTTCTGGAAATGTCCCAGTGCTGAATCCAGGATCCAGCACGGAGTAAGAAAAAGTATCGATAACATAACTTACCTGCTAAGTGAATTTCCTCCCATAGGATAAAATTGGTGATTCTATGTGAAAAAGTTTCTAAGTGTCAACTTTTGAAATGCAATAATATTCTTTAAAAATCGTACCTTTAACCAAAACGCATTTACTCACCTGTTTTCAGGAAATATTCCAGGGCTGAATCTAGGATCCAGTCCTGTGTTAGCAAAAGTAATCTGAAAAGTAATTAACTGCATTTTACTTAAAAAGCCCATTCAATTGAATGTACTATACCTGCAATGTGTTGCAAACTGCTTACTTAAAACTGTAACCAAAACCAGTACAAGTTACACTGCAATTTTGAACTGTGTTCATACAAGTAATTTACTACTGAAAAGTATTTTTATGCTTACCTGTGCCAGGCTTGCTTGGTTCTAGAAATAAAACAACAGTATATTTTTTATACAAAACAATTGGCCTAGAGTTCAGTTCTTGAGTGTGGATTCATTTGCTGACTGAGTGTGTACATCAAATGCTTTACACTGTCCTCTGATACTGCCTTACTGCTCGACAAAGCTACCACTTTAGAGAGTAAGGTTCTATCTAACTTTAACCTCTGCCAAACCTCTGGAGACCCTTGGACTCTATACACACTACCTCACTTTGGTGCAGTATATATAGAGCCAGTTTCTTACACCCACCCATCCTCCCCGTTCTGCGAACTGATTTCTAGGGTTAAGGATATCCTTTCAGGGCCCTAGTTTTGTGCACCAGTGGTCAGTATCTTGCATGGCTCTGCGTTCCTGGCGCGGAAAGTCGTGAGGGCGGCGTCTAGGTATCTTCTGCAACGTCATCACGGCGACCACAACGCCAACGACGGACGCGGAGTCGACCGACTACGCCTACCGACGCGCAGGGGTACTGCTGACGAAAAAACTTTCCGGATCCAGTCTGACGCCTGCGGGTAATTCCAAGGTAAGGAATCTATAACTAACCTATGTTTCTTACAGATATATCGTTACCGAAGGTAAGTAACTTGTTCTTCTGTGCGTTGGAGTTTCCAAAGTGTCGTTAGCTTAGGTACCTCAAGTGGAACTGTATGCTTTTTTGCCGATACCACTCCTGCCCCTGAGTTCTTAAAAAGATCAGGGTAGACCAGGCCCATGTCATCCTAGTGGCTACTCATTGGGCATGGAGAGTATGATATGTAGACATCCTGGGTTTGATCATCTGTCCTCTGATCAGGATGCCCCTCCAAGAGAATCGGCTGTTACAGCAACAGGGAAGAGTTCTGCACCCAGGCTTTTGCTATCTCTACCTTCATGCTTGGAAATTGAGCTGCGACAACTGAACACTTTTGATCTTCCTCCAGAGGTGGTTGATATCATCTTGACTGCTAGGCATCCCTCTACCAAAACCATAAACGCCTGTCATTTGGTGTAGTGTCTATGCATCCTTAATGGACATGCCCTTTAATGGTTCCTGCCTGTTTGGTGAAAAGCAGACTCGGCCTTGGAGCGTTTTGAGGAGAGCTGAGCCATGGCACGCTCTTTGGGTCTTTCAGAACCAGTTCGGGAAAGCTCCCAACAGTTTCTCCCTTTTAGAGGATATGCTAGGGGCATGGCATATTGACATTGTCATGCTCCAGCACCCTCACAACAGGACTCCCAGCCCAACAGACATTGACTAGGCTATCAGGGGCAAGGTATGGCCCAATCACCTGCCCCTCCAGCAACAGCCTGAAAACCTCTTTAGTGGCACGCAACTAGCGAGGATGTCTCTGAGTCTTCTTGACCTGCTGGTCTTCTGCATCTCATTCATCGACCATGCCAGGTAGGACATGCGAGTTCTGCAGTGGGATGTAAAGTCCCCACCATCCAGGTGTCAGAGGAGACAGCAAAAGATCAGCAGCGGTGGCTGCTCAACCACAGTTGGATCAGTGGCCGACTCCTCTCCGTACCCCCACCCAGAGTTGACAGTGTGACGTATGCGTCACTACTGGGTTGGTGAGGCTGTCTGGGAAAGGGGGAGCTCAGGGGACTCCGATGTCCTGCAGAGACCCACCTCCACATCAGTTTGTTGGAGTTGTAGGTGATTTGCTTGCCGTTGAAGGCCTTCCTGTCCTTCATAAAGGGGAGGCTGTTACAGGTTCTCACAGACACCACCACCGCCATGTGCTACTGTAACTAGCAGGGCGGAGTGATGTCTTGTTTCCTGTGGCAGGGTGCTCTGCACCTCTGGAACTAGCTCAATTGTCAGGGCATTTGCCTTGTGGTACACCACCCGGCAGTATCTTAAAAGGACAGTGCAGATGTACTCAGCTGATAAAGCCTGGCGGATCACGAATGGCAGTTGTACCCAGAGCCTGCAGAGGGCGTCTTCCAACAATGTTGATCTTTCCACCACTGCTGAGAATGTTCTATGTCCACACTTTTGCATGCTAGAGTTCCCAAGAAGGCTGGGCCTCGAAGACGCATTGCGTATGGGGTGGAGTACTGGACTCCTGTACGCCTTCCTGCTGCTACCTCTCCTGCCCCATGTTCTGAAGAAGAACAGGAATTACTGGACCTACGTCATCCTAATGGCTCTGGATTGGGCCAGGAGAGTATGGTACGTGGAACTTCTGGGCTTGAGCGTCTATCCTTCGATCAGCCAGATGCTTTGGGAGGATTTTCTGTTGCGGCAGCAGGGCAGGGTCTTGTACCCATTCCCGTGTAACCTGTACTTCCATGTGTGCAGATTAAGAGGTGACAGTCTCCTTTGACCTTCCTCCTGAAGCCGTTGATGTCATCCTAGCAGCCATGCACCATTCCACAAAATCTGGGTATGCTGGGCAATGGGATGTTTTTGTGGCTTGGTGCCTCTCTGAAGGTGCTCTCGTATGTGGCGATAAAGAAAAAGGAGGCTCAGTGAAATAAAATACTTACCTCGGATCACATAATTGGTATGGCAGCCGCAATTTGTTCTGCACCAAAACACGCAGCCTGCAAACGCAGTGTTTGAGTGTAATGGTACAGGGCCTCTATGAGAGGCACAATAAGTGCTGCAGCCCTTAGAGGTCTTCCCTGGTCACAGTGCCCTGGATACCTGTGGTACCATTTTCCAGGGGCTGACCTGTGGCCAAAGATGCCAATTGGGTTTTGTTTTTAATGCAGGACTCTTAACTCCCCCCTGGTCCACCGTAAAGGAATCCACCTCCAATGCCATGGTAATGCGTAGGGCATCCAGAGTGCTTGACCTCCAGGTGCCAACCTAGGAGGTGAAAACTAATCTCTTGACAGATGTCCTCCAGCCGGGGCAAATGTCTTGAAAGCCCTTTCTTCCCTTTAACGAGGCACTGACTGATACTTTATTGGGGGTTTGGGTCAAACCTTGCTCTGGGCTCCAGTTAATAGACAAACTGCCAGGTGCCATTGCCCTGCATCTTGCAACCCGTCTTTTATTTTTTCATCACCCATTGCCAGAAAGCTTAGTGGTGCAACCTTCCACCAGCCGCTCTAATCCCAATGCATTTAATACCACTTCCCCGATAGGGAATCTAAGCGAGTGGAGACATTCCGCAGCCATGTCCTATCTTCTGCTAGCTTGGCCCTCTGATCTGTTAATGCCAGC
This sequence comes from Calotriton arnoldi, assembly GCA_963921515.1. Lineage (NCBI taxonomy): Eukaryota > Metazoa > Chordata > Amphibia > Caudata > Salamandridae > Calotriton > Calotriton arnoldi. Next base: position 1,564,602 of record CAWUFW010001554.1, read on the forward strand.
TGTTTGTTTGGACACTATTTACATGCCCTTTAAAATTCGGTGGCACAAGTCCTCCCTCGTGTGCCCGAAGACTTTTGCCCTGTACTATCTCAGGCGATTCAAGATGATTGTGGTGCTGCCAAGTTCACGATTCGTTGTGGCTCGGACACCACTGATTCCATTGGGAGGGGCATAGACGCCAGCATTGCTATTCACCGCCATGCCTGGCTGCGATCAACTGGGTTTTCAGTTGATGTCCAGTCCTCCTTGATGGACATGCCCTTTGATGGGACTTGCCTGTTTAGGGAAAAAGCGGATTAGAGCACTTTAAGGAGAATAGGGCCATTGCTCAGTCTCTGGGCTTTTCTGCCCGCCTCCCTAACCACAACAGTTTCACTGTTCTATTTGCAGCTTTGGCTGAGGTGTCCCTTACTGCCAACCCATCCAGCCCCACAGGGAACCCAGACGTTTTGCTGTAAAGTCTGTGGTAACCTCCGCCCCCATTGCGAAAGCCAGTGTGCCGGTCAGCCGAACGCTTCCTATACCCTCTCAAAGCCCCAACTGCCAAACCTCTTTAGCGAGTCCTTGTAGGGACACAACCACTTAGTGGGAGGCAGAATTCACCAATTCTTACCGGGCTGACAAGCAATCATGTCGGACAGGTGGGTCCAGAGATTCTTCGCAAGGAATATGCTTTGCTATTCCTCTTTTTGCCATCACACCTTACACCGTCCCCTCAGCGACTAAGAGAAGACCACCTCTCCATTTTGCAGTAGGATGTGCAGTTCCTTTTGGCCCAAGGGTCTGTTGCGGGGGTGCTGATACCAGAAGTATAAGAAGATTGGAGGTCTTTGACATATTCTAGATCTATGCTCTCTCAATACCGTCCTCCAGAAGGAGAAATTCCATATACTCACCATGGTCCAGATCTTGTCTGCCCCCGACCCTGGAGACTTGATGGTAGCATTTGACCTGCAGGATGCCTTTTTCCATAACCCTGTCCTGCTGGCCCATCAGCGCTACCTGCGATTTGTGGTGGGATAAGAAGCATTTTCAGTTCGCTGTGCTCCCTTTTGATCTCACCAGTGCTTATCGGGTGTTCATGAAAGTGATGGCAGTGGAGGCAGCACACCTTTGGAGGTAAAGGATGGAAGGTTTTCAAATGGATTCCAACTGAGGCTAGAAAACCATTGGTCCAAGGATTAATAATAAATCGAATGGACTATGGAAACGCTCTATTGCTCTCAATTAATGAAGGCCTCTTAGATAGACTGCAGATTTTGCAGAATACCGCGGCAAGGCTGGTCCTGGATCTCCCATCCAGATCCCCCTCCGCACCCTGTTTGAGATCTCTACACTGGCTCTCTGTGAGAAAGCGAATCCTCTTCAAGGTTCTTTGCCTGACCCACAAACAGATGTACGGTAAAGGCCCTAGATACTGGTCTCAGAAACTATGTTGGTACCAACCACACAGGACGCTTAGATCCAGTAACAAATTTTTGCTTACTCCTCTTAAAGTTCATATGGCCAGAAAAGGAGGCAGGTCTTTCTCCTTCCTCGCCCCAGCATTATGGAATAAAATCCCTTTCCACCTGCGCACCTTGCCGGATCACAACTCCTTTCGTAAGGGATTGAAAACATGGCTATTTGACATCTGAGCTATCTCTTCCATCAGAGCCGTCTGCGAGCGCCATGAGACTTTCTATTGATGTGACCGCGATAGAAATGTCCTTTGATTTGAGGGTGGACAATCTCAGCTGCTGACGCCTAGCCGATCACTAATGGCAGCTGGCGCAAGGTCTCTTCTGCAAATGGGGAAAACTTTGGCTCGATGTTTTCACCACCGCATAGTGTGCGCGATGTCAGTACTTCTGTGCGTTGGAGTTTCCAAAGTGCCTTCCGCTTAGGTACCTCAAGTGGAACTGTATGCTTTTTCGCCTACACCACTCCTGCCCCGAGTTCTCAAAAAGATCAGGGTAGACCAGGCCCAAGTCATCCTAGTGGCTACTCATTGGGCATGAAGAGTATGATATGTAGACATCCTGGGTTTGATCATCTGTCCTTCGATCAGGGTGCCCCTCCAAGAGAATCGGCTGTTACAGCAACAGGGCAGGGTTCTGCACCCAGGCTTTTGCTATCTCTACCTTCATGCTTGGAAATTGAGCTGCGACAACTGAACACATTTGATCTTCCTCCAGAGGTGGTTGATGTCATGTTGACTGCTAGGCATCCCTCCACCAAAACCATAAACGCCTATCATTTGGCCAAATTTGTGGTTTGGTGAGGCATGCGTCAGATTGACCCCATTCAGGCTAAATTATCTGACGTTCTGTTTTGTCTTTCACTTGCCTAGCAAGGCTTTGCTTTGGGCATGGTTAAAGGTTGTCTTTCAGCACTTTCAGCCTTTTTACTGTTGCCAGATCAGCCCTCATTGTTTAAGTCACCGGTTGTGATGCGTTTTTTAAAGGGCTGCAACACGTTACCCCCTTCTCCTTTTGGCATACCCTAATGGGATCTTAACCTCATCCTGAATTATCTGATGTGCACACTGTTTGAGCTGCTTCACAGCTGTCCTTTACGTCTCCTTACTATCAAGACCATGCACCTTATTGCCATCCACCAGGGATGCCGTGTGTGTGAGCTTCAAGCTCTTTGTGTTACTCCACTAGACACTTCTTTCCTGCCAGACAAACTGGTTCTGTAGACACTGGCATCCTTCCTGCTGAAAGTTGTGACGCCGTTCCACATCGAAGCACCACCCTGCCGGTGTTCTATGCTCTGCCTCACCCTCTAAGGAAGAGGAAAGACTCAGTCTCTTTGACCCCAAGAGAGCTCTTAGCTTCTACATAGATTGTTTCAAAGCTCTCGTGGGATTCTCTGGAGCAAAAAAAATAAGTAAGTGCAGAAGAGCATCATCTCCCACTGGATCGTGCTGTGGATTAAAATCTGCTATGCGTTGGCCAAAAAGCACTCCGGAAGGACTGAGTGCTCATTCTACCAAGGCCAAAGCTGCTACCACTGCATTGGCACGCCTAGACATTTGCCAGGCGGCTATGCGGGCGTCCCTCCATTCATTCACAAAACACTATTGCCTTGACAGCCAGGTGCGCAGGGAGGGGCATTTTGCCGTCACGGTCAAGCAGAACTTTATGGTTCTAGTCCATCCACAGACCCACCTCTGAATAGGTATTGCTTTCAAAAGAGGAGGAATTTTCGGCTAGAAGTCTCTAATCAGAAAAACAAGTTACTTCCCTTGTTAGCCCTCTTTCTAGTAGAGATTCTATCTAGCCACAGATTCCTCATGACCCTCCCAACCGCCCTGTTCTGTGATTGGACTCTGTCCATTAATGAAATCGTAAGTCTAGGAATCTGCACACTATCTACCAATTTGCTTTTGGGGCTCTGTGATAGGGGACTTGGACAGTCTGGAAAGCAACTGACGACAGTGCGTGAAATGGCGCATTTATAGGCCCGCACGGATTTTCCAGGTATGGCATCCATGCTGAGCAGCAAGACACCACTTTCCGGCACACAGACGTACTGCTCAAAAGTTTCCAGATCCAGTCTGACTCCTGAGGAAAGTTCAAAAGCTGAGGAATCTGTAGCTAAAAAGAGCGTTAGCAAAGGTTAGTAGCTTATTTATTCTGACTAGTCCTTCTGTGAGTGGCAGGCCCCCCACAGGTGAAATAGCTGTTGAGTTTCATTAGGTGATCCTTCGACTCAAGGGGTCATAATACTGATCTGTCAGAACAAACATCAAAGCATGCTTTTACAAGCTTGATGCTGGAATTAGATGAAAACAACCATGGAATGCCCATTAGATGCATTGCAAAAACAATAGAATATAAAATGTCAAATTGAGCACACACGGTTTAAACCAGTCATAGTTTGCACTTGATTTTGGCTTATTTATTTCTCAATTTTTCCAACCAGAGGTCATAATATCTGTTTATTCGATGCACAGGTCCACAAAGGATTTCTTGTTGGCCACTCATACATCCAATATGCAATATAGAGAAGGACTTGTTAGTCTGCACCCTGGACTGTAGCGAGTTCTTCTACCCGTGTCAGAGTTATTGTTTACATCATATGTCATAAGTTTTCCCTGTCACGGATAATATGGTCATAATATTTTTGTTGATTTAATAGGTGTCATAGCTTTCTACATGTATTACAACCAAGGTGGATGCTTATGTGGCTTACACGGAGTAGGATTAGCGTAACCTATACCACTGCCTTGCTACCAAGGTTGCATTATTGTCCAATAAGTGCAGAATCTTATAATGAGTAATGTCTTAGAACGGGATTTCTGTAAACATTGTAGGAATTATTTGTAATTAACCAAACACATTTCCTCCAGCTTCATAACTAAAAAAAAGTTCACTTTTTTTTTTTGCCAGATGAACAGCAATTTAAAGGAGAGAATTAAGTAAACTATTGTTTAGCCAAAAACATGATTTCACTGGGAGGGAGCTATGCAAGAGTGACAGATGGTGACAAACTCTAATAGTTACATTGGCTGCATTTCCAATAAGATGATTTCTTCTTTTGTGTATTGGTACTCGTGTGTCCTACCAAACTCTACTACCATTACATGCCTCCTATGCTGATACCCTAAACTCTCCTTAGTCATCACCAATGCATAATTTGAGCAAGAACAGTGTGAGCATAACTGATTATAAGTTTTGGGCAACAACTTTGAAATGCGATCCAGAAATAGTATAAACATTTCAGGGTGTGAAAAAAGAACTGGTGTCTTGTATAGTACCTTTCAGCATTCCAACCCGTAATACTAACTGATGTTTTGAGATAAGTGTGTCCGTGAAAGCAGCAGTGAAACATATTTTAGAAACGCAATACACATTTGAGGTAAGCATGTTTGTTTCTCACTTTCGTTGGGATTTTATTGTAGTGTTTAATTGAGCAAACATTTGTGGTGTTTTAAAGGGTTATACTAAGAGCAGTTAGTCACTGCTAAAATCACTTCTGCAGTCTTCCCATTACATCAACTACATGTGTGTATTTAATTTCTTCCTCCTATTCTCAAGTAAGAGATACTCTCCAGTTACCCAGGAGTAGCAAAATCTCTTTCAGTGGTTTTCATGGATGTAGTGGAGTGAACACAGAACCTCATATAGCACAGAATACATTCTTAGATGCCTCTTAACATTATGAGGCTACTCACTTCCTCAAGGCTAAAAGTAGACTGCCTCGAAAATATTCTGTTGTTCTGGCCGCATCAGCCTTGTGAAACTTACCAGGGTCAACTTCTTTATAGTTAAAGGTATTCAGTCACTCAAACATGTATCCTTTTTTAAAATCTGTTTATGGTTGACATTTTATAATGTTTCTTTTGTTCTCAAAGATATTTAATCACGAGTTGTTTGGAGATGTAGCAGAGGAAAAGGAGGTTAAAGGAATTGTATCCAAAGTCATGGAGGCACGCACCAGCAAGAGTTATGATTCATATGAACTCCTGGCACAGTTTGTAGGGAAGGATCTTGTAATAAAACTAATTCTTCCCCTGAAAGAGGTAAGTGTTATAGAACATCAGATACCTCCCCCACCCTATGAAGTTGTGCATAACTAGGTTATGGATTTGCTACTCAGTATTGTGTGTATTTGTTTGTTATTACTTTGGGAATCAACGTTAAGACAACATTCACATTTGTTAGGACCAAGATGCAGAGTGCTCTACTATTGAGCTGGCTGTTGTCAGACACAGATTTGTTCATGGACCAACAGAGCATTTAACCATATGTATGTAAGTGAACCATCATTACCTCACATCGATACTTGTTCCTTTGTCAAAAGGTGAAAAACTAATCCTAATCTTATTACCCTGTAGTGGAGTGTGTACATTATTGACATGCAGCAGTTCTCACATCGTGCTTGGCAAAAAACTCAAAACTTTTCACTACATTCCCCTTTGGTAGCTTGATCCACCTCAGTGCATGTTCACCCTGCAAGAATTGCTGGAGATACGGAAGCCTAAAGCACAAAGATAAGTTACTATGATAAAAATCCAGTTAACTATTCCCCAACGGTTAATAGTTGCATTTAAAAGGTCCAGTTAATGTCTGTTGTGGTTATACATTGGTAATTGTGTTTTCGAGTGTCTGTGGGTCTCTTTAGTGATACACTCAGTCAAGGTAGAGGCTAGGTCTTGAATGACTCAGAACATTGTGTGGTGGAGGACAGGAACCCTAAGGGATGGAACTTTCACACAACTCGGTTAACTAGCAACATTGGGGTGCCATATAGTGGTAAAACAAAATTACTGCAAAAGACCTGCAAAGGTGCTCTCTAGTTAAGTGCTTTGCTGTCTAGTAGGTGAATGTGTCTTGTGGACTATACCAAAAACTTAGAGTGGGGTTAGAGCTCACTCATTGCTTACAATTGGTCAGCTATTTTGTCACTCATTTGCAGGCTTCCTATTCAGTGGCTTGGCTTCCTCTTCTTATGTTTGTTCCTCCTCTTGAGCATAGCCTCTTTTCCATCCTTTTCATTGGCTTACATGTATCCTTCCACTTCGAACTTTTAGGAAACTACTAAAGTGGGCTTAAAGGGCACAGATGGCGAATCTGTCCTCGGTCCCAACTGCACCCCTTAAAAACACTTTTGGTTCCCCACTGGCTTCATTGCCTACTGTTATAGGGATTCTGCACATACACAGAGCTATGCACAGGATAATAGGACCTCGGAATATAGTGGTGAGCCAATCATAAGCCTTAGCACCTAAAACCCCAACCCGACTAGCTGTAGCGTCTCATTAGCAACAATACTACCAATGATTAGACAACCCAGAACACGGTATCTCTCTCTCAGGACTCGCAGGAGCAAGAACACCCTTTCATAACTCACTCATACCTGTCCACGACGCGCGTAAGAAGAGACACTGTATAGTTTAAAATGTTTATTTCAACTAACGTGCTCTAAGATACAGTACACGTGTCAGTACTATCAGCATAATGCATAAAGATAATATAATCAGCATAGTAACAATTCCATAGAATACAAACGGGGAAAGCATTTCATAAAGCAGTGGATATAGAGCTAAATGACTATACCACCCTCCCCGTGCTATTAGCTAGTTTATTATATAAACAGAAAACCTCTGGGCATTATTAGGCGGACCCTCATACCTCAATCTCTAGATGCAGGTTTTACATCAGTAGACAAAAACAGCTCTTCTCTCTGGAAAGGTTTTTCTCCAAGTGCCTCTAACATTGTAATCACCATATTAAAAGCACACAAATTTCTCCAGTGCAGCTGCACATAGTGTTATGTCTAGGTGCGAGGGACAGGGCCAGATCAGCAAGAACAAGGGACGTTGTTTTTCGACCTTGCAGAAGCAACCCACAGGGGACAAGAGAAAAGGTGAAAGACAGAAATGCAGACAGTCCTAATATAGCCGGGCCCAAGCAGAGGCTTGAAAAACAATGTCACAAAGTAACGTGTGCAGAAAAGGCATCATGGCAGCCAGGCCGCAGCCAACTTAGCCGGGCAGGCCATGAGGCCACAAACCACATGACACCCTCCCCTGGACAGTCCAGAGACCTAGACGGAGTTCAAAGCAAATGAGCAGAACAGAAACGTCTGTGTGTGAAAAAGTCCCCATGAAGGACAACGAATGGGAGAGAAAGAAAAATAAAATCTGCAGAACAAAATATAGGGTGAAGCCAAAAGCGGAGGCCCCGTTCAATCCATCAGGGTGTAGGTGCAGAAAAACGCCACACTTTCCAAAATGACATCGTTGGAAACATCATAAAAAAGAGACGCCATCCAGTCCAATAAATCAAAACTGCAGTCATGTTCCTCATAAGAGGGAGCAGTGAAGAGCATTGCGGGACAACTTGCGTGATACTCAATATAACTTTGTTGTAGGAGAGTCTGCGCAGCCGCACAAACATCCCATTGTGCCAATATTCCAAGTGCAGCCGCACGTGCCAAATAGCCCTCCCCAGAACAGTCCCGCTCATGTGTTTCTAAGGGACCCATCAAGGGGACAAAATCCGGGCGAGACAGAGACGCATTGGAAAGGCAATAATCCAAGGACCAGGAAAAAGGTAACCCTGGGCGTAGTTTGCGTAGTCGCGCTACGCGAAGCTACGCGAAGACGTCGAAGCGCTACGCGAGCTTCGCGTAGCTTCGCGAGCGCGCGTAGCTGCTTGGCGCGCCCGTTCGCGATGCGTTTTTCTTGCTCGGGAACGCGTTGTTCGTGTTCGGGACGCTGTTTGCGTGCTCGGGGGCGCGAACTTACCCATGCGGTCGCCTATGGGCGCGGCCATTTTGATTTTCACTTGTCCCGCCTGTTCGCGATCCCTTTTTTCCTGTTCCGGGTCGCGTATAGCGTGCTTGCGATGCGCATTCCATGTTCGGGAACGCGCTGTACGTGTTCGCGACGTTTTGTGCGTGCTCGGGGAGAAATATCGCGCGAACTTACCCATGCGGTCGCGATGGGCGCGGCCATCTTGTTTTACCACTCTATGCTATGGTTCTGGGCCTGCTTTTCTATCCTCCCTCAATCTTTGCAATCCTTAGTTTTTTACACTGTTTTTCAATTTCTCTTTATTTCTTACCTATCTCTCTCTCTGCCTAAGTCTATATTTTGCATTTTTTTCTACTTTTTACTGTTTTTTTTACTTTTCAACTGTTTTATATAACTTTCTTCTTTAAGCTCCTACTTCTTCCCCTAACTTTATTTTTCCCTTCTAACTTTTCTTTTTCACCTCCTCCCACCCCAGAACCATGGCGAAGGGTAGCAGCAGCGGGTCAAAGAAGGGCAAGGCGCGTGCGCCCAATCGCCGCCTGCCTTGCGGCAGACTGCGCCCCGCAGGGTGCAAGCCCGCCAGCTGTTTACGGAGGAGGAGGTGGCCGCCCTTGTTTTTTTTATTCAGCGCCACCTCCCCTTGACCTTGGCAGCAGGCGGCAGGCCAGGCTCCGGTTACCCGACCCAGGAGCGTCACCGTCGGTGGGCGAAGGTGCGTCGGGCAGTGTTTCGCTGCTCCGCGGTCCGGCGCACACATAACCAGCTGGCCCACCGGTGGTCAGACATTCTTGACCGGGAGCAGGACCTGTTGGACCTGCTAGGTGTCGAGGTCGTGGGGCTTGGTGAGTAGCCAATATATATAGTAGTATAAGTATTGTGATTTGTGTATACATTTTTTACAAATAACAAGAATAATGCTGCTTACATTGCAGGTAAATTACGTTTCAAAATCTTCTGTGATTGTAGGACACAGGTGCTGGGCGGTACTCTTACTTTTTTGCAACTTTGCGCTCGCTTGTCATTATTATGTAAGAGTTTACTTTAGAGAACTTCAGTTAGGTAATGCTATTGCTAGAGAGACTGTAGTCCTTCCTTTGTCCTCCTGTCAAATAGTGGTGGATGGATTTGATACTAGGTTTAGTTACTATTAGTTGATAATTTTTGAACGGTGTGCGTGACGCATCCTCTGTCACTGAGTGCTGCTTACCCCAGTCCTTAGTAGAACCTTTTGTAGTTTGTTTAGTGAGTGGTACTGGTAAGCTTAGCTTAGCAGTGTCAGTCAGCTGCAGAACATCAGACGCAACCAACCAACAATTTGATGTATGCATTATGCACTGACTTTATGCATGTGTCCTCCTTCTCACCTATGCATTTTTGATGGAAAAAAAAATGGAAATGCATGCTTAATGAACAATTGGCCCGCCTGGAATAGGTGGGCTAGGTCAGGTGGTACTTAGGCTTAGTTAGTGTTCTGGATTTTATTTGAATCAATCAGAATGGAACACTGAATTAGTGTTCCCCAATAAGTAGACTGTCCGTGAATTCCGCAAGCCACTGGGCGCTCGGATTCGATAGGTCAATTTTATTGCAATTTTTGTTTCCTAAAACGTTTTTGAGTGTTTTTTTTAAGATAATTTATTTGTTTCACAGCAATCATTAATGTTTGTGTCTTTCTTTTTCTTTATTATATCTTACATGATCACTGATCTGCAGCACCCAGGGGCAAGAAGACGGGGTCCGAGTCGGCGGGACAACCACCAGAGGACCGCTCCTCTACCGAGGGCCCTGCTGCTGGTCCCAGTAAGTCCTCCAGTGGTTATATTAACAATTATATTGCCCTAACTTTTACTGGACCTTATTTATTCAGAATTATTAATTCTGGCTCCACTCCCTAATTATATTTTTTACAAAAGATTCGTTGATCTTGACTTGACTATCTGTTTCTAAATTCTGGTTATCCCTGCCTCTAAGTTGTAACTGCCTCTGCTATGAATGTCTGTACTCGGTACTACTACTATTAGTCTGTCGCTAAGCTTGCCCAGTTTGCATTGCCACTCTTTATTGTACGGTTTTGAATAAAACTCAGATTGACCAATACTAATAGCTCTAGCCACTGAGTCCAGTCCTTTCGGTTGTCCTCTTCTAGGCTTCTTAATCTTGAGGCTTTGACAATTACCACAAACAAAATGCACAACCAGATATTTGACTATTTTTGATAGGATATAGTACATACTACTTGGATTCTGCACAGCCCCATGCAGAACTATGCACAATGAAAGAGGATGTTGGTGATGAGAGTTTGGAACTTGGACGTTACTCACACCTCAGTCAGAAGTGAACCCACAATCCCCTGAACGACTAGTGTCTCATTAGGTCCCCGAACCCCCACCCGAAGATACCCAATGATTATGATTCCACAACCCAGAACATAACACACTTTCGCTCACTCACTCGTGTAAGTCCACCACCACACCAAATACCACAGAGTCTATGTGTAAGTTCAAAAGGTTTATTTTCAAATGACAACTTCTGTATGTTGTTGTTCTATAAAATTCAGTGTACTCCAGCCAGCTGCAACAGCAAAATGCATAAGATTAAAACAATAAAAATTGTTGCAACAAGTGCATGATGATATAAGACAAAAGATCTGTGTGAATTCTGGGCGACTCCTCACCGTAGAACGTAGAATTACTGGTTACATGCATCATTCATAAGCTCTGCAAATCTCTGGTTCGTACTCGTAGAAGGGAATCCTCTGCCTGAGAAAAATGGTGCGTGTTAATGCAAGCATTTGTCAGTCCTGCCCAAAAACTGTAACATGTTACCTATGGCTAAGTAATACGGACTAACGGAACTCCATAACAAAGTGGCTTGTTTTCCGACCTCTTGTACGCAACGCTCAGACAGTAGCTGTATGTGCTCATGTGGGCTCAAAAGGCGTCTTACTGTTACTGCACAACAAGCTGCGAGGTAACATGCGCAAAAGACATGAAGAGAAAAATGGTTGCATGGCTCAGGCTAACTTTGCAAAGAGTAGAGTATAGTATAATAATGACCTTAGGGACCATAATAACACTACTAGTGTCTGTCTACTGACTGTACTCTAGTACCCGATTTGGACTATTGAATGTGATTTATAATAATAATATGTATTAACCTTTTTTCAATCTTGCTAGTGAAAAAGAATAAATAGGGGGAGGTGTACAGGCATCTAAAAATGTGTCATGTTTTTGCTAGGCGTACTACCGACCACCAGTGCCGGTGGGGCCAGCGGCGATGGCGTTGCGGCCATTCCGGAGGGGGCAGGAGATACAGGGGGTGAGCCAGCAGCAGTGGCGGGCGGTGGTAAGTTATATTCATGACTTATTGACATTGCACTAGCTGGAAGGGTGTGTGGAGTGGACTTCACTCACTGTACTGTTGTTGAGACTTATTAGGTATGAAGTTGTAGTGAACATTATACAACGGTTAATAAAGAAGACACCCTTTACTTAGCAGCATGAGCAATGCAGTAGCAATAGCATTACCAGCGTGACTTCATTAACCAATGGCCTCTTATATCTGACTCCAACTCAGCTGTGAAAGTTTTATGGAGGAGACTAAAAGTCAGATCAGATGACCTTGATGGATGTGTTGAACAAAAAGGGAAAGAAGGGTGGAAGGAGGAAGGGCGGGCGAGATTTAATATGACGACTGGCAGAGAAGGATACGTTGGAAGCATGGATAGGTGGCTGATAGGAATCAGATGCATGTGTTGTTGAAGGATGGGTGGGAGGTGAAAGAAGAATGGATGCCTGCCTGGGTGGAAGACACAGTATGGGTGGATACTGTGGATAGCAAGAATCATCAGCGGTGTTTGGGTGAAACTCTAAGCCAAGGCAAGCAACGGAGTGAGTGGACGCATGCGTTGTTGTTGGTGAAACAAAGTAACGTTTGTGGAGAGATTAAGAAGAATGATTGACATTTACTTAGAATGGATGGATGCCTGTATGTATTCATCATAGACAGCATAGGTGGAGACTGTCACGGGATGCACAGTTTTAGGGAATGTTAAAGAAACCGCGCCAGCGTACCAAAGCCGATGTGGGGAGGGGCAGGGTGGGGGTAGTAGTAAACAATGTATTACGCGGGCAAATACAGGTAACTTTACTGTAACATACAAATAAATAAAGTGAATTTCATTGTGTGCACTGCACCGCCAAATGCGATGCAGTGTGCGCAACAAAATTAGTTTCATTTATTTATATGTTTACTTACCTGTAATTGGCCGTAATCCATAGTTTACTACCCCCATCCTGCCCCTACCCACGCCACCGCCCGGCCAAACTCCCCGAGTCCCACCAACGACCGCTACTGACCTTATGTCGTTGTCCCATATAAAAGCAACGATCATTGGATCAGATATATAATCTGCCTTTTTGTAGTAGCCAAGGCACTGTGAAATTGAGCAATTGCCCTCCATGTAACAGAGAGAGTATGGCCAGTGCCACCCGTAATAGAAAAATACGAGCTTCCCCACCTGCAAACAGTAGTAAATCAAACTAATGTGACTCTGCGTCATGACTCGTATGTTTGTCTTGGCTTCAAGCATAGATGACCGAGCTGGCAATGCCGGCTACAACCAGGTTATGTCATTTCCCTAAACTAGAGATAAGAAGAACACTGGTGTACTGTGTACTGGTTGGAGTCCATAGTGCTAGTATAATGCCTGAAACTCCCACAAATGTTAGAGGCCGAGGAAGTGGGAGGATAGATAGATATTTTATTACCACAAATGTTATGTACTGTGCTTCTTGCTAGTGCTACTGTGCCATTATGTGCTGAATTAATTTTGTGTTACTGTTTAGGTAAGAGTACTGGTTACAACAATATTTTTTTCTTTCTTTTCCCAAGACAAACCATCGCGGAAGGAGTTGGCAGTCAGGGCCCGGCGCCGGAAACTGGAGGCCATATGCCGGGAGTACCGGCGGCTGGTGGCTCTGGCGGAGGAGGAGGCGGCAGCAGCTGCAGCCTCGTCCGATGCCCCGGGCCCCAGCCAGGCCCCAACTCCAGCGGTACGGCGCCGCGGTCTGATAGCCACCCGCCGCAATTCGCTAGCAGCCAGCACTGCTCTCCCCCATTGTGGATGCCACTGCAGGGCATTCCGCAAGAAGATTCTCCTCCGGATGGCGCGGCAAGAGGAGCAAATGGAGGAGCGGGTGAGAATCCTGGTGGACAAACACCTCAAAGCCCGCCGATTATAACATCGAGGACCCTGTTGCTTTGCCCCTTTTTATTCCTTGTTTTGGTGGGTGGGAATTGGGCGTTGGGGTTTCGGGACATTATTTGGACTTTTTCGTTTTGGACATTGGTTGGGGTTAGGGAGAGGGGTGGGTCAGGTGTGGGATAGTTTATTTTTGTTAGGGTAATAAATTATATTTATACTTAAACATACAATGTTAATGTTTTGTGGGGGTTACTGTTTTACGAATTAACGTCACATTGGTTTGCTTGCTGCTGCAGGGCCGCAGCCAGTGTTTGATTTAAATAATCTGCCGATGATGTATAACAAACAGATAGATGCGGTACCCCTCACTGAGTTATTTGTCCTACTAGTATTCTACCTCCCACCAAACTTATCTTACCTGTGATTGATGATGACTACGTTCGGCACAGCGATGGCTGCATGGTTTCCATAGAGAATGTAGAAGATGCCACGGTTGTGGTGGTAGTAGTAGAGTAGACACTGGCAGTAGCATTTGCTAAAAAATAAAAAAAGAGACAGTCACTTGCCTGAGAAAAACTGTGGGAGGAGTAGTCGAACGAAGTGAAATACAGTACAGAAGACGACTGCCAAACAAACAATATTGCAGTTGCAACTGCTAAAGTCAAATTAAACATAATGGTGGCGGGGACAGCCTAGTACAAGAAGTTATAAACTGCAGTTGGGCTGTCGAGTGAGTCACTTAACTTAACACAATCGTAATTCGTAACCTTTACTGCTGTGTGGTAGGAGTTTGATGATTAATCCAATCAATGACGGCAATTAATTATGATGTACTACTATTAGCCGTTGAAAGCTTGCACAATGCACATAGACTGAGCATGGGTGGCCAAGCAGAAGAAGCTCCTCGCCCTGCCTTGCAATTGAATTAGTGTTGCTTTCACCACATCTGCCCCAGCAAGCGTGTGATCAATTGGTGTACATTTTATGTAGTCAGTACACCTCAATATAAATCACAGCCCGGGGGAAGAGGGTTAGGGTTTGATTAATGGATGGGAAGGGGGGTTTGGGGAAAGGTTTGAAAATGAAAAACAGTACGCATGGACAACAAAAGCAAAGCGCAATCTTGGCAGACGACCATGATCTTATCCAAAAATCAATAAAGCGAGAAAAGGGAAATGCATGCGTTAATGATGATGAAGATTAGATAACTTGATGGTTAATGAGTAGTACTTAATAACTCCTACTAGACAATTAGACAGTACAGGGCACCAGTATATTCTATGCAATTTGCCTTGCCTGTAATATGCCCTCAGAGACCCAAATTCCATGTTGTACTGGGCTTACTTGTAAAGATAGCAAAGACAATTAAAAAACATTTGTAGGGATCAATTAGCAAACAAACACACAACACACAGTCCTAATGATTGCAGAGAAAAAAGGATTCAAATTAATTAAAAGATGAATGATGAATGATACTAAAGTTACTGTATTATCATGCTAAAATTGTGGAGTTGAATCTCGTCCTTCCTCTTGGTCCTATCTTCCATGGACTGCTCACATCAATCTTGGTGGCCTTCCTGATGCCGATTGGTAAGGTAAATGTGAGTTGTGTCTCCCAGTATAGCAAGCACAGGGTAAAGGCCGGCCTGTAACGTCTAGATGGAAAAACAAAAGGGGTATTGAGAAATCAATGAATAAAAAAAAAAAACATCATTTACGGTGGAGTCCAAGAAGAGAAGAGAGAACACTTTCAGAGTGAGGCGGCTTGGATATATCGTGTAGATTCTGTTTACAGCATTAAGCTACAACAACAACAGGACAGAACAGGCCCACCACAGCACCAGCCCGTGACCCAACCTCCATTTACCTTAATTTTTGACATAGCCAGACAAAAGGCATACACAGCAACTTAGCATTTTCCTAATCTGAAAGAGACACGTTAGTGACAGATTCCTTACCTTAGAATATCCCCAGGCGTCAGGCTGGATCCGGAAAGTTTTGCGTAGCAGTACCCTTGCGCGTCGGTAGGCGGCGTCGTGCGGCTCCGCGTCCGTCGTCGGCGTCGTGATCGCCGGGATGACGTCGCGGGCAGTACTTAGGCGCCGCCCCTGCGCGCTGACGTCAGTTCTTCTTTTTCCGCGCCAGCAAGCGCAGATCCGGGAAGAGCAATGCCCTGGTCAATTTTTGACCATACTTTTTGGTGATTTTTTCACTGTTTTTCCAAATTAAAGGTGTCGTAGGGATGCCCGGCTTCAAGCGATGCGGCGCCTGTGCGCGGATGATGTCCGTCACCGACCCGCATTGGGAGTGTCTCTTCTGCCTCGGCCGAGGCCACGACACCGAGTCTTGTCCCGAATGCCAGGCCCTCAACCCGAAAGCTTTGCGAGAGCGGTCTCGAAAGCTCCTCGAGGCCCGGCATTCGGCTCCACGGAGGCCCCGGTCGCGTGAGAGGTCCAGGGGTCGCTCGCGGAGTGCACACCGGTCGTCGGCGTCGAAGTCTTCTTCGTCCGGTAAGTCTAAGCACAAGAAGTCCAAGAAGCATCGTCGCTCTCGGACTTCGCCTCGCCCGGTCTTGCGACTCGGCTGAGGCCCCTCCCGGCACCGTCCCCGCCCCGCAGCCCCGGACTTGCCTGTGGAGTCGCCCCCGCCATACCCGCCCTTCCCGGGTTCGGGGCGGATCCGGCCAAGGTACAGGAGTTCCTGTCGGCCATGGCCCGCCTCTTCGGGCCTTCAGGCCCCTCCGGTGCGCCTTCGGGCCCCGCGGGCCCTGATGGGGTTGCTCCGGCGTCGCCTGCGGCTCCGGCCCCGGCGTCGCCCGTGCCTCCAGCCTCGATCCCGGCTCCGGCTTCGGCCCCGGCCTCGATCCCGGCTCCACAACCCCCATCGACGCCGGTCGACCTCAAGACACCTCCGCCGGCGCCGATGTCTCCGGTGCCGTTCTCGACGCCGCCCTGGGCTCCGGGCGGCGTCGTCCCCCAGTTCCTTCCGGCTCCGGACATGGACCCGGAGCGACGTCGCTCGACGCCGGCTCCGGCGCCGATGGGACCTTGGGTCCCAACTGTCCCTCCTCCTCCTTATTTTGAACCTGAGGAGGACCAGTTGGACTGGGAGGGGTCTGATGACCCTCTGACGCGCAACTGTCAGTATGATGAGGACTGGACAGAGAGTCTAGGGAGGCCAGTGGTCTGGATACTTCCCCTGACACTGGCATGCTGTCTCCTCCCGTGGCTACGGAGGAGGGGGCCAATTTTGGTACGGTATTGCGTAGGGCTGCTGGGGCCTTACGTCTCCAGCTCCCTACTTTGACGGTCAAGCCTAACATCTTGACAGAGGTGTTTCAGCCGGCAGCCTCCTCTGCGGAGACTGTGCTGCCGTTTAACGACGCCCTCACTGACGTTCTTTTGGGCGCCTGGTCCAAGCCCAACACAGGGGCTCCTGTGGATCGGAACGTGTCACGACGCCATCGCCCTGCTCCGGGCGACCCCCTGTTTCTTTCTGTCCACCCCACTCCTGAGAGCTTGGTTGTCCAAGCCTCCGCTTCCCAAACCGCCTTCCCTACCGCTCCTCCGGATAGGGAATCCAAACGCCTGGATCAGTTTGGGAAGAAAGGTTTTTCTTCCTCCAGTGCTGGCTTGCGGTCCGTTAACACCGCTTGTCTTTTGGGCCGATATATCCACTCCCTGTGGGATTCGGTGGCGGATGTTTTGCCCCAGTGCCCTGAGGAGGTCCAGGCACTGCTTTCCCGCGCCATTGCGGAAGGAAGGGATGCGGCCAAATACACTATCCGTTGTGGCCTTGACACCGCCGACTCGCTGGGCAGGTCTATTGCAACGACGGTGGCGCTCCGACGCCACGCCTGGCTGAGAACCACTGGTTTTTCAGGGGATGTCCAGAATACTCTCATGGACATGCCCTTTGATGGAGTCGGTCTTTTTGGGTCCAAAGCAGACCATGCGTTGGAGCGCTTTAAGGACTCACGGGCTACTGCCAAGTCCCTGGGCCTTTCTGCTACACGCCCTCCGCTGACTTCTGCTTTTCGCCCCTATCGTGGCCACGGTAGGGGCGCCCCTTCACGTCAGCAGCCCAGCCACCGGCCCGCGCAGCAGGCGTCTTCGCGTGGCCGAGGACGTGGATTCCGCCGTGGCGGATCGGGCAACCAGCGTGCGGGTCAGGCCACCACCTCCAACCCGTCTGCGGCCTCCAAGCCCTCCTAGTCCCTCCTTTCAGGTGCACGGCACGCCAGTGGGGGCAGGGTCCGCCATCACCTTCCCCACTGGCGCACCATCACCTCGGACAGGTGGGTCTTGGACATTGTCCGAAGGGGCTACTCCCTCCCCTTCGAGACCACCCCCCAGCCATGCCACCTCAATTCCACCGCATGTCAGGGGATCACTTGGTGCTTCTACAGAAGGAAGTCACGGCCCTCTTGACCAAGAGGGCCATCGAGCATGTTCCGACCCCAGAAGTAGGCGTGGTTGCTACTCCCACTACTTTCTGGTGCCCAAAAAGGACAAGGAGGACATGCGTCCTATCTTGGACCTCCGGAACGTCAATCGCTTCCTCCGGAAGGAGAAGTTCAAGATGCTCACCCTAGCTCAGGTCTTGACTGCCCTCGACCCTGGAGACTGGTTGGTAGCGTTGGACTTGCAGGACGCGTATTTCCACATCCCCGTCCTGCCGGTCCACCGGCGTTACCTTCGGTTCACGGTAGGCCCCGAGCATTTTCAGTTCACCGTGCTCCCCTTTGGCCTTACCAGTGCCCCTCGGGTGTTCACGAAAGTGATGGCGGTGGTCGCAGCTCATCTGCGCCGGGCAGGGGTTTCAGTCTTCCCCTACCTCGACGACTGGCTGCTGAAGGCGGGCTCGTCCCAGGCAGTCGTCTCCCACCTCCAGACTACGGCCGAACTCCTGCACTCGCTGGGGTTCTCCATCAATGTGCCGAAGTCGCATCTGATTCCTTCTCCACAGCTCCTTTTCATCGGAGCAGTTCTGGACATGACGCAGTTTCGGGCCTATCCTCCCGAACGGCGAGTCCGGGATATTCAGGCTATGATTCCGATCTTTCGGCCTTTATCCTGGGTTTCGGTACGGATGACCCTGAGGCTGCTGGGCCTCATGGCCTCCTGCATCCTGCTGGTCAATCATGCCAGATGGCATATGCGGGCTCTGCAGTGGGACCTGAAGTTCCAGTGGGCGCAGCACCAGGGCAACCTGTCCGATCACGTCCAGATCTCGGAGGGGACTGCAAAACAGTTGCAGTGGTGGCTCTCGAACCGGCAATGGGTCATGGGCAGATCCCTCTCCCTTCCCCAGCCAGAGCATACAGTTGTGACGGACGCGTCCCTTCTGGGATGGGGCGGTCACATGGGAGAGGCGGAGATCAGAGGCCTCTGGTCTCCGGCGGAGTCCCGGCTCCATATCAACATTCTGGAGCTCCGGGCGATCCGGCTTGCACTCAAGGCATTCCTTCCCTCTGTCAAAGGGAAGGTAGTGCAGGTGTTCACAGACAACACCACCGCCATGTGGTACTGCAACAAACAGGGCGGGGTGGGGTCTTGGACCCTTTGTCAGGAGGCTCTGCGCCTCTGGACATGGCTGGAACATCAGGGCATGTTCCTGATGGTTCAACACCTGGCAGGTTCTCTGAACGCCAGGGCGGACGAACTCAGCCGCAGGTGCATGATGGATCACGAATGGCGTCTTCACTCGGAAGTGGCGCAAGGACTCTTTCTACAGTGGGGAGAGCCTTGGTTAGATCTATTCGCCACCGAAGAGAACGCGCAATGTCATCAGTTCTGCGCGTTGGAATTTCCAAGGCGGCACTCGCTCGGCGACGCTTTTCGTCGCGAGTGGAGTTGCGGTCTGTTGTACGCCTTTCCGCCTATACCACTTCTACCCAGAGTGTTGAAGAAGATTCGGCACGACCGGGCCCAAGTCATTCTTGTGGCTCCGGACTGGGCTCGAAGAGTTTGGTATCCCGAGCTACTCAATATGAGCATAGATCCCCGATCCGTCTGCCTCTTCGGGAGGATCTTCTGTCGCAGCAGCAGGGGACGGTCCTCCACCCGAACCTGTCCAGTCTACACCTGCTTGCGTGGAGATTGAGCGGCGGCAGTTGATTCCTTTCGACTTGCCTCCCGAAGTTTGTGATGTGATTCTGGCAGCCAGGCGTCCCTCCACTAAGGTGGTATACGCCTGCAGGTGGAACAAATTTGTGGCATGGTGCACAGCAAAGGCTGTGGATCCCCTTTCTGCCCCTCTTTCTGAGGTCCTTCTGTTCCTTCTCTCTCTGGCCCAACAGGGTTCTGCCCTGGGTACCATCAAGGGTTATCTTTGTGCTATCTCGGCCTTCCTCAGGCTCCCTGATCAGCCCTCCCTTTTCAAGTCCCCTGTTGTTAACAGGTTCTTAAAAGGCATTACTCACCTCTTCCCTCCTGTTCCGTTTGTGATGCCTCAGTGGGACTTGAACTTGGTTCTTACCTTTTAATGTGCGCTCCCTTTGAGCCTCTGCATAACTGTCCTCTTCGTCTTCTGACTCTGAAGACAGCCTTTCTGGTGGCCATCACCTCCGCTCGGCGGGTGAGTGAGCTCCAGGCTCTATCTTGCAAACCTCCCTTTCTGTCTGTTCATCCAGACAAGGTTGTTCTTCGGACGCGTCCGTCCTTCTTGCCAAAGGTGGTTACTGCTTTCCACATTGGGCAGACCATCACTTTGCCCACCTTCTTTCCGCCTCCGCATCCTTGAAGAGAGGCTCCACCGTCTGGACCCAAAACGTGCGCTCTCCTTCTATATCGACCGCACAAAACACTTCCGGGTGGATGACCAGCTCTTTGTTGGCTACGTGGGCGCCAAAAAAGGTCGGGCGGTGCACAAGAGGACCATCTCCCGCTGGGTTACCTTGTGCATCAAGACCTTCTATTCTTTGGCCAAGAAGGAGCCTCCTGTTGGGCTGCGTGCCCATTCCACCAGGACAACCGCTGCTACCACGGCCTTGGGCCGCGGTGTTCCGCTGCCGGTTATCTGTCAGGCAGCTACGTGGGCCTCGCTGCACACGTTTACAAAGCATTACTGCCTTGACAGTCAGGTCCGGAGGGACGGCTTCTTTGGCCGTTCTGTCCTCCAGGACTTCCTTGTCTGATCTTTGTTCGCAGACCCACCACCGGGGTTGGTATTGCTGGGGTATCTATTCTAAGGTAAGGAATCTGTCACTAACGTGTCTCTTTCAGATGCACAAGTTACTAACTTGTGTAACGATATATCTGTAAGAGACAGTAGTTAGTGACAGATTCCTACCGCCCACCCATCCTCCCCGTTCTGCGAACTGATTTCTAGGGTTAAGGACATCCCTTTCAGGGCCCTAGTATTTTTCAGACACCTGTGTCAGCTTCTTGCATGGCTCTGCGTTCCTGGCGTGGAAAGTCGTGTACAGAACTGACGTCAGCGGGCAGGGGCGGCGCCTAAGTACTGCCCGCGACGTCATCCCGGCGATCACGACGCCGACGACGGACGCGGAGCCGCACGACGCCGCCTACCGACGCGCAAGGGTACTGCTACGCAAAACTTTCCGGATCCAGCCTGACGCCTGGGGATATTCTAAGGTAAGGAATCTGTCACTAACTACTGTCTCTTACAGATATATCGTTACACAAGTTAGTAACTTGTGCATTAAGTGACAAAATCAATGCGCCGCTGTCAGTCATCACTACACTCGACTAGACCACTACATGGACATGTAGGTCTGCTGTGTTTACTACTTTCTTGTTGAATTGTTGTGTTTATGTTTACCTTATGCCACTTCATGAAATGCAGTTAGTCTTTGAATCATCTCCGATCCAACTGAATGACTGCGCGCGAAAAGATAGTATGGTCATCATCATGGTGTGGTACGTGTTGTCCAACTACAACTCAGTCTGTATTGACTCCGATTAAGTCCATATTCCATATTAAAAAATTGCAACAGATATTGGCCTGCACCTGCAGTAGTAGGAGTACAATTTGGTTATTAAACAACAAGAAAGGAAACATTGACTGTCACTTACTTACTTGAGTCACTTTGTAGATTAACTAGTAGAGTAGAGTTCGACTTCATGCACAACATCAACAACAAACAACAGCAATCGCTCAGAGTCTGCAAACATCCAATGCATTCCATCATTACCTGTCTTGCTCTTCTCTTTGGCTGTCAGATCATCAGATGCCTAGTTCTGACATTTTTTTTTTTTTTTTGCGGGGCAGTGGCCTCATCATTATTACTCCAGTCCACATTCATTTTGAGTGTTAGGCGCTGTTTCGGTTTTCGTCTTATTCATCTGTGGCACTTCTTTGTCACAGTTTAAGTTGCTTCCCATGGTCAGCACTGTGATGATGGTCCGCGGCCTGTGTAGTGCTCATTGCTGGTCATTTGAGTTTGCACAAATGTCAGCAAGTTTCTTCGAAGAGTCTCTTGTCTTTCTCTGCCAAGTACCTTCTGTCCTGACAGTGAGGACCTTTGGATGCCTGCTGAGGCTGTAGCCTTCGGACACTGATGAGTTTCAGCTCGAAAACAAAACGGAGGATAGCTATAGTAGTCACGTTTCACTTCTAATGGAGGCGGGACTGGTAAAGGCAACATTTCTTGTACTAATGTCTGCCTTGATGGAAATGTACTCGTGCGAGACAGGAAGATGAAGCAGGACTCTGAAGAGTGGACAGTTAAATGCACAGACGTGCAACTCCAATAGGGAAATAAAAAGAAGACGGTGGTGATGGTTTTGTTGTGATTTGATTTGAACCGGAAAGACAGATACACAGACACATAAAGGAAGGAAGAAAGCAACAATTTGAAAGCCTAGTTGTCAGGGAAGAGGAGCTCGTCCTCAAACTCTGGTGGTTCGGACAGAAGTAGGTCCTGTAACGCACTATTTACGTCATCCAAGTCGCTCTGCTCTTCCTGCTGTGATTCACGTATTTTGAATCCGGTGGTATAAAGTGCTGATTCATTTTGATCATGGTTAACCTCTCCACGCTTTGGGCCGAGAGACTGGTCCTTTTCGAAGTTACAATGGCACCAGCAGCACTGAAAACACGCTCAGAAGAGACACTTGCGACAGGGGAAGCGAGATACTTTATCGCCAGCCTGCTGAGCACTGTCCATTGGCTTCTTTTCCCATACCAATACACCAATGGGTTTCCATCCATGAAGACCTCTGTTGGGTCATCCAGATAGGCCTGGACCATCCGCTCAATGTTAAGGGGTGCTCGGATGTGCTCGGCCGGTTTTGCCTTTGCATCAGCACTGGACTTACCATACCCCTGCTGTAGAAACCAATCAGTTGCACATTGTGCTGCGGATGATCCTGTTCTTGATGTTATTGTTGGTGTAGGTGACTGCTGGGAGGCAAATGCACTGCCCTCAGGCTCCGAAGTATAACTTGACTCTGGATGCCCTGTAGTACTGGTTATGGCCTGTGGTGGGGGCCTGTAATTAACAGCCGTTCGCTTTCGAAAATAGTTGCTTCCTTAGCTATCAAAGTTTTGTAGTTGGCAACATCCACTTCCGAAAAGGAATTACTGCCTTGCTGTTCAGAAATACTTTGTACCGTGGATCCAAAATTGTGGCACTGATGTAATGTGGTTGTGACAACATTTTATTTTTAATCCTTGTATTTTCCGATAAGCGAGCGGCTAAGGTCTCCGCCAAATGATATGCGTCTTGTTTGTCATCCACACCTGCGTACGTTTCAGACACATCCTTCAGCTGTTGCTCTAGCATGTGCAACAATGGGATAGCTTGGCCCATAGTACAGTCCTCCCTGCTGACTTCACGTGTGAAGATCTCAAAAGGAAGTAGCATCTCAGTCAGGCATTTAATGAGGTCCCATTGAGCCATCTCAACGGTCATGCCTCTCACAGTAGGTTCCCCTATTCTTTGCATGACATAAGCATTGAGTGGTATGTACAGTTCAAACAGACGATCAAGCATATAATAAGTTGAGTTCCAACGTGTTGGCACCTCCTGGATGAGCGCTTTGACTGGCAGTTTATGCTCACATTGAATGACCCTCAGCTGCTTCCGGGCTTTAAAAGAATGGCTGAAATGTGTGCATATTCTTCTGCAGGTGACCAGTAAGTTGCTGACTTTTGATTCATTTTTCAAAAAGTCTTGAACAACAATGTTAATGCAGTGTGCCAAACACAAGACCCTGAAATAGCCACCATTGCGCATGGCCAAAACTACATTACTGCCGTTGTCCGTGGCAACAAAACCAATCGTAAGCCCTCTTGGGCGCAGCCACTCAAAGACCTTGGTGTTAAACTCTTCCAAAATGTTTGCAGCAGTATGAGATTTCTCCATGGCAAACATGGCTACAGTTGCATGTTTGCGAGTGGCATGAAAAATCTCTGCAGTATCAACACCAGCAGATAGCTGTTCTCTAACACCCACAAAACTGATCCAGTGTGCAGTGATGCACATGTAATCTGTGGCTTGGCAACTGGTCCACATGTCTGTAGTCAGGTGGATACTTTGAACAGCACTCTGCTTCAAGGCCTTTCCTAGCAATTCCAGCACGTCGTGATGTAGTGCTGGAACTGCAACTCTGGCAAAATAGTAGCGGCTGGGAACATGCCATTTTGGGCAGATGGTTGACACAAATTCCACAAAACCCAACCCTTCAACAAAAGAAAAAGGGAGAAGGTCCAGTGCTAACATTTTAGCCAGCTTCGCATTGTACAAACGTGCTATTGGGTGGTTGCGTTCGTACTGCCCCTCACCCCCAAACATGCTGATAATGGTAGGCTGCATGGTTTTCCTTTCTCTTAGGCTCAACGCACTTTTTGGTAGTGCGGACCTGGTACTTCTTGGTGTCTCCGGCTGACTCTTACTCTTGTGCCACTGAGATGTTGCTGAAGATGTGTGCAACGTTAAGACTGCACTGCTGGGGTCAGGGACACCTTGTGTACCACTAGTGAGAATGTCTCCCTGTCCTTCCTCTTCCACCGTGATCGGATCTTCTTCTACTCCTTTATCCCCACCAACACCAATGGTTGCAGTTTTTTTCTGTCGCGAAGGTGGTCCTCCCAGCTGATCAAGTGGTGTTTTTTCAGATGGGTCATTTGGCCTCCGGTACCATAGTTTGTACCAAGCTTACCACGACTAACAGAGGTATTACAAATGGAGCATATAGCAATGTTCTCCTCCTTTTCGCTAACCGTAAAGAAGTCCCAAACTGGGGAGCTTAACTTTGGCCTCCTGCTGGAGGTGCCACTTCCAATGCCGGATGATCTGTAGGGTGTGTGTTTAATTTGACTCTGTGCTGCTGTACCACTACCTACTCCTACAGAGGTGGTGGTTGTGCTGGATGTAGGTCGCTGCCGGGCCTTTGCTAATGCAAATATGGAAGCTGTAGGTCGTGTTGGTGTTACCTGTGGAGGTATGCGTGCTACATCCCTCGCAGCGATTTTGGATAGAGTAAGAATGTTGGTCTCCATCTCCTCGGGGCCGGGAGTGATGTTCGTGATGACTGGCTCGTCGTCATCATCATCATCTTGCTGTTCTACATCGACCTCCATAAGTGTAAGGCTTTCTGGAACCTTCCTTTTCCCTAGCTTGGTCTTGGAACGTGGCTCCCTCTCAGACTCAGTTTGTGGCTTCCAAGTGGCATCTAGATCATCAGAAGGGGGCTTGGCGAAGAACTCGATGGACTACCCCTCCTTTTCCTTGCTGGGGATTTGGAAGACAATGGATCTTCTGAATGAGTGGCTTCTTCTTCTACCTCTGCATGAGGCTCAATTTCCTGAACTGCCCCTACTTCAGGAGGAACAACAACTACTATTGCGGGCGGTGGTTGCGGCTGTTGTTGTTGACCACTTATCTGCTGTGTTTCCTCCTGCGTTGATTGGGTACTACTTTGAGATAGCGATAAGTTTATCTCCGGCTCAGCATCACTGCTTTCCACCATTAGGCTGGCTACCTCTTCCCCACTCATGTGCTTGGCCCTGGGTTGGTGGGTTGGGTCCACTGATGCGGATGTGCTGCCCCCAGCTTGCCCCCGGACACCGCTGCTGCAGGCGCAATTTTTTTCCCAAAAAGGTACTGGCCGGCACACCAGACTTCAGTGTCACTTGCTTCTTCTGTTCCTTCTTCTTCTCAATAGCAACTTTCTTGGTACTGGAGGACCTGGTACCTGCTTTCTTTGGGCCCATCTTCTTCAGATGTCAGCAGCACTCAGTTGCAGAGATGTCTGGTCAGGTCACACGTCACGTTGTGTGTCCAGCAGCAGGATGTCTGTCTGGAAGTGCAACAGGAAATGATGAGACACACCTCCTCCTCAGTCTTTGTGCACCTAAAAGCAAAAAAGCCAGAACATCAGTCAAACATAGCACAAATCAAACAAATAGAATATAGAACTTAGTGTGTGGTGGCCTCAATTATTAAATTTCAGAAACTATTCCAACAACAACACACAGTGTAGCCATTTGTGAGACGTTGACAACAAGGCCAGGGCTTTCATGGCTACTGTACACTTTGGAAGAATAAAAATATTAAAGAACAAAAACTAAAATGTACTGGAGCATGTTTGGCCTAAATTTGTGCATCACGTGTGATGTATTATATATAGCAGCATCAGGGAGCTGCAGCTGCCAATGGGGATGAATTTGGAAGCAGTAAAACAAGAGGAAAAATGGAAAGACACGCAGGCCTATGTGGCAAAAACAGCACACTAATAACTACCACAACAAAATGGCCCCCAGAAACATGGTGACTCACAGGCACAAAGCACGGCAAACAATGAACTCAAGCAGGCCTATATATGGGCAGACAAAGGATGCCTTATAAAACACACACAGCTTTAATGCAAAAACTAAAATCCACATGGCTAAAAACACTTTGGAAAGTTAGACAACCACTACAACAACACAATTATAATGACAAGGTACACACGCAAAAAAGGCATTTATTTACCACACACAATAAGTGAAATAGTCAGACCCTCCCAAAAAAGCCACATTTCGCAATTCAATTTAATCTATTCAATGCCATCCATGGCCTAAATGATGCCAAAATTCCACAGACTACACAGAAACAGTTTTATGCACCCATGGTGACTACCTCTGGGCCTACTGGCATACTGGGCCGCAAGTTTGGAGGCCTATGGCAAAAGCACAGTGGCTGGTTTAACAAAATGGCCGCCGCCCACATGGCCAGGCCACCCAAAATAACAAAAAGTGAAGACAAAGGACAGGACCAGGCAGTTGGAGACTCTGGGAAACTAGCTACCTCTTGGAAAAAATTGTAAAACAAAAAAAAAATGACTCCTTGATCACCAAACTACATCTAAATGACAACCTGAGGAGTTTTTGTGCAAAATGAACTAAATCAACATTTTCGAGAAGGTTTAATGATGCTCGAGAGATATTGTTCGCCAGATTGTAAATTTTGCGTGTTCGGCATCGCGATCGTCACAAATTGTCGTTATCGCGCGCGCGAAACGTACATTGAGCGCGAAGAAGTTAAAAAGTGTAAGTCCGCGTTGTCGCGCAGTGCGGACTTGCCCAAAGTCCGCGAGCTGAACGCCCAGGGTTACCTACTGGCTGAAAAGGCCTATTTATTTAACAAACACCACAAAAAATAAAATACGCCCCAAAAACCACTTTTACCAATTAAAAACAATGCCATCCATGGCCTCAATTATGTTACAATTCAACAGACAACACAAACAGTTTTTATGCACCCATGAGGATGACTACCGCCGGGCCTACTGGCACACTAGGCCGCAAGCTTTGAGGCCTATGGCAAAAGCACAGTGGCTGTTCACACAAAATGGCCGCCAACACATGGACAGGCCACCCAGAACAACAAGAAAAGGAAGACAAGACAGACAATGCAGGCCTATGGCAAAAGCACAATGCCTGGCTTCACAAAATGGCTGCACCCACATGGCCAGGCCACCCAAAATAACAAAAAGTGAAGACAAAGGACAGGACCAGGCAGTTGGAGACTCTGGGAAACTAGCTACCTCTTGGAAAAAATTGTAAAACAAAAAAAAATGACTCCTTGATCACCAAACTACATCTAAATGACAACCTGAGGAGTTTTTTGTGCAAAATGAACTAAATCAACATTTTCGAGAAGGTTTAATGATGCTCGAGAGATATTGTTCGCCAGATTGTAAATTTTGCGTGTTCGGCATCGCGATCGTCACAAATTGTCGTTATCGCGCGCGAAACGTACATTGAGCGCGCGAAGAAGTTAAAAAGTGTAAGTCCGCGTTGTCGCGCAGTGCGGACTTGCCCAAAGTCCGCGAGCTGAACGCCCAGGTTTACCTACTGGCTGAAAAGGCCTATTTATTTAACAAACACCACAAAAAATAAAATACGCCCCAAAAACCACTTTTACCAATTCAAAAGTAAACAAGGCCATCCATGGATGCCCGGCCTACATGATGTTTAAACTTTAAATTCAACAGACATCACAGAAACATGCACCCATGGGTACCTCTGGCTCTAGTCTGGGCCTACTGGCTGAAATTCCAATCAAAGAAAAACAACTAGGCCCCTGCCGAAACTACAGGCCACAACAATACATTTTAAAAAATATGGAAATCCCCCAAAAAATGTAGGTACAAACAAGCCCCAATCAAACAAACAAGTACACCAATTCTCCAACTTACTTGTAAAATCTCAAATCCAAGAGTCCTCAAATCCAATCCAATGATATGATGCAGCAGACAGACACAAAAAGTGATCCTTCCAGCTCCAAATCCAAATGAAAGTGAACAGCACATGGACAAAACACTGGGAGGAGCCTGCTGGACAGGAACAGGAAGTTTGAGAATCAGGGGCACTTCCTTCCTCTTGGAAAAAAGAAAAAGGACTCCTTGCTCACCAAACTACATCTCTAAATGACAACCTGAGGAGTTTTTTGTGCAAAATGAACTAATTCATCATTTTCGAGAAGGTTTTATGATGCTCGAGATATATTCTTCGCCAGAATGTAGTTTCTTCGTGTTCGGGATCGCGATATTACCAACACTGCCGCCGGAAGTCAGATCGCGCGTCCGAATGACGTGTTCGCGGTCGCACACTCTCGCGGGAACTTGCGGCCGGATTCCAAATCTCGTGGCGCCCGCGAACGGATAGGAAGTCGCGTCGGCGAACGCAGAATCACGGTAGGTCGTTACGCGCGCGCGAGAACGTATATTGAGCGCGCGATGAAGAAAAACAGCTACGCTACGCCGCAAATTGCGTAGTGCACGGTAACTTCGCGTTCTACGCGAATCGCGAAGTTACCGTGACTTCGCAAGCTTCGCGAGCGTAGCGAATTTCACCGCCCAGGCTTAGAAAAAGGACAGCGGATGCAAGTCATCACAGGTTGCACGCAAGTGAAATACGCAAAGCGAAATGAAAGACTGTAGGACACACTGAGGGTCGCCAATGGCAGGACGCCGAAGCCGGCGAGCATGCGTTCACGGAGCATCTGAAGTCGACCGTGGTCGAGAAGGGCCCAATGAAGTGCAGCCATTGCGCAGTAAGCAGACCAAAAGCAAAATACCAGCCACCAACGCGAGGATCAACGGAATGCTGCCGAAGACGCTGGAAAAAATTGAATGAATAAAAGCCGGTATTACACCAAAGATAGTTTGAAAGGAGGTCACAAGGCCAGAGCCCACAACTTTAAAAAAGTGCACCAGACCCTCGGTGCGCGAAGCATTAAAAACGCGGTGAATCAGTTCACCGAAATGCTGGGGGAGGTTAGTGTTCAAAAGGGCCTGTATTTCACTGTGGGTACTTGCCACCTGGAGAATGAATGTTTCCCGGGCGGATGTGAGCATAACCTCCTGATTCAATAATAGCGCCTTTATTCTGCTCAATTTATTGAAATCCGCCTTCAAGGTAGGAATGGAAGGCCAAATGGAACTATCTATGATGTCGTGCGGGGGAGGAAAAAGCACATTTTTGCAGCATACAACTCTGTGGGAAACTGTTACGATATAGGGTATACCGGCCAGCATGCCACAGCAGTCCTGATTATTCAGAAGCAGATAGCTACCATTTGCAAGCACAGTGAAAGTAGGAGCAATAGCAGGAGCAGGAATACTATTCAAAACACAAGCAAGATTTGGAGCTGAAACGTTACATGCGCCGTGCAACTTAATGTGTTTGCAAATAAGGGAATGACCCACAGTAGAATCACAAATCTCGCCTGTGAGAAACACCTCCTTCCCGTCCCGAAGACATTTAAACATGAAAGGGAGGGACCACAGTTCATGCAAGAAGGCACTGCCCAAAGGCTGAAAACGGCCAACGGGATAATGTTTCATGCAGGAACTGAATTCAAATAAAGAGAAAGGTAAAGCGATAACCCTGTGTACTAGCCACACCGCAGAATCTAATTCCGCAACAGAGAACGGTAAGGGCTCTATTTTCTCGATATGCAACAGAGTGTATGTGGCATCTTTCATGGACATGAACTGCTGCTTGTCAGTCAAATTAAAAGGTAAAAATAAGGCAGTGGTGTTCAGAAAATGCCAAGGAACTTTACCCAACTTAAGTGTCTGCAAAGTCCATGCAAACTGCATAACTGAACGCAATTGATTCTGACCATGATATAACACAGAAACATCATCTTGTACAATATCAACAACAGAGGACACAATATTCTCTAACGTGTAAATGCGGGAAGACAGAGTATTAATACTATTGTCAACAACAGCAAGCACCTTTTCTAAATTTGCCTGATCAATCTCCCGAAGGCGGGAGGCAGCTTCAATTTGCAAAAGCTTCCAGAGTTCATTGTAAGTTTCATAAATGAATCTCTTAGGTCGAGGGCCCCGAGGCCCCAGAACAAAATCGGACAGATCAATGTTGCCTGAAAGGAGGGACAAATGCTGTTTCACAGAATCTAAGGAGGAGTGTTGCAACGACTGTTTACATAATTTTCCAACAGAATATGTCGTAACTGTACGAGAGTCAGAAAACCTCGGGTCTGGCCTGTCCTGTTTATAACCAGGAGCTGAGTCATGAAAACGCAGTTGGCAGGCGTTCGCCGCCGTTGGCCAAGCCAACCAGGGCGACTGAACAAACGTGGAAACATTAAAGGAATTGTTCTGAAACAAAGCTTGCAAATCAGTAAGTGAAATATTAAAATGCAAGCTTTCATTAGTGGTGGAAGACAACACAGGAGTGGAAGGGGCATTTAATTGTTTGGAAGTAGCCAAACCCCAACACATTGTTTGATAGATGGAATGATTTAAAAACAGAATTTGGGTAGGGATGAGGCAAGCACGGTGCAAGGCTTCTGTGCCTTGCACCTGCCATGATTTGGAACCCCAAATAGATTTTAGGTCAATGGTGTCCCGCCAGTACTCATAACCACCCACAGCCAAATCGGCCAAAAAGGAACCCGAGTACAATAATTTGGTGTGGGTCAACATGAACTTCTGCGTAGAAGAGGCGTTTAATTTAAAATAATAGGACCCAGGGTTCGATCTATCAAAGTTGGTAAAATAAGTAAACTTGTTTCTAAGAGTGTGGGAGCTGCCTGGCAAAGGGGTAGGACAATGTTCCCATTGGGTGTGATTAACAGGACCCCTAAGGGTACTTGGTTTATGGAGGAAATGGTTTCCCCAATGCTGATAACAATATAGATCGGCATAACTTGCGGAATTCATGTACAAATCTTCAGCATTAAAGGCAGCATAATATTTCAAATCAGTAAATAACGATTCAACAGCATGCACATCCCAATCGTCAGAATGAATATTACTTTTAACGACATCACCCATTGAAACACGGAGGACATTTGGAACATTAATAATTTCAGTAGGTCCATGAATTTGGAAATTTACCGCATCCCATACGATGCCATCAGCGACTGGGAAAGCTGAAATGTTCACAAATGTGTGGTCACGCTTCATGATGTGAGATGAAGAATGAGGAGCCAATGTTCCAGCGACACTGTTCACTGCAGAGCGTTCTGGTAAATAGTGACCATTGATTAGTAGAAAAAAGACTGTGACAAAGCCAATGGACATGAACAAAAAAATCAGGAAAAAGACCAACCAAATATATGTCCAGGGAGGAACCAAAAAATTGTCTCTGAACCAGGATGCAAACAAGCTGAATTTGGACAGGATTAGTGATGAGGTGGAATCTGAGTCAAAGGAATAACGTGTTGGGCTAAGTGGCGTAGTTGGTGCCTGAGCCACCGACTCGTTGGCTGGGTATGTATACTCAGTCTCCTCTTCGCAGGGGGAAGCCGGGAAGTCGAGTAAGCGATCAGGCAAATCTACCATCTCGATAGCAACATCGGTGACCGTTCGGGCAAGAGGGCCACGAACATATGTCCGGGAAATGACTGGACAAGAGACCGCTGGTGTTACACTATTCAGGATCGGCCAGATGTTGTAGCTTGACATTGTCCACTGAGATGAATCTGTTGTCCTTTCGACCATGAAGCGGTGGTAAGATGACTGTACGAGTACCCTTCAAGCCAAGGACTGGAACTGGTGCACGATAAGATGGGCCAAATTATTTTTTGTTCTCCACTTTCTCTCGAACCAGATCTCCAATTTTCGGAAGCCAGCCGGCAACCGGAATCTGCAACGCAGCGTCTGTGGCTGAAGGTAAATGTTCATTTGCAAGTTCGTCTCGGTCTTCTTGTAAGCCCTGTAACATAGTAGAATGGTTATCTACATCAAAGATGGCGGACTGCGCCGCCATGTCTAGACCATCAAGGTCGGGCACAAACATTCGTATGCCAAAGAGCATTTCATATGGGGTCCGCCCACCCAGAGGTTTTCTAGGGAGATTGTTAAGTGCACGTTGTACGGTATACAAGTGGGCCAGCCAGTTCCTGCCAGTACCTAAGACTCTAGCTGTCAAGTATTGCTTTAAGTCACGGTTCATTCGTTCAACAATCGAGTTGCCCTCAGGCCGATACGGAGACGAAAATTTCACCCGCACCCCCAAGGAACCCATTGCGTCCTTGTAAGCCTTAGAGGCAAACGCTGGACCTTGGTCCGAATGGAAGGTGCCACATGCGAAAACTCCCACAAAGACACGCAAATCCCTTATGACATTTCGAGCGTCAGCACTCCGTTGTGGCCAGACCCAGAGGAACCGTGTGCACGAGTCCACTGCAACCAAGATGTATTTATATGCAGTGTCTGAAGAGAATGGACCACAGTGATCCAGGTAAACACACGCAAAAAGTCTGTTTGAAATGCAGAGCGGTGTTTGTGGTGGACGTGTAACCGTGGAAGTCTTAATCTGCTGACAAACGTCACAAGAAAGCACATAGGTACGGGTTTGTTTGTATAAACCACGCCACCAGTAACGCTGCTGCAAGATGGAAACAGTCGCAGACACGCCTGCATGAGCCGAAGCCATGCCCTCGTGTGCGGCCGTTATCAAGGAAAGCCTGCGGTCCGCGTTGGGAATCAGCCGATCACCAACGTCTGGAATGCTTACGAAAGGAGCCTGTTCGGGACCAAAATGATAAGTATATTTGGAAGGGAAATCCAGGGATATTTGGTACCTTCCTTCGTTGCAGCAATAGCTGCCAAGATATCAGTATCTATTTTAGTCATGGATCTTGTAACTGCTGCGACTGAACACGTGGCTACTGCTGATTTGGCAGGTTTATCTGCCAAACCGTTACCAACGGCGTGTGCGCCCACACGCTGGTGGCCAAGGTTGTGAACCACCTGTGTGAGAGGCAGACGTTGTTTTAAATCTGCCACTCGAACCCAAAGCATTTTATGCTTAATTGTTCTACCTTTGGCGTCTCTGTAGTCGTTTTGCGACCAAAAGAACAGATTGTCATTGAAAGACTGAACACAGTAGTAAGAATCGCATACAATTAGAGTGGTCACATCCGGAGTAGCGAACTCAAGGGCGAGCACCAATGCGCGTAGCTCGGCCAATTGTGCAGTACTGTCTCCTAGTGCCTGTGTATGCACTACAGTAGTCTTGAACTTACCGTTCACAAAAGTACCTGCAACAATAGCACATGCTGCTGAATAGGCATGCTTGGAACCTGTGGCCGGTTGTGCCGAACCATCGGTATAGAAAACACAGTCGTAATCCTCAAGCGGTAGCAAGGACAGAGGAGGAGGATGAACGAATTCATACTGCAAAAACTCCTGAGTCTGAAGAGAAGAATCAAAAATAAAAGTGACATCCGGAGACGTCAAAGAGGTCGCCCATTGAATCCAACGGGGGTGCAAAGCTTTAGAGTTCGGAACACTTGCTTTAGTCACTGCCTCCAGGGTAGGATATGGTGTTACCACCAGAATGCGTTTTCCCTGTGCCAGTGCGCGTTCCTTTAGAATCGCCATTTGCACTTAAGTCAAAACTTTCTCCACAGATGAAAAGCGCATTTCCGCGGAAGTGTAAAGATGTGACTTGTATGCGATGGGTACTGTGTCGCCTTCGTTAAAGGTTAAATACGTGAAACCCACTGCCCCATGAATTATTCTAATCACCAGGTTTGTGTGGTTATCACGAGTCAACAAGAATTTAGACTCAAGAAGGTCTGTCTGCAAAGACTGCAGAATGGAGGAATGCTCCGGAAGCCAGCATGACTTCGAAAAGTTAGGTTGTATCAAGGCATATAGTGGCTTGATACGCTGGGCATATTCGGGAATATAAGTACGCCCGAAGTTTAGAAAACCCAGTAAAGACTGAAGTTTCTTCAGCGTAGTAGGAGGGCACAGAAGTGCACATTTCTCCAAAAAATGGGGGGCTAAGCCCTTACCTTCATTGTTGAGTTCATAACCCAAAAACAAAACGGTAAATTCAGCAATGTGGGATTTGGCAAAGTTGAATTTGTATCCCAGGACCGCAAATTCAAGTCTAATGCGGTCCACTCGGGAAAGATGCAGGTATAATTCGTCGTCTGTCAGATAGATATCATCGACGTACGAACATGCATCTGGGTCTATGCCGTCTAACAAAGAGACGACACGGGCAGCGAATACGCCTGGACTGTTCTTATAGCCCATAGGTAAACGCCGGAATTTGAAGTGTTTACCACCGGAGGTAAAAGAGCTCAATTGGCTGCTCTCCGAGTTGTGCGTGTAGAATCCATTGGATAGGTCAAGTGTCGTTTTATATTTTTTACGAACAAGACTGTCTACAAGCGCCGAACTGTGTGTTTTTTGCACCGCAAAGGTCCAACAATGAGAGTTCAAATGTCGGTAATCCAAAACTAAGCGGTACGATCCATCGGGTTTAGAAACCGCGAAAAGGGGATTATTCATAGGTGATACGCATGTTTCAATTACTCCTTGATATTCCAACTGAGTCAGAATGTCGGAGACGGGACCTTTAGCTTCCCGCTTGATGGGATATTGGGGTTGTGGCTGAGGCAGCGACCGCAAAGGAATATCATGGGGGGGAGAGTCTTCGTCCCAGCCCACGTGGTTGCGGTATAGCGCCGGAGCCAGGGACGCAGCCCACTCGGCTGCAAGAGCCTCCGCTTTGTCCTTGGGGACATGACGAGAAAAGCTCGGAAGGATTACCTCCTCCCCTCTACGCGCAGCTAGTACGAACGGGTACGGCCAATCCGCCTCTGCCAACAGAATGTCGTACGAAGAGGTCAGATTTTCCCAAAAAATCCCTTTAATTACACGCTGTATGTCACCTTCAATTTGAAAAACAATATTGTATAGTCTGTCAGGGGGTGCCACTCTGGTGTCTGCTGTCTCAACAGTAATGAATGTATCAGTTGCTGTCGCCTCCACATGAGGACGTAGCGCCTCCCGCACTATGGTAACTTCCGCGGCGCTGTCTAGGAGTGTCACTGCCCACGTCCAATTCAGGAGTCTCGTTCTCACCGTCTGTGGCATATCTCGCTGTAACAGCGGCAACTTTCTTCTTTTGAAATTGTGGGCGAGAACGCGGAAATTCTTCTGCTTTCCCTCTGACTTGTTGTCGAGGTTGGTCTCGTCCCTGAGGAGCCTCTCGACCCCTTCCTCTATCCTGGCGATCTCCTCCACTGGCCTGCGAAGTTGTCGGTGCCTGTGAAGAACGAGGAGAACGCGTATCAGGGACCTGAAACCTATCTGTTGATTTAATTCTCGCCCTATCTCGCAATCATAAGTGCGTTCAGAAGAGACGGAAACCGGGGATGCGCCTCGCGACCCCGGCTTCTTCTGTTGCTTACCCTGTTTCTTCAACCTCCAGCTCTTTTTAGTAAAGACTGGTTTCTCATCTGTCTCAGATTGAGTTTTTGGTTGTTGTTGTTGCGATTGTGTCTGCGATTTAGCAAAAGGCTTAACTCCCAGGCTATTTCTGCCAATTGTTTTGTAAGCCTGGGCAATAATTTTCGGTAATTTGCGCGGCTTGTCCGGATCTGGGACCAAAGCCAAAGCATTAGCTACTTGAAAGTTCACTGCATCGCCCTTGACATTCGCAAGGATCAAATCAGCTACTACGTCGAACACTCCCACCAGTCTCATCCCTAATTCCACAGCCGCTTCAGGGCCATGTTCATCCTGTACACGTTTAATTACAGAGGGGAGAACCGTCATGGAAGGAGTGCCGAAACACTTCGCATATACTGCTGCGAATACCCTACCCCAGTTGTTGCATTCTGCCAACTCGGGGACTAAGTCTTTTGGCAAACTAATCATTAAAATCCTGTGTTTATCCACGGGAGAGGTGTTAGGAAACACTGCCTCCAGCTGGTCAAATGTTTCTGCATGCCAATAAGGAAAATCATCCTTATTTTGTGGGCGCTTGCCCATCACCGAATTAACCATGACAGGACTTATGGTCACACCGCCTGCACCAACTGGATGGGCCGCAACTCCAGGAGGGGCTCCCTGGATGTTGCCTGTAACATACTGTACTAAAGCTCGATGCACTTGTATCAAAGACGAATGCATATCACGCAATTCAGCGACTGCTACCATCATATATCGCAGATGTGGGGTATACCCGGCCAAAACAGGCCAAGTGGCCCCGTCATTGGATAAGGGGCCTAAACGAACCGTGGTAGTCGGTTGGGGGAGGGCGCCTTCAAACCAAACACGGTGTTGCCAAGCCGTGAGCGGTACTTCAAGATTCCTATACGGTCTATAGAGATTAGGAACAGCGGTGGCTGTATATTCATGGAACAAGTGATCAGTCCCATCCACCGCCGGAAAGGTGATCCAAGAATAGAACACCTCAAAGTGGTAAGCTGGATCTGCTTGTACCACAAAGATCAGATCGACACCCGCGTCAGGCACTCCATACACTGTCAAGTGAGCCCGGAGCGCTGCACGGCTATGTGCCGCGATTTGAATAGCCATCCTAGGCTAAAGTTTTCGACAACCTAATGTAATGCAGCACAATATAGGGTATGTTTTAAAAAACCTTTTAACAACTTCAAGCTTGAAAGAACCTATAAAAACGTCAATATAGGAGGTATCACCGTCACACACGCTTCCGGAAGCGTCTGCGAGGGGAGTTGTGGACAATCATAAAATACTACTCAAGCGTCTCGCAGATAAGCAGCCCAACGTTGGGCGGCATGTTATAGGGATTCTGCACATACACAGAGCTATGCACAGGATAATAGGACCTCGGAATATAGTGGTGAGCCAATCGTAAGCCTTAGCACCTAAAACCCCAACCCGACTAGCTGTAGCGTCTCATTAGCAACAATACTACCAATGATTAGACAACCCAGAACACGGTATCTCTCTCTCAGGACTCGCAGGAGCAAGAACACCGTTTCATAACTCACTCATACCTGTCCACAACGCGCGTAAGAAGAGACACTGTATAGTTTAAAATGTTTATTTCAACTAACGTGCTCTAAGATACAGTACACGTGTCAGTACTATCAGCATAATGCATAAAGATAATATAATCAGCATAGTTACAATTCCATAGAATACAAATGGGGAAAGCATTTCATAAAGCAGTGGATATAGAGCTAAATGACTATACCACCCTCCCCGTGCTATTAGCTAGTTTATTATTTAAACAGAAAACCTCTGGGCATTATTAGGCGGACCCTCATACCTCAATCTCTAGATGCAGGTTTTACATCAGTAGACAAAAACAGCTCTTCTCTATGGAAAGGTTTTTCTCCAAGTGCCTCTAACATTGTAATCACCATATTAAAAGCACACGAATTTCTCCAGTGCAGCTGCACATAGTGTTATGTCTAGGTGTGAGGGACAGGCCAGATCAGCAAGAACAAGGGACGTTGTTTTTCGACCTTGCAGAAGCAACCCACAGGGGACATGAGAAAAGGTGAAAGACAGAAATGCAGACAGTCCTAATATAGCCGGGCCCAAGCAGAGGCTTGAAAAACAATGTCACAAAGTAACGTGTGCAGAAAAGGCATCATGGCAGCCAGGCCGCAGCCAACTTAGCCGGGCAGGCCATGAGGCCACAAACCACATGACACCCTCCCCTGGACAGTCCAGAGACCTAGACGGAGTTCAAAGCAAATGAGCAGAACAGAAACGTCTGTGTGTGAAAAAGTCCCCATGAAGGACAACGAATGGGAGAGAAAGAGAAATAAAATCTGCAGAACAAAATATAGGGTGAAGCCGAAAGCGGAGGCCCCGTTCAATCCATCAAGGTGTAGGTGCAGAAAAACGCCACACTTTCCAAAAGGACATCGTTGGAAACATCATAAAAAAGAGACGCCATCCAGTCCAATAAATCAAAACTGCAGTCATGTTCCTCATAAGAGGGAGCAGTGAAGAGCATTGCGCGACAACTTGCGTGATACTCAATATAACTTTGTTGTAGGAGAGTCTGCGCAGCCGCACAAACATCCCATTGTGCCAATATTCCATGAGGCCACAAACCACATGACACTACTTGGGGTCCTGCGATCAGCGCTAGTCCCTCGGATGTCAACGCTGGCGCTGGTGGAAGAGCCACAACCTATCATGGTATCCAACTCTGAGTCAAATCCTTCTTGACCTCGACTGAAGCCAAGCCCCAATCCGGATGTGGAGCAGCCAATACTCAATCCCTCAGATTCAGAGACTATCCCTTTACATCGCAGTCGCACACAGACACTACACCAACTTTTTTGTTCAGACTCTGACTAGAGACCACAAAGGAGGGGACGAGGAAGAGTTTGCCTCACCTTATAATGAAGATAATTAGTGTATGGACCTTCAAGAAGTCTGTTGATGCCAGCTGCCTCTTTCACGTTACGCCCATGCACTTTGGGACATGGTTATTGAGGTTTTACCGGCAGTCCCAGAAGATTTACAGGCTTCCTTGGCCCAAATCTTTCACAATGAGATCCACAGTTTTCTCTAGGAACATCTATGCATCCTTAAGGGACACGCCCTTTAATGGTTCCTGCCTGTTTGGTGAAAAGCAGACTCGGCCTTGGAGCCTTTTGAGGAGAGCTGAGCCATGGCACGCTCTTTGGGTCTTTCAGAACCAGTTCGGGAAAGCTCCCAACAGTTTCTCCCTTTTAGAGGATATGCCAGGGGCTTGGCATATTGACAGTGTCATGCTCCAGCACCCTCACAACAGGACTCCCAGCCCAACAGACATTGACTAGGCTATCAGGGGCAAGGTATGGCCCAATCACCTGCCCCTCCAGCAACAGCCTGAAAACCTCTTTAGTGGCACGCAACTAGCGAGGATGTCTGAGTCTTCTTGACCGGCTGGATTTCTGCATCCCACTCATCGAGCATGCCAGGTAGGACATGCGAGTTCTGCAGTGGGATGTAAAGTCCCCACCATCCAGGTGTCGGAGGAGACTGCAAAAGATCTGCAGTAGTGGCTGCTCAACCACAGTTGGATCAGTGGCCGACTCCTCTCCGTGCCCCCACCCAGAATTGACATTGTGACGTATGCGTCACTACTGGGTTGGTGAGGCTGTCTGGGAAAGGGGGAGCTCAGGGGACTCAGATGTCCTGCAGATACCCACCTCCACATCAGTTTGTTGGAGTTGTAGGTGATTTGCTTGTCGTTGAAGGCCTTCCTGTCCTTCATAAAGGGTAGGCTGTTGCAGGTTCTCACAGACACCACCACTGCCATGTGCTACTGTAACTAGCAGGGCGGAGTGATGTCTTGTTTCCTGTGGGAGGGTGCTCTGCACCTCTGGAACTAGCTCAATTGTCTGGGCATTTGCCTTGTGGTACACCACCCGGCAGTATCTTAAAAGGACAGTGCAGATGTACTCAGCTGATAAAGCCTGGCGGATCACGAATGGCAGTTGTACCCAGAGCCGGCACAGGGCGTCTTCCAACACTGTTGATCTTTCCACCGCTGCTGAGAATATTCTATGTCCACGCTTTTGCATGCTAGAGTTCCCAAGAAGGCTGGGCCTCGAAGACACATTGCGTATGTGGTGGAGCACTGGACTCCTGTACGCCTTCCTGCTGCTACCTCTCCTGCCCCGTGTTCTGAAGAAGAACAGGAATTACTGGACCTAAGTCATCCTAATGGCTCTGGATTGGGCCTGGAGAGTATGGTACGTGGAACT
Source organism: Calotriton arnoldi (assembly GCA_963921515.1). Lineage (NCBI taxonomy): Eukaryota > Metazoa > Chordata > Amphibia > Caudata > Salamandridae > Calotriton > Calotriton arnoldi. Next base: position 1,604,505 of record CAWUFW010001554.1, read on the forward strand.
TCTGCGCTTGAGCGTCTATCCTGCGATCAGCCAGATGCTTTGGGAGGATCTTCTGTTGCTGCAGCAGGACAGGGTCTTGTACCCATTCCTGTGCAACCTGTACTTCCATGTGTGCAGATTGAGAGGTGACAGTTTCCTTTGACCTCCCTCCTGAAGCCGTTGATGTCATCCTAGCAGCCATGCACCATTCCACAAAATCTGGGTATGCTGGGCAATGGGATATTTTTGTGGCTTGTTGCCTATCTGAAGGTGCTCTCGTATGTGGCGATAAAGAAAAAGGAGGCTCAGTGAAATAAAATACTTACCTCGGATCACATAATTGGTATGGCAGCCGCAATTGATCATTGGTTTTCTTGTTGCAATTGTGCAGTTCAGCCCCTAGATGGTGATCTTTGTCTGTTACTCGTTAATGTTTTGTCTTCAGTTCTCGGTGCGCGAGATTAGAGCATGGTGACAAGTAGAAGCCATATGAAAGCTTGGCTCATGTTGGGGTCGAGGGCCCATGAAGACCTCAAGTGAGCCAGAGCCAGCCACCTGGCTCGAGGCTGGCTTGAGCTTTCAGTTGATCATCTACCTCTGGTTTCAGACCAATTAAAAAGGTGAGCAGACAGAATGTTGTTCTTTTTGTCCCTGCGCCCCTCCTCCTGCCTTAGCCACCTTGACCCTTGCCTTCCATTGGAACTGGAGCACACACTAAACATGGACAGAAAGAGAAAGAAAAAGCCAGATGGAGGTTGCTGGTGGAGAGTAGTCAGCTGTATCCAGGTCTTTACTCCAGCTCTTGGTAAGTACTACTACCCAGCCAGAATTCACCCCATCACACTGCAATAGAAATACTGTGTCTTATCTTTGGACAAAATGTTATATCTGTGATGCAGCATCTGCTTGGCATATGGTCCGATTTCAAGGAAATGTTTCAACTTCAAAAGCTGGGCCCAACTGTATCACTATAATCACCCTGGCTCTAGTCTTGCTTAAAAATGCTAGCTTCTTTAGAAATGGGTGAGCTAACAAATTAACAGGGGAGCCCGTGCATGAGGTGATCCATGAAACAGGCAAGTAACCCATGCAAGAAAATATGTAAAGTCACTTCGCAATTCAAAAAGTGTATTTTGTTAAACTGCAGAAATGTTTCTCCATAGTATTTCAGATTAAATCACTGCATCGACAGGCACTTACTAAAACTAATAGCTTGAATTTAGTGTGAACTTAAAGTTCATGCCAACCTCTACCCTGAGAACAATGCTGTTAAGGAACTAAGAGGCAAGTCGATTGTCATGAGCACCCTAGAGTCTAGAACCTAGATTGAACATTATAGTCTATTAGATCAAACACAAGAAAGATTTGCCTAGGATCACACAATTTGGTCAAGTGTGGAAGCCGGGATTGATCCCAGGTTTTTCTGCTTTCACATTGTGTAAATGTGCCACTAGATGGGCATCGCATTATTTCTCATGTTGTACATCAAAGGTTAATGCTTTCTCTTTAATTTATGATGCCTGAGATAAAATCGTGACAGGCAGATGCCAAATGCAAATCATTTGCCATGTGCACCTGATATGTGGCCATAGATTCTTATTATACATATCGAACATTATAGTCTACTAAATTGAACACAAGAAAGAAATTTGTCTGGGATCACACAATGTGGTCAAATGTGGAAGCTGGGATTGATCCCAGGTTTTCTGTTTTCACTTTGTTCATTTCAGCCACTTGAAGGATATTGCTTTATTTCTCCTGTTTTACATCAAAACTTTGTCTTTAATTTGTGGTGCACGAGGTTGGAGTGTGGGCCGCAGGCAGAAGCATCATATGGCCTAAATTCTTAGCATACAAAAAACATTGTAGTCAATGAAATCACTCAAACGAGTTAGAAGCCTAGTATTCACAGCGAAGCCCCAGTTCAATTCCCACTTGTTGCTGTATGTTTTTACATGTCAACTTGAACCAGTAGTTTCAAGTTTGGTGAGTACCACAGATTGATGCACACTTATTTGCCAGCTTGTAGAAATTGTGTGCTTGTTTCTTCTCTCAACCAGGCTGCCACTGTGCATTTTTCCCATCACATAAGGGCTGTCTTGCATAATACTGCTTGCTCCTCCATTACCCAGATATTTCAGGTTTATGCAGAAGTATCTAAATCTGTCACACCACAGCACAAAAGTAATTCCAAACATTGAAAACTCGAGATCATTGGATATGACTGTGTTAAAGTTGCCAAGTTGTTACCCTGCCTGGATATGACTGGTCCTGTTCTTTAGCATTTTCAGCCCTACCTACTGCAGCAATGCTGTCCAGTTTGCGATGTACTATATCATTATACAAGAACACAGGGTAGCTGTCCTGTTAAGATGCTCATAGGTCTGGCAGGCTTTTCTAATGAAGTTGGCTCCTTTCTAACGAAGTTGCAGTAAATAGGTGAGTCCACAGGTCAGTGTTACTGTAAACAAGTAGGCCGTCTTAATGTAGACAGTGGAACATGCCTAGGATGTGCAAAGTTCTTATTAGCAAGCATAGCCAAATGTAGATTCTGATTACTGGTCTTAGTTTGTGCTGTCCCTCACTGTTCTCACATGTCCACACTTAAGTAGGTTTGTCTAAGCAAACTAGCAATATATCTTTGCTAAGGCCAATATTTTCTTCAAAGTGCTAGTTGAGACTTGAATTGCAAGTGCCAACTTGCAAAGTCATAATGCAGAGCCCCAAATGTTTTCTAAGGGTTCCACTGCTGAATGCCAGGTTTGTCATTACCTTTTTCCATTCACTACTATACACTTGCTTTGACTTTATCTTATTCTTGCAAGTATTTTTTCATCCACTTTTCTTTCTTCATCATTGTTTTCCTATCTCTTTTTTTCCTTCTTTCTTCCCTTTCCGTCTTCCTCCCTTGCTCTGGGTCCTGGTCTGTTGGGGATAAATGAGCCTCATTCTCCTAAAATGAGTCCAGATGCCCACCACAGACACATTAATTTGGTGGCTATGGCTGGGTAACCATACCTCACATAAAGTGCACAGACTGCTAAAGCAAATCACATGTACATGGAAATGTATTGCACATAGAACAGTACTCCTGTAGTGGACTGGTGGTGGAGTTAGTTTGTTCAAACCTTGGGTAAAGTAAGTTATATACTGACAAAATCCATTGGTTTATGATAAGGTTACTAAAGCATGAGCCTTCTGCCTTAATCAGGAATGTTGGCATATCCACTTCTTGTCCTTTGGCCTCATAATCCACTTCACAAGGGAAACAGCCATCACATTGTCTGCAAGTATGGTGGATGATTTCCAAACATGGCAAGGGCAGGGCTCCCTTCATGTTCCTTGCCTAGGCCACTAACCTGTCTGACAAGTTTCAGCACTGTTTTGTTCAGAGACTAGGTTCTCCCTCTAGTCAATGTGCCTACCTCATAACTTTAGATGTTCCCAATTCAACTCTGTGCTTTTAATTAAATAATTTGTGCTCAATGGTGAAAGTTTGAGGTGGCTTTACTATGAATCAAATATATCTGCATGCTACACATACGTCACTGTAATAGTAGACTTTTAACTCAAACAGCTAAATGAATAGTTCACCACTCTGTTCAATATTTTACTTTGTATATTTAAGCAGTTTCAGGATTTAAAAATCCCCCTAGTGTTTTATAGTTGTTCTTTATTGGTGTTGACTTCTTGACTCCTGAATGCAGGAATGTTCTTCCTGTATACTTTTACAATTTGTTTAGGACATTATAAGGAGTGGGGTTAAAGCTGAAGGACTTGCATCACATAGCAGGCATGGGCAGTTTATGTATGCTCGGCAAGTGCTCTCTGTCCATGTACCTAAGGACTCAGTCTACACTAATGGCTGCAGAAACACCATACGAGCAGGCCCCTCAAACAAATGCACAAGAGAGTAATTTTGAGTGTGTGTAGTTTGTGCTAGTGTATAGACCTGTGGAGGCGATTCTCTCTTAATTATAAACTCATATCAAAATGTTCCAGAGACTATATTGGCAAGTGTGGGAATGAGATTACAGAACAACTGCAACCTGTTTTGAGGGCAATAAACACACTATCTGTGATTTCAGGTGACTGTGAAAGGGGTTTAAGCACCATGAACTTGATAATGTCACTCATGGAAAACTGTCTATGTTGCACGTCTTTCTTCACAAATGTTCATAGTTCTAATGGGCCCTCCTCTGCCTTTTGGAATTCATTGCCATATGTTAAAAGATGGCTGACTGCTGATCGCCATGCAGAATATACTCAGTCTAGGAAGGTAGATCCTACTGCCAATTGCAACAAAAGATACCAGATGCATGGGATTTTTGTACATGATTTTGTTACCCATGTTAGGGATTCAGTTTTGTAAAAGGTCTCGCCAGTAATTAATTTCGTATGGTTAAACATCCTGTGGCAATACAGCATGGTCTATGATGTCTGTATTAATATATGCGCTGAGTTTTCAATTATAACTGAATCCTCCTTAAGGAATATCATTGGCAATGCTCACAACACCAAATATATTGTCCTACTTCTATTTTTTTTTTATAAAGGTCATAGTGCTAAAATTGTATGGTAGGTTAATAAATGTTATAGTTTTGATATTCACAGTTGCAGATTTTAGAATTTTTAATGCAATGCATGAAATGGGCTTTGTTCTTGGTGCCAGGTTTTGTATGCACAGCTTGTAACACTTAGTGGGTTGTCTCCTGTAGTTAAACACCAAACATCATTCACATTAACTCCTTCAGACGGGGAACTCTAGCCGCAGGCTTTCATTTGTTAAATCTTGCAATGTTCTCAAATGTATGCATGATAGACCTGCTAAACATGTGGGTGCAATGTTAATATCTGATGACACTGATCTTGTGATGTCACTTCCTGTGAGGTTATGATGTCACTTCCTGTGCCACAAGTGATGTTAATGTGCTATGGTGCCACTTGCATACTGCCTAACTTGGTTAGTCCTCCAACTTCTTTTTGTAGAACTCATGCCTTGACCTGCAGAGTATTGTTATGTTAAAAATATTTATAGAGCGCGCGTACACCATACGGTTTCTTGGCGCTAGATAAAGGGGGGAGCCTGCTGCTCATTGAATCATTCATATGCTTGGGAGAACAACCAAGTTTTTAGGATCCTCCTGAATTGAGGATACATTGTTGAGGATCTGATGTTAGAGGGGAGAGAATTCCAGAAAGAGGGGCCAGAACAGCAAATCTAAATCCACCTAATCTATTCTGTTCAAAGGAGGGGATAGCCAGGAGATTAAGGTGGGATGACCAAGTTCAGGGCGGGAACATACCTCTGAATAAGGGTAGAGACAAATTCCGGGAAGGGATTTAAAGATAAGGCACCCGATCTTTAGTGCACAGCATTGTATTACTGGAAGCCAATGTAGCTTCCTCATTCGAGGAGTGACGTGGTACCGTCTTGGCTGGAGATAGATCAATCTAGCTGCCTGGTTTTGCACCAACTGCAATCTTCCTGTTAAGTACACCGGGAGGCCAAAACAGAGTGAATTATCATAATCAATGTGAGAGATGACCAAAGATAGAACGACCTGGGTAAGGGCTTCATGAGTAAGGAATCTACTAATTTTCCTGATCTTCCAAAGCTGGAAAAAACAGGTGGAAACTACCGTCCCGATCTGGGACTTCAGAGAGAGGTCGCTATCAATTGTGACACGAAGACTCTTGGCTGAAATTGAGGGTAGAGGTTGCGTTCCCAACTCAGCAGGCCAGAAATTCGAGTTCCAGGGGTTTCGAGAACCCCCGACTAAGATCAGTTCTGTTTTGTCTGGGTTCAATTTTAAGTGGTTACTATTCATCCAGTTACGTATATATATGTAACATAGGTGTCGAAGTCCAAGATAGAGTCTGAGGTATTGTCGATGGTAAAGATGAGTTGCAAGTCATCTGTGCACACATTTCTTTCACCTAGAGGCTGAATTAGTGGGAGAAGGTGCAAATTGCACAAGTGCGGGGACAGGGAAGAACCCTGTGGCACGCTGCAGGTCAATTTAACTTTGGGAGCCGTGAATTGGGAAAGGCGAAATGATTGGGAGCAACCATCTAGAAATGACCTGAGCCACTTGAGGGCAGATCCCTGGATCCCCGCGTCCCTGACACGGTCCAACAGGAGTTCATGGTCAACTGTGTCAAAAGCCGTCTATAGGTCAAGGAGCACCAAAGCCTGACGAGTGCCCTTGTCTGCTTCTTTCCTCATTTCGTCTAGTACGGTCAGGATTACTGCCTCAGTTGAATGAGAGGGGCGAAAGCCCGCTTGGTGAGAGTCAAGGAATTGGGGATGGTTTGATAAAAGAGTAGAGACAGTTGGCAACATGGGCTTCCAACACCTTAGCCAAAAAGTGGGGCAGTGAGATGGGGTGATAGTTCGTAAGGACCAGAGGATCTGTGCCTGTTTTCTTGATAAGTGGAACTATTTCTTTAAAGGCTCTGGGGACAGACCCCTGGATTAGTGAATCATTCAGTAGAGAGAGGACAGGATCAGGACATGTATAGAAAGCTTCCCTCAGGATATGCGAGGGGCAGCTGTCGGCGGGAGATTCAGAATTCTAAGGTGAGGTATGTCTAGTTAGAGTATTCACTAAAAAGAGCATTATTGAAGGTAAGTAACTTGTTTAAAGACTCTATGCTTTTGCCTCCCTTCTAGTTATAATTTTCTGTCAGGGGTTAGGAGAGGTGCTGAAAAGCTCAGAATGGGTTCAGTTCGTAATCCTGCAAACATATTGTGGATTTAGGTGTTCCATACAAGGTACAGTTCTAGCTCAGCCATTATTTTGTGCAAGTTGTGGACTGACACAAAATGCATATGTGGTTACAAAAGTCAAGGAAGGTTCACATGCAATGAAATTGTGACACACGGCTGTTTCTAAAAATTAAGCTGAGAGATCCACTCTCTTTAGCTGACAGCCAATGGACTGTTCATTTCATTATGACGGTGACTTGAAAATCACTACCAAACTCGGAGATAAATTCAACCCTACTCCGCACCTCTACAACAAAATCCATAGGTCTCCCAATGACCCCACTACCTCTCATTCTTCATATTAACAAAATGGTGCTAACTGTTAATATTGACCTCCACAAATTAAAGAAACTCGCACACTTGTTATGTCCCATCCAAGTAAAATCAGCAATTCATGCACTAATCATCTCACGGCTAGTTTTCAGCAATGCATTGAAGTAGGAGTGCCCCATTTAAACTTTTCGCCACTCAGTGGCTATACTAATTTCTTCCGTAAGGAAAGACCATGGCTCCCCAATGACCGATCAGTTACACTGGCTTGTCATGAATTCAAATTGTAAATTCAAATCATACTGCCTCACATGTTAAGCGATCAATAAAAAAAAAAAGCAACTGTATATCTCCAAATATCTCTGGTGGCCTGCTTGACCTCCGAGCAGGTAACCATTTTCCAACAGGACCAGCCACAAACATCTGACCGACACCTGATTCTTACCCAACCCATCAGTCTTAAACCACGACTCTTGTGGATTCTTCTCAAACTTTATCTAATTTCATGTTTGATATGATGTATTTGAAACTCCCATTTTCTCCACAACTATTCTGTGTTCTTGGTGAAACAAGCTGAGTCCACCTTTGATGTAGTAAAATTATAGGCAATTGTTAAATAAATTTCCAAGGAATGTTGGTTGTTTCTGACTATTGTCTTTCCAAGCAGAAATCAGCATTCCCGCTGTTAGTGGAACAAGGCTGTTTTGGGATATAATGCTTTTTAGTATGCTGTCTAGCTTGCTACTTTTGAAGGTTTTATTCAGGGTTTAAGTGCAACAGGTTAACGTGGAAAAACTCCACATCAGTAATATACAAAATTGTAGCATCTTTTTGCACCTCAGTGTGCACCGTCAACATGGTTAAAGCAAATGCTGCAAACATCACAAACATGAGATATATAAGCTTAGTTGGAAAATCGTTTGTTGAAGGAGTGGCCATACGAAAAGTGCACTGTTCATAAAACTGGTAAATGGACTAATGGAACAAAGCAATGTATGTATTGCAAGAGAGACGTATGGTGTACTGGGAATGCTATAGTTACTTAGTGCTATATGAAATGACGATGCAAAAAAATTATTAGTAATTGATATAATGATATAGTTAGGAATTAAAAATGTGATAAAAGTGACAGAACAAACGGAACATGTGCCTACGTTTTTGTATGTGACATAATTTAACATTTAAGGATGATCTCATCTTTAAATACAGCGAGCACATTAAGAAATGAGTAAAAGAACATCTAGCTAAATGGTCAGATGTTTTAATTTCAAAATTAGTATTATCATTGTCATTATTGTCTTTCATGATCTCTAGATTCTGGAAAACACAAACAGCCTGAAGCTGTCTCGTAAGGTGCATGAAACATTACGTCGCATCATGTTTGGACTGATAGCAAACAAAGAAATGACAGCAAAATCTATCCTGCTTCTCAGCCATGGCTTAATTAGCGAAAATCTGCCACTGATCACAGAGAAAGCAAAGTGAGTTACATATCGTCAACCTTTTACAATAGTACTGTTCCTGCTTGAACTGACCTTGTTATTTGCTGGAATGTTACACTTTTACAAATTGTATGCAGTGCCCTGCTTTCAGCTGCATCAGTCCTTCGAGGAAGGACACGTTCCAAGCCCTAGTAAAAAAACACAGCAAGGCCAAAAGAGCCCAAGGCAAAAGCCCCTCTGCCTCAGAGCAGTAACTTATCTAAGGTGACCAACTTTCCATTACCACTTCACAGGGCCTTTTGCACGTGCAGAGACCCATTCTGCTCACAGTGATTTTCTGCATTTGGGGAGAGATCAGAAGACATTTATTGGTGAATGGGGGGGGAGGGGGCTATAAATTGCATAGCACATTTTTGGTGTTTCATTCTAAACCCCCCTCCGCTAAATCAGTCCATTGTAAAAGATATAACTAAACAGGAAATTGTTTATAGAGTGTGATTACTATTCATACTATATTTGAATTCTGATCCATTTACCACCTCATGAAGTAAACCTTGACTGCTTGCTATTGCAACTTTTGAGAGACAATTTTAGGAAATTGACAACTCTGGTATCCTAAAGTAATCAGATTGTCTTAAGCTTTGAAACACCAATGGTAAATATCCGTATATATCACGAGCACTACCCAGTAGCCACCAACGACCACAGTTCCTGGTCCTATGTGTACTTTTTATCCTTGGAACTAGAATACTTGACATCTAATCTCAGTTTTACCACTTCACCTAAATATACTGGAAATAAACATGGTATTCTAAACCTGGGTGGGGCCTACAACACAGTGACATTTCCCTGAGAAGCACAGCCCCTTGGCCTTGTCATCCGAATCACTGCCATCCAAGTTGTGGTCTAGTGGGCCTGTTGTAAGTGTGGAACCAGGAGACATGTTTTTTAATCCTGTCATCCGATTGGGCCAAATTGTGTGCCCTTAGGCAGTCAATTGTTGAGCTTTATCCCATGCTCCCTTTTTGGCAAGCGGGAGTATTTAGAATCAGTGTATAAATCTGCAAGTAAGCATGTGGGTATAAATGGACTGGGTATTACCTGGAGCCGTGGAGAAGTGCCTAGTCTCATAGTGTATGCACCAAAATCCAATAGCATGGCAAATTTACAGTCTTTTCAGCATACTGTCCCTGTGCCTCGATCAACTAATCTGAAATGTCAGCACTTTAAAACAGGATTAATGGGAGAAACAAACACCAAGGAGATGCGCCCTGGGCGGGTGGCGAGCATGGTTTTCATTCACACATTTAGCGCTAAATCTCAGCAAGTGGCTGGATTTGCATCTCAGTAGCTGAAGCTGCTTAGTGCAGGACCTCCCCTGTGCTGTGCTGCAGCTGCTCCCCCATACGCACCAATAGGTACCTCTTTGACAACTTATAAAGGCCTGAAAGATTGAGAGTTGCTTGCCCTTTGAGAAGGGTAAAAGTGGTGTGACCCAAAATGCAGGACATTTGGCACCCCACAATGTCTCTGTGCATGACAGGAGCCAAGATTGCAGGGCAAACCTGCAGTGTGGTTGCCAACCTGAACTTACTCCTCTTTCTGCCCAATAACATACTTGTTAGAGGTAGAAAAATGTTATACCTTCCTCATTAGGCCCCGAGGCAAGCTGCATCTGACTTCCTGTGTGTATCCACCCAGTTTGAGCTGCATTTGCCTTGTCGTATGTGTCAGCCCAGGTCGGGGATGCATCTACATTGCAATGTGTTTTGGCCGAGGTCATGGCTGCAACTGCTGTGCTACGTGTATTGGCCCATGCCAAGCTGCAGCTGCCTCACTCTGTGTGTCAGTTCAGGGTGTGTTTCCAATGGCTGATTGCATTCTGGCCCATGGCACACAGCAACTGCCTGACTGTGTGTACTGCCCTATAGTGGGCTGTAACTGCCTTGTCATGTGCATAGGCCTGGGTCATATTGTAGCTGCCTGGCTGTGTGTTCGCAATCTTTGACTTTTGAGGGTGCCCGTACAGCCTCACTCAAGCCTGCTGGGTGGCATCCAGCACCCCGGGGTGGCCATGCTTAGGGAATACACAAGCTGCACCTGACCTCTCCATCAGCTGCTGCTGAGGACATACGAGATTGTCGCAGGCCCTGTGAAGAGGTGGGTAGAATAGTAAAATACTGAGAGGAGAGAGTCAGCCAAGGCAAGAGCACGGACAAGGTCCATGGGAACACCTAAAAAGAGAGAAGAGAATGGAGGATCAGAGACTCATAGAGAGAGGAGACAGACTAAGAGAAAGGGGTAAAGAAGAAAAGGAGGTTTAAAAAAAGACACTCTTCATTACACAGAAAGACTCCTATAGGATCTGGAAGGAAAGGGAAGCAGAGGCATGGGACAATGAGGAGTGTGGAAAGAGAGCGAGTCCAGAAAAAACACAGTCCGCAAGAAGCAGCAAAGACAAGACAGAGGACTGTGACACCAGGAAGCCCATGAAGGAAATGGAAGAAGAGGGTGACCCAACAGGAAAAGATTTGGTGGAGGAGCAAGACATTTGGTCAGAGGAGTGGTGGTCTTCTCCAGGGTCGGCTGAAGCGATAATGCTCGCCACACTCCAGGAGGAGTAATAAATATATGCAATGTTGCGGGATGTTTACCCAAGCACATTGAAAACCTGCCTATAACTGTTCGGCCCAGAATAGGAGGATATTGAGTTTCTTTGCGATTTGTGTTCTTCATTGTTGTCTCGCCGCACTCTCCCATAGTGGGGCTAGATCATGGGCGTGGAAAGGGTGCCTTTAGAAAAAGAAGAAACTGTAAAGAAATAAAGACCCAGGAGCCAGACAAAGAGGTTTATTTTATTTCTCTTTATATGTGGGGTATACTTCAATTTACCTGAGAATTGAATTCTTCCTAAGGGACGCCACCTGGAAGGAGATACCATTGGGCCTTCCCTGAAAAATAAGAAATAAGAATTAAGGTGAACCAGAGGCACTAGGAATGCTTGGTTGCCCGTTGGAAACTTACGAAGTCATATAACCTTTAGGTTATTATAGACAATAAATGTCACAGACATAGTAATTACCAGACAACTGTTTTTTATTTAGCCACACCCACCCACAGGCCTTCACCTGAGGTAGCACTGAGACACTACGAACATGAGGTGAGCATGATGATTAAAGACTCATTTTCTACCCTCTACAATGGGTAAGAACAAGACTTAACAGTGAACTGATTGCATATGTGATTTGTGGGACAACGTAATCTGCACCTGAGCCTTATTCATGCTTCTACCAAAAGTCACTGGAAACAGTTCTAAATAGTGTCACATTGGTGGGGAGAGCGTATTGGGGGGAGGGAGGTGTTGCCCCTACAAGTGAATCATTATCAAAGTTATCACACTTCATTCATATTTGAATTGTGTAGTATCCAATGCTGCTGTGTATTTAAAGTGGTTTCTTTTTTCAAAGGACAAGCACTGGGCTGGACATTAAAGTAATTGTGTCTGTTGGTTGGCTAATGAGTACTGAGCTTGTTACCCCCTACCCTAGCAGTACCTCCCTGTGAGGCCTGAGACTGCTCTCCAACACTACTCTAAGGCTCAAGTGTAGAAAGGGTTATACTTGTCCCAGTTTGCAGAGCCATAGTAGGATGGACCACAGGACACCTCACATCTCAAATATCTCAACCGCCTCAACTGAGACCCAATAGCCCCTGTCTGCCCTATGACCCTCCTTCCCTCCTCCAGACACCCTCCACCCACTCTCCACCCCACCCCCGGAATGGGGTCTGACAACTTTCTGTACTCCCCACAGATGGAATCGTGGCAGTGCTTTGTTTAACACACTGCAAAGATTCATCAGCAGAGGTGTGTTTTTGGCCAGTTATCTCGTGGTTCACAAAAGCACTAACCACTAAGCAACAATACAACTTTGAATAGATATCATCACTAGGCTTTCCGGTTTGAACAGATTAAATCAATTCTGCCCTAGGACTTCTTACCCCTGCAGCAGCACTAGTAGGAAAGGCTTGGGGGCAGGGTGCTGTTTTAAATACTGCACAGCAATCGTAGAGACTAGGAGAAAATGACAATCAGCTAGACTACCAGTCATCCAGATCTGGTGCCTGCATGTTGCTGCCAAGTCCCTCCTGTGCCCATGCTCTGGGTTTACTTACTTTGGGTCAGCAACCAAGTAGCAACTCACTTTCTCCCCTCTTCCAACAAACAATTTGCCTAGTGGCCTAGTAATTAAGGATCAGTGCTGACGATCTTCTCCAGGACAGCCACAGAGAGACTGGGACATCCAAAGCTCTAGGAGCCTGTTGGTGTTTCTGCATTGCCTCCACAAAGAAGGGAGGTGAGCTTTATACTCTCTCCTGTCAGCAGAGATAACCTGTGTTTCAAGTGGCTTCAATTAGAAATCAAAAGGCCGGGAGCTGAACGTTTCTGATAATTGGAATAAAAGGAACATATCCTGCTCGTCTGGCAAGTCGTAAACACTGCAGTGGCTGAGCATGTCTCAGGCTATTCACAAAGGTAACTTACACTTGCGAGTAAGTTACATGTGTAAGTGTGGTGGGGATCTCCCCTTGGTAAACTATACGGAAAAATGTAAATATATATATGTCAAATTTTAATGTAGATGAACTATATATACTTATTTTAAAAGAATAACCACATTAAAAAGCTATTGCACTATTAACTTAATTTTACATTTAACATTTAATTTTAACTATATCAAATGAAAATTATTTTTAAAAAATATTTAAAAATCCCACCAAAAGTAAAATGTTTATTTTTTGTTAAATAATGGAAATTAATGTCATTGTTTATAAAGTTACTTTTATTTTTAAATTAAAAAGGTTCTTAAAATATTTTGTCATAAAATGCTTAATTTTTATTTATTTTTTCAACATTCAGTTTATATGTCTTTTTTAAAAAGTTTAACTATATTAATCTATTTTAACATTGGTTGGTATGGGGTTCTATTTTAAGTCCCTGCCTCCATTATTTTCTATGAGAGGGTGTTGAAATGCCATGTGTGGTGCTGGACTTGGTCTAAATCTGAGCTGGAGTACATTTACTATTGCTTTGAGTCCTTTTTGGCTATAGTAACTTTAGAAGTGCATTTTGGGAACAGCAGTGGGCTTACTCTTTTGTGCATAGGTGTCTGTCCCTCTCGTAATCTCTCCTTGGCGCTCCCTAATTCCCTCTGTAGTCCTCCCTTAACCACTCCCAATTAGTAGTTAGTGTACTCCATTTCCAGCCAGTTCCCCATGACTCTTCCACATTTACTAGTAAGCAGTAAACGTATGTGCGAGGATCTCCCCATTGAAAAGACAGAAGAGGGGGAGATTTACGCTCATAGGTTTGTGAATTACATTTTGTAGTAAGTAAGTAGTACTTGTCCACCTCAAAGTATAAGGCTACCACCTGCTAGCTGTCACTCAAATTAAGTAAACCTGTATTCAATCCCTGGTAATGTGACAGAAAGCATTCAGGTTTAAATCAAAGTGAATGTGTAAAGTGGTTAAGCAGTGCATAAACAGTAGAAAAAGTCACCCAAAAACGGAATAAAACTCCACAGTCAATTTTAAAATAAAGATAAACAGTTTTTTAGTAAAATAAGGACAAAACATCAAAAGTTGAATACACCAAATGGATTGGTACTTTTGAAAGTCTGGAAGTGAAAAAGTTTGAGAAAAGTTTTTAAGTCCCACTTAAGAAAGGGACTTGAAAACCCTTCCCACTCGGGACGCTGCTGAAACTAAAATTGTAGCCGCCACCATGGAACCGAAGTCCAGATATCTTAGGCAGGTTGGTCCCGCTTTTGAGGTTTAAGTCACAACTCAGAATGGGACTTGGTAGTTTTTTCTGAGGTGCATAGAGCTTCATGCAGGACGAAGCTGAAATCCAAAACGACACTGTGGAACTGGTGGCTATTTTTTTTTGGTTTGTTTGTTTCTGGAGGCAACGTTTTTTAAAGGTTTAAGTGAAAGGGGGCCATTCTCCTTGGGTCCTTCTCACACGTGCCAAATGCAACTGCTTCAGTCTGCCTGGTATCCTTTCAGATCCAACAGTCGTTAGGGTCCAACTTTGTAGAGTTCACCAACCTGTGGGTAGGAGACACCATAAGAAACTCCTAGTTCCTCTACATGCTTTTTCAGTAGTGCCTGTATGCCTTACTGCATACAGGTCCGCAATTCAATGTATTAGGGCAAATTCAAAATGGCCAAAAATACAGTCTCCCAGCTCTGAGAGCTGGGAGCCTGTAGGAGAGCGTACTATGGAAATATCTAATGTCCTCCCACATTAACACCAAAATCCAATTTCATGCAAGCCCTGGACCCACAACAGAATGAAACAGAAGCCTATTGAGACGAAGCAGGGTCCTTCAGTAACCAGACGAAAATGCACAAGGATTGTGATCAGAGCTTGTTTGATCCCTTTCGAAAGTGCACATGTTTTACTTGTGCTTCAGACAGCCTTGTTGTGCAGGATTTGACACTATGTTCCAACAGGAGTGGCAGCAGTCTGCACCCTGAATAATCAGCCGAGCTCAGATTGGTCAATCAGTTGGACTTGTCAATCAAAGTGGTCTATTGTGTAGCTTCTGGAAGGAATTTCACACATCTTTACAGGCAGAGCAGCAGCTGTAAATTAAGGCTAATTACCCTACACTTCCTAAGGAAAGTTTTCTGAAAGTTTTATTTCCTAACTAGTTGAAAATAATCTTACTTGGCCAATCAATTGGATTTTTAAAAAAAGGAAAAAATGTTGAACTTTCTCTGTAGCTGTTTCATACTGAATAAAAGCAGAAATGGTGCTTTAATTTGCTTTACCAGTATGTCCAATGGGACTATGTGAACTGTAAACCCCAATACAATGAACATAGCTTTTGGTGATTTATTGAGGCCTATGAAAGAGTTTATTTTTATTGGTCTGTCTTCAACCATTAGAGGTTGCAGGCTGCAGGGGACCAGGCCTCAGTGGAGGTCTGTGTTATGTTTTCAGGGTCACTAATTGGATGGCACAATATAGTGTTTCAGTCCCCATGTGACATTTCGTTTTACATTCCGTATGTATATTTTCTCCACGATACACAAAATGTCAAGTGGTGTTTTTTTTTTTTTTAGCCAATTTGCACTTTGTTTTAGGTGCCAAAGAACATGCACTGGGCACGGGATTGCAGTGCTGCAGTGTTAATGTTCAAAATTACCAGCAGGTGAGTCCCAATACCAAAAAATGAAAAACTGGGGGTGACCACCCAAAAAGGGTTTAGAGTATACATGAGAAGGAGAGTTACCTAAGGTAATTCATTTGTTCTTGTTTTTCATGGTACCCAATAGCACGTCCCACTAAAACTCCACACATATAAAAGACACCTTACCTGGGCAGGGGTCTTCTGTTTTTCACTGTGATGTTGTATAAGCAAGTGTTAAAGCACTCCTGGCTTAATTCTTAAACACCCTCAATTTAATAGTTTATAGCCATTTCACAAAACCCTTTAACTTCATTAAATGGTAAATCAGGCTCCGGGTTGCTCTTGTTTCCTCAGGACCTTCTGGAACAGCAGCATCCCTGTTTAATAAGCCAACATGCAGTTCCATTTCAAACAACCCATATTGTTTATGATGGTTGTATATCAATTGGCATTCAGGGCATAAAAAATTGTTTTTCTATTCATATTTTCAGAAGTCAAAAGTCAGCTCATCTTCCTCCAGATCCCCGTCTGAGACCACAGAGCTGCCTATTCATTCCACCTGCTCCAGTGAGAGGGGGCCAAAAAGCCCCTGTTAGCAGCAGAACCAATATGTACATCTTAGTTGAGTCTGGGCTCAGGGTGAGTAGTATTCTGTAATTATATATGATTGATTTCTCACTCACTGTATGTACCTGAAATGTCGAAATGCTTGTGGAATCAATAGTACAAGCACAACAAATTCAAGCATCCCTTCCATTGTTTTTTGTTGTGGTTTTTAATGGATACTTGCTCTCACAGGTTCCTTACACAAAAGCCTTTTCAGGCACCAGATGGAATCCAGATTTCTTTTGACAGCAGTGTTGAATTACCAGCACCAGATGAAAGCTGTTCTGTATCAGGAACAACAGTTCATGTATATCTGAAAGAGACACGTTAGTGATAGATTCCTTACCTTAGAATATCCCCAGGCATCAGACTGGATCCGGAAAGTTTTTCGTCAGCAGTACCCCTGCGCGTCGGTAGGTGGCGTCGTGCGGCTCCGCGTTCGTCGCTGGCGTCGTGAGCGCCGAGATGACGTCACGGAGACTACTTAGGCGCGCCACCCATGCACACTGACGTCAGTTCTTTCTTTTTCCGTGCCAGCAAGCGCAGATCCGGTTACAGCACGTACCTTAGTCACTTTTTGACTGTTTATTTTGGGACTTTTGTCTCTACTTCTTTAAATCTTCACTCCTGGTGCCACGTAGGGATGCCTGGGTTTAAATCCTGCAGGGCCTGCCGCCGTACGATGTCGGTGGCCGACCCCCATGGCGTCTGTCTCTACTGTCTGGAGCGCGACCATGACTCCCGGTCATGTTCCGACTGTCTGGCCATGGCTCCGAAGGCTTTGCGGGAGCGGTCCCGAAAGCTGCTGGAGGCCCGACAGTTGTCTCCGCGCCGTTCGAGGTCCAGGGGTCACTCGAGGGACCGGCCGCAGAGTCGTCATCATCATCATCATCATCATCATCACTCCTCGGGGTCTAAGTCTTCACCCTCGGAATCGGGTAAGCGACGTCACAAAAAGAAGTGCGTACGCTCTCCGACCTCCACCCGTCGGCCTTCAGACGAGGGGGCCCGGGGTCCTTCCCCCGCGGCTCCGTTGGAGCCCGTCAGTCCCGCGGCCTACCCGCCATACCCGGGTCCGTCGGCGACTCCGGCCCAGGTGCAAGAGTTTCTTGCCGCCATGGACCGCCTTTTCAGGCCTAGGGCTCCCGCCGGTGCGCCTTCGGGCCCCGCGGTCCCTCTTGAGGGCCCTTGGTTGCCGCCGTCGGCTCCGAACCCGGCGCCGCAAGGTCCTCCGCCGGCGGCTCCGGCGCCGCAGGGTCCTCCGCCAGCGGCTCCGGCGCCCCATGCGGCTCCCTTCCCAGCGCCGCCCTGGGTTCCGTTCGTCCCACCTCCGCCCTTGCCCGAGTTTCCGGGCAATTTTGCTCCAGCTTGGAACCCTGATTGGGGCTTGGAGCCAGACCGGCGTCCACCGGCGCCGTCCCCGGCGGAGCATTTGTTTTCCCCTGTGCCTCCCCCGCCGCTGCAGCCTGTGCCTCGGGCCGTTGTGGAGGGGGAGGACTGGGAGGGGTCGGAGGACCCTCTTGCACGGCAGTGTGAGTCCGAACAGGAGTGGGCAGAAGACTCAGAGGATGCAGGTGGCCTTGACCTCTCCTCTGAGCCTGGGTTTGTGTCTCCTCCCACTGTCATGGAGGAAGGCGCCACATACACTGTGGTGCTCCGTAGAGCAGCTGAGGCTCTTGACCTTGACTTGCCTACTGTTACCCTCCGGACTAACCTCCTTACTGAAATGCTTCAGCCGGCGGCAAGTTCTATGGAACCTCTTCTTCCGTTCAATGAGGCCTTGACGGATGTTTTAATGGGTACCTGGTCTAGGCCTGCCACAGGGGTTCCTGTGGATAAAAACGTGGCCAGGCGTCACCGCCCGGCACCGGGTGACCCTGCCTTTTTGACAACTCATCCGACACCGGAGAGCCTGGTCATTCAGGCCTCCACTTCCCAAACTACATTCCCTACTGCTCCGCCGGATAAGGAATCAAAAAAGCTGGAGCAGTTTGGCAAAAAGTTGTTTTCCTCTGCCAGCATGGGGCTGCGGTCAGTCAACACCGCATGCCTCTTGGGCCGCTATTCTCACGCTGTGTGGGACACGGTGGCGCAAACTCTGCCCCAGTGCCCGGAGGAGGTTCGGGCTGTGCTTTCCCAAGCTGTTGCAGAAGGGAAGGATGCCGCGAAGTTCGCCATTCGGTGTGGGTTGGACACCGCGGAATCTTTGGGGAGAGCCATCTCCACGACGGTGGCTTTGCGGCGACACGCCTGGCTGCGGTCCACGGGGTTT
Source organism: Calotriton arnoldi (assembly GCA_963921515.1). Lineage (NCBI taxonomy): Eukaryota > Metazoa > Chordata > Amphibia > Caudata > Salamandridae > Calotriton > Calotriton arnoldi. Next base: position 1,623,048 of record CAWUFW010001554.1, read on the forward strand.
TCGGGGGATGTCCAGAGTTCCCTCATGGACATGCCTTTCAATGGTACTCGCCTGTTTGGCGATAAGGCAGACAGTGCGCTGGAGCGTTTTAAGGACTCTCGGGCTACAGCCAAGTCCTTGGGTCTCTCCACCACACGCCCGGCCACGTCTACCTTTCGTTCCTTTCGTGGCCGCGGAAGGGGCGCCCCTACACGCCCGTTCAGCCAAAGGCCTGCGCAGAACCAACCTCCGCGTGGCCACGGGCGTGGTGGCCGCCGTGGCGGCACAGGGGGCCAGCGTGCGGATCAGTCCACCTCCGCTCCTGCAGCATCCACCTCAAAGCCTTCCTAGTCCGAGCTTTGGGGTGCACCCCACGCCGGTGGGCGGCAGGATTCAACATCACCTACCCCAAAGGCGCTCTGTCACTTCGGACAGGTGGGTGCTGCTAATCGTCCGAAGGGGCTACGCCCTCCCCTTCGAGACTGCCCCCCCCGGCCACCTCAGTTCCACCGCATGTCGGGGGATCACTTGGTGCTTCTCCGACAGGAAGTCACGGCCCTCTTGGCCAAGGGGGCCATCGAGCGCGTTCCTGGGCCAGAAGTAGGACATGGTTGTTATTCCCACTACTTTCTGGTCCCCAAGAAGGACAAAGGGGGCTTGTGCCCCATCTTGGACCTCAGGAACGTCAATCGCTTCCTCCGGAAGGAGAAGTTCAAGATGTTGACTCTGGCTCAGGTCTTGGCTGCCCCCGACCCTGGAGAATGGATGGTAGCGTTGGACTTGCAGTACGCATATTTTCACATTCCCGTCCTGCCGGCCCACCGGCGTTACCTGCGGTTCACGGTAGGCCAGGAGCATTTTCAGTTTACCGTGCTCCCCTTTGGCCTTACCAGCGCCCCTCGGGTGTTCACAAAAGTGATGGCTGTGGTCGCAGCTCATCTGCGCAGGTCAGGGGTGTCTTCCCCTACCTCGACGACTGGTTGTTGAAGGCGGGCTCGCCCCAGGCCGTCGTCACCCACCTTCAGACTACGGCCGACCTCCTGCATTTGCTGGGGTTCTCCATCAATGTGCCGAAGTCGCACCTGAGTCCCTCTCAGAAGCTCCCCTTCATCGGAGCGGTTCTGGATTCGACGCGGTTTCGGGTTTATCCTCCCGAAGCAGCGAGTCCGGGATATTCAGGCTATGATTTCGATCTTTCAGCCTCTATCCTGGGTTTCAATCAGGATAACCCTCCGGCTCCTGGGCCTGATGGCCTCCTGCATTCTGCTAGTGCAACATGCCAGGTGGCATATGCGGGCTCTGCAGTGGGACCTGAAGTTCCAGTGTGCACAGCATCAGGGCAACCTGTCTGATCATGTCCAGATCTCGGAGGGCACTGCACGACAATTGCGGTGGTGGCTCACGAATCGCGATTGGGTCAATGGCAGATCCCTCTCCCTCCCCCAACCGGAGCACACAGTGGTGACGGATGCGTCCCTCCTGGGATGGGGTGGCCACTTGGGAGAGGCCTCTGGTCTCCGGCGGAGTCCCGGCTCCATATAAATATTTTGGCGCTTCGGGCGATCCGACTTGCACTGAAGGCATTCCTTCCCTCTGTCCGGGGCAGTGTAGTGCAGGTGTTCACGGACAACACCACCGCCATGAGGTATTGCAACAAACAGGGCGGGGTGGGGTCGTGGACCCTCTGTCAGGAGGCTCTGCACCTCTGGACGTGGCTGGAACATCAAGGCATTACCTTGGTGGTTCAACACCTGGCAGGTTCTCTGAACGCCAGGGCGGACGAACTCAGCCGCCGGTGCTTGATGGATCACGAATGGCGTCTGAACTCGGACGTGGCGCAAGGTCTCTTTCTGCAGTGGGGAGAGCCTTGGTTAGATCTATTCGCCACCGAAGAGAATGAGCAATGTCATCAGTTTTGCGCGTTGGAATTTCCAAGGCGGCACTCGCTCAGCAACGCTTTTCGTCGCGAGTGGAGCTGCGGTCTGTTGTATGCCTTTCCGCCTATACCACTTCTGCCCAGAGTGCTGAAGAAGATCAGACGCGACCGGGCCCAAGTCATCCTTGTGGCTCTGGATTGGGCACGAAGATACTGGTATCCCGAGCTACTCAACATGGCGATCGATCCCCCGATCCCACTGCCTCTTCGGGAGGATCTTCTGTCGGAGCAGCAGGGGACGGTCCTCCACCCGAACCTGTCCAGCCACCACCTCCATGCGTGGAGATTGAGCGGCGACAGTTGACAGCTTTCGATCTTCCTCCCTAAGTCTGTGATGTCATTCTGGCAGCCAGGCGTCCCTCCACTAAGACGGTATACGTCTGCAGGTGGAACAGGTTTGTGGCATGGTGCACAGCTAAGTCTGTGGATCCCCTTTCTGAGGTCCTTCTGTTCCTGCTCTCCTTGGCCCAGCAGGGCTCTGCTCTGGGCACTATCAAAGGTTATCTTTCGGCCATCTCCGCCTTTCTCAGGCTTCCAGATCAGCCTTCTTTCTTTAAGTCCCCGGTTGTTAACCGTTTCCTGAAAGGCATTGCACACACGTTTCCTCCCGTGCCTTTCATAATGCCTCAATGGGACTTAAATCTTGTCTTGACCTATCTGATGTGCGCTCCTTTTGAGCCCCTTCATAACTGTCCTTTACGTCTTCTTACTCTCAAGACGGCTTTCCTGGTAGCTATCACCTCTGCCAGAAGAGTGAGTGAGCTCCAGGCTCTTTCTTCTAATCCTCCTTTCCTTTCTGTTCATCCGGACAAGGTGGTTTTAAGGACCTGTCCTTCTTTCTTGCCAAAGGTTGTCACGCCCTTCCACATCGGGCAGACCATCACTTTGCCCACCTTCTTTCCGCCTCCACATCCTTCAAAAGAGGAAGAGAGGCTCCACCGTCTGGACCCAAAACGTGCGCTCTCGTTCTATCTGAAGCGCACACAACAGTTCCGGGTGGATGACCAGCTCTTTGTTGGCTATGTGGGCGCCAAAAGAGGTCGGGCCGTGCACAAACGAACCATCTCTCGGTGGGTCGTTTTGTGCATCAAAGCGTGTTACTCGTTGGCTAAGAAGGAGCCTCCTGTGGGGCTGCGTGCCCATTCTACCAGTGCGACGGCAGCCACTACTGCCTTGGGACGCGGCGTTCCCTTGCAGGATATTTGTCAGGCAGCTACGTGGGCCTCGCTGCACACATTTACCAAGCATTACTGCCTTGACAGTCAAGTCCGGAGAGACGGCTTCTTTGGCTGTTCTGTTCTCCGTGACTTTCTGGTGTAATCTATTCGCAGACCCACCACCGGGGTTGGTATTGCTGGGGTATCTATTCTAAGGTAAGGAATCTATCACCAACGTGTCTCTTTCAGATGCACAAGTTACTACTTGTGTAACGATATATCTGTAAGAGACATTAGTTAGTGATAGATTCCTACCGCCCCACCCATCCTCCCCGTTCTGCGAACTGATTTCTAGGGTTAAGGTCATCCCTTTCAGGGCCCTAGTTTCATGGCACCAATGGTCAGTTTCTTGCATGGCTCTGCGTTCCTGGCACGGAAAGTCGTGTACAGAACTGACGTCAGCATGGGTGGCGCCTAAGTAGACTCTGTGACGTCATCTCGGCGCTTACGACGCCAGCGACGAACACGGAGCCGCACGACGCCACCTACCGACGCGCTGGGGTACTGCTGACGAAAAACTTTCCGGATCGAGTCTGACGCCTGGGGATATTCTAAGGTAAGGAATCTATCACTAACTAATGTCTCTTACAGATATATCGTTACACAAGTAGTAACTTGTGCTTCACTTCACAGATGCTGGTTCTGGATCTGTCAAATTTTCTGAGTTATTTCTTCAATGTTTTACAACTTTTATGTATCTCTTTCTGAGGGTTCTTTGTTGACACCCACACATTGCTCAATATGCCATTTGATATCTAACACCTTTTGGTACTAAAGCAACTATTTCCCTGGAACGGTTCCAACTGAGCTTCACAACCCCCGGAGTACTGGGTTTTGCTTGTTGCAAAATTTTACAGCAATGTCCCAAATTTAAAGGGGACGATCACCAGTGTAACAGACAAAAGTGGCAAAGAATCATAATGCTCAGCAAAACCTTTTTGACCCATACAGTGCTGGCTGTATTCTGCAAATAAGATCCCACTAGTGTGGGAACTGTTGTGACCTTCCTTCAGAAGTGACAGGGAATGTCTTCAAACCAGTATGTCCTGCAGATTGTGGCTTTATGCTGTTTCCTCCCCATTATTAGGAGGCCCCCTTCCACTCCTCTCACAGAAACCTCTTGAAAGAAATGACTGTGCACTGGGCCAAGGAAGCAGTAGAGCTATTCCTTTTCTCTGATAAAGGGAAGGGAAGTTTATCTGGGTACTTCCTATTGCCCTGGATAGGTGAAGGACTGCCCAGTTCTAAATTTAGGATTTCATCAAGTTACTCCGGAAGAAGAAACTCAAGATGTTGACCTTTAAACAAGAGTCCCAGGCCCTAGAGTGACAAACAGGGTGCCTATTTTGATTTAAAAATAATTAAACAGCACAGGAAGTACTTGACATTTATGGTGAGGTAGTTTGCGCTACTGTTTTGGTTCTCTTGCACCTCTAGATGGGCTCTGGGTATCCCTATATAAATAATTTGGTGCTAAAAGCTAGACCTGTTCACTACTGTCAACCCCGTGCACAGATGTGGCTTTTCAGTGAAAAGGAAGTCATGCTTTCTAAGTCATCTCAGGATTCTTGCAGACAAGCTCACCATCCCTGGTAGCTCACGCCACACCCGCAGTCAGGATACCATCAGATTGTAGACTAAAATTTAAAAAAGAAAAAAACAAGGTAGTGGGCCATTTCCATATATGAAGCTGAGATCTGGAACAACATTCTTCTATCCATCAAGACAGACCCAACGCAGCTCCAGTTAGGAAAGTGTTGAAGATGCACATCTTTAGAGTGCGCTAGATCACAATGCATTAACAGTTCACTTCTGCTCCCAGAACCCAGCTGCTTCTATTGCACGTTGATTGTTTATTTGCCTTTGACCTTGTACGGCGTTCTGCAGCATTTTAGCTAGGCTCTTCAACTACCATGGCAGCAGCATACAGTGCCCCTGATCCATCTCCGCAGGGCTGAAAAAGCCCACCCTGGGGATGTTTACGTTCATGTGAAAGAACTTATGCTATTTTCGAAATGAGAGCGCACTTGCTAGGCAAACAGGTCCAGGTCCTGACCCGCAACACGAAAACTATTGTTTAGTTGGACTGCCAGGTAGAAGTGCGATCAAAACTGCTTTGCACAGAGACAATGGAACTGCGGAATAGGTCAAAGACAAAGAAATTGCTCTGTCAGCAGCTTGGTTGGCGAATAAGTAGAATGTTAGATATCAACAGCCCGCTGTCTTCAGTTACTACAAGGGAGAGATTTTGCAAAAGGTGGCAGATATTTCAGCTCTAGGGCTTTCCAGAGATCAATTTTTTTGTAACTCGGGTAATCAAGAACTGCCATGTCTTCGATGTGCTGGAATTTTCCCTTGTGGGATCATTGACAAATGCCTTCTCTGGCTATTGGGTGTTTTATATCCTCTCTGACCCTCATCCAGTCCTCATTCTGCAGAAAATGATTGTCTCGAATGGGGCCAGGAATCTCTGGTAAGCTGTTTTGCCACTGCTGAGCTGTGCACCCCCCTTGACGTAGTCTCTGATGGATAACTTGCGAAAGAGCAAGGGGCAAATGTTCCACCCCAGACTTTTAATATTAAACCTACATGCCTGGAATGTGAGAGATTAGCAATGTCAGTTATTAAATTGCCTCCTGTTGTGATACTAGGGCCGTTCATTTTTTCAGATTTTGAGGCTGTCTCCACAGTAAATCTGTGGGTCCACATTGTAAGTCCATTAACAGTGCAGATACCTAATTTTGTTTTACTAGCAGAGAAAGGTCCTGAAATTGGCAGGTGAAATGTTACTTAGTGCCCACCTCAGTGTGTATTTTGGAACAGATGAAGCATTGTTTTTCAAATTTGTGAGTGTTGTTGAGGTTCCTGAATAAGTTACATTCCTGTTCTTTGAAGTTCCTTGGTCTTTAGTCGCACCAAACCTTTCACTGTGCACGTGAGTGAGATGTAAGTGTTTTGGTTCTGTTTCTTTCAATCTTTTTTTCAAAGGGTAATGTTACTGTTAAAATAAAGCCTTCTTACCTTCTGAAACTGGTTATGAAGTTTCACATTTCCCACGTGATTTTGCTGCCTTTCCCTTATTTCCCTCCTCCCCATCATCCTTCCAAAGTTGCACCAAGGAGGGCAATTTGTTACACCAACAGAGTAGAAATGTTTGTGAAGAATGACAATATCTATAAAAAGAACAAGGTGGGTAAATCCATCAGAAATCAAACCAGTCCCAACTGACTTTCTTTGACAATAAAACATTGCTAAAAAGTTGCAAGAAAATCACTGTTATAGGGGTTTCATGCTTGTCCTTGTAGCGGCATAGCAGCCATGTGACCTCTCCTTCCTGGTGCCTCTCGTGCAATGTTGCCGATTACAAAGTTTGAAATCCAGCCTAACTCTTGGGAAGGGTTTCTCGTGAAGAATATATGTGAGTTGTTTTTTCCATCAGAAAGAGCATTACCGAAGGTAAGTATCTTGTACATTTCTCAGTGAGACATTGTAAGCTGCATGGGTATTCCCAGCCATTGATCCCTAGCTCTTTGTAATAGACGACCCGATTTCCCCTCAGTGTTGAGGCTCAATAAAGCTGCAAAGTTTCTTGTATTTTTTTCTCAGATTGGGACACGTACAAGCAGTTCAGGATTCAATGTCCTTTTTAGTGAGGGCAAAAGTTATTTCAATGTGCTTAATCATCTATTGTAAAGGCACTGAGAGTAAACACACAATGAAGTGGAAGCCACCCTGAATAGTAGCCAGTGGTTCAGATTATCTCCAACATTCAGCCCCCACCATCTGTTTTTCTTTTCAAGGCAGGTTGAACAATACAAACAAGCTGAATGAAAATGTCTTTGTTACAGGTTTGTAAATGCTTTCAATACAGCGGAAATTACTGTTAGATTGCTTTTGGTTACTTTTCAGATTACTTTATAGATTACTTTTTTTACTCAGTGTGATATGCCTAGATATCACACTGGGACATTTCCGAGAGAAAAGGTAAGTAAAGCAGGCTTTAGTTATTTGCAGTTTTTCAATGTTTCAGACAAAACCAACTCCACACACAAAACAATTTTCAATGAAAAACAGTCAAAGTATTCCTATGGAGAAAAATGAAGTTAACGGTTTGCAGGTAAGTACAAGTTTGTGGGAGTTGGTATTCTGGGGTTAGAACCAGGGTTCCCCCAGGGTTAAGGATGCACTCTCAAAGCACCATCAGCGGCACTAGGGCGGCCGGGTGCAGAGTGCTGGGGCCCAATGTTATCCAATGAGGGATAGGGGTCCTCTGGTTGGTGGCTGCTCACGAGCAGACCACAAGGTTGTGGGAGCAAAAATCCTGGTGTTCGGCTCAGGGCAAAGGGGGATCTGAGTTAGCACCCAAAGTACACCCGCAGCGGCGCAGGGGCGGTTGGGTGCAGGGTGCTGTTTTGGCGTTGGGTGCCCTGTTGATTTCAATGGGGATTCTCCAGTTACTACAAAGACTGCAGGCTCGGGGACGAAGATCTTCTGAAGGTGACCACTGGTTGGAGAGAAAAGTTGGGATGCTGGGATGTCTTTAGGCGTCGGGCATTCCTTACCAGCTCCGGTCACGGTCAGGGGGATCCTCAGAAAGAGGCTGCAGGCTTCGCTGGGAGATTCGAGGCCGGTGAGAGATCACCGGAGCCAGAATCTGTGGGTGAGCAAATCTGGTGCTCACGGGGGGAGACAAAGTCTTTCTTGTGGAAGGCAGGGCTGTTCCTCGGGGTTCATGAGGTTGCTGGCTGCAGGACACACAGGGATTTCGCTGGAGCAGGTTCAAGGTGAGGACAGGCCGGTAGGGCTGGAGCCAAGTATGTGGGCGTCCTCCTCTTCTTAGTTTCAGCACGGCTCTTCGGTCCTCCTTCTTATTTTCTTCTTGGTCGGTTCTTGTCTTAGGAGGCAAGTTTCAGGGTTGCCCCTAAATACTAGATTTTGGGGCATTACTGGTAGTTAAAGGATGGGACCAATGGGTCCCTTCCTTGGGGTGGGTACACCCCCTATTATACCACCCTCCAGTGGGAGGGGGGCATATGCCTCACTCTGGTTGGCTGGGTCCCCCCATCTGCAAGATGGCGGGGACTGAGAGTTGTGCTTTACCTCGCCTCCCCCACCTGAGGGGTGGGGTTGGCAAAGGTGGGCACATCTCCCTTCCTCACTTGGTTTTCCCACCGATTCTCCCGCCCACAGTGGGTGTCAGAACCGGTGGGGGCCAGTTGCTGGAAGCAGCAAAGACCTGGGGTAGCACACAAAGGCGGCAAACCTTTGAAGCTTCCCCTTCGGGGACCCTGCCCATCCTGGGGAAGGAGGCTTGGCACCTAGTCCCAGGATGGGCATTGTTTCAGACCCCCGAGAGAAGCCGGCTCTCGACCTAGGGGTCCAGAAACGTGTCTGGTGGTGGCAGCTAAAAGCAGCCACTCAGCCTGGACACTAGTGGTAGGTTAGTTTGGGGGCATCTCTAAGATGCCCTCTGTGTGCATTTTTCATTAAATCCCACACTGGCATCAGTGCGGGTTTAATGTGCTAAGAAGCTTGATACCAAACTTCTCAGTTTTCAGTGTAGCCATTATGGTGCTGTGGAGTTTGTAATGACAAACTCCCAGCACCATATACTCTTAATGGCAGCACTGCACTTACAATGTCTAAGAATGGACTTAGATACTGTAGGGGTACAGGGCTCATGCACCCGTACCCTCACCACTGGTATAGTGCACCCAGCTAGAGGGGTGACCGAGCTATGCCAGGGCAGTGGTTTGTAGGCATGGCACACAGAGGTGTGTGCCATGTCAACTCTTCACTTTGTTCTGCACCAAAACACGCAGCCTGCAAAAGCAGTGTGTGAGTGTAAGGATACAGGACCTCTAGGGGTGGCACAATAAGTGCTGAAGCCCTTAGAGGCCTTCTCTGGTCACTGTGCCCTGGGTACCTGTGGTACCATTTACCAGGGGCTGACCTGTGGCCAGAGATGCCAATTGGGTTTAGGTTTTAATGCAGTTTTAGGGAAAGAACATAGGCCCTGGGTACCTGATTAGCAGGAGCCCAGGGCACACTGAGTCAAAGTACATCAGCAATTCAGCAAAAAGTGGGAGCAACCATGCAGAAAGAGGGCACTTTCTCACAGTGAGGTTCCCACCACCATGTTTTATCGGTCTGTCTGTGCCCCTCCCCTCCCTTTCCTTCCCAACTCAACCTGCTGACAAAGAAGCATGTGCCCCCCACCACCAGTTATGGAAGGGGTGAGGGAATAGACCAGGGCTGGAAAGACCAACTTTCAGAGTCCCAGCTAGAACTTAGAAAGAGACTGATAGAACTGTTGAGCGTAACAGGAAAGCTGGAGAAGTGAGTGGTCGAGAAGGGACTGTAATCAGCAGGGAAAGCTGAAAGAAGAATGATGAACAGCATGAAGGGTTAAACATTTTGAGGATTTAACCTTTGGCAGCTGAAATTGGTGAAGAGACATCAGGAATTGCTGGCTAGCAACCATTCAGCCTGGACACAAGTGTTGGGTCGTTTTTCAGGGGGCATCTCTAAGATGCCCTCTGTGTGCGTTTTTCATTAAATCCCGCACTGGCACTGGGGGGTGGGGGAGGGGTGTGTGTGTGTCTGTCTGTGTGTGCGTGTGCGTGTGCGTGTGCGTGTGTGTGTGTGTGTGTGTGTGTGTGTGTGTAAGTAAGTAAAGGTACAGGGCCTCTAAGGGTGGCACCAGTGGCGGCTCGCCGAGGGAGTGCTGCGGGGCGATAGGGCGGGGGGGGGGGGGTAGTGGAGTCCGACATACGACGGACAGGAGTAAGGTAAGTAATTAAATAAATAAAAGGATTTACTTTGCGCGCGCTGCATCGCCGAGTTGGTGATGCAGCGCGCGCAAGGTAAATTCTTTTAATTACTTACCTTACTCCTGTCCGTCGTATGTCGGACTCCACTACCCCCCACCCTGCCTCACCGCCCCGCAGCGAGCCGCCACTGGGTAGCACAATAAGTGCTGCAGCCTTTAGAGGCCTTCCCTGGCCCCAGTGCCCTTGGTACCTGTGGTACCATTTACAAGGGACTGACCTGTGGCCGAAGTGTGCCGATTGGGTTTTGTTTTTAATGCAGTTTAGGGAAACAACATAGGCCCTGGGTACCTGTTTGGCAGGAGCCCAGGGTACCCTCAGTCAAAGTACATCAGCAGTTTAGAAAAAGTGGGGGCAACCATGCAAAAAGAGGGCACTTTCTTACATCCTCTACAAAGGAATATAAGCCACTCAAGGCATGTTTGGCCTTGTAGGACCTCGTCTTTGCAGTGTGCTTGAGGTCTATGGCATCATGAGCTAGTTGATCCACCTTCAGACAGAACAATGCACTTCGTTTTCCTTAGTTTATTTTATTTATTTATTTACTTGTATAGCGCAACATTCATCCCATTGAGATATCACGGCGCTAAAGTAGCGGCATAGTGGTGCGTAGGATCGGTGCAGTTATTGGGTATGATTTCAGTCTTTAGGGAATAGGTGTGTTTTGAGTTTCCTCCTGAAAGTGGCGTATTCTTTAGTCAGCCTAAGTTCGACTGGAAGCTCATTCCAGTGTAGTGCTGCGAGATACGAAAAGGTGCGACCTCCTGCCCTGGATTTTTTGATCCTTTTTGTTTCGGCAAGTGCTAGATGATGTGACCTGTGGCATCTGGGAGGGATGTAGAAATGTATTTTATTCTGAAGAATCTTAGGGCCCATGTGGTGGAGTGCCTTGTGGGTATGTCCTTAGTTGGTCATAGGTCTTCTTAAAAATAGCACCAATCCATTTTTCTCTCCCCATTGCTTTTTTTTTCACTGCAACAAACACTGTGATGGAAGGAATCCTTGAATGTCAGTTCCCTCTCTAAGTATTTTTAACCTCCACTAACCACATGTAGCTAATCCATCTTTCTTCATATATCGGATATAAGCAATATGAGCAATGCCGTTTTGAAGTGTGGAAAACTCATGTTTTAATTCTTCCAGCTGCTTCACATGAGCCTCAAGAAATCCAAAATCAACTCCTCAGATGAAGAAATTTTGGAAATGTTAGATCCTTTTGTTCAGCTGCTCATAGAGTGCTTGCAATCTATGGATGTGAAGGTAAGATGTTGTTAATGGCTACGTCTCATCTTTGTCGGATAATCTAGCGAGTTTAAATATTTAATTTGTCTCTCGGGTCATATCTGTTATACAGTTATGTAGTAACAGCCTAACAGCTAGTGTTTTTCTTAATTTAGCCTATATGTCAAAATTCTTCTGAAATATGATGTGAGGTTTATTGAACTTAAGACCAAAGATTGCTATTTTGAAAAGAATCCATAGATTTTTGGCACATGAAAACGCAAGTAAGATTACCAGATACACATGTCAGCATGAGAAGGGATAGTGCTGGCCATATGTATGTATGCATACAGGGCCGGCTTTAGCGCTGGTGGCGCCCTGTTCAACAATTCTTTCCCCCTCCCCACCCCCCCACCACCCTCCCCCCGCCCATGACCTCCTCCTCTGATTCTCTCACTACCACCTAGCAAAAGTGCCCCTCGTTTCTCCATAGCCCCTCTCTCACATATATTTCTATTCTTTTAAAGAGCTGGTAAAGTCTTGCTTTACTAATCCACTCAGCTTTCCCCATAAAATACATATCTATCTGTTCTTTGCAGCAGGGATATTAACACTCTGCGCTAGTTTATGGTCAAAACTGCCTCTAGACAAAACTGCAATCTCTCTCTCTAGCAGGAACATTAATCAGAGTTATCTTGACATTTGTATTACTGCCTGAAAGCTAGACGCACAAGAAACTCTGCAGCAGGTGCTTTTAAATCTCAAGTTTTTGCTAAACACAGCACCCCTGACCCCCTCCCCCTCCTCCCCCTTCCTTGAGGTCAGTGCCCAGCGCGGCAGCATCGGTGCAACTGCCCTAAAGCCGGCCCTGTATGTATGTTGTATTTGTATAGTGAAAGCCTAGCAACTGCTGAACATAAGCAAAGATAATCAGTGAGTGATTTGAGGGGAACCTAGGTTCTGAGAGTGGAGGTGAGCTGTTACTTCCTCATGATGCAGTGTTCTTTAAAAAGGTGTACCTTTCCTAAACTTGAGCAAAGTTGGGGCAGTCCTAACATTGCTCCCTTTTGATCACCATACCTGCAGGAACTGATGTGGAATTTAGTGGATATTTCAGGAGCGAGACCAAGCCCACTATTCCCATTTTACAGCGGTTACACAGCAGTCAATAATAGGTTGACTTTGGATGTTTTAGAACCAACAATCATAAAACCAGATGCTGGAAATTACCATCTTTTGGGTGACATTATCCCAGATTTTTGCCTTGACTGTTTTTGTTGGCCTTAGAACTCTGTGCACTTTATCTCTTGCGAACCAGTGGTAAAGCACCTGTGCTCCTCCTTTAAACTTGTTTGGTTTATTTCATTTTCCTCTAAGTCCCTAGTGTATGGTACCAAGTGTACCCAGGACTAATACTACCAGTGTACTGTGGCGCTCATTGTGCCATCAACTGGTGATTTTTTATCCTCAGGAAGGGTCAACAAAGAAACGATCCACATGGTTGAATCAAAGTTCTACACACTCGGTTTTAAACTTTTTTGTGAAATTTATTTCAAGTATGTAAAATATGTTCTGAAAAAGAACAGTTACTGCTCATATATACAATCAATCTATATCTGCCAGTAACAAACTAACCGATGCATTACCAAATCTATGACACAGCACTTTAAATGAACGCACTGTTATTATATAGATATTAACACCATTAATCTACACACACTGCGCAACACATTCTCAATTTCTCACACGACATGTTTAATAACAGAACAGTTCAGTGTTATTTACCTCCTCTACCGTAATAATATAATTTCTATTTTATCGATTTTCTTAAGTGTAAGCCACTTCCTTGTCTATTTTAAATATGAGTAATGTCTGGAAGTGTATATGGCCATGTAAGTGAGTAGCTCTTACACGTAGCTATGACTGTGATATAGTATGAATGTTAGTGTTTTCTAAAACTTGTTTTCATGGTTGAAGCATCTAAAGTAAAAATAATATGAAGAAATCCAATTTTCTAGTACTTAACTACTCGGGCCTGTTCAATGAAATCCAATTTTCTAGTACTTAACTACACAGGCCTGTTCAATCCAGCAAACCAGCTTTGTTCTTTTCTTTTCTATGGTTCTGCAATTGGCTTGCCCACTTTTTATTAATGCCTCACTTATCCTGTAATTGAGGATAGCGATCTGTTCCACTCTACAGATCGTCCACTGAGTGTTGTTCAGGACAACTATACGTTTTCTTAAACATGGGATGTGGTCTAGAGAGCGGAGGCTACACTTTCTAATATGAATACTTCTAAAGACAAGGAAGGGACACTGACGATCTCACTGCCTGTCAGACAAAGCTTTTTTGGCACATGCTCTGTTTACAGCTTTTGGCCTCCCTTTTATTATGAAATTGGCCTTTTCCTTTTTTTTACTCATTTATTTATATTCTTGAAAAAGCCATTAGGATTAGGTAGATGACTCTAAAGTTAACAATGACAATCAACACCCAGAACAGACATCAATACATTCTACCATTTCTTCTGCCTTCTCCAAGGCCTGAACCTTCCTGTCTCTTGGAAGACCAACAGTTATTTAGTTTGCACTTCCAAAAACTATATATGCAAATGAATTAACTTGTATTAACTCCCAATGGCTAATACAAAAATGCCCATTCCAAGTCGTCCAGAATGGAAATATCAAGGTAGGAGCCAATAAAAAACCTTAGGACATTATTATGCCTAGGCCAAAGCTCCAGCTCTGAGTTACTAGCTTGACTTCAAATCAGAGGCTGCTTCACAACCTGGTCAATTCACCCTTTTGGTGAAAGCATATGCAAACACAGCTCTTCTATTATCCGTGCCACCTTATTGTCATAAAACACCTTGAGTCAATTCGGTTTATGATGGTGTTCTTGAAGTCTCAATGCCTAGCCAGTAGGCCTACTGTAAAGACTGCTGTTAATGTATTCCACGGTTATGGTTTGAAAGATGGGAGGAAGGGTTTGCGTGCATGTCATTTTAAAAATAGACTGCTGTCAGAAAATACAATGAAAACAAAATAACCTAGAAGATTATAATAGTAGTTTTGTTTTTAGGAAAAGTGCATCTCACATTATTTGTATTTATTTTCTAACATGCACTATATGGTAATATTTCATAAATAAGGCACAATATTGTTTATTTGAAAAATCCTCTGATACTTACTATGTTTTTTCTAGGTAATCACTGGTTCTCTGCAGTCCCTGGTGTCCATGTTAAAGTTTCCTCTGCCTTCTGTCCAAAAGAATACAGAGCACTTAACAAAACAGCTTTTTCTCCTGCTGAAGGATTATGCGAAGGCTGGAGCAGGGAAAGGGCAGAATTTCCATCTTGTTGTCAATTGTTTCAAAGTAAGTTTTTTTTTTTTAGTTTTTTTTTACTGTGCCTCTAAAAGAAACAAAACTATAGAATGGCCCTCCTAATGATTGGTGTTTTCTAGCGACCTATGTATTTGTGTAACAAGGTCTGCAAACTATCTATGCTTCCTTCTGTCGCAGGGCTATTTGATGCTTTGGTGTATTTATAGCCGTTTGCTGAGTTCTTGTAGCCCCACACTGGTGATGGATTTATTTGGAAATTGAACTGTGGGAATGAACTGTGAAGCACACCCAATGCTTGATTATTGAGGTTTCTGACAGATGCTTCATCGAGGCAGCTTCTAAAAGCTGGCAGTGAATGGTCTGTCATTATTGTAGAACATATCTAAATTAGCCACACTTTGCTTCTTATTGAAATGTAATTATCACATCATACCCTCTACAATGAAAGAGCTTCCTACTGCCACTGTAATACACTAGACCCAAACAGAACAAAATGTGGCTGTAATTATTGAACGTCTGATTTACTTATACACATTTAAAATGCATCTAATGTTGTATCAATAGTTTTTGTAATCGTTGAAGCCATGAAGCAGACATTTATCAATTAACCCCTGCATAACTATGTGTTCGAGGCATGTGAGCTGCAGAGCTCACACTGTGCATTAGATCGCCACCTGGTGTTGGGCTCGGATGCTTGCACTTTGTTGTTGTCTTCGAAGAAGTCTTTTGTAGTCATGTGATAGGTGACTCCTCCTTTGGACAATAGTGCGCATGGGCATCGACTCCATCCTCAGATTGTTTTTTTCCGCCATCGGGTTCGGATGCAACTTTCGACACTCCGGTTCGAAACTTCACTTCTACCGTTTTGCTTACTTCAAAACTTTTACAACTTACTACCGATATCATCTCCACGCGTCTCTTCTTCGATCCCCTTTCCAGCCGTCGACGCGGGCCGTTGGGCCCATCGGCGCCGTAAGGCCTACAGCTAATGGAAAGGACGCCCTTCCGGAAATGCCCCCAGTGTGGAGCAAAGTTCCCCCACAGTGACCACCACGAGGTCTGTAACCTGTGCCTCTCGCCCGACCACAACGAGGCCACCTGCCCAGCTTGCGCCTCCTTCCGCTCGAAGAAGACCATTCGGGATCGTCGAGCTCGAAGACACGTTATGGCGCAACGGTCCGCTCCAGAACCTGTCGACATCTTCGATGAGGGCCCCGATGTTCCGGAAGAAGATTCCGAGGAACTAACCATCGTCTCGGAGGCGGAGGACTCAGACGGTTCCATCACTCCGGGGCAATGAGTGAGTACTACTGCCCCTGCCCCAACCCCCCCTCCAAAACAGAAGGCACCGGTCAAGACTTCGCCTGCTGGCCCCAGTCGCGACCGAAAACCTGCTTCGGACGCCCCGCCCTCCGGCTCGGCACCGAAGAAAAAAACTAAAGCCTTCCGGCTCCTCGGCACCGACCAAGCAGCACGTGTCAGTTCCACCGGCACCTTCGGCGCCGAAGCCGAAAGAACACTCGGCGCCGAAATCCACCTTGGTCCCAAAATCCGCCTCCAAGCATGCGGAGAAGTCGGCGTCAAAACCCAGGCTCCACGACACAGCCCCTAAACCGAAGCTGTTCGAGCCGATGGCTAAGCCGAAGGACTCTTCCATGCCTTCTAAGGCCAAAGAACACACAAAGCAGCCATCACCGCGCTCGGAACCGAAAAAGTCGGCGCCGAAGCCAAATCTCCAGGAGGAGGAACTGTTTCAACCGGATCCTATCGATCCTAACCAACATAAAATCTACATTAGCCCTAAAACTGGACATATCTCTACTGTGCCACGCCACAAGCCTTTCCCTGTCAAGAAGAAGGACTCTGCTACTTCCCCTATGCCTCCTTCTTCTCCTGTCCTTCCACCTAACACCCCTCCTCTCCACATCCCTGTTACACCGCCTCAGCCTGTAACATCTCCACCACATGACTATCAGGACGACATGGGGGATGGTGATGACCCTGATAACCTATTCCCAGACCCAGATGACCCACCACAGGACGATTGGGGCTACAACGATCCCATAGTTCCCTCCAGACCTCCCAAGTCCTCCACCTTATCCCACAAAACCATCTCCCCCAGATGATAACATTGGTTTTGGGCAACTTATTCACAGGGCTGCTGTCTTTCATGGGGTACATATATACACCAATCCACCAGAGGAAGACTTCCTCTTAGATACCTTCGAACAGTCTCAAAGAACTGTACAGACATTGCCCATGATTAAAGGAGTCATCAAACATGCTCCTGAAATATTTAACGATCCTGTACGGGCCAGAATTCTTAACCCTAGGATCGACAAAAAATATAGACCTGCCCCTGATGACCCTGCCTACATCAAAGGTCAGCTCCCTCTTGACTCCTTAGTCGTATCCAATGCTCGTAAACGGGCTAATTCCCAGACTTCAGGTGACGCTCCGCCCCCTGATAAGGAGTCAAAATTGTTGGATGCCTCTGGCAAACATGTAGCTGCGCAGGCCACCAATCTCTGGCGCATAGCCAACACCCAGGCACTACTAGCGAGATACGATAGGGCCCACTATGACCAGCTAGAGACCCTATTACAACACCTACCTGACCAGTACAAGACACAGGCAAATGATCTCATTCAGGAGGGCAAATTAATCTCCAATGCCTCCATTAAGTGTGCCCTGGATGCAGCCGACACCGCCGCTAGGTCTGTCAACACTAGCGTACTCATCAGAAGGCATGCCTGGTTACGTATTTCAGGCTTTAAGCCAGAAGTTCAAACCACCATTTTAAATCAGCCGTTTAATCAGAACCAACTCTTTGGTCCGGCTGTAGACACAGCACTTGAAAAAATGAAGGACGACACTGACACTGCCAAGTCAATGGGAGCATTGCAGTCTCCACAACAACGTGGCTCCTTTCGCCGCTCCTTCTACAGAGGAGGCTCTAGGAACACCACCACAGACAATTCCTCTTCTTATAGAACCACCACCCAAACCTCTCCCAATAGAGGATACTTTAGAGGTGGTTACCGAGGCAATAACACTAAGGGCAGAGGTCGAGGTAGTACCAACACCCGTACCTCCACCACTCCTAAACAGTGACTTCCCTCCACTTCCCCCCAACCACATCACTCCTGTCGGGGGACGTCTAGCACAGTTCCTACCTGTCTGGAATTCCATTACAACAGACAGG
Source organism: Calotriton arnoldi (assembly GCA_963921515.1). Lineage (NCBI taxonomy): Eukaryota > Metazoa > Chordata > Amphibia > Caudata > Salamandridae > Calotriton > Calotriton arnoldi. The sequence continues at coordinate 1,640,784 of CAWUFW010001554.1, forward strand.
TGGGTGAGACAAATTATCCAACATGGCTACTGCCTAAAACTTACAGCTGCCCCCCCCAACATACCACCCAGGCAGCATCCAATGTCCGGAGACCATCTTATACTTTTAAGGCAAGAAGTTCTTTCCCTGCTTCAAAAGCACGCCATAGAGCCAGTCCCTCTACTACACCAGGGCACAGGGGTTTACTCCCTGTACTTCCTAATTCCCAAAAGGATGGAACTCTAAGGCCTATCCTAGACCTCAGACCCCTCAATCAGTATATACATTCGGATCATTTTCACATGATCACTCTACAACAAGTGCTTCCCTTACTGCAACAAGAAGACTTCCTTGCCACACTAGACCTCAAGGACGCCTACTTCCACATTCCCATACATCCTGCTCACAGGAAGTATCTAAGGTTCGTACTCGATGGACAGCACTACCAGTTCAAAGTACTTCCATTCGGAGTCACCACTGCTCCAAGGGTGTTTACCAAATGCCTTGCAGTAGTAGCAGCACACCTACGAAGACAGCAAATACATGTCTTCCCATACCTGGCCGACTGGCTCATCAAAGCCAGATCATTCAACCAGTGTGTCCAACACACTCATCAAACTATACAGACACTACACAACTTGGGGTTCACAATAAACTACACCAAGTCGCACCTCCAGCCCTCCCATATACATCAATATCTGGGAGCCACAATAAACACCTCCAAGGCTCTAGCTTACCCCAGTCCAGCCAGGATAGCCAGTATACAAACCCTCATCACCAAGTTTCAAATACAGCACTCTCACCCAGCCAGAGTGTTCATGCAACTAATCGGCATGATGGCATCTTGCATTTTTATCGTCCCTCATGCAAAACTTCAAATGCGTCCCCTACAAGAGTGTCTAGCGCACCAATGGAACCAGGCTCACGGACAACTTACAGATCTGGTGTTGGTGGACAGCCGCACACATCGCTCTCTGCAGTGGTGGAACACAAAAAATGTGTCCAAAGGGCGGCCGTTCCTAGAGCCTGTTCCACAAATAGTACTGACAACGGACGCATCACTCACAGGATGGGGAGCACACCTGTTAGGTCATACCACACAAGGCAAGTGGACCACTCAACAAAAGTTGCTCCACATCAATCATCTGGAGTTACTAGCTATATTCCTAGCTCTCAAATCCTTTCAACTCCACGTACAAAACAAGGCTGTCCTGATCCGAACAGACAACATCACAGCCATGTACTGGAAGCACGCCGAGATCACCGCCTTACTCAAGAAACCCAAGGCAGACCCCAAGGACCTCAAGAACTTCCGACCCATCTCTCTGCTCCCGTTCCCCGCGAAGGTCACCGAGAAAATCGTCAACAAACAACTGACCCGCTACCTCGAGGAGAACAACATCCTGGACCCTTCCCAGTCCGGCTTCCGCAGCAACCACAGCACCGAAACCGCCCTCATCGCCGCCACCGATGACATCAGGACCCTGCTAGACAACGGAGAAACAGCAGCCCTCATCCTCCTGGACCTATCAGCCGCCTTCGACACGGTCTGCCACCACACACTACGAACACGCCTTCACGACGCCGGGATCCAAGAGAAGGCTCTGGACTGGACCACATCCTTCCTTTCCGGCAGAACACAAAGCGTCCGCCTCGCCCCTTCCGATCCAAGGCCACCAAGATCATCTGCGGCGTACCCCAAGGCTCCTCCCTCAGCCCAACGCTGTTCAACATCTACATGGCACCCCTCGCCCACGTCGCCCGACAGCACAACCTCAACATCATCTCCTACGCCGACGACACCCAGCTGATCCTCTCCCTCACCAAAGACCCTCACACCGCCAAAGCCCACCTCCACGAAGGAATGAAGGCCGTCGCCGAATGGATGAGGACCAGCCGCCTGAAGCTGAACTCGGACAAGACGGAGGTCCTCATCCTTGGTTCCAACCCTTCAGCCTGGGACGACTCCTGGTGGCCAACATCACTGGGAACAGCCCCGCCACCCACCGACCACGTACGCAACCTAGGGGTCATCCTCGACCCCACCCTCTCCATGACTAAGCAGGTCAACGCCGTTTCCTCATCCTGCTTCAACATCCTCCGAATGCTCCGCAGGATCTTCAAGTGGATCCCCACCGAAACAAGAAAAACAGTCACCCAGGCCCTCGTCACCAGCAGGCTGGACTACGGAAACGCCCTCTACGCAGGAACGACGGCTAAGCTCCTGAGACGGCTGCAACGCATCCAGAACGCCTCTGCACGTCTTATCCTCGACATCCCCCGACGCAGCCACATCACACCCCACCTGAGAGACCTGCACTGGCTCCCTGTCAACAAGAGGATAACCTTCAAGCTCCTCACCCACGCACACAAAGCACTCCACAACTCCGGACCAGCCTACCTCAACAGACGACTCAGCTTCTACACCCCCACCCGCCAGCTCCGCTCGACCAGCCTCGCCCTCGCCACAGTCCCCCGCATCCGGAAAACGACCGCCGGCGGCAGATCCTTCTCCCACCTCGCCGCCAAGACCTGGAACACCCTCCCCACCAACCTCCGACAGACCCAAGACCTACTGGCCTTCAGAAGACTCCTCAAGACCTGGCTCTTCGATCAGTAGCAGCACCACCCCCCTCTTCCCCCAGCGCCTTTAGACCCTCGCGGGTATGTAGTGCGCTTTATAAGTGACATGATTGATTGATTGATTGATTGATTGATTGATTGATTGATTGATGTACTGCATACAAAAACAGGGGGGGGACACACTCTCCACAACTGTCCCAGCTGGCACAGGACATCTGGAGGTGGGCCATTCCACAAAACATATACCTTCTAGCAGAACACCTACCAGGAGTTCACAATCAGATTGCCGATCTGTTAAGTCGACAGACACAACAGATTCACGAATGGGAACTACATCCACAAGTTCTTCTACCCTTTTTCCAGATGTGGGGCCAGCCAGACATAGATCTGTTCGCCACACATCAAAATGCCCAACCTTCGCCGCCAGGTTTCCACACCCGCAGTCCAAGGGCAATGCGATATGGATGAACTGGTCCGGCAGATTTGCGTATGCTTTTCCACCACTCCCACTCATTCCACTTGTGGTACGCAAGCTCCAACAACAGTCGCTAAAAATGATCCTAGTAGCTCCCACATGGGCACGCCAACCGTGGTTCTCCACTCTGCTGGAACTATCAATAGTCCCATATCAAAAACTACACCTCTCCCCATCAATGCTAACGCAGAGCCATGGAGAGATAAGGCACCCAGATCCATCACAACTGAACCTTGCGATCTGGCTCCAGAAGTCCTAGAATTCGGTTACCTTAACCTACCGCCAGACTGTATGGACATTATTAAAGAGGCTAGACGCCTTACTACCAGAGCTTGTTATGCAGCAAAATGGAAAAGATTCGCTATCTACTGCACTAACAATAATATCCAGCCATTACAGGCCTCCACGCAAAACATCATTTGCTACTTACTACATTTGCAAAGATGTAATCTTGCATACTGTGAGAAAGTGCCATCTTTCTTACATGGTATGCCCCCACTTTTTGCTGAATGGCTGATGTACTTTGACTGAGTGTGCCCTGGGCTCCTGCCAACCAGGTACCCAGGGCCTGTGTTCCTTCCCTAAAATTGCATTGATACCTACACCCAATTGACATCCCTGGCCACAGGTCAGCCCCTGGTAAATGGTACCATGGGTACCCAGGGCACTGTGACCAGGGAAGGCCCCTAAGGGCTGCAGCACTTGTTGTGCCACCCTTAGGGACCCTGCACCTTTACACACACACACTGCCTTTGCAGGCTGCGTGTCTTGGTGCAGAACAAAAGTGAAGAGTCGACATGGCTCACATCCCTGTGTGCCATGCCTACAAGCCACTGCCCTGGCCTAGGTCAGCCACCCCTCTAGCTGGGTGCACTATGCCAGTGGTGAGGGCATAGAGGCATGAGCCCTGTGCCCCTACAGTGCCCAAGTCCATTCTTGGGCATTGTAAGTGCAGTGCTGCCATTAAGAGTATATGGTGCTGGGAGTCTGTCATTACGAACTCCACAGCACCATAATGGCCCCACTGAAGACTAAGAAGTTTGGTATCAAACTTCTCAGCACATTAAACCCCCACTGATGCCAGTGTGGGATTTAATGTAAAACGCACTCCAGAGGGCATCTTAGAGATGCCCCCTGAAACCAACCCGACCTCCAGTGTCCGGACTGAGTGGCTGCCCAGGCTGCCACCACCAGACATGTTTCTGGACCCCTGGGTCGAGAGCCTCTGCTCTCAGGGGCCTGAAACAATGCACATCCCGGGACGAGGTGCCAAAGCCTCCTCCCCCAGGATGGGCAGGGGGAGCTTCAAAGGCCTGCCGCCTTTGGAGTTTCCCCAGACCATTTGCTGCTTCCAGCAAACTGGTCCCCACTGGTTCTACCCCCACTCCTGGCGGGAGAACCGGCGGGAAAACCAGAAGCAGGAAATGGGTTGTGCCCACCTCTGCCAACTCCACCCCTAAGGTGGGGGAGGCGAGGTGAAGCACAAACTCGAGTCCCCGCCATCTTGAGGATGGGGGGACCTGGCCAACCAGGGACAGGCTCCTGCCCCCCTCCCACTGGAGAGGAACAGAATAGGGGGTGTACCCACCCCAGGGAAGGGACCCATTGGTCCCTGCCCTTACCTACCTGTAACCACCCCTAAATTTAGTATTTAGGGGCTCCCTGAACCTTCCTTCCGCAGTTCCCAAATCCGAAAACAAGAAGAGAAGACGAAGCAAGAAGACCAGCCGTGCAGCTGCTAAAAAGGAGGCGACAACAACTGACTTGGCCCCAGCCCTACCGGCCTGTCGACCTCTGAACCTGCTCCTGCGGAATCCCGGCCTCAGCAACCTCACAAACCCCGGAGGACCTGACTTCTGGGCTACAGCCTTCGACCCAGGGACTCCCACGAGCAGTGGTACTGCTCAAAAGAAAACCTACCAAAGACCCGGCCCTGGCACGGAGCCGCGAAACCTGCACACTCTGCACCCGCCGAGTCCAGCCTGTGCCTGAGTGACCAAAGACCTCGAGGACGACCCCCGGCGATTCTGACCTGGAATCCAGTGGCCAAGGACCCTCCTCGACGACCCAGACGACGCCTGCAGCCTCAGGACAAGGGACCCCTCCAACCGCGACCAGCAGGGGGTAAGATTTCCCGACCTCAAAAGACACCCCTGCACCCGGCGCCCCACGGCCCCCTGTGCCCAACTCCTGGGTGTCTACCTATCCTCCAAGACCCCAACTTACCTCCTGAAGTGTTGGTCGTCCCTGAAGAATCACCGTCCCCGAGCCTGCAGCCTTTCTTCACCTTTCACGACCTCTATTGTTTAACATTGAGCGCCCGAGGGCTCAAAGCACCCTGCACCCAGCCGCCCGAGTGCCCCTGGAAGTGCAACCTCTATCCTAACCTACTTCCCTACTTGCCCTGAGCAAGTGACCAGGAGCCCAGCTCCCACAGTCGCGTGGCCTGCTTGCCAGCAGCCACCAACCCGGGGCCCCCCGCCTGCCATAGGATAACATTGGGCCTTCTCACTCTGCACCCGGCCGCCCCTGTGCCGCTGAGGGTGTAAAAACTGTACTTACCTGATCCTGGGGGACCCCTGAGTCTTACCCAGAACCTTAACCCTGCCAGTCAAGTACTTACCCGAAATCCGATAACTCACTTTTCTTCCATAGGGTTCCATTGACTGGTTTTCTGCGAAATTTCTTCTAAGTGTGGAGTTCTGAAACTTTAGAATATTCACCAAAAATCAACCGAGTCACGAAAACGAAAATACTCACCTAGTATTAGGAGGGGCCTCAGTGCTGGACCCGAGTGCCCAACACTGGCCCTAAAAAGTAATCGCAACGTTACTTACCGTTAACTCACTTTTCCTTCATAGGGATCCATTGACTGGTTTTCTGTGAAATTTCTTCTAAGTGTCGATTTCTGTATTTTACAAATATTCTTTAAAAATCGAACAAACTACAAAAACGTAATTACTTACCTGTTTTAAGTAAATGTCCCAGTGCTGAACCTAGGAGTCCAGCACTGGATTACAAAAGTAACGTAAACATACTTTGCTTGCACACTGTATTTCCTTTCATAGGATAACATTGGTAATTTTATCCAGAAAAGTTTCTAAGTGTCAGCTTTTGAAATATAGTAATATTCTTCAAAAATCACTACAATAACCAAAACGCTTTTTCTTACCTGTTTACAGGAAGTGTCCCAGGACTGAATCCAGGATCCAGTCCTGTGGTTAGAAAAGTGCTCTGCAAAGTAATCAATTGTAATTAAGCATAATTTTCCATTGAGCTCAATGTTGCATTGAATTTGACCCTGTGTTGCCTCTTGCACCAACTGTGATTACCACTATCTAAAAAGTCTATTGCCTATCTGTAAGGTGAATAACCAAAGCATCTCATACTGAGAAAGTATATTTTGACCCTATTGTCGGTTCTAAAATAAAACAAGCATATATTTTTTTATATATACAAACCATTGGCCTAGAGTTCAGTTCTTGAGTGTGTGGCTTCATTTGCTGACTGAGTGTGTACAACAAATGCTTTACACTGTCCTCTGATACTGCCTTACTGCTCGACCAAGCTACCACTTTGGAGAGTAAGGTTATATCTAACTTTAGCCTCTGTCAACCCTCTGGGGGACTGTGGACTCTGTACACCCTGAACCTTACTTGGGTACAGTATATACACAGCCACTTTCCTACATTGGTGGATCAGCGGTGGGATACAAACTTGCATTTGTTGGACTACTTGGTTACCATCTGATCACACGACAGAACTCTTAAATTGCCTTTAGAATTCTGATTTTTTTAATTGGCATTTTTTTTTTACCAAATTACTAAAAGTCTTGTTAGGGCCTTGCTTAAGTCCCTGTAGCATCTTAGAAAATAAAAAGTCACTATAGCCAAGGTTAGAGGGGTTAGATTTTTTTTTTTTTAAAAATGTCTCAAGACAAGAACCCAGCTACTAGTGAAGATAATAATGACATACAGGAACTGGTTGAGGAGCTCGACCTCACCCCTTATCTTCATTTGTCTTTCAAAGAGATAAGGTCCTTATGCAAACTTAAAGATATACCAATGGGCCAGCATCCAACCAAACAAGGGCTCCAGGAGCTCCTGGCTGAGTATGCTAAAGCCCACCCCTCTGAGCATGGTGATGACCCAACAGAGGAGGAAAGGAATGAGGAGGATGGGGATGGTAACCCACCTCCATCACTTCCTAGGGAAGATAGGGTCCCTGCACCCTTAACTCCAAGAATAGACCTCTGGGGACCTAGGGGCCACCTAGGTGGTCCTGGTCCCAGAGAGGACACTGAGGATACCCTCAGTGAGGAGGACAACTTGTTAGCCAGGTTGGCCAAACGACTGGACCTAGAGACCAGACTCCTGGCTCTAGAGAAGGAAAGACAGGAGATGGGTTTAGCACCCATCAATGGTGGCAGCAATACTAAAAATAAGGATAGGGAGGAAACTTCTGAACCTAAAATCCCCAAAGGGATTGTCCCTAAGTTTGAGGAAGGTGATGACATCACCAAATGGTTCACAGCCTTTGAGAGGGCTTGTGAAATAAGAAGAGTAAAGAAACCTCTGTGGGGGGCACTCCTGTGGGAACTGTTCTCTGGTAACTGCAGAGACAGGCTTCTGACCCTCTCTGGGCCAGATGCAGGGTCCTATGACCTCATGAAGAGTACTCTGATTGAGGGATTTGGGCTCACTACTGAGGAGTATAGAATTAGATTCAGGGGGCTCACAAAACCCAGACCCAGTCCTGGATTGACTTCGTGGACTACTCAGTAAAGACACTGGATGGCTGGTTAGCTGGACATAATGTGCATGATTTTTCTGGACTTTACAATTTGTTTATGAAGGAACACATACTAAGTAATTGCACAAATGAAAAGTTGCATCAGCATTTGGTAGACCTAGGTCTAATTTCTCCCCAAGAATTGGGAAAGAAGGCAGACCACTGGGTCAAGACTAGGGTGACAAGGACAACCACTGGGGGTGACCAAAAGAAGGTGGTCACCAAACCCCCCAGGGGAAAGGTGGTGAGAATCCCCAAGATAAAAAGTCTGAGTCTTCCAAAGGGCCCCAAAAACCTGTTCAGGGGGTGGGTCCCAAACTACTCCCTATGTGCCTCAACCCTATAGGGGGAAGAACTTTGATCCCTTGAAGGCCTGGTGTAATAACTGTAAGAAGTCAGGACACCTCACTGTAGACAAAACTTGCCCCCACAACAAAGCCCCTAAGGCACCCAGTACAGCTACTCCTGGGGCAGCAAGTTTACAGATGGGATCAGAAGTGTACCCTGAGCAAATCTGGGAACCCACTGAGGCAAGTCTGGTCTCCCTAGGGGAAGTGGAATTTGCCACTGTAGCTGTGTGGCCACCCAACTTAAAGAAGTATTTGCAATACCCCTGGGTGAATGGAACTAGAGTAGAGGCTCTGAGGGATACAGGTGCCAGTGTCACTATGGTGAGGGACACACTGGTTTCCCCTGAGCAATACTTGATTGGGAAAACTTACCCAGTCACCAATGCTGACAGTGTCACCACTAGTCATCCCATGGCCATGGTGACATTAGGCTGGGGGGGTTACTGGCCTGAAGCAGGTAGTGGTCTCTCCGAAGTTACCAGCTGCATGTCTGCTAGGAAATGATCTGGAAACCTCAGCCTGGGCAGAGGTGGAGCTAAAGGCCCATGCAGCCATGCTGGGCATCCCTGAATTGGTGTGTGTAAAAACAAGAGCACAGAGCAAAAGGCAGGGTGAAGAAATAGTGTTGGAGCCTGAAATGATGGCCCAGCCTACCAAGAGAAAAGGAAAGAAGACTGGCGGACCAGCTTCTACACAGTCACAAGAGCAGGACCCCTCTCCTCAGGGAGAGAACCTGGAAGCCCCAGAGGGAACTGAGCCCCTAGAGCTTGACCCTTACCAGGTTGAACTCTTGGGCCCAGGGGGACCCTCTAGGGAAGAGCTGTGCCAGGGACAGCAAGACTGTCCCACTCTTGAAAGCCTGAGGCAGCAAGCTGTTTCAGAAGCCAAGGGAGATGTCAGTGGTACCCACAGAGTCTATTGGGAAGAGGGATTACTGTACACTGAGGCAAAAGACCCCAACCCTGGAACCACCAGGAGAGTGGTAGTGCCCCAGAAGTACAGGGAGTTCCTCCTAACTTTGGCTCATGACATCCCCTAGCTGGACATCTGGGCCAAACCAAAACTTGGGAAAGGCTAGTTAGCCACTTTTACTGGCCCCAGATGCACCAAAAGGTGAAGGAGTTTGTCAGCTCCTGTGTTACCTGTCAAGCCAGTGGCAAGACAGGTGGCCATCCAAAGGCCCCCTGATACCACTACCTGTGGTGGGGGTTCCCTTTGAAAGGGTAGGTGTGGACATAGTGGGTCCACTGGAACCTCCCACAGCCTCAGGGAACAAATTCATACTGGTGGTAGTGGATCATGCCACTAGGTATCCTGAGGCTATTCCCCTTAGGACTACTACAGCTCCTGCAGTAGCCAAAGCCCTCATTGGTGTCTTCACCAGGGTAGGGTTTCCTAAGGAGGTGGTTTCAGACAGAGGTTCCAACTTCATGTCTGCTTACCTGACCCACATGTGGAAGGAGTGTGGGGTGCAGTACAAGTTTACTACACCCTACCACCCACAAACCAATGGCCTTGTTGAGAGGTTCAACAAGACATTGAAAGGCATGATCATGGGGCTCCCTGAAAAACTCAAAAGGAGATGGGATGTCCTACTACCATGCCTGCTTTTCGCTTACAGAGAAGTGCCACAGAAGGGGGTAGGTTTCTCACCCTTTGAACTTCTGTTTGGCCATCCTGTGAGGGGACCACTCTGTCTTGTAAAGGAGGGCTGGGAGAGACCTCTCCAAGAACCCAAACAAGATATAGTGGACTATGTGCTTGGCCTAAGGTCCAGAATGGCTGAGTACATGGAAAAGGCATCCAAGAACCTTGAGGCCAGCCAGGAGCTTCAGAAGCACTGGTATGACCAAAAAGCTGCACTGGTTGAATTCCAACCTGGGCAACAGGTATGGGTTTTGGAGCCAGTGGCACCAAGGGCCCTCCAGGACAGATGGAGTGGCCCTTACCCTATCCTAGAGAAAAAGAGTGAGGTCACCTACCTGGTTGACCTGGGCACCAGCAGGACACCCAAAAGGGTTATCCATGTGAACCGCCTAAAACTCTACAATGACAGGGCTGACATCACCATGCTGATGGTGACAGATGAGGAACAGGAAGCTGAGAGTGAACCTCTCCCTGATCTCCTCTCCCACAGCCCAAAAGATGGGTCAGTAGATGGAGTTGTCTTTTCAGACACCCTCACTGCCCAACAGCAGACTGACTGCAAGCAAGTCTTGCAGCAGTATGCTGGGCTCTTTTCCTTGACCCCTGGTCTGACAAACTGGTGTACCCATGATGTGGACACTGGTGACAGTGCACCTGTCAAAAACAAGATCTATCGTCAGTCAGACCAAGTTAAGGAAAGCATCAGAGCTGAAGTCAGCAAGATGCTGGAGCTAGGGGTTATTGAGCCCTCTGAGAGCCCCTGGGCTAGCCCAGTGGTTCTGGTCCCCAAACCTCATCAAAAGGGTGAAAAGAGAGAGATGAGGTTTTGTGTGGACTATAGGGGTCTCAACTCTGTCACCAAGACAGATGCACACCCTATCCCAAGAGCTGATGAACTGATAGACAGATTGGGTGCAGCCAAATACCTGAGTACCTTTGACTTAACTGCAGGGTACTGGCAGATTGGCATGGCCCCAGGAGCCAAACAGAAAACAGCATTCTCCACACCTGATGGGCATTTTCAGTTCACTGTTATGCCCTTTGGTTTAAAGAATGCCCCTGCCACCTTCCAGAGGTTGGTGAATCAAGTCCTTGCTGGGTTGGAGTCCTTTAGTGCAGCTTATCTTGATGATATTGCTGTCTTCAGTTCCACCTGGCAGGATCACCTGGTCCACCTTGGGAAGGTTTTAAAGGCCCTGCAAACTGCAGGCCTAACTATCAAGGCATCCAAATGCCAGATAGGGCAGGGCACTGTGGTGTACTTGGGCCACCTGGTTGGTGGAGGCCAGGTACAACCCTTACAGCCCAAGATCCAGGCTATCCTGGACTGGGTAGCTCCAACAACTCAGACCCAAGTCAGGGCATTCCTTGGCTTGACTGGGTACTACAGGAGGTTTGTGAAGGGATATGGGTCCATTGTGACTCCCCTCACAGAACTCACCTCCAAGAAGATGCCAAAGAAAGTAAACTGGACAGTCTGTTGCCAAAAGGCTTTTGACACTCTGAAAGAAGCAATGTGCTCAGCACCAATTCTAAAAGCACCAGATTATGCCAAGCAGTTCATTGTGCAGACTGATGCCTCTGAGCTAGGGATAGGAGCGGTCCTATCCCAGACCAATGATGAAGGCCAAGACCAACCTGTTGCTTTTATAAGCAGAAGGCTTCTCCCCAGGGAGCAGCGTTGGAGTGCCATTGAGAGGGAGGCCTTTGCTGTGGTCTGGTCCCTGAAGAAGCTGAGGCCCTACCTGTTTGGAACTCACTTCCTAGTTCAAACTGACCACAGACCTCTCAGGTGGCTAATGCAAATGAAAGGAGAAAACCCAAAACTGTTGAGGTGGTCCATCTCCCTACAGGGAATGGACTTTGAAGTGGAACACAGACCTGGCACTGCCCATGCCAATGCAGATGGCCTTTCCAGGTTCTTCCACTTAGACAATGAAGACTCCATAGGGCAAGGTTAGTCTCATCATCTTTCGTTTGGGGGAGTTGTGTGAGAAAGTGCCATCTTTCTTACATGGTATGCCCCCACTTTTTGCTGAATGGCTGATGTACTTTGACTGAGTGTGCCCTGGGCTCCTGCCAACCAGGTACCCAGGGCCTGTGTTCCTTCCCTAAAATTGCATTGATACCTACACCCAATTGACATCCCTGGCCACAGGTCAGCCCCTGGTAAATGGTACCATGGGTACCCAGGGCACTGTGACCAGGGAAGGCCCCTAAGGGCTGCAGCACTTGTTGTGCCACCCTTAGGGACCCTGCACCTTTACACACACACACTGCCTTTGCAGGCTGCGTGTCTTGGTGCAGAACAAAAGTGAAGAGTCGACATGGCTCACATCCCTGTGTGCCATGCCTACAAGCCACTGCCCTGGCCTAGGTCAGCCACCCCTCTAGCTGGGTGCACTATGCCAGTGGTGAGGGCATAGAGGCATGAGCCCTGTGCCCCTACAGTGCCCAAGTCCATTCTTGGGCATTGTAAGTGCAGTGCTGCCATTAAGAGTATATGGTGCTGGGAGTCTGTCATTACGAACTCCACAGCACCATAATGGCCCCACTGAAGACTAAGAAGTTTGGTATCAAACTTCTCAGCACATTAAACCCCCACTGATGCCAGTGTGGGATTTAATGTAAAACGCACTCCAGAGGGCATCTTAGAGATGCCCCCTGAAACCAACCCGACCTCCAGTGTCCGGACTGAGTGGCTGCCCAGGCTGCCACCACCAGACATGTTTCTGGACCCCTGGGTCGAGAGCCTCTGCTCTCAGGGGCCTGAAACAATGCACATCCCGGGACGAGGTGCCAAAGCCTCCTCCCCCAGGATGGGCAGGGGGAGCTTCAAAGGCCTGCCGCCTTTGGAGTTTCCCCAGACCATTTGCTGCTTCCAGCAAACTGGTCCCCACTGGTTCTACCCCCACTCCTGGCGGGAGAACCGGCGGGAAAACCAGAAGCAGGAAATGGGTTGTGCCCACCTCTGCCAACTCCACCCCTAAGGTGGGGAGGCGAGGTGAAGCACAAACTCGAGTCCCCGCCATCTTGAGGATGGGGGGACCTGGCCAACCAGGGACAGGCTCCTGCCCCCCTCCCACTGGAGAGGAACAGAATAGGGGGTGTACCCACCCCAGGGAAGGGACCCATTGGTCCCTGCCCTTACCTACCTGTAACCACCCCTAAATTTAGTATTTAGGGGCTCCCTGAACCTTCCTTCCGCAGTTCCCAAATCCGAAAACAAGAAGAGAAGACGAAGCAAGAAGACCAGCCGTGCAGCTGCTAAAAAGGAGGCGACAACAACTGACTTGGCCCCAGCCCTACCGGCCTGTCGACCTCTGAACCTGCTCCTGCGGAATCCCGGCCTCAGCAACCTCACAAACCCCGGAGGACCTGACTTCTGGGCTACAGCCTTCGACCCAGGGACTCCCACGAGCAGTGGTACTGCTCAAAAGAAAACCTACCAAAGACCCGGCCCTGGCACGGAGCCGCGAAACCTGCACACTCTGCACCCGCCGAGTCCAGCCTGTGCCTGAGTGACCAAAGACCTCGAGGACGACCCCCGGCGATTCTGACCTGGAATCCAGTGGCCAAGGACCCTCCTCGACGACCCAGACGACGCCTGCAGCCTCAGGACAAGGGACCCCTCCAACCGCGACCAGCAGGGGGTAAGATTTCCCGACCTCAAAAGACACCCCTGCACCCGGCGCCCCACGGCCCCCTGTGCCCAACTCCTGGGTGTCTACCTATCCTCCAAGACCCCAACTTACCTCCTGAAGTGTTGGTCGTCCCTGAAGAATCACCGTCCCCGAGCCTGCAGCCTTTCTTCACCTTTCACGACCTCTATTGTTTAACATTGAGCGCCCGAGGGCTCAAAGCACCCTGCACCCAGCCGCCCGAGTGCCCCTGGAAGTGCAACCTCTATCCTAACCTACTTCCCTACTTGCCCTGAGCAAGTGACCAGGAGCCCAGCTCCCACAGTCGCGTGGCCTGCTTGCCAGCAGCCACCAACCCGGGGCCCCCCGCCTGCCATAGGATAACATTGGGCCTTCTCACTCTGCACCCGGCCGCCCCTGTGCCGCTGAGGGTGTAAAAACTGTACTTACCTGATCCTGGGGGACCCCTGAGTCTTACCCAGAACCTTAACCCTGCCAGTCAAGTACTTACCCGAAATCCGATAACTCACTTTTCTTCCATAGGGTTCCATTGACTGGTTTTCTGCGAAATTTCTTCTAAGTGTGGAGTTCTGAAACTTTAGAATATTCACCAAAAATCAACCGAGTCACGAAAACGAAAATACTCACCTAGTATTAGGAGGGGCCTCAGTGCTGGACCCGAGTGCCCAACACTGGCCCTAAAAAGTAATCGCAACGTTACTTACCGTTAACTCACTTTTCCTTCATAGGGATCCATTGACTGGTTTTCTGTGAAATTTCTTCTAAGTGTCGATTTCTGTATTTTACAAATATTCTTTAAAAATCGAACAAACTACAAAAACGTAATTACTTACCTGTTTTAAGTAAATGTCCCAGTGCTGAACCTAGGAGTCCAGCACTGGATTACAAAAGTAACGTAAACATACTTTGCTTGCACACTGTATTTCCTTTCATAGGATAACATTGGTAATTTTATCCAGAAAAGTTTCTAAGTGTCAGCTTTTGAAATATAGTAATATTCTTCAAAAATCACTACAATAACCAAAACGCTTTTTCTTACCTGTTTACAGGAAGTGTCCCAGGACTGAATCCAGGATCCAGTCCTGTGGTTAGAAAAGTGCTCTGCAAAGTAATCAATTGTAATTAAGCATAATTTTCCATTGAGCTCAATGTTGCATTGAATTTGACCCTGTGTTGCCTCTTGCACCAACTGTGATTACCACTATCTAAAAAGTCTATTGCCTATCTGTAAGGTGAATAACCAAAGCATCTCATACTGAGAAAGTATATTTTGACCCTATTGTCGGTTCTAAAATAAAACAAGCATATATTTTTTTATATATACAAACCATTGGCCTAGAGTTCAGTTCTTGAGTGTGTGGCTTCATTTGCTGACTGAGTGTGTACAACAAATGCTTTACACTGTCCTCTGATACTGCCTTACTGCTCGACCAAGCTACCACTTTGGAGAGTAAGGTTATATCTAACTTTAGCCTCTGTCAACCCTCTGGGGGACTGTGGACTCTGTACACCCTGAACCTTACTTGGGTACAGTATATACACAGCCACTTTCCTACACATACTCATCCATACGTCTGCATCTAGCAGCCCTTGCTGCTTACCTACAGAACAGGCAACACTTATCACTCTTTAGAGTCCCAGCCATTAAAGCCTTTATGGAAGGCCTTAAACGGGTCATACCTCCCAGATTACCACCTTCCCCATTGTGGATTCTTAACATAGTACTTACTAGGCTCATGGGACCACCATTTGAACCCCTGCATAAATGTGAACTTCAATTCCTCACATGGAAAGTCGCATTCCTCATTGCAATCACCTCTCTCAGAAGAGTAAGTGAGATCCAGGCTTTAACTATACAGGAGCCTTTCTTACAAATACATCATAACAAAATAGTTCTCAGAACAAATCCAAAATTCCTTCCTAAAGTCATTTTGCCTTTTCACCTTAACCAATCTGTAGAACTACATGTGTTTTTTCAAAACCCAGATTCTGTAGCAGAAAGAGCTCTCCACGCTCTAGATGTCAAAAGAGCTCTAATGTATTACATTGACAGAACCAAGTCATTTCGCAAAACAATTGTTTGTAGCTTTCTCTCCACCACATAAAGGCAACCCCATCTCAAAAGCTGGAATTGCAAGGTGGATCGTTCAATGTATCCAAATATGCTACCAAAAAGCCAAACGCACATTATCAATTCCCCCTAGAGCGCATTCAACACGCAAACTAGGGGCTTCCATGGCATTCCTAGGGAACATCCCCCTAGAAGACATATGTAAAGCAGCCACATGGTCTACAACACACACCTTCACTAAACACTATTGTGTTGATGTGCAAGCCAAGCAACAAGCTTCTGTGGGCCAAGCTGTCCTTAGAACACTTTTTCAAACTACTGCAACACATACAGGTGACCACCGCTAGGGAGATACTGCTGTACAGTCTATGCACAGTGTGAGCTCTGCAGCTCACATGCCTCGAACGGAAAATGCTACTTACCAGTATGCATCTGTTCTTGGCATGTAGAGCTGCAGATCCTCACACGCCCACCCACCTCCCCGGGACCTGTATGTGTTCCAGTTATATCTTATTTAGATATACACACATGGACATCCTTCTTTCCTTTTCTACTAACTCCATCACTCCCCATTATGGCGAAAAACAATCTGAGGATGGAGTCGATGCCCATGCGCACTATAGTCCAAAGGAGGAGTCACCTATCACATGACTACAAAAGACTTCTTCGAAGACAACAACAAAGTGCAAGCATCCGAGCCCAACACCAGGTGGCGATCTAATGCACAGTGTGAGGATCTGCAGCTCTACATGCCAAGAACAGATGCATACTGGTAAGTAGCATTTTCCTTCTGATGGATACTTCTAACCGCAGATTGCAAAATTTAAGAATAATCCCAGATGCCAGGCTGGATGCAGATTTTTTTTCACCAGCGCCCCGGTGTGCAAATAGACAGCACTATATGGATGGTACCACTGTGGTTTAAAATCGGCCTGGAAGTGATAGTGAGGAGCCACATATAAGCATTAGCCCTGTGCGCTAACTTCAGTTCTTTTCCCGCGCACTTCGGCATGGATTCATTTAACAAGTCTCTCCTGGACACACGCATGGCTACTTGACCTAAGCCATACTCAACCTCCTGCTCAGCTAGCCTGTGGTCGGGGGGCACAGAACTGCCCCTGCCAACCCTGAATTTTACCAAAACAGCCAACGCCTGAAACCCTTTGTTGTACAGATATCCACAAGTAAAGAAGCAAAGTCGCTCAGTGACATTACTGATGATATCTCAAATGACATCACCTATGACATCTTTCCATGAGTGTAACGTTTCTGAGACTTAAAGATATATACTAAGCTATAGTGTAAGTTAAATTACTATTCTTTTGGTACTAGTAATTAGTCATACTATTTCTAACATATCTCATATGAATGGCTGTGTGACTGTATCAGTGGATGTCTGAGTGGCTGGATGGGTGTGAGTGGCTGTATGGATTGTAAGTGGGTATATATGTAACTGTATGGGTGAGAGAGTGGCTGTATTGGAGAGTGGGTGGTTGTGTGAGTGACTATGGGTGAGTTAGTGGTTGTGTGAGTTGGTGTGTGAGTGGCTGTAAGGGTGACTGAGTGGTTGTATTAGTGAGAGAGTGGGTATGTGAGTGGCTAAGTGAGTAGCTGTTTGAGTGTGTGTATAGGTAAGTGAGTGGCTGTATTGCAGAGTGAAAGTTTGTGAGTGGTGTGTGTGAGTGGTTGTATGGATGTGTGAATGGGTATGTAAGTGGTTCTGTGCATGTGTGAGTTGGTGTGCAAATTGTTGTATGGGTGAGTGACTGTCAGTGGCTGAGTGGGTGTGTGAGTAGCTGTATTGGTGAGTGAATAGCAGCGTGAGTGGCTGTATGGGTGAGTATGTGGATGTGTGAGTACCTGTATCGGTGAGTGAGTGGCTATGTGAGTTTCTCTACAGGTGATTGAGATGGTGTGTGAGTGGCTGTAAGGGTGTATAAGTGGGTATGTAAGTGTCTTTCTGCATGCCTCGATGTGTAAGTGGCTGTATTGGTGAGTGGTGCATGAGTGACTGTATTGGTGAGTAAGTAGGTGTGTGAGTGGCTCTATGGATGAGTGGTTGGTTCTATGGATGAGTGATTGGTTGTGTGAATACTGATATGGGTGAGTGATGTCACTGACCATGTCATGAGGTATGTAATATGTGAGGTCATAAGCAGTGCATTGCAGGATGTAAGTTATAGGTAGCTCACATGACTTTAACTGCTGAATTTCTATGGTTTTGTACGAGTGAAATCTGAACTTAACTATAACATCCCTGTAATCTTTGTTTTTTTCACTGTATTTCAAATTTTTTTTTAAATTCTGTTTCCTATCTATAACGTCCCTGTAACCTTTGTTTTTTTCAGTGAATTTCTATGGTTTGTTAATGTTATTTCCTAATGGTAACCTGTAACCCGTGTGAGTGTGAGAAAGTGCCCTCTTTCTGCATGTTTGCCCCCACCTTTTGCTGAATTGCTGATGTGCTTTGACTGAGTGTGCCCTGGGCTCCTGTTAATCAGGTACCCAGGGCCTATGTTCTTGCCCTAAAACTGCATTGAAGCCTAAACCCAATTGGCATCTCTGGCCACAGGTGAGCCCCTGGTAAATGGTACCACAGGTACCCAGGGCACTGTGACCAGAGAAGGCCTCTAAGGGCTGCAGCACTTATTGTGCCACCCTTAGAGGTCCTGTACCATTACACTCACACACTGCCTTTGCAGGCTGCGTGTTTTGGTGCAGAACAAAGTGAAGAGTCGACATGGCACACATCCCTGTGTGCCATGCCTACAACCCACTGTCCTGGCATAGATCAGTCACCCCTCTAGCTGGGTCCAGTATACCAGTGGCGAGGGTACAGGCGCATGAGCCCCTGTACCCCTACAGTGTCTATGTCCATTCTTAGACATTGTAAGTGCAGTGCTGCCATTAAGAGTATATCATGCTGGGAGTTTGTCATTACGAACTCCACAGCTCCATAATGGTTACACTGAAAACTGAGAAGTTTGGTATCAAACTTCTCAGCACATTAAACCCACACTGATGCAAGTTTGGGATTTAATGAAAAATGCACACAGAGGGCATCTTAGAGATGCCCCCTGAAAACTAACCTACCACTAGTGTCCAGGCTGAGTGGCTGCTTTCAGCTGCCACCACCAGACATGTTTCTGGACCCCTGGGTTGAGAGCCTGCTGCTCTCTGGGCCCTGAAACAATGAGCATCCTGGGACAAGGTGCCAAGCCTCCTCCCCCAGGATGGGCAGGGTTCACGAAGGGGAAGCTTCAAAGGCTTGCCGCCTTTGTGAGCTTCCCCAAGCCACTTGCTGCTCTCAGCAACTGGTCCCACTGGTTCTGACCCCCACTTTGGGCGGGAGAACCGGCGGGAAAAACAAGTGAGGAAGAGAGGTGTGCCCACCTCTGCCAACTCCACCCCTCAGGTGGGGGAGGCAAGGTGAAGCACAACTCTCAGTCCCCGCCATCTTGCAGATGGGGGGACTCAGCCAACCAGGGAAAGGCTTACGCCCCCTCCCACTGGAGGGTGACATAATAGGGGGTGTACCCTGGGAAGGGACCCATTGGTCCCAACCTTTTACCTACCTGTAACACCCCTAAATCTAGTATTTAGGGGCACCCCTGAAACTTGCTTCCTCAGACAAGAACCTGCAACCAGAAAAGAAGAAGAAAGACCGAACAGCTTTGCCGAAGCTAACAAGAGGAAGATGCCCACTGACTTGGCCCCACCCCTACCTGCCTGTCTCCACCTCGAACCTGCTCCTGCGAAATCCTGGTGTGTCCTACAGCCAGCAACCTCGAAATCCCCGGAGTACCTGCCTGCCTTCAACCACAAAGACTTTGTCTCCCGTGAACACCGGATTTGTTCATCTGCAACCTCTGGCTCCGGCTGGACACCGCAAATCTGCCCCACTCTGCACCCTCCATCCACGGCCCGAGCTCGAGTGGGCAAACACCACGAGGAGGTCCCCCCAGCGATCCTGACCCGAGATCGGGCGACCCCTGACCTGCCTCAAGCCTCCAGCCGACGCCTGCAGCCTAAATCCGGAAGGTCCCCCCAACCGCGACCAGGAGCTGGTAAGAAGATCCGACCCCAAAAGGCACCCCTGCACCTGACGCCCTACGGCCTTGGGTGGCCAAACCGACGGTGCCTAACCAACCCCTAACTTCCCAACTTACCTCTCGAAGTGGTGGTCGCACCCAGAAGACCTTCGTCCCCAAGCCTGCAGTGCCTTTGCAAACCGGAGGTTCCCCATTGAAAATAACAGGGCGCCCGATGTCGAAACAGCACCATGCATCCGGCCGCCCTAGTGCTGCTGAGGGTGCATCTTTGGTGCTACTTTGTTTCCCCATTTGCCCTGAGCTAAAGTCCAGGAGCTTTGCTCCCACAACCAAGTGGCCTGCTCGTCAGCAGCCACCAACCGGAGGCCCTCTATCCCCCGTTGGGCCTCAGCACTCTGCACCCGGCCGCAATAGTGCCGCTGTGGGTGTAACTAGAGTCCATCCTTGACCCTGGGGGACCCCTGAGTCTACCCCCAGAACCTCAACTCCCACTACCAAATACTTGCCTCAAAACCGATAACACTATTTTCCTCCATAAGATAACATTGACTGTTTTTCTTGGAAAAGTTTCTAAGTGTGGAGTTTGAAAATCTAAAGAAATTCTTTAAAATTGTACTATTTAACCAAAACGACTTTACTTACCTGTTTACAGGAAATGTCCCAGAGTAGTATCCAGGCATACTACTCTGAGTAAGAAAAAGTATTCTAAAAAGTAACTTACCTGGTATTTTACTGAAAAGCCCATTCAAGTCTATGTACTGTATTTACAAAGTATTGCATTTCTCTGCAACCATCCTGTAAGTCAAAACAAAGTGCATATACAATTTCAATTCAAACTGTTTACAAACTGCATTCCTACTGTAAAGTATATATTGCTTACCTGTGCCAGGCTTGCTTGGTTCTAGAAAATAAAATAACTAAAAGAATATTTTTATACAAAAACAATTGGTCTGAAGTTCAGTCTTTGAGTGTGTGAATTCATTTGCTGACTGAGTGTGTACAACAAATGCTTAACACTGTCCTCTGATACTGCCTTACTGCTCGACCACACTACCACAAATAGAGAGTGAGGTGCTATCTAACTTTACCTCTGCCTACCTTTGGGGTTCCACTGGACTCTGTGCACACTATACCTCACTTTGGTATAGTATATACAGAGCCAGCTTCCTACAGTGAGTTATTGCATAAGTGTATCTGAAAGAGACACGTTAGTGACAGATTCCTTACCTTAGAATATCCCCAGGCGTCAGGCTGGGACCCGAAAGTTTTGCGTAGCAGTACCCTTGCACGTCGGTAGGTGCCTACTCACAGACACACTCAGACACTTGTGCACTCACAGACTGACTTACACACACATGGAGGCACTAGCAAACCCACTCAGACATTCTGCACCCACTCCCAGACCCACTCAGACACTCATGCACCCACCCACCCAAACACACACACACACACCCACCCACTCACTCACACACCCACTGAGGCACAAGTTACTAACTTGTGTAACGATATATCTGTAAGAGACAGTAGTTAGTGACAGATTCCTTACCTTAGAATATCCCCAGGCATCAGGCTGGATCCGGAAAGTTTTGCGTAGCAGTACCCTTGCGCGTCGGTAGGCGGCGTCGTGCGGCTTCGCGTCCGTCGTCGGCATCGCTGGGATGACGTCGCGGGCAGTACTTAGACGCCGCCCCTGCGCGCTGACGTCAGTTCTGTACACGATTTTCCGCGCCAGGAACGCAGAGCCATGCAAGAAGCTGACATAGGTGTCTGAAAAATACTAGGGCCCTGAAAGGGATGTCCTTAACCCTAGAAATCAGTTCGCAGAACGGGGAGGATGGGTGGGGCGGTAAGGAATCTGTCACTAACTACTGTCTCTTACAGATATATCGTTACACAAGTTAGTAACTTGTGCATCTGAAAGAGACACATTAGTGACAGATTCCTTACCTTAGAATAGATACCCCGGTGGTGGGTCTGCGAACAGATTCAGACAAGGAAGTCCCGGAGGACAGAACGGCCAAAGAAGCCGTCCCTCCGGACCTGGCTGTCAAGGCAGTAATGTTTGGTAAACGTGTGCAGCGAGGCCCACGTAGCTGCCTGACATATATCCTGTAGCGGAACACCGCGGCCTAAAGCCGTGGTAGCAGCCGTTGCCCTGGTGGAATGGGCAAGCAGCCCAACAGGAGGCTCCTTCTTAGCCAAAGAATAGCAGGCTTTGATACACAATATGACCCAGCGGGAGATGGTCCTCTTGTGTACCGCCCGACCCTTTTTGGCGCCCACGTAGCCAACAAAGAGCTGGTCATCCACCCGGAACGGTTGTGTGCGGTTGATGTAAAAGGAAAGCGCACGTTTTGGGTCCAGACGGTGGAGCCTTTCCTCTCTGGAAGGATGCAGAGGCGGAAAGAAGGTGGGCAAAGTGATGGTCTGCCCAATGTGGAAGGCAGTAACCACCTTTGGCAAGAAGGACGGACGCGTCCTGAGAACAACCTTGTCTGGATGGACAGACAGAAAGGGGGGTTTGCATGACAGAGCCTGGAGCTCGCTCACCCGCCGAGCGGAGGTGATGGCCACCAGAAAGGCTGTCTTCAGAGTGAGAAGTCGAAGAGGACAGTTATGCAGAGGCTCAAAGGGAGCGCACATTAAGAAAGCAAGAACCAAGTTTAAGTCCCACTGAGGCATTATAAATGGAGGGTGATCGCTCAGCCCTCCACAGGGCTTGGTCGCCCCACTCACTGCTGCCGCTCCTGCCTGCCTTGTCGCCTCCTGCCTGCAGATTCCTTCGCTCGCTGCCCGCTGCTCCTGGGACTTTCCCGCTGCTCCTGGGACTTTCCCGCTGCCCGCTGCTCCTGGGACTTTCCCGCTGCTCCTGGGACTTTCCCGCCACTGCCTCCCTGCGGCCCCGCCCCCCCGTGATTCCATTCGCCGCCCCGCTCCCGCCACCCAGCTGCTCCTCCCGGCTCCTTACTTATGACGCCCCCTAAGCGACCGCGCAGCGGCCGCGCGCAGCGGGAGCACCGACGGAGCGCCAAAGGTAAGCCCGTCTGCGCCCGTCCGCGCCTGGCCCGCGCCCAGCGCCAGGACCCCTGGATCCCACCGATGCAACACCACTCGACGGACCTACGACGCCGCCACCCTCACCGCACTCAATGCCGACCGGAACCCTGCCTGCTACCGAGCCTCCCCGAGACGCACCCACGGACCCTTCACCTGCCAAGCCTGCCGATTCACCTGCCCCCGGACCTGCACCACCCCCGCCAAGTCGAGCACCAGCAGCAACCACCTGAAATGCATCCTGTTGAACACCCGCTCCGTCCACAGGCACGCTGTGGAACTCTGGGACCTGCTCGACGCAACAGCACCGGACGTCGCCTTCCTCACCGAAACCTGGATGAACGCCTCCTCAGCGCCCGACATCGCCATAGCCATCCCGGACGGATACAAGATCACCCGGAAGGACCGCGTCAACCAGACGGGAGGAGGCATCGCCATCGTACACAAGAACACCATCCGCATCTCGACTAACTCCGACGAGACCTTCACCGCCGCCGAGCACCTACACTTCCAGATACACACTGACCCCAAGACCACCCTCCGAGGCACCCTCATCTACAGACCCCCGGGACCACGCACACTATTCAGCGAAGACATCGCAGACTTCATCAGCCCGCACGCCATGCCCTCCGCCGACTACATCCTCCTAGGGGACCTCAACTTCCACCTGGAGAACAACAACGACAGAAACACCACCGCCCTGCTGGACAACCTCGCCAACCTCGGACTCAAGCAACTGGTGAACACGCCCACCCACTACGCCGGCCACACGCTTGACCCCGTCTTCTCTTCCAGCAAGCACATCTCCTTCAGCCACGCCACCGGACTCCACTGGACCGACCACAGCTGCGTCCACTTCAGCTTCAGAAAGACTGCGACCCACCACCACCCGCAACAGGTTCCCCGCCGGAGCTGGAGCAAGATCACCGCCGAGCAGCTCACCGCCTCCCTCAGCCAGAACACACCCACTAACACAACGGACCCAAACGAAGCAGCCAGCAACCTCGCCAAGTGGCTGACCGCCTGCGCCGACGACCTCGCACCACTAAAAAACCCTCCCAGCAGACCCGGAAGCAAGAAAACCCCTTGGTTCACCAACGAACTCAAGGAATCCAAGAAGAACTGCTGCACTCTCGAGAAAGCCTGGCGACTCGACCAGACCACAGACAACAGGACCGCCCTCAAGCACGCCACCCGCAAACACCACCAGCTGATCCGTGCCACCAAGAAGTCGGCACTCAAAGAACGACTGGACAACAACGCCCACGACAGCAAGGAACTTTTCAGCATCGTCAAAGAGTTCTCCAACCCCAGCGCCGGAAACAACGACATCACCCCCTCGCAAGACCTCTGCAACTCACTCGCCGCGTTCTTCCACCGCAAGATCACCGACATACATAACAGCTTCGACGCACAGACCACGCACCCTACCGCCGAACCAACGCCCGCCACCACCACCCTCTGCAACTGGACCCCGATCAGCACCGAAGACACCACCCGCACGATGAACTCCATCCACTCCGGATCACCAACCGACCCCTGCCCACACCACGTCTTCAACAAAGCCGACGCCACCATCGCACCCCATCTCCGGGACATCATCAACTCCTCCTTCCACACCGCCACCTTCCCGGAGAGCTGGAAGCACGCCGAGCTTACCGCCCTCCTGAAGAAACCAACGGCGGACCCCACCGACCTCAAGAACTACCGTCCCATCTCGCTCCTTCCGTTTCCGGCCAAAGTCATCGAGAAGACCGTCAACAGACAGCTTGCCGCCTTCCTCGAGACAAATGGATCCCTCGACCCCTCGCAGTCCGGGTTTCGGGCCAACCACAGCACCGAGACCGCCCTAATCGCAGCCACCGACGACATCAGAACCCTAACCGACAACGGGGAAACAGCAGCCCTCATCCTCTTGGACCTCTCCGCGGCGTTCGACACCGTCTGCCACCGCACCCTAGTGAAGCGCCTCAGCAACATCGGAATCCGAGAGAAAGCACTGGAATGGATCATCTCGTTCCTCGCCGGAAGAACCCAGAGAGTCCGCCTCCCCCCATTCAGATCCGAGGCCACCGAAGTCATCTGCGGCGTTCCACAAGGATCTTCACTCAGTCCAACCCTCTTCAACGTCTACATGAGCCCCCTCGCAGCCATCGCACGCCAACACAACCTCAACATCATCTCCTACGCCGACGACACCCAGCTGATCCTCTCCCTCACCAACGACCCCACCACCGCCAGAGCCAACCTACACGACGGGATGAGAGACGTCGCCGACTGGATGAGGAACAGCCGCCTTAAACTGAACTCAGACAAGACGGAAGTCCTCATCCTGGGTTCATCACCCTCCGCCTGGGACGACTCTTGGTGGCCCCCGGCCCTGGGCACCGCGCCCAAGCCAACGGACCACGCACGCAACCTGGGCTTCATCCTGGACTCCTCCTTGTCGATGACCAGACAAGTCAACGCCGTCTCATCTTCGTGCTTCAACACCCTGCGCATGCTCCGCAAGATCTTCAGATGGATCCCCACTGAAACCAGGAAGACCGTCACCCAGGCACTCGTCACCAGCCGACTGGACTATGGGAACACCCTCTACGCCGGAACCACAGCCAAACTTCAAAAAGACTCCAGCGCATCCAGAACGCCTCCGCACGACTCATCCTGGACATCCCCCGACACAGCCACATCACCGGACACCTGAAAGACCTGCACTGGCTCCCCGTCAGCAAGAGAATCACGTTCAGACTCCTCACCCACGCACACAAGGCCCTCCACGACCTGGGCCCCAAGTACCTCAACGACCGCATGACCTTCTACACGCCCACCCGCCAGCTACGATCAACCAGCCACGCCCTCGCCACCGTACCACGCATCCGCAGAGCCACCGCCGGAGGAAGATCCTTCTCCTACCTGGCAGCCAAGACCTGGAACTCCCTCCCCACTCACCTTCGGCGAACCCAGGACCATTTCTCCTTCAGGAAGCAGCTCAAGACCTGGCTGTTCGAGCAGTAACTCCCCCCTCCCCCAGCGCCTTGAGACCCTCCCGGGTGAGTAGCGCGCTCTATAAATGCATTGATTGATTGATTGATTGAGATAGCTCTAGCTGCTATGGTTTTGTGTCTGTAAATTCTGAACCTAACTATAAAGTCCCTGTAACCTTTGTTTTTTGTGTGAATTTCTAAGGTTTTTTTTAAATCTATTTCCTAACTATAAAGTTTTTGGAACCTTTGTTTTTTTCCGTGAATTTAAACTTTTTTTTAATGCAGTGGGTCAGTTTGCCACAGGACTTGGCCTGTGGCAAACTCCACGCATGCAGCGAACTCCACGGCAACAGGGCCTGGCCTGCAGCCAACCTGTGAGGGGGGCACGTAGCCCCCCTCCCTGGGGAGATTTTGGCCCCGGGGACCCCATCCCATGGGGTTTGCCACATTTTTTTGCAGGAGGGAGTATGTGGCCATCCTCTCTGGGCCTTAGTTCAGCCTTGGGGACACGATCCGCCAGGGCCCGGCCTCATTGTAAATATTGGCACTGGGGACCCCATCCGACGGGGCACGGCCTATAAATGGCTGCCCTGGAGCCCACCCAGGGCACCCACTGCATATTTGAAAGGGCGAGGGGAGCACGCAGCGCCTCTACTCAGGCTAATATTGGCCCCAGGGACCCCATCACGCGGGGCCCGTCTAGTAAATGGTGGGTGCCCTATAGTGCACCCAGGGCACCCACTACATGTATAAAAGGGGACGAGGACACACAACCCCCCTCACAAAGCCAATATTGGCCCCAGGGTCCCCATCCCCCAGGGCCTATATAATGAATATTTGGTGAGGAGGGCCGCTTGGCCCCCCTCCATGGCTAGTTTAAGCCTGGGGGGGTCCCTATCCACCTGGCCCCCCTTCCCAGGCCCGTTTCGGCCCTGGGCACTTCATTCCCTGGAGTTCTACCAGTCAATGGTGGGTGCCCTGGCCCCACCTAGGGCACCCCAGTGTCTTTTTGTTGGGGGCCGTGGGAGGAACCCCCGCGGCCCCTGCCAACTACCCACCTCCAGCGGAAGCCGGCATTCCTCTAGCACGCAGGGAGCAGCAAAAAATGTTGCTCCCTACGTGCGGGAGCAATTTTTTCATCTGTTTCCCTACCCACTTCACAGCAGACAGGGAAACAGATGAACAGTCCGCTCCCAGTGGGCAGGAGCATTTTACATGCTCCCGCCCACTGGGAGCGAACTTAGTGTTTGCTCTCGCTTAGCTGGAGCTTTAAAATTGCTCCCGTCAAGACAGTGGAAGCACTCTATGTCCCGGGGTCGGAACCCCGGGACATTGCACGAGCCCAGCCCTGGGGGATGGGGCCTGCATGGACATAAATGGCTCCGGGAGGGGAGCCGCATGGCCCCCCCACTCTTTGCTCCACGGCTTGGCCCCAGGGGATGGGGACCCCAGGACCGAATGTGCAGCCCTCCTCCCTGTATTCCTACTTGGCTGGGCCTGGGGTCTCCAGGGCCGTAATCGGCCCGGGGGGGCACGTGGCCACCTCCCCATATATGAAACCCGCTGAGCCTCGGGGCCAAAATCGGCGTGGGGAGAGGGGATGCCTGTATCCCCTTTTTCTTTCAATGTTGCCGCAGATTCAAGGATCCTCCATAAATTTGCGGCAACTTTTTTTTAGAAAACTGTTTTTGGCCTCTGGCGGGGTCCCTGTGGGACCCCAGCACCAGGGTATTCCTCCCCTGGCCCCTTTTCTTTATTTTGCCTTTTTTCTTGGGACTCATGCGAGTCAGAGTCCCAAGATGGCTGCCAACACTTCCTGGTTGAAGTGTTGGCAGCCAATCAGATCTCAGCATGAGCTCGGTCAGATTTGTGTCCCTAGATATACAAATTTCATTTTTTATTTCATAACTCCAAAACTACTGAACGGATTTACGCTAAGTCACAAAAAGGGCTCTTTCTGGACCAAAGGCAAGCTTTCTGCCAAATTTGGTGTAATTCCTTCCAGCAGTTCATGCTGTAGTCGTGTCTAAAATCCCTATTGGACATTGCATGGGGAAACACGTTTCTTTCAGTCCCTGCTTGATGAATCACCCCAAAACTTTCAAGGCAGCAGCTGAAGTGAGTGGCAAACTAGTTGTATATTACCTGCTGGCAGTCGCCAGTAGGTAGTTATAGTTAGGACCTAATTTCCATCGGAAAAGCGATAATGACTTGCTTATAACTTTGGCGCTGTTTGATGAATCTTCACAAAATTTTCCCCAAAAAGTGACCTCTTTATTTTAGTTGTGCATGAAAAGATGTGGGGTAATCTGTCAAACGGGCCACGAAAATAAGGGGGGGGGGCCAAAATAGTGTGTTTCCCGTGTTAATTCCCATAGAGATTATGGACACGACTATAGCCCGAACCGCTGAACGGAAATACACCAAATTTGGCAGAAAGGTAGATCTTGGTCCAGAATGCGACCTTTTTGTGATTTTATTTAAATCCCTTCAGTAGTTTTGGAGATATTAAAAGGAAAACCAAATTTGTATATCTAGAGGCGCGAATCCTCCCGATCTCGTGCAGAGATCTAATTGACCGCACTGCCCCTTTCCCCTTGTATAATTTACAAAAAAAGAGAGAGCATGGTTCTCTCTTTTAAGTAACCTGAGTATGCAAATGCCCAAAATCATCTGCAAGCTCTGCCCGCTTGGCCCGCCATAGTAGTATGCAAATGTCTTCCTGCTTTTTCCCACGTGATGGACAGTTTACCAAAGGGCCCCAGAGAGCGTTTCTCGATAATTTTGGAGACACATTCTTGATGATGAGGAATACGATGACATCTCCATCAAACAAATAAGCACTTCATATAGTTAAAAGGAAGTACCTTGTTTGATGGAGATTTTCCTCTTTGTTGTCTTATGTTCTCTTGACAAGGATTCATGTTGTTACAGATTTGTGGATGAAGACGCTGCAGGAACAATCACATTGCCAAAGTTACCTGCATACAAGGTCACTGGAGACATTACCTTGTGGTCCTTTACACAGTTGTAGTGAAGAATATGCACTAGACCTTTACCCAACGAGGTAGCACTTAGTAAGTAACTAGTAGAAAGTACTCCAGTTGGGTATACATTTTTGGCAAAACTATGGGCTCTTCTTGTAAAAAACGAGGTTTCATTCTGGCCCTGATGCTCATTTCACAGCAAACAAACTTCAACAGGAAGCACTGCGAAATATAAACACAGCAGGCGCCGTAGTTGAAGCATCTGATAGAGACTACTAGCCGCAGATTCCTTAACGTAGAATTATCCCCAGGCGTGAGACTGGATCCGGAAATTTTTTGCCACAGCATCCTTGCGCGCCGGGGGGGGGGCGGCACCACACGACTCCGCCCTGACGCTGTCCGCGGACGTGACGTCAGCGAGGTCACATAAGTCCCACCCCGGCGCGCTGACGTCAGTTTCCTTCTTTTCCGCGTGCAACGCGGACCCGTAGTGAGTTCCCTTGACCTGTTTTCAGGCCTCTTTTAACGCCCTTCTGTTGGGAACAGTGTGCAATGCCTTCGGGTTTCAAGACGTGTGCTTCTTGTACGCATCAGATGTCGGCAACGGACCCTCACCCTATTTGTATGTGGTGTTTGGGCGAGCACCATGATTCTACGGACTGCGACGCTTGTCAGCATCTCAAGCCAAAGTCCCGGTGGGAGCGCCGGATGAGGTTGCTTTCGGCCCGCTTGTCCAGATCGGTCTCGTCACCGTGTCCGTCCCCTGCCTCGGAAGGGTCCAGGCGCCGCCGATTCCGGTTGTGGCATCGCCCTTCACCGAGGCCCCACGGGCGTCGCTCGCCCGCCGGTAAGTCTTGCAGCTCGTTCTGCTGAGGGCGCAGGCTCCTCTCGGGACGTGCGCCCTCGCCCGTCGCCACCCTATCTGCCGTTTCCTGGCGTTGGGGCGACAAGGGCCCAAATGAAGGCCTACGCTACGGCTCTGCGGGCTTCTTTGGGCCCCCCTCGTCTTCCTGAGAAGTCCGTGGATCCCTCGCCATGCGCGGGGCCTTCCGCGGACTCGCCGGCGGATTCGTCCCCGGCGCCAACGCGTTCGGCTTCAGGTTTTGGAGGTGTGGTGTCGTCGAGGTGCGGCCCTACAGGGTTCCCCTCTTCGGCCCACGGCGTCCCTGCCTCACCGCAAAACCCCGCGGGGTTCCCTGTGGTGTCGCAGGAGGTCGCCGGGACTCACGGCTCGTCCCCGAGTCCCCCTCGGTCCTCTGGGCAGGCGGCTGTCTTACCGGAGGCCGAGCCGACGCCTTTCCGGCGCCGACGGCTTTCCTCCCCAGCCCTGGCGGCGCCACTGGTGGAGGTCGGGGCCCGGGGCGCCTCCCCGAGTCCCTCTCGGACCTCTGCGCAGGCAGCTGCCTCGTCGGAGGCCGCTTCGGCTCCGTCCCCGCCCCTTTCTCCTAGGATGCATGTGGTGGTGGAGGTCGACTCGGCACCCCTGGTGGACGCTTCGGCGCCGATCGAGGACACACCGGTGCCCATGGCGGACTCTCCGGCGCCGTCCCGGCGTCGGAGCGTCGACTCTTCCTCTCCGGAGAGTTGTCATCTCCTTGTCTCCTCTTCACCGGAGACTGGATGCCCCATCGTTGCCTTTTCCCCGGCGGCTTCTGGGGCGGGTTCTATGCCGTCTCCGCGTCCACAGCCCCCGGACCCGCCCTTCCGCACCTTGCAGTTGGTTGCCCCGCTGGCTTCTCCGCCTTCTCCGGAGACCCCTCAGGCACCTCACTCGTCCGTGGGTCCTCCATCCTACAGGGGCTGGCCGTTTCTTCCTCCGGCAGGGCACGGGGACGGGCGGCTTAATTTGCAGCCTTCGCCCACGGAAGAGTTGCTCTCTCCCCCACGTCGCCCTACAGAGGCGAGTGTAGCCTTTGTCCGGGCCATCTCCACGGCCACCGGCATTTTGCAACTGAGCAACCCGGTCGCTCCACTCCCAACGGATCACTTGTTGGAGGTACTCCACCAGGGCTCTGGTGGAGGGGATCCGCTTCTTCCGTTTGAAGCTTCGCTCCACAACTCTCGTCTGGGGACCTGGGGGCGCCAGCTACGGGGGATCCGGTGCCGCAGCCGCTCCTCCACCGCCACCGTCCTGCCCCGCATGATCCAGCCTGCCTTTTTTCCCACCCATCTGCCCAGGGCCCTGTCCTGCAGACTGCTTTTCCTTCCTTGCCTTCGGTGTTGCTCCCTCCGTCACGGGAGGCCCGGTGGTTGGACTCCTGGGGGCGTAACATTTTCGCTTCCACTAGTGCTGCTCTGCGCGCGCTCAACACACTTTGTGTGTTGGCTAGGGTTACCTCTGACCTATGGGATTCCGCGGAGTCCCTTCTGTCTCGCGCCTCCCACGACGGTGTCCGCGCTGATCTGCGGCACCATGTGCTGGATGGTCGGGAGTTAGCTGCCTTTATTCTCCGTTCGGCCTTGGATGTCTCTGATTCTCTCGCCCGCGCTATGGCGAGTTCTGTGGCCCTCCGCCGCCATGCTTGGTTGCGGGATAGCGTCTTTCCCGAGAATATTCGGGAGCGTCTTGTTTACCTGCCCTTTGATGGGATTCTTTTATTTAACACCCACGTGGACTCCGCTATTCAGCGGCTCCTTGCGGGGCTCCGTCCTCCTCCTCCCCCTCCGTAAGCTTCGGCTTGTCGGTCCTCAGGTGTCTTATGGGAGGCGTTTATCCCACCTTTCTATTTGGGCCTAGTGTTTCAGTTGGCCCCTCTGTGTGCTGTGTGTGGCTGGGAATGCCTTCTGGGTTCTTCAGTTGGCCCCTCTGTACTTTTGGCTGCGGGTACAGCCCTTTAGCTTTTGTGGTGTGTGTTTTTTGGCTGTTAGTGAAGCCGTATGGGTCCTCAGGTTGGACCATCTGTGTATTCCTTTTTGGCTGATTGGTAAGCCGTCTGTGGTGATACCCACAGGTCTTTCTGTTCTTGACCTCTGCTGTGGGTTTTCCCTAAGAGTTGTTCCCCTGTTTTGTTTTGGGTGTCATACCCTAGGTGGGGTACTTGTTGGCTATTGTATAGCTATGTCCTCAGCTGGGCGGGTGTGGATCCCTTCTCAGGTTCCTCGCGTTTCCTGGCGTCACTGTATTCCGCTTGGTGCGGTCCTTTTTCTTCAGCCTTCGCGCAGCTTCCGCTGCTCCAGGTTCTGTCCTGCTCAGTATCTGATGGTGTTTCGATCCTTCTTCTACAGGGCTTGCCTGTCGTACGTTTTGCCCTTTGTTCCTGCGGGATATCTGCCTCTGTGCGTTTTGCCTTCCCTCTTCAGCCTCTGGATCGCCAGACCGACTTTTGTCATGCCGTCTACGGCGTCGTGTCTTGGTGTTTCCACCTTATTATCCGACGTTCGGCCTGGTCCTCTACCTTGTGCTCCAGGGGGGCCAGGATATTCCTGGTGTTCTCCTGTGTTCTGGTTGACGGCTTTAGGTCTGTGCTACATTTTCTCGCTTCTCCTCTTTTTCTTTTGGCCGGTCCCACTTCTCTTCGTGGGGCGGGTTGTGCCACTGGGACGGTCCTTCTCTGGGACTTGTTCTGGGGTTCCCTTGCCTCGGTCCTGGTCTTGCGCTCGGCTTGTTCTGGGCGCACTACTTCATAGTTTGTACCAGCTGTCTGCTGCGCACGCATGGACGTGATGGTCCACCCCTGTGGGCCTCGGCGTGTACCCGTGTGCTCCTGTCCGTCGCTCTGCTGGGGCTTTGCGCGACTGTGTCTTCCTTCTCACGTCTGCGCTTCTCGGCTGTGGGACCGTTCCTGCTCCTGAGGCGGGCTCTGCCTCTGTTTCCACCTCTTCTCCTTGGATTTTGCGGGTGGTTCTTTTCTTCTTTGGTACTCTCTTGGTGCCGTCTGTCCCTCTGGGTTCTCTGGCGGACGCCCTTGCCCCTCGGGTTGGCTTGTGGTATCCTGGCCTTCCCTTCTCCTTGTTCTTCTTTACTTCTGCTTGGTGGGGGCTGGGCCGTCCTTCCTGTCCCCATGACACATCCCCTGTTGGGGCCCTGTGTTCTTCCAAGCTGGTGAGATTCTCTCGCAGACTCTCCTCCCCTCTGGGTATGGCTAGGGTATCTATTCTACGTTAAGGAATCTGCGGCTAGTAGTCTCTATCAGATGTACAAGTTACTTACCTTCGGTAATGATCTATCTGGTAGAGACGATTCTAGCCGCAGATTCCTTCACGGCCCGCCCTTCCTCCCCGTTCTGCGAGGACCTTCAGTTTGGTCTTCTGCACTCGCCTCCCTCCGGGTGGCTTGTATTCTGCTTCGTTCTGTTTCTTTGTTCCACCCCTTCCTTTCTGGTAATTGGACGGTGGGTTTACGTGTGCTTCTGCATCCCTCCACCCTGGTTATTCCAGTGTGGGGCCTACTCATACTCTTCTCCCTTTCTCATTGCTTGGGGTTTCTGACTCCTCTGCAGTCCTCTGGGTTGGGGTCTCTTGGCTGTGCCTCAGCCCTTCGCTCTTTACAGGGGGATACTACACTCCTTGATGGTGTTGTCTTGGGGTCATTTATCGTTACTCATCTGTTCCGGCTTGTTGCCCTTCCCTGTTCTAGATTGTGGTTGCAGACTTTCTGTCGTCTGTTATGGCATTTTTCACATGTTTTTCTGCCTCCAGGGTGGATCTCGCCTTCGCTTTGCAGGGTTGCTTCTCAGAAGCGGTGCTCTGCTCTTTCCCTTCCATGACTTCCAGTGACACAGTGCCTGGCACTGTCCCTCATGGTGCTGTCCTTCACCATTCGCTTCTTCCCTTTGTTTCACTGATTTTTTCGCACACTGTTCCCGTACTTTCCCAGTTTTGTTTGTGATGGCTCCGTGTTGTGGCGCGGAAAAGTTCTCTGAGGAAAACTGTCGTCAGCGCGCCGGGGTGGGACTTATGTGACCTTGCTGACGTCACGTCCGCGGACAGCGTCAGGGCGGAGTCGTGTGGTGCCCCCCCCCAGCGCGCAGGGATGCTGTGGCAAAAAAATTCCGGATCCAGTCTCACGCCTGGGGATAATTCTACGTTAAGGAATCTGCGGCTAGAATCGTCTCTACCAGATACATCGTTACCGAAGGTAAGTAACTTGTACTTCACTTCTGTAAAGCACAAATGTTCCTAACGTCTTGGGCTTGGCGAAGGTAAAGCAAGTGTATTTCCTCTTGTATTCCATGCTGAAAAACAATCTGAAATCCTTAATGGAGGTGAATGCATCATTGATCTATTGGAGCGCAATCTGATCTGTATTGACTGTGATGAGTGGTTTCTTTCTTCACTTGACAGCAAAGTCCATGGTTCTCCCTATTATTTACCCTGAGTATGCAAATGCCCCAAATCATCTGCCAGGTCTGCCATTTTGGCCCGCCCTCTTTCCTTTGTATTATGTATAGGTCTTCCCGCCTTTTTCCACATTGATAACAGCTTATTAAAAGACCTCCGTGCACGTTTCCTTCCGATTTTTGTGTTGTGTTCTTGATGCAGAGGAATTTTGAGGACATCTCCACCAAACAAACAAGCACTTACTTCATATAGTTAGGAGGAAGTACCCTTGTTTTGTGGAGATTCCTCTCTTTGTAGTCTCGTCCTGTTCTCTAAATGAGGATTCATGTTATCACAGATTTGTGGATCAGGACGCTCGAGGGACAATCACATTGCTGAAATTACATGCACACAAGGTCAGTGGAGACATTTCCTCGTGGTCCATTACACAGCTGTAGTGTAGAATATGAACTAGCTATTACCCAATGAGGTAGCACTTGCTAATTGACTTGTAGAAAACACTCCAGTTGGGTAGACATTTTGTGCAAAACTTTGGAATCTTGTTGGATAAAGGGGAATGTGAGGCTGTGTTCTGGCCCAATCACTCACACAGCTACTGACACACCTACACAGACACCCACTCACACACCTATTCAGCATCTCTCAAATACTCCCACATACATTCTCAGACACACACACCTATGCAGCCACTCACACTCACCCACAAAACCACTAACACAACCACTTACAGTACCATATAGCCACTCACTCATCCACTCACACACCCATATAGCCACTCACACATCTCTGACACACCCATAGAGCCACTCACACACCCACTTACAGATCAATACAGCCACTCACAGATCCATACAGCCACTCACAGATCCATACAGCCACTCACAGATCCATACAGCCACTCACAGATCCATACAGCCACTCACAAACCCAATCACAGACCCACAAAACCGGTCACACATCCACACAGGAGCTCACACACCCAATCACCGACCCATACAGCTAATCACACACTCACTCACAGACCCCTACAGCCACTCAGACCCATACAGTCAGTCATGCATTCACTCACCGACCTAAACAGGCACTCACACACCCACTCTCAAATGTTACAGTTAGGAAATACATTTTTTAAAAACCTTAAAAATCGCACACAAAAAACAGGTTACAGGGACGTTACAGTTAGAAAATGTCATTTAAAAAAACATACACATTTACTGAAAAAAACAAACGTTATTGGGACGTTATAGTTAGGAAATAGAATTTTAAAATCCTTAGAAATTCACTGAAAAATAAACAAATGTTACAGGGACATTATAGTTAGACTCAGATTTCACTCGTACAAAACCAGTGAAATTCAGCAGTTATAGTTACCCGAGCTAACTATAACTTACGCCCCCGCAATTCACTGCTTATGACTTCACATATTACATCACTGCTGGATGGAATTACACCAAATTTGGCAGAAATGTAGATTTGGTTATGTAGATTGTGCCTTTTGTTATTTGGTGTAAATTCGTTCAGTAGCTGTTGAGACATTTAAGAGAATATAGTTAGTGATATCTGTGGTCGCAAGGACTTCGCGAAAAATAACGAACTTGTGCAGGGCAATGCAGAGCTCTGATTGGCTGTTAACACTTAAACCAGGAAGTGTTGGCAGCCATCCAAACAAAATGTAAAAAAGAAAAGAGGAGGCACGGTAGGAATACCCTGACAACCAAGCCTTGGCCCTTGGACCCCGCCAAAGCTTAAAAGCATTTTTTTTGCATCCGCTAATTCGCGATATTCGTAAATTCGCAAAAAAAAAAAGCACTTGCTTGTAAATCACCTCCCCCTCCCCCAGGTGGGGCAGGTACTGGGGGCATACCATAAAAATAGAAGTGGGGCGCATAAGGCCAGCCTCCTAGAGCTTATGAAAGCCCTGGGGGCCGCCACCTCCCCGGGGCATTGCTTTTTATGTATGCGGGTGGTGCCCACGCGACATGCCCCAGGGACCGCCACTTCCCTGTGGCAAATATATATAAAGTAATGTGTGGGGCCCTGCGTACCCCCCCCCCGGAGCCCTGGGTACCGCCACCTTCCCAGCACACTTCGGAATATGAATGCGGACATACCCTTGGACCGCCACCTCTTAATGGGCAAAATATATAAAATTAGCTAATTAATGCAGGCGGGCCCGCTGGACCTGCCTGCGTTCCCGGGCCCTCCACCTCCCCGGGGCTAAACATATAAATTTAACGCAGTGGGGCCACGCTGCAGCCCCGGGGACCACCACCTCCCCAGGGCTAAACATATAAAATTAATGCTCGGTGTGCGCAGCCTCGGGAACCACCACCTCCACAGGCTGAAAGAAATTAATGTGTGGGACCCATTGGGGCCCCCCGGCCCCGGGGCTCACTGCCTCCCCAGGGCTATGTTTTAAAATGAAGGGGTGTCGCGCGCCCCCCTGGAGGAGCCAAAGATGGCCCTGGGGACTGCCACTCTCCAGGGCCGGCTCCTGCTACCTCCCGAGGTGCCCACTCTCGGGAGGTAGCAGTTTGCATTTGCTTGGTGGGAGCTTACAGCTCCCACCAAGTGAAAGCAAACATAACATAACACTTTCTGCAAGCTGGAACTGTCAAACAGCTCTGGATTGCAGAAAGCGGAGTTTTCATCTGTTTGAAAACATTGCTCTGACAGACAGGGACTGCCTTGCACCAAGCCCCCTGTCTGTCAGAGCAGTGGCGGCTCCCACAGGAGGCGGGAAGCCGGCTCGGACCGCAGGGGCCTTGAGGGGCCTGTAATGCAGTGCTTATGACCTCACCCACCTCACAACCACAGACTTTCCTCACGACATCGACAGTTGCTCAGGGAAGAAGTAGAAGCTCTCTTAACAGAAGGAGCAATAGAACCTGCCCCACTCCACCAACAAGGCACTATACGTCCTTATTCCGAAAAAGACCAATCTTGGACCTCAGATCTCTAAACTGATTCAGTTTCTCAGAGTACTTTCACATGGTTACTCTGCAAGACATCATACCTCAGTTACAACAAGGAGATTTTATGGCAGCACTCCACCTCAAGGACGCCTACTTTCAAATTCCTATTCACCCGGCACATCGACAATATCTAAGGTTTATTAACAATATCTAAGGTTTATAATAAACGTTCAACAGGAAGAGTCTGGGCACTGAGAAGCTCCAACTCTTTTCTTCTCATACCTCTTAACCTGAAGAAGAAATCATCCCAGGCATGTTCATTCTCAGGAACTGCCCTCAGGATCTGGAACTCACTCCCTAAGGATCTCCGCTGCCACCCCTCTTTTTTTGCTTCAAACGGGGCATAAAATCTCTACTGCTTAACAACTACTTCAACTCCCGCACAAGCTGAACTACGCTTACCTAAAGATCCAACCCATATCATCTGAAAGAGACTATTAGTTATAGATTCCTTACCTTAGAATTACCCCCAGGCGTCAGACTGGACCCGGAGAATTTTTCTTCAGCAGTACCCCTGCGCGTCGGTAGGTGATGTCGGTCGACTCCGCGTTCGTCGTTGGTGTCGTGATCGCCAGAATGCCGTCGCGGTATCTACTTAGACGCCGCCCCTGCGCGCTGATGTCAGTTCTTTCTTTTTCCGCGCCAGCCAGCGCAGACCCGGAGAGAGCGGTACCCTTAGTCTTTTTTGACTAGAGTTTTTTCGACTTTTTGGCGACTTCTTTTTTCGAGTCGTTCGACTCCTGGTGCACGGAGGAATGTCACATTGAAGGACCGGCCTCAAACCTTGTGACTCCTGTCACAAGTTGATGTCAGTCACGGACCCACATCTCGTGTGCCTCTGGTGCCTGGAGCGCGACCACGACCCTAAGTCGTGCTCCGACTGCCGGGCCATGAACCCGAAGTCCGTCAGCTCTGCGCCTCTCGAGGTCCCGGTCGAGAGGGAGGTCACGGGACCGGTCGCGGAGTCACCACCATCACTCCTCTTTGAAGTCTTCGGGTAGGTCGAAGCACAAGAAGAAGGCGAAAAAGCACCGTCGCTCTTCGCCTTCTCCCCGTCAGCCGACGCGACACGGGATGCGGAAGGTCGTCGTCCTTCGGCTACGCCCGCTGAGCCTGTTGGGTCGGCTCCGAGCTTCCCTCCCTTCCCGGGAGCCAGAGGGACCCCTGCCCAACTTCGTACCTTTTACGAAGCCCTCCACTCCATCTTTGGGCAGCCCGACTCTGCCGGAGCACCTTCGGGCCCCGCGGACTCGGCTGGGGGTTCGAGGCCTTCGATGCTGGCGGCTTCGGCCCCGGCGCCACAGGGCCCCAAGGGATCCAGGTCTGGATCCGGATCGGCGCCAGTCGACCTTACGACACCTCCTCCGGTGCCGTTTCCATTGATGACACCTCCGCCCCCTTCGACGCCGGTTGTGTCCCCAGCCGGCGTCGACCCCAGCCTCCCCTCGACATGGACACGGAGCCGGACCGGCGCCGACCGGTACTTTTGTACCTCTGTTCTATCTTGGCGTTCCTTATCGCTCTGAGTGGCAGCCAGAAGAGGGTGAGGAGGACTGGGAGGGGTCTATTGACCCTCTGGCAGACCAGCTTGAAGAGCTGGACTGGAGAGAGGAACTGGGTGAGGCCAGTGGTCTGGATACATCCCCAGACCTTGGTATGCTTTCTCCCCCTACCGTGGCTACGGAGGAGGGAGCCTTCTACGCTGTGGTGTTGCATAGGGCGGTTGAGGCCTTGGGCCTTCAGCTACCTACGGTGGCAGTCAGGACTAACCTCCGGGCGGGCCAGTCCACCAGTGCCCCCTCTGCCGCAGCCTCCAAACCTTCCTAGTCCGACCTTCCAGGACAACCAGTTGCCAGTGGGTGGCAGGATCTGCCATCACCTCCCCCACTGGCACAACATCACGTTGGACAGGTGGGTTTTGCAGATAGTCCGAAGGGGCTACTCCCTCCCCTTCGAGACTACCCCTCCCTCCATGCCACCTACACTCCATCGCATGTCGGAGGACCACTTGGCCCTTCTCCGTCAGGAAATTGCGGCTCTCTTGGCCAAGGGAGCCATCAAGTGAGTCCATGTGCCAGAAGTAGGTCGTGGCTGTTACTCCCACTACTTTCTGGTGCCCAA
Source organism: Calotriton arnoldi (assembly GCA_963921515.1). NCBI lineage: Eukaryota > Metazoa > Chordata > Amphibia > Caudata > Salamandridae > Calotriton > Calotriton arnoldi. The sequence goes on from CAWUFW010001554.1 coordinate 1,679,795, forward strand.
GAAGGACAAAGGCCTGCGTCCTATCTTAGTCCTCAGGGACGTCAACCGCTTCCTCCGGAAGGAGAAGTTCAGAATGTTGACATTGGCTCAGGTCCTGTCCACCCTCGACCCTGGAGACTAGATGGTAGCGTTGGACTTGCAGGACGCTTATTTCCACATCCACGTCCTGCCGGCCAACAAGCGTTACCTACGGTTCACGGTAGGCCACGAGCATTTTCAGTTTACTGTGCTCCCCTTTAGCCTTACCAGTGCCCCTTGGGTGTTCACGAAAGTAATGGCGGTGGTCGCAGCTCATCTGCGCAGGTCAGGGGTTCCAGTCTTCCCCTATCTCGACGACTGGTTGTTGAAGGCGAGCTCGCCCCTGGCTGTTGTCACCCACCTCCAGACTACTGCGGACCTCCTGCATTTGCTGGGGTTCATAGTCAACGTGCCGAAGTCGCACCTGAACCCTTCTCAGAAGCTCGTTTTCATCGGAGCGGTTCTGGACACAGTGCAGTTTCAGGCCTATACTCCCGAACAGCGAGTCCGGGATATTCGGGCTATGATACCGATGTTCCAACCTCTATCTCGGATTTCGGTGAGAATGACCCTGCGGCTGCTGGGCCTCATGGCCTCCTGCATCCTGCTGGTGGATCATGCCAGGTAGCATATGCTGACTCTGCAGTGGGATCTGAAGTTCCAGTGGGCGCAGGATCAAGGGAATCTGTCCGATGTCATCCAGATCTCGGTGGGGACTGCACACCAGTTGCAGTGGTGGCTCACAAACCAGGATTGGGTCAACAGCAGATCCATCTCCCTTCCCCAACCAGATTTCACAGTGGTGACAGATGCGTCACTCATGGGACGGGGTGGCCACATGGGAGAGGCGGAGATCAGAGGCCTCTGGTCTCCGGCGGAGTCCGGGCTCCACATCAACTTTCTGGAGCTTCAGGCGATTCGTCTAGCACTGAAGGCATTCCTTCCTTCTGTCAAAGGAAGAGTAGTGCAGGTGTTCACAGACAACACTTCGGCCATGTGGTATTGCAACAAACAGGGCGGAGTGGGGTCGTGGACCCTCTGTCAGGAGGCCCTTTGTCTCTGGAAGTGGCTGGAACATCATGGCATGTCCCTGGTGGTTCAACACCTGGCAGGTTCCCTGAACGCCAGGGTGGACGAACTCAGCCGCCAGTGCTTGATGGATCATGAATGGAGTCTTCAGTCGAAGGTGGTGCAAGGTCTCTTTCAACAGTGGGGAGAGCCTTGGTTATATCTATTCGCCACCGAAGAGAACGTGCAATGTCAGCAGTTCTGCGCGTTGGTATTTCCAAGGCGGCACTCGCTCGGCGACGCTTTTCATCGCGAGTGGAGTTGCGGTCTTCTATACGCCTTTCCGCCTATACCACTTCTGCCCAGAGTGCTGAAGAAGATCAAGCACGACTGGGCCCAAGTAATTCTTGTGGCTCCGGACTGGGCACAAAGATTCCGGTATCCTAAGCTCTTGAACATGGTCATCGATCCTCCGATCCGACTGCCCCTTAGGGAGGATCGTCTGTCGCAGCAGCAGGGGACGGTTCTCCACCCGAATCTGTCCAGCCTCCACCTTCTTGCGTGGAGATTGAGCGGCGACAGTTGACAGCCTTCAACCTTCTTCCTGAAGTCTGTAATGTTATCTTGGCAGCCAGGCGTCCCTCTACTAAAACAGTATACGCCTGTAGATGGAACAAATTTGTGGCATGGTGCGCAGCAAAGGCTGTGGATCCCCTTTCTGCCCCCCTTTCTGAGGTTCTCCTCTTCCTGCTTTCTTTGGCCCAGCAGGGCTCAGCTCTGGGCACCCTCAAGGGCTATCTTTCGGCCATTCTTCGGCTTTCTGAATAGCCCTCTCTTTTCAAGTCCCCTATTGTAAATCGTTTCCTTAAGGGCATTACTCACCTGTGTCCTCCTATTCCTTTCGTAATGCCCCAGTGGGACTTGAACCTTGTCCTGACTTACCTTATGTGCGCTCCTTTCAAACCGCTACATAATTGTCCTCTCAGACTCTTGACGTTAAAGACTGCTTTTCTGGTTGCCATCACCTCTGCTCACAGAGTGAGTGAGCTTCAGGCTCTTTCTTCTAAACCTCCTTTCCTTGCTGTTCATCCGGACAAGGTTGTCCTTTGAACTAGACCTTCTTTTCCTCCCAAAGTAGTTATCTCTTTCCATGTAGGACAGACCATCACTTTGCCCACCTTCTTCCCGCCCCCACATCCTTTTAAAGAGGAGGAGAGGCTCCTCCGTCTGGATCCAAAACGTGCGCTTTTATTTTATCTGGATCGCACAGAAACAATTCCGGGTGGATGATCAGCTCTTTGTTGGCTATGTGGGCGCCAAGAAAGGTCGGGTCGTGCAAAAACTAACCATTTCTCGATGGGTCGTTCTTTGCATTAAAATCTGTTATTCCTTGGCGAAAAAGGAGCCTCCAGTAGGGTTGCGCGCCCATTCCACCAGGGCAACGGCAGCCACTACTGCTTTGGGACATGGATTCCCCCCTCAATGACATCTGCCAGGCAGCCACGTGGGCTTCATTGCACACGTTCATTAAACACTACTGCCTGGATAGTCAAGTCCGGAGAGACGGCTGCTTTGGCCGCTCCGGTCTCTCTGGTGTGAACTTGGTTCGCAGACCCACCTCCAGGGTTGGTATTGCTGGGGTATCTATTCTAAGGTAAGGAGTCTATAACTAATAGTCTCTTTCAGATGAACAAGTTACTTACCTTCGGTAACGATAGATCTGTAAGAGACATAAATTAGTTATAGATTCCTTACCGCCCCACCCATCCTCCCCATTCTGCAAACTGACTTCTAGAGTACGAGACTCCCTTTCAGGGCCCTAGTTTTGTGCACCAGTGGTCTTGCATGGCTCTTCGCTTCTGGCGTGGAATGTCGTGTAAAGAACTGACAGCGCGCAGGGGTGGCATCTAAATAGACACCGCGATGTCATTCCGGCGATCACGACGCCAACGATGAACGCGGAATCGACCGACGCCACCTACCGACACGCAGGGGTACCGCTGAAGAAAAATTCTCCGGATCCAGTCTGACACCTGGGCGTAATTCTAAGGTAAGGAATCTATAACTAATATATGTCTCTTATAGATATATTGTTACCGAAGGTAAGGAACATGTTCAACAAGATCCATCGAGACGGTTGTCTGACTCTTTCAGTCTCTATTCTTTAGCCAACGCCATACCTTAATGCTGTAATGTGATGTACTTTCGTGACTATCTTTTTTTCTCTCTGTTTGTGGCCCATACAAATCCCCAACTGTACTTCTAGTAAACTTATGCACATAACATGTAAAGCCCTCTGATACCTTCAGGTCTAGCTAGGGCTATATAAAACTCATAAATAAAACAGATAAATAACATTTCCAATTGAAAATGCTCCCCTTTGGGGTCACAAGCGCACCCAGCGTCTTTACCAAATGTCTTGTGGTGGTAGCTGCCCACCTGCGCAGGTTAACCTCACATGCATTTCCATATCTAGATGATTGGCTTGTCAAAAGCACAATGCATCAAAAGTGCTTTCAACACACCCAAGCCACCATAAACCTACTTCACCAGCTAGGCTTTACAATTAACACATTAAAGTCTCACCCTCAACCACTTCAAATGCATCCTTACCTATGGGTGATTCTCAATTGACAACTAGGTATAGCCTACCCAAACACTGCCAGGATACAAACTTTCAAGGGACTTATTCTTCAATTTCTACCAATTCATTAACTAACAGTCATGCGTCTCCTTGGCATGAAGGCTTCATCCTTAGCCATAGTAACCCCTGCCAGACTCAACATGAATCTGTTACAGGTGTGCTTATCGCACCAATGGACTCGAGCAGAGGGTCAATTTTAAGATCTAGTGTTGATCAGCCGTCAAGCATGCGACTTTCTGCAGTGGTGGAACACCAAAATTTGTTAAAGGGAAAGCCTTTCCTAGACCCAGTTCCACAGAGGACAGTAACAACGGACACTTCCCTTACAGGATGGGGAGCACATTCCCAACATCTGTCTGTCCAGGGCCACTAGACATCCAGTCAGAAAGATCTCCACATAAATCACCTGGAGTTACTAGCTATTCACCTCACGTGAAAGCCTTCCTTCCTCACCTAAAGGGCAAGGTAGTCCTCATCAAGACGGACAACATGACAGCAATGTATTATCTCCAAAAGCAGGGGGGCACCAAGCCCCCCACAGCTTTCGCAGTTAGCCCAGACCATTTGGAAATAGGCGCTACGATACAACATTCATCTGTTAGTGGAGTATCTCACAGGAGTAGAATGCGAGTTTGTGGATCTCCTCAGCAGGAAACACCAAGAAGTCCATGAGTAGGAACTTCACCCACAGGTCCCTCTCCAATACTTCCAGCATTGGGGACAACCACAAATAGACTTCTTTGCCACTGCAGAAAACGCAAAATGCCCACACTTCACCTCCAGATTCCCATAGTCTAGGGACAATGCACTATGGATGAGTTGGTCTGGGATATTTGCTTACGCTTTTTCATTTCTCCCACTGCTTCCCTTTCTGGTTGTCAAACTTTCCCAGATATCTCACCCTCATCCTAGTGGCTCCCACATGGGCACAACAACAATGGTTCACCACACTGCTCAAAATGTCAGTATTCCCTCATGAGGCATTGCCGAACAGGCAGGACCTTCTCACGCAGAACCATGGAGAAATCAGACATCCAGATCCCAGATCACTCAACCTTGCAATCTGGCTCCCGAAGCCTTAGAATTTGGCTACCTCAGTCTCCCACAACAATGTATGATATTCTTAAAGAAGTACGCAGGCCTACTACTCGGATCTGCTATGCTGCCAAATGGAAAAGATTTATTCGTTATTGCCAATCCAAACACATTGATCCCTTAGCAGCTAAAGTACAAGACATAGCCAGCAACTTACTTCATTTACAAACATCAGGTCTAGCTTTCACATCTGTAAAGCTACATCTAACAGCAGTGGCTGCATATCTACAAAATAGACAACACTCTTCCTTTTTAGGTCGAGCCTCGAGTAGCGCGCAAGCGCTGCTCTGCGAGACTTTATGTTAGGGGGTTTCAAAAGCTGACCAGACGCTCGTGCGTCATGGCCTTTTCCCTGCGGTTACGCGTGCGGCAGACATCTGTTTTGCATTATCGTGCCCGATAATGCAAAACAGATGTCTCTCTGTGGCGCGCGCAGATCGCTCGCTGTGGCGCGCGCGCCCGCACAACTCACGTCGCCCCCACCTCCTCCCCGCTCGTGCCTTCAAATGCTTGTTTATTAAAGCTAGTATAGCAACTCATGGGGTGGACAATGGTTTGTGACTCAATTGTTCTGGTGCTGCTGCAGCGGATCTCTGATTGGCCAGTAAGATCGAAACATCTTACATGGGTACTGTTTGAATAAGCACAACAGTTACCACTGGCAAGTATTAAAATTGGGCAACTATATACAAAGCACTTACAGGCACGTGCGCTAGGAGAGGGCTAGAAAAGAGTAGTGCTACTGATATTTAGCACACTCGGAGGGAAAAAACTACACGTGCCTGTCAAAATAAAGAGAAATGACAGGTTTGAGGCATAAAACATATTAAGACACTCGTCGATAGAGCAGTTGTACTGAACAGCAGGAAGGCATGCAGCGGGAAGGTATGCAGCAGGAAGGTATGCTGATGAACCTTGACCTGAACTTCTCTGGCTATTAAGTTTTCCCGCAGGTCTCCGCTCTTCTGGGTGCAGCACAGGTTGTCCTTTCTGTAACGTGCTGCGTTTGGTAGTGCGTATCCAGCGGCTCAATAAGTGACGAATTTTGCAAAAACTACCTAACCTTTTCATGTGACAATACGTTTAGCCCTGCTGTCTTTCCACGAAGACAAAAAAACGTTAAGATAAAACCGCAGGGTTCTCTGGGTCACGGTGCGCGTGCAGTGGTGCAGGGACGCCAGGCTCAAAGCTGCTGACCTTTCACCCACTTGGCAGCCTGCGCTCCGCATCCTGGTCACATTACGTCACGGTGTCTCTCTGGCAGCTGATGGAAGATTATTAAACTGCTGTCACTGATTCTTCTGGTAACTCCCCTTTGGCAGCGCCTTGTGAACGAGGGCTTGAATATACTGTAACAAGAACTCAGTTCACAACGGGCCGTCAGCGGCAACCTGCAGGTCGCGCTTCCAGCAGCGATTTCAGAGGAGCTCCAGCCAGGTAATATGTTCACTTGTTTCCTTTGGTGTCATATGAGGGAATCGTGGGGGGCGAGGGGCCCTACCACTGATTAGCTGCTATTCTTGCCTCTTCTTGCAGAGACGGATGTCTAAGGAGGCATGTGCAGGGGAAAAGTGATCCTCTTCGGCTGTCTCTGGTGTGACAGCAAGGAAGAGGGAACATCTCAGTCTGTTTTTTAGAATGGTAATAAGAAGCTTGCTGTCCACCTGCACGAGCCCACTGCTTAAGGCTCATGGGGCGTACTTCAGGTGCTGCACATTGAAAGCTGAGCTCAGGACTCAGGGGCATATTTACGAGCCCCTTTGGCAAAAATAACAAGCATTGGCATAGCCAATAGGTCTCACCTTTGGGACCTTATAAGTGTTTAGCCATGCAACAGTTGATGTTGTTGCACCAAGGATACTGTGCTGCATAACTAAATACTTATAAGGTCCCAAAAGCGAGACCTATTGGCTATGCCAATGCTTGTTCAGAATTGCAGTTGTCAAAACTTTCCTAGAGGGGCTCAAGTCATTCCTCCTAGTGCTCCAACATGGGATCTCAATATTGTGTTGACCAGGTTAATGGGCTCTCCATTTGAACCCGTCCACTCCTGCCGCCTCCAGGTTTTATCTTGGAAGGTAACATTTCTTATTGCTAATACTTCACTGAGAAGAGTAAGTGAGCTCCAGGCAGCAACCTTAGAGGAACCATTCTTTACAATACATAAAGATAGCGTTGTTTTTCTTACCACCCCCGAATTCCTACCTAAGGTGGTCTCGCAATTCCATCTTAATCAGTCTATTGAACTACTTGTTTTTTTTATCACAACCTGATTCAGTTGCAGGAAGGGTTTTACTTACCTTAGACCTGAAAAAAGCTCTCACGTATTTCATTGACAGGACTAAATCATTTAGAAAAACACAGCTACTATTTGTTGCTTCCACAAAATCTTACAAGGGAAAGGCCATTTCGAAATCAGGCATTCCAAGATGGGTTGTTGCATACATTTAAACATGCTAGGCTAAAGAATTTTACACGTTCCTCTTAAAGCTTATTCCACTAGTAAAAAAGGAGCTTCATTTGCATTCCTAGGAAATATGTCCATAGCTGACATATGTAAGGCAGCTACATGATCTATCCCTCATATATTTACAAAACATTACTTAGTAGATGTATTGGCAAATCAACAAGCCAGTGTGGGACAAGCAGTCTTACGGACACTATTTCAACCAACTGTAACTTCCACAGAATAACCACCACTTATGGAGGAGAACTGCTTTACAGTCTATGCTCAGCATGCCTCAAACAGAGAATGTTAATTACCCATTAACCATCTGTTTGTAGCATGTTGTGATGTAGATTCACATGTGCCCACCCTCCTCACCGAACACCTGTGTTTGTTGCAGTTACTTTCATGATTACTTCTCAAAAATGTGTTTACCATGGACATCTACATATACTATACTTTATATCACATTCCATACTCACCCATCAACAATCTAACAATGTAGTCGATCGCCATGCGTATTACCAACAAGAGGAGGAGTCATACTACCTTGTGACTTGAAAGACTTCTTCGAAGAAAAACAACTTGCACACATCCGAGGCCAACACTAGATGGCGGACTTATGCTAAGCATGTGAACCTACAGCACTACATGCCACAAACAGATGCTTACTGGGTAAGTAACAATATATAGAGATAGATAGATAGATAGATAGATAGATAGATAGATAGATAGATAGACACGCATACCCTTTAGGTCTATGCATAGTTGCTTGCTGCGTCTTTTGATCCTCAATGCATTTACATCAGCACATCACATGAGCGAACTCCGGGTACTTTCAATGCAACCACTTTCTCACAGACAAATAGGTGCTGAGGACTCCGGCGACCTTTTTCTAAAGTTATGACTTTCTTCCACGTTGGCCAGTCAGTCATTCTACCAGCATTCTTTGCTCCTCCTTACCCATCTAAAGAGGAGAAGAGGCTCTATCGGTTGGACCCTAAAAGGGGCTTACGTTTTTATATTGGTGGTACCAGGCCCCATCAAGAGGACAATCGGCTTTTCTTGATGTTTTCCACAGTGATGAAAGGGAATACTGTGCAGAAAAGGAGCCTATTGAGGTTGATAGTCCTCTGTATCAAGATTTGCTATGCAATGGACAGGAAACAGCCTCTGAGGGTCTGAGAGCTCATTCCACCAAGACCAAGTCTGCTACGATTGCTTGGTGCAAGGAATCCCCGTTCTTGTTATCTGTCAAGGTGTGACGTGGGTATCAGTGTGTATGTTCACAAGGCATTACTGCCTTGACAGCCACACATCCTCTTTCTATGGAGTGCTCTCTATTTAACATCTAAGAAGGTCCCAGGTTAGAGACCAGCACGCTGTCCCCAACAAATTTTGGCTGGACATCCTATCCAAATAATTGGATTTTATTATATTAATAATTATTGCACTTATTTATTATTCACAGAGCTCGGTTTATGATTAATAATCTATTGTGCTGATGAGACCCTTTCAAGAAAACTGTGTCAACATGCTGTCCACGTAGTTGCCAATGGATCCTTTAAATTATTTGACTCTTCTGGAGTTATATGGGTTAAAGTTGATGCATTCTGTACCATCATGTTGAGTTTGTATGATCCATTGCCATATTTTATATATTCACACATCGTGTTCTCCTCAATGTGTGATCACTTAAGCACTTTTTCTTTTTTTACATGAAATTAAAGACAGCATTATTTGTCTCCAATTGTTCGGTTTAATTGTATGGCTTATTACATTGATCACTTTGGGAATTTTAGATTGTATCTTTGTGTATTTTGCCCAATGCTATGGCATCTGCTCACCCTAAGCCATCTCCTACAAACTGAAGAGGTCAATGCTCCTATTGCGCTTTAGTCCCTTAGGCAATAAAGGACTTGGCATCTGGAGTAACCCCCAGGAGTGATAGACTGCTAGTTCAGTTTTGTTTATCTTTGACATTCCAGGCTCTTACCTGTCTATATGGAAGACTGCAAACATGTGCTGCTTGCTTTCACCAGGGAAGCTACAATAGTTGCATTACTGAATCCACACCGAGACAGCTTACACGTGGCGCCATATTGATTTCTTTCTATAGTCAATCTGGATTGTAAAATGGAGGCAAGGTGCTAGCTAATAGAAAGTCCCCACTATTGCCACAGTTGGTTTGTACAGACCAAATCTGTTTAATTCCATCAAGGAGCACAGCCATGAAGAGCCTCATGCACGTTCTCAAAGAGTGTTTGTCAAACCTGGGGCTGCAGCGGTTGTCTCAATTGGCATGGAGAAGCCTTTTGACACTTGGATTAAGAGTCCCTCTTCCTGGTCATGTGAGAGATAGGATTTGGGAGGGGATCCTCAAGTGAATCAAATTATTATACGCTTCGCCTGGGAGAAAGAGCTCCAATCATGAGACAGTGTCGCCACCTCTGTCCGCTTTTATTTGCCCTGGCCATGGAGCCACTGCCAGCAGCATTCTGATTGTAAGGTGATAATTGGGGAATTTGGCTCAGGAACAATACAAATTATTGTATGCGTATGATGTGCTGTGGTATCTGCAGGATGAAAATAGGGTCAGGAAATGCAAATTCTGAAGAGGTTCTGGGAAGCCTCGGTCGGAAAGTAAACAAGTTTAAGTCCTCTGTGTTCCAATTAAGGCCGATACTGGTTCAAGACGGCCAGGGCTTACCTGTCCTCCTGCTTGAATGGACAGGGCCTCGTTCAGGTACCTGGGGGGTCAACGGGTACCACTCGAAAGCAGACCTCTTGTCTGGAAGCCTGACTAAAACGGCAGCAAATATCCGGGAGTCCTCCGGGTTCTGAATGCACCTTCCAATATCTGCCCGGGAGAGCCGAAGGATGTCCTTACAAGATGATTACCTGGTGGCTCAGTGGACTAATGTGTCCACTACAGGGGCCTGTGTTCTACCTCATGGTCACAGGTTCGAATCCCGGCAGGTCCACTCAGCCTTTCATCCTTCTGAGGTCGATAAAATGAGTACCATTGAGTCAGGTAACTATAAAGATCTGTTATCAACGCCAAGATGCCCACGGGTGAACGTGCGCTTTACAAATACACATTGTGTTATGCCTGCTTTATTACATCTCTGTTCTCCCATTACGCCTGCCAGAGAATCTTTTCAAATAAATCAGTTGTGTGATTACTGAACTCATCAGGGTGAAAGCCTAGGCACAAGACATTCCTACATGCGCTACACCGCTGAGAGAGGGCTGAATGCCCCTGATCAAGAGCGACATTATTTGGCAGACAAACTTCGCTGCGCACCGGAAGCAACACATTAGAAACACAGTCCTTGGACAATGACAACTGCCGTGTTGACACTGACAAGTGGTTGAGCCTTTACACAATGGGTAAAACCTCTCAAGAGTATTGGAGGTCGCTGTGTACTGTTGGTGCAGAACTCTGAGATGCACTGACATGACGGTTGTTTACTCCCCTGACACCTGCCGCTTTGGACATTGCCCCACTTTATGAAAATATTAATGAGAACAGATACAGAGCGGTGGGCACGCGCTGGCATATGCACACTGGGGACTCTTGTAGCCAGTGACAGACTACAGACATTCCAGAGCCTGGAAGGCCGCTCTGTGCATACAGGGCGCTAATCCATACATTTAAACGGACATGGAATACAGATTATGAAGCACCAAAGCCCCTCGCGGTCCTGACTACAGTTCTTATAGTTGAGACTAGTATTACTAGCACGCAGAAGAGCCCTCGTGGAGATGACTAAAGCAGACTGTCGGCTTTGGGAGCAAGGCTAGACGAAGGACATAGGAGCACACTGTCAAACAGAGACTGCCGAGCAGTTTGGGAGCATCCCAGGGCCATCTCTATACATACATGCTTGAGAGTAATACAATAGAACATTGCACCTACCTACCTGCCTGGCACTGAGCAGACTGCACGGGATCTTTCCAGCAGCGTGAAGCACTGCCCGGATGATGAAGTGAGGGAGCGGATCTCTGGCTCGTGTTCCAGTGTTGTACCATGATACACGAGTACTGGACTGAGGTACTGCCTGCCGCACGCAGTAGAGAACTAGAACTAAATGAAATCTGGACCCATGATCTTGTATAGTCGGACTGATGAAAAGATCTATAAACAAAAAAAAGTAAAACAGCTTACATGTTTGCAGACCTCGCCTTCATCTTGGCAAAAAGACGAATGGCGACGTCTTGGAAGAGAGACCCGGCGCCACAAGGGATGGCAGTGAGAACTAGTGAGACTGGCCAAGGCTCAGAGGAAGCTATAGCTAGGAATGACTCAGGAGTGGCCAAACCCCAATAATGGAATGGGACAAGTTCTTCTTGAAATTTATCTCAAAAAGACTGTCAGACCTCCTTGAAGGGACTGTCCTAAGTCTGCCTATGGACATAGATGTTGCTGCTACATGACCCTTCCCTCCACTTGCCTCTATTGTCCGTAGTCACAAGATACAGATGGGAACAGAATAGCCTTCACTTTATTAACGATTGAGTGAAATTGCATGAGTGCTAACATCAGTCATGAAAACAAAGCAACTGCATTAAGCTCGGGATTTCAGATACTGCTACTACATGCGTCCTAGAGTTCACGGTGGGATGGAAAGCAGAACACATACGTGTACAAAGTGTAAAGCTCACCATAACATAGCTGAGAGGCAACGAAACAGTGTCCATCTGAAGATCGTTCTGTATGCATGTCTGTGTGTATACTAACATGATGTTTATTTGGAAAAGAACATTTATTCTTTATTTTTGTTATAATGGTTTTGTAGCGGCAGATTCAATAAAATCGATATAAAAAAAGGCATAAAATGAAGGACAAAGCAAATGGTTGGAAATATGACTCCCGTGTTTGATCGTCAAGATTATTTCTGCAGTGACATATTGACTTAGTCAGTGTTATGGGATTTGGGCAATTATCTATTGCTACAGTTCTTGAAATGCTTCAATTCTTTCTGATACAAACTCTGGCACGTGTGCACACCCCACGTAATAAAAGGTTTCAAAAGTATTCTGTATTTTCTACAATTTGATGACTTTGATTTGATTGACAGAATCGGCAACATACAAATTCCATCTTCTGATGTCATATACAAAGAAAGGCACATTATACTTTTTTGCAGAATTGGTCAGTCAAATACAAAAGTTATTGACTCACTGCTGAATTTGCTCTTGCCCCGATCTGGCAACATACTACCTTGTCGAGGTAGTAAACCATGCTAAAATGCAGAGCTGGCAAATAAATAAATGTTTTCTTTGTTAATCATGATATCAACGCTTTCTTAATTTTCAGGCAGTAACAATCCTTGTGAGAAACATGACGAACTGTGCGATAACAGACAAACAGCTGCAGGTGTTGCTTGGATATGCAGAGGAGGACATTTACGACTCATCAAGACAAGCAACGGCCTTCGGCCTTTTGAAGGTAACAAAATACGAAAATTGTGATGACTTTCTGTTTCGTGCCCTGTGGAGTCGTACATTGCAGAAAAGTCTAAATAAGGAAAGAGGTTCTCCTGACGTTTTTATAACATGCTTGACAGTCCATTTGCAAGCTCTGTGTTTTTTGAACAGCAGTTTTGGTTCTCATTGTTCACCTTTCATATTGGCAGGGTTCTTTTGTTGCCCCCTTTCCCTTTGCTCTTCACAGCAGAAGACACTCATTAGAATCCACAAGGTGTTGCAAGAATGGCAGCTATTAGGCATACAAGCAGTTCACTTCTGGTACTTGTCTTCTTTCACCATTCAAGAGATGACCTATCGTTTGAGCTTCGCCAGATGGATAACGTAGTCCTAGCCCCAGTAAGGCTCAGAGTAAAAGAGAAGGAGAATTAAGATGGAGCGGTTGAATGCCAGAAGCAAAATCTTCCAGCATCACGAAGTTATCGTGGTGGCAGGTGGCTTTACATTGCACATTATCATACCACAGCACCGTTCCGGCATTATACTCCCATTATATTGGGTGTTTACTTGAAGGCAGTTTTACATCACACATCTACTTATGCTATAAACATTTCCGAACTACAGATTGTGTGTAGTGTTAGAATTTCTGCAAGGGCTTCTTTTGTGAAACACAGTGTGACATTTTCATGAACCCTTTCATTATGTAGCGATTCAGACTTTTTAATGGGATTCCCATCTCATGACAATCACCTAAAAATATTTTAAGTTATTGCACAAAACAAGTTGGGTCTAGTACTATGGCATTTCCTTTGTGTTGTTTTTGCTACTACAGTAGTTGTGCGTGATTTCCTAGAACAACTCCTGTTTTAAGTATCTCGTGCCTGGTATCTACTAAGGGTGAACACACGAGTCAGCGATATGTCGATCGGCACATTGTAGCACTTTAGACAGTTCAGAAAGACCTTTCCATGCACTGGGCTGGATTTCACACCATTCTGGGAGGCACACGTGTAAGTTCACAAATGAACTATGCCAACTCTGTTTGCACTGGCCTTCCCAAGTACCAACTAAACTTACTATAAGAAGCTCAGAGTGCAGTGGCTTTTGAGCTCTCAGAGAGACCTCATCAGATCTGGCTTCCAGCAACATTATTGACTACGTCGAGGGAGCTATCAGGGTTCCCCTATTCATGTATGAATGTTTAGTGGCCACTGTCATCTTCTTGGAAGATCTCTTACTGTGCCCCCACAAGACCCTCTCCTTCACTAACCTTTTCCATATCGTGATATTTCTTATTCTAAATATGTCCATAGAGGCGATAAGACATTTGATGTTCAGGCCTCGGACTCTGAAACAACCTTTACATGTACCAGCTCCCACTTGCCTCTGCTCTTTTCTGACAAGCCCTTCCAATCTTTCTTCTTGTGCGTTGGTTGAACTTGCAGGGCTTATGCACATTTTTGCTCATGTAGCTCCAGTTGTTTTGGCACTTATTTATGCCCACAGTGACTTATCTGTTGGGAGAGAGGCGTGATTCATATGACACCTACTCTTTGTTTTTTGGCTACCCCTTCTTGATTTTGAAAATGATTACTTTAAAACAGCCAGCCTCTAGGTATTTCTAACCCTACACAGGTGGGCTTTACTGCTCTGCCTGGCCACACTCCCAAGCACTGAGAGGTCTCTTTCTATTGGCTGGCTTAACGCCCTGATAAGGATGTTATCCTCCACATTTGCGTTCAGTGCAGGGAAGTGACGTGATAGTCTTGCCTCTCCTGCACTGCCTCACTTGTCCAGTGCCACTGTGTTCGCATTTTCTTCCCACAGGCTGGTGCCTGCCCCTCGAGGCTCTCTACTTTACCCATCCCCGTATTTTGGTGTTTTCTCCCCCTCCCCTAAGAAACTCAATACACATAAGTAAGATACATTAAAAGATTAAAAGTAAAAAAATAAAACATACTGCCTTGTAAATGTGTAGACTTGCAGTAAAAATAAAATGAAATATAGCAATGTGCGCTATCTTGCGTTGGTGTTGAACATAGTGCACAGCTTACTGTAATTAGTATATCCTTTCCCACTTTAAGCGATCAGGCATTTAGTCCGAAAATGACAGTTGTCAGAACCATATACTCTTCCCCAAGAAATTCCTATGCGGATTCTTACAGTGAGTGAAAATCTTCTACCCAAGGCTTTGTCAGAGAGGGTAACCAACATAAAAACCCTTGCCTACCATTGTAATTTGTCAAATCCCATGCCTTTATAACTCCCTACATGCCTCAACAGTGTAATGCCAATCCACCCTTACACTTCTATAGAATTCACCATACTTTTTTCACAATAAATAAGTCGGGCCTAATGCCTTTGCTGGAAATTTTTATAGTAAGCAGTTCAGAGTTATGGCACCTGACATAACTTTTTGCAGTTAATCAAACAGGCCTTTAACCTTTAAAATTGGCCTGTCACCATAAACCAACGCAGGCTTGCTATGTTGAGTATAAGCTTTCTCACAGGGCAATAATCAGGCATACAGTCACAAAATTATGAATATGTAGAATCATATAGTTGGCAGGGCAATGAACAACAACACCTAAAACGGCCTAAAAAGGATTATCACCGTGCAGATCCACCCCCAGGGTTTGTCAGAGGGTGGTAACCAAAACCAAACTTCTTGACAGCCTCTGTAATCTGTGAGATTCCATGTATCAAAATACTGCTCTTGAGGCTTTAAGATCGTGTAATACAAATTCCTCCATAAAGGCCTATATACTTTAACATATTCTTTTCACAGAAAATAAGTCGGGCCTATTGCCTTTGTTATAACGTTTCATAATAAATTGATCAGATAAATGGCCCCTGACATTCTTTTCTCAATGAACCAATCTGGTCTACAGTCCTAATCATTGATGTGTCACATTAAGTAACCGAGGCCTACTGTATTGCACACAAGCCTTGCCACAAAGAGGTGTGGTGCAGCGGCCAGGGCAGCTGACTTCGGAGCACAGGGCTCACGTTCGATCCCCGGCTCTGGCGGCAGCTCAGCTCAGCACCATGTGACTCTGGGCAATAGCTCACTTAATTTCCACGACGGCCCCCAGCGCCTTGAGACCCGTAAGGGTGAGTAGTTCGCGCTTTACAAATACGGATTTACATATTTTTTTTTACATAACTTCAGGCAGACAGTCATATGAACCAGCCAGACCTATAGCCTTCATTACTAGGTTGTTACCATAACCCACTTAGGCCTGCCGTTTTAAGCATAAGGTTTTTCACGAGGCAATAACCAGGTATGCAGTCATAAAATCACAAATGTGTGCAAAATAAAAGTTGCAAAAACAATGTACAATTTTCCTTCAGCACACGCCCCCTTCAGGAGGGCCCAAAAGGGAATCTCATAAGGGAAGTCTTTTCCCCTGTGGTAAATCAGAGGGTCAACTCATTCCTTGCCTACAGCATTGATCTGCTAAATTCCGTTCAACAAAATGCCTGTCTACAGGCTTTACCATAGGATAATGCTACCTTGTGAATGGGTATTTAACATGCATTTTTTTTTTTTTTTGTATATTTTTATTGAGAAGTACATGTCAGTTTATAAACAATACATTAAAAATAAAAAGGAGTATAAACAAATCAAATTATGGTCACACAATAAATTACTATGAAATGTTAACTTCTCAGATTTCTAAATACAAAAAAGATAATACAGATATCAAAAGATACAATATCTGAGATACTCATAAAACCTGGAAAGGAAGAAATAGGAAAGGTGGACTAGGGAGGAGATGATTTAGATAGTATACAATATGTAGTAAACCATATATTATAGATAGTTGGAAGATAGTAGCGATAATATCATACAAATATAATATTTCAAGTGAAGATATTCCCACTAACTCAACAATTTCCAATAGGTGAACAGTAAGTCCTAATTCAAATAACAGTGTTACTGGCTAAAGCATCAACAGTCCTAATGATAACATCAACAGCATGAATATAAATAATAATGGTAATGATTTAATAAGGAAATGAAAAAGGAAGTGATTCCCGTATTGTAGTTCCTAATTAGAAGAAAAATCTGAAATATTACCAGAAATAGAATATTAGCTAGAAAGGGGTTCCAAATTTGGATGAAAGTTCCAGCATTGTCCTGCAATCTATAAATGAGTTTTTCATATGATGCTATTTTATACATTTCAATAAGCCATTCATCATGTGTAGGGCATTGTGGTGTTCTTCAATGTCTTAATATACAAATTTTTCCTACAGTGAGTGCAATAGCTATCAATCGTTGTGTATGGTTTGTGAGATTTGGGAGATCAGTAACATCATGTAATAGAACTAATTTGTCCGTTAAAGGAATGGACACTTGTATAGCTCTGTGTAGAGAGGCAGTTATGGAAGACCAATATTCCTTCAAAATTGGGCATCGGAATAAAATGTGTAGTATATCGCAGTCCTCCTGTGGGCACCTCCAACAGGTAGATTGGTGTAGTAAACCTGCTGACTTGAGTTTTTGTGGTGACCAGTACCAGTTATGAAGAATTTTAAAGAGAGTAAATTTCATTCTGGCCTCTCTGATTCCCTTTAAAACATGCATTTCGCCATAAATAATCAAGGTCTGCTGCCTTTGTTATAAAGTTTCATCATACCTACCTACGAGGGCCTAACAAGGATTCTCACAGTATGGATTCACCCCCAGGGTTTGATGTAGGGGTAGCTAGGCGAAAACCCTAATAGGTAATCTGAGAGAATCCATGTAATAACATGCTTCTCTACAGACTTTAATGTAGTGTAATTACAATCCACTCTTAAGTGCCTATTGACTTTAATACATGCTTTTCACAATGCACATATGAAGTATACTGTATTTGTCTTACCATAGTATAATAAACAGTTCAAGCCTATGGACTTGATCATTAACGTGTCACCAAAACCAACTCAGTTCTGTTCAAATGAGCATAAGCTTTCCTGCAAAGCAAGAGGTGCAACAATACAAGCACTCTTTCAAGGAAGCACACAATTTCTGCCCAATCCAATACTGTACTCAAGTCAATGAACATGTAGTTCGAGCCAAAGCCCCTCTCTCAGTAGTGGTTCTTAAAGTTATTTTTCTTTAGATCATGTAAGGTCTTACAACAGCTGCCCCGTCGAGCAAGGCCTAACAATAGAAAAGGGGGGTATGGCGAATTCACCCTTCAAAACAAAGACAGTGTTAACTTAATGGTTTGTGGGTTTGTCTGATGAGAAACCCTTACCTTTTATATTTCCCAGGCTGGATCTGGAAGATTTTTGCGTGAGCAGTACCCTGCCGGCGGGTAGGTGGCGTCAATCGGCTCTGTGCGGCGTAGTCTGCATACTTGCTAGAAGTGACGTCTGCGTCCCCTATATAGACGCAACCTTGACGCGCTGACATCAGGTCTTTTTTTTCCACTCCAGTTCTTCCTCCTGGTTGTGTCGAGGATGTCTTTGAGAAAGATAGGGTTTAAACCGTGTTGCACCTGTCATTGCGCCATGTTGGTTACAGACCCACACCTTGTGAGTCTGTGGTACCTCGAGCGCGACCATGACTCCAAGTCGAGCTCAGACTGCCTGGCCGTGGCACCAAAGGTTTTCAGGGAGCTGTCCCTGAAGCTGCGCAGGCGACGCCATGTCGATCTCAGTCCCAATCGAGAGGGAGGTCGCAGAACCGCTCCAGGATCCCCAGGTCTTCTTCCTCCCATTCCACGTCATCGGGACATTCGAGGAAGAAGCATAAGAAGTTAAAGTGTGCACTGACTTCTTCTTGTGCGTCGGCTGACGTGACAAAGGAGCATCGGCGTTCGAGACATGGTTCTTCAGAATCGTTGCCAGGGCAGACTCCAAGCCTCCCACCTTTTCCAGGAGCCAGAGCGACCCCCCGCTCAGGTAAAATAATTTTACGAGGCCGTGAGCCACGTATTTGAGCAGTCCGGCTGGACATGGCCCATCTGGTTCCACGCCGGCAGCTCCGGCCTCTGCTCCAGTGGACCCCGTGGATCCGTTCACGGATCCGGACCAGCGTCTGTCGTGCCATAGCGACCTCCCATCCTGGTGACCACTGGCGGCGCCAGCCCCATTACTATCCACAAAGCCAACACGGAGTCGGAACAGAGTTGAACAATGCCGATTCCGGCACCGACAGGACGCATGAGTCCTAGGTCGGTGCCTTAGCCCTATTCTGAAGGGCTAGGCCTCGGGAAGAATGGGAGGGGTCACTGGACCCTTTAGAATACCAGTTAGAAGGTCATACTACTTAGAAGGCCAGGGAGGTATGGACTGGTGTGAGGAACTTGGTGATGCCAGTGGTCTGGACACATCCCCAGATACTGGTATGTTTCTCCCCCTACTGTGGCTACATAGGAGGGAGCATCATATTCTGTGGCGGTGAAGAGGGCATCTGATGTCCTGGATCTCAAGATACCCTTGATGGCAGTCAGGACTAACATCTTGATGGGAGTGTTACAGCCGGGAGCTTCTGCTTCCGAACCCCTGCTCCCTTTTAATGAAGCACTGACAGATGTCCTACTGGGAACCTGGTCCAAGCCAAACACCGGGTCTCCTGTAAAGAGGACAATAGCCCACTGCCATCGCTCCACACCTGGGGACCTGAACTTCCTCACCCAACACCCCACCCCTGAGAGCTTGGTGGTCCAAGCCTTTACATCCCATTGCGCGTTCCCTGCCGCACCCCTTGACAGGCAATCCAAGAGGCTTGATAGCTCAGGGAAGAAGCTGGTTTCTTCCACTAGTCTTGCATTGCGGTCGGTGAACACCACATGCTTATTGGGTCGCCTCTCCCACACTCTGTGAGACACAGTTGCACACGTGCTGCCACAGGTCCCAGAGGAAGCCCAGGCCGTTCTCTCCCAAGTGTTCTAGGATGGGAGAGATGCAGCGAAGTTCACCATTAGGTGTGGTTTGGACACGACCGACTCGCTGGGCAGAGCAGTTTAATCGACAGCACTAAGACGCCACGCCTGGCTAAGAACATCTGGCTTTTTAGGGGGATCTCCAGGTTTCCCTCATGAACATGCCCTTTGATGGCAACCATCTCTTCAGAGACAAGGCAGTCTGCCTATCGCCCCTTTTGTGGCTACAGAAGGGGCTTTCAACCGCACCAACCATATTCCAGCCACCTCCCCACGCAAGCTTCCCAGACTGTTTGGGGGCGAGGACACAGTTCATTCCGACCCCATGGGTCACGTAGTCAGACGTCTGCCACAACCACCAATCCCCTGCAGCCAAAACCTCTAAGCCCTCCTAATCTTGCCCTACAAAATCTTGGGCGGTCTGTTGGTGGCAGAATCAGCCATCATATCTACCACTGGCAGTCCATAACATCGGAAAGGTGGGTTTACAGATTATTCGGAGGGGCTACTCCCTTCCTTTCGAATCCTCCACTACCCCTTTGCCTCCATCTCGCAATCAGCTGACTGAGGATCATTTGTCCCTGCTCCTTTAGCCAAGGGAGCCGTAGAGAGGGTTACGATGTTAGAAGTAGGCAGTAGTTGCTTTTACCGCTACTTTCTGATTCGTAAAAAGAACAAACGCCTTCGCTCTATCTTAGATCTGAGCACCCTCAACCTCTTCCTCAAAAAGAAGAAGTTCAAGATGCTCACATTAGCTCATGTTTTGACTGCCTTGGATCCGGGAGACTGGATGGTAGCACTGGACTTGCAGGACGCTTTGTTTTATATCCCTAGAACAAAAAGCGGCAACCCAATAACCCAGGACCTGGGCTGGACAGTAAATATGTAAAAGGTGGTCTTCTTGTGGGAAGTTTAGCCCTTGACTTCCACGGCAATAGTATCAAAACAGAGATAGAGAGAACCCCTCACAAGGGTAGGTTTTCAATTATGCATTTAGTGCATTTATCCTTATGTATCTTCTCAGTCATGAATATATACATCAGTTTTTAGCGATTATTATGCACTACTTATATCACAAACAAAATTAAGGTGCTCCTATAAAGTGATGGCGCAGTGAGAGTGATCAATAGTGAAAAAAGCGCATACGTGCTTTGTACAAAAATATATACATGTGGCTGATGGGGATAATAGACTGTTTGAAGTCAATACTCGTCAAGTGAGTATTGATATCCACCATCAAATTCTTAAAAACTCAGTCCACATATGTTGTGTCGTCAATGTTTCAACCCCTGGGCATAAGTTATTTAAAGCAGGGTCATCATCAGGATGTAAATTATACAGGAAGCACCAAACATTGTGGCAGAAGATTGCGCAGTCCTATAGAAATTAAAATTCTAGTTGGTGAAATAACTTCCAGAAGGATATTTATCACACAATCCAGTTGAAAAACTGGCACAATGCTGGATTTCTAAATCATCCGAAAATAAACTCCTTCTTTAAATGCATTCTGTACATCCGATTTTAATAAGCAGCTTCCGACGAACCCAGTCAAATAATGGGTGTAATGCTAGATGCTTAAGTCACCTGATTTTATGTTCCTTTCTTTTAAAATATATAGTACATTGCGCTTCAGTGAGCAGCAATGCAAACTGGCTGAAATGAGACAATGGAATGCACATTTTTCACTATTCATCATTCTCACTGTGCCTTCCCTTTATAGGAGCACCTTATCTTTTTTATGATATAAGTAATGCATAATAATTGCTAAAAACCGATGTATATATTCATTTTTAAGAAGATACATAAGAATAAATGCACTAAACGCATAATTGAAAACCTACCCTTGTGAGGGGTTCTCTCTATCTCTGTTTTCATAGTATTGCCGTGGAAGTCAAGGGCTACACTTCCCACGTGGGGACCACCTTTTACATATTTAGTTTCATATCCCGTCCGGCCATCTCATCAGCGTTACCTACGGTTTAAGATAGGCCACAAGCATTTTCTGTTCACCGTGCTCCCTTTTGGCCTTACCAGCACCCCTCGGGTGTTCACTAAAGTGATGGCGGTGGTTGCAGCTCATCTGCGGATATCAGGGGTGCCAGTCTTACCCTGCTCGATGACTGGCTGTTAAAGGCGGGCTCGCCCCAGGCTGTTGTCTCCCACTTCCAGACTACGGCGAACCTCCTGCACTCATTGGGATTCACCATCAACGTGCTGAAGTCACACCTGACTCCCTTTCATCGTAGCAGTTCTAGACACCATGCAGTTTCGGGCTTATTCTCCCAAGCAGCGAGTCCAGGATATTCAGGTTATGATACCGTTGTTTCAGCCTCTATCCTGAATTTCAGTGAGATGGACTCTGAGGCTGCTGGGCCTTTTAGCCTCCTGCATCCTGCAAGTGACACATGCCAGATGGCATATGCAGGCTCTGCAATGGGCCCTGTAGTTCCAGTGGGTGCAGTATCAGAGATTCTCTCCAACATGGTCCTTGATCTCGGAGGGAACTGCAAAGGACCTGCAGTGGTAGCGAACAAACCGCGATTGGGTCAGAGGTATATCCCTCTCCCTTTCCCAACCAAATCTCACTGTAGTGACAGATGTGCCACTCCTGGGATGGGGCGGCCACTTGGGTGAGGTGGAGATCAGAGGACTCTGGCCTCCTGCCTTGGTTAGATCTGATCTCCTCCTCCGAGAACACGCAATGTCAGCAGTTTTGCACACTGGAGTTTCCAAGGCTGCTCTTGCTCGGAGATGCTTTTCGTCTCAAGTGGAGCTCAGGCCTCCTGTACGCCTTTTCCGCCCATACCCAATTCTGCCCAAAGTTCTCAAGAAGTTCAGAAACGACCGGGCCCAAGTCATCCATGTGGCTCCGGACTGGGAACGGTTAGTCTGGTATCCCGAGCTTCTCAGCATGAGCTTCGATCATTCAATCAGGCTGCCCCTTCGGGAGGATCTTCTGTCATAGGAGCTGGGGAGGGTCCTCCACCCAAACCTGTCAACTTTACACCTTCTTGCGTGGAGATTGAGGGGTGACAGTTGACAGCTTTCGACCTTCCTCCTGAAGTTAGCAAAGTTATTTTGGCAGCCAGACGTCCCTGCACTAAAGCAGTACATGCCTGAAATGTATATTATATTATATAGAAAAGTCTATTGGCCCTCTTTCTGCTTCCCTTTCTGACGTCCTTCTTTTTAGAGCTCTACTCTGGTCACTCTAAAGGGTTACCTGTTGCTCTGTCTGCTTTTTTTGCGGCTGCCTGACCATCCCTCTTTATTAAAATCCCCTATTGTAAAAAGATTTTTGAAGGGCCTTTTACATATGTTGCCCGTTTTCTCCATTTATTATGCCTTAATGGGACTTTAATTTAGTTCTCACTTTCTTAATGTGTGCTCCTTTTGAGCCTCTTCATAATTGCCCCCTCATGCTGATCACCATCAAAACATCCTTTCTCGTGACAAAAACATCTGCCTGGAGGGTGAGTTATGTTATGTTAATAACTTTTATAAAGCGCGGCGATTACCCAAGGGTGTCCAGGCGCTAACATATCTATCCTGAGGCAGCAAGCAAGGAGGAACTGAGTTTATTCTGCAAAAAGCCAGGTCTTCAAACCCTTCCTAAAGTCTAACAAATCAGTGGCGTTTCTTAGGCGAAAGGGAAGGTCAATCCAGGCTTTCGCCGCGCACACAGCAAAGCTTCTGCCCCCCCACAAAGCTTTCCTCCTGGGCGGTACAGAAACCAGCTTAGCCCCTAACGAGCAAAGTGCTCTTTTCGGAATGTACCACTGGAACAGCTGGTTCAAGTAGTCTGGGCCTTTGCCATGCAGAGCTTTGAAGACCATGCAAAGTGATTTGAAACGCACTCAACTCCTTACTGGGAGCCAGTGCAGCTTCCTTATTTCCTTGGAGATGGAGGAGAATTTGGATGTACGGGTCAGAAGTCTCGCTGCTGCATTTTGCAGCAGCTGAAGTTTATTCAGACTTTTTTGTTGAATATTCAAATACAGGCTGTTACAGTAGTTCAGCCTCGACAGCACCAGGGCTGTGACCACTGTTTGGCGACTACCTAGGGGTAGGAATGACATTACTTTCCTGACCGTTCTAAGCACATATGCAGTTGATGATGTTACTGCATTTACCTGATCCCCAAAGGTGAGTCTCTCATCCACAATTACCCCCAAATTCTTCACCTTTTTTGAAGGCAGAGGGAGAGAGCCCATCGAATCCAGCCACCAACTTGGAGTCCAAAAATTAGTATCCTTTCCAAACAGTAGGACTTCAGTTTTGCCTGAATTAAGCTTCAGACAATTCTCTGCCATCCATTTCCCAACTGATTGCATACAGGCTTGGAAACGTTGATCTATACCCATTTCCTGACCTGGTCGTAGAGACACCACAATTTGGGTATCATCCGCATAGGAGGTAAGACCAAACCCAAATGCTCTAATAATGGGGGCCAAGGATGAAACATAAACATTAAATAGAGTGGGGCTAAGGGAGGACCCCGTGGGACCCCACAGGGTAGCGAAAAGGGTTTAGATTGATATCCACCTAATGCAACAGTATGTCCTCTGCCGGATAGAAAGGAATTTAGCAAAGCCCAGGCTTTGGATTGGATCCCGCACTCCTTTAGACAGTCCATCAAGATACCATGATGGACCGTATCAAAGGCCGCAGACAGATCCAACAAGATCAGAGCCGCCCTCCCACCTCGATCAATGGCCTCTATGATCTCTTCTGTGGCCTTAATGAGGGCAGACTCGGTGCTGTGTCCCCCTCTGAAACCATACTGGGAGGGGTCCAGGGCTTGTGTTGCCACCAGGAACGAGCTAAGTTGTGTGTTCAAAATTTTTTCTACCAACTTGGCTGGGAGTGGAAGACGCGAGATTGGGCGGAAATTATTGGGGTCTTTAGGGTCCCGGCTTGTTTTTTTTAACAGGGGCAATATAGAAGCCAAATTCCAACAGGTAGGGAAGTGCCCTGTTTCACACATTCCCTCAAAAATGGAGGCCAGTGATCGAGCAATGGGACCAGGTGCCAATTTGGCCACTGCTACCGGTCAAGGATCATGGGGTGATCCTGATTTAGCAGCCATAAGCAGCTTCTCCAAATTGTCCGGGGATACTGGCATGAAAGTATCTAATATCTCAGTGGAAACTTTTAAGGGCTTAAGTTTTTCACTTGCCGGATCCAACGTGGCACTCTTTAAAGCGCAAAAGGCTGAGAAAATGGTTTCCACTTTGGTCAAGAAGAACTTGGCTATCTCCTCACACAGCTCTTGACTTGAATCAACTATGGCTGGGCGTGGAGTGGCCAGGCTGGAGACAGTTCTGAATAGTTCTTTAGCCACATTTTTCGCTAGATCTATACGTGCCACATAGAACTCTTGTTTGGCTAGGTGGAGCAGTTGTTTATACTTGAGTAACCCCATTTTGTAGAGTTTTCTTTATAGCCCTTTCTCCAACTTCGCTCTAACCGTTTGCAAGTGAGTTTGTGATTTTTCAAGTCTTCTGTGTACCACGGGGCAGTGAGCTGCAGGCTTTATCTTCCAAGTATCCATTTCTGTCTGTTTCAAGACAAACTGATGCTTCACACTAGGGCCTCTTTTTTGCTGAAAGTAGTAACAACATTCCTTTGTGAGCCAATCCATCACCTTGCCCACTTTCTACACTCCTCCAAATCCCTCAAAAGAAGAGGAGCAACTCCAACGTCTGGACTCAAAAAGAGCGTTGTTGTTCTACCTTGACCACACGAAAGAGTTCCGGGTTGATGACCAACTCTTCGTGGGGTATGTTGGAGCGAAGAAGGGCTGGGCAGTCCAGAAATGAACCATTTTGCGCTGGGTCATTCTCTGTATTAGAATCTGCTATACACTGGCCAAGTAGCAGCCTCCTGAGGGCTTAAGGGCTCATTCCACCAGAGCTAAAGCTGCGACCACTGCGTTAGCATGTGAAGTCCCAGTCCTGCACATCTGCTAGGCAGCAACATGGGCGTCCCTGCACACATTCACCAAACATTACTGCCTGGACAGTCGGGTCCACAGGGATGGGCATTTCGCCTTTTCGATCCTGCAGGACTTTCTAGTTTAGAATTTGTCTGCAGCCCACCACCAGGGACAGTATTGCTATGGTATCTATTCAAAGGTAAGGAATCTGCAGCTAGATGTCTCTGTCAAATAAACAAGTTACTTACCTCCGATAACGCATTATCTGGTAGAGAAAATATCTAACCGCAGATTCCTCACCAGCTCTGCGGACAGGTTTTTAGGGTTAGGGTTAATCTCTTTCAGGGCCCTAGTTTGGAAACACCAGTGTCAGTGTACTCCATGGCTCTACGCTTCTGGTATGGAAAGTTGGGAAAAGTAACTGACGTCAGCGCATCAAGCTGGCGCCTATATAGGTGATGCATACGTCGGCTCCTGCGCAGACGATGCTGCATGGAGCTGATCAACGCCACCTACTGGCACGCAGGGGTACTGCTCACACAAAAAATCTTCCGGATCCAGTATGACGCTTGGGAAATTCAAAGGTAAGGAATCTGCGGCTAGATATTGTCTCTACCGGATAATGCGTAACTGAAGGTAAGTAAGTTGTTCATTGATTACACAGTGGCATTTGCAAATATGTAGTTATAGTTCAGCCACATTGTCAATTGAAAAGGCATTTTTTGATTTGCCTATTGTGTTTGACCCCATCGACTTATCTTTACAAATTTTCAAAGTTGCTTAGCATAGTCAGCTAGGATCTAGCAGGACCTATTTCATGCAGTTCAGTGGGAAAAAAGTGAATGGGCTGGGTTCAGTAAGGTTGTATTGTTCCTTTTTAGCTCTCATAGGGAAGTTTGCACATGCCTACAGGCAAAACCTCTGAAAGGATTTGCACCAAACGTACCATGAGAGGAGAACCTTAGTCAGAAAGCATGGTTTTGTTGGTTTGGTGCAAATCCATTCAGTAGTTTTTGAGAGAAAAGCATTTGAAAAAGTATCGAGTGATTCCGAATCATGACCTTTGCACTGACGAAAAAATGTATCTGAAAGAGACACGTTAGTGACAGATTCCTTACCTTAGAATATCCCCAGGCGTCAGGCTGGATCCGGAAAGTTTTTTGCGTAGCAGTACCCTTGCGCGTCGGTAGGCGGCGTCGTGCGGCTCCGCGTCCGTCGTCGGCGTCGTGATCGCCGGGATGACGTCGCGGGCAGTACTTAGGCGCCGCCCCTGCGCGCTGACGTCAGTTCTTCTTTTTCCGCGCCAGCAAGCGCAGATCCGGGAAGAGCAGTGCCCTGGTCAATTTTTGACCATACTTTTTGGTGATTTTTCACTGTTTTTTCCAAATAAAGGTGTCGTAGGGATGCCCGGCTTCAAGCGATGCGGCGCCTGTGCGCGGATGATGTCCGTCACCGACCCGCATTGGGAGTGTCTCTTCTGCCTCGGCCGAGGCCACGACACCGAGTCTTGTCCCGAATGCCAGGCCCTCAACCCGAAAGCTTTGCGAGAGCGGTCTCGAAAGCTCCTCGAGGCCCGGCATTCGGCTCCACGGAGGCCCCGGTCGCGTGAGAGGTCCAGGGGTCGCTCGCGGAGTGCACACCGGTCGTCGGCGTCGAAGTCTTCTTCGTCCGGTAAGTCTAAGCACAAGAAGTCCAAGAAGCATCGTCGCTCTCGGACTTCGCCTCGCCGGTCTCGCGACTCGGCTGAGGCCCCTCCCGGCACCGTCCCCGCGGCCCCGGACTTGCCTGTGGAGTCGCCCCCGCCATACCCGCCCTTCCCGGGTTCGGGGGCGGATCCGGCCAAGGTACAGGAGTTCCTGTCGGCCATGGCCCGCCTCTTCGGGCCGTCAGGCCCCTCCGGTGCGCCTTCGGGCCCCGCGGGCCCTGATGGGGTTGCTCCGGTGTCGCCGGCGGCTCTGGCCCCGGCGTCGCCCGTGCCTCGTGCCTCGATCCCGGCTCCGGCTTCGGCCCCGGCCTCGATCCCGGCTCCACAACCCCCATCGACGCCGGTCGACCTCACGACACCTCCGCCGGCGCCGATGTCTCCGGTGCCGTTCTCGACGCCGCCCTGGGCTCCGGGCGGCGTCGTTCCCCAGTTCCTTCCGGCTCCGGACATGGACCCGGAGCGACGTCGCTCGACGCCGGCTCCGGCGCCGATGGGACCTTGGGTCCCAAATGTCCCTCCTCCTCCTTATTTTGAACCAGAGGAGGACCAGGAGGACTGGGAGGGGTCTGATGACCCTCTGACACGCAACTGTCAGTATGATGAGGACTGGACAGAGAGTCTAGGGAGGCCAGTGGTCTGGATACTTCCCCTGACACTGGCATGCTGTCTCCTCCCGTGGCTACGGAGGAGGGGGCCAATTTTGAGTACGGTGTTGCGTAGGGCTGCTGGGGCCTTACGTCTCCAGCTCCCTACTTTGACGGTCAAGCCTAACATCTTGACAGAGGTGCTTCAGCCGGCAGCCTCCTCTGCGGAGACTGTGCTGCCGTTTAACGACGCCCTCACTGACGTTCTTTTGGGCGCCTGGTCCAAGCCCAACACAGGGGCTCCTGTGGATCGGAACGTGTCACGACGCCACCGCCCCGCTCCGGGCGACCCCTGTTTCTTTCTGTCCACCCCACTCCTGAGAGCTTGGTTGTCCAAGCCTCCGCTTCCCAAACCGCCTTCCCTACCGCTCCTCCGGATAGGGAATCCAAACGCCTGGATCAGTTTGGGAAGAAAGGTTTTTCTTCCTCCAGTGCTGGCTTGCGGT
This sequence comes from Calotriton arnoldi, assembly GCA_963921515.1. Taxonomy (NCBI): domain Eukaryota; kingdom Metazoa; phylum Chordata; class Amphibia; order Caudata; family Salamandridae; genus Calotriton; species Calotriton arnoldi. The sequence goes on from CAWUFW010001554.1 coordinate 1,708,056, forward strand.
CCGTTAACACCGCTTGTCTTTTGGGCCGATATACCCACTCCCTGTGGGATTCGGTGGCGGATGTTTTGCCCCAGTGCCCTGAGGAGGTCCAGGCACTGCTTTCCCGCGCCATTGCGGAAGGAAGGGATGCGGCCAAATACACTATCCGTTGTGGCCTTGACACCGCCGACTCGCTGGGCAGGTCGGTTGCAACGACGGTGGCGCTCCGACGCCACGCCTGGCTGAGAACCACTGGTTTTTCAGGGGATGTCCAGAATACTCTCATGGACATGCCCTTTGATGGAGTCGGTCTTTTTGGGTCCAAAGCAGACCATGCGTTGGAGCGCTTTAAGGACTCACGGGCTACTGCCAAGTCCCTGGGCCTTTCTGCTACACGCCCTCCGCTGCCTTCTGCTTTTCGCCCCTATCGTGGCCACGGTAGGGGCGCCCCTTCACGTCAGCAGCCCAGCCACCGGCCCGCGCAGCAGGCGTCTTCGCGTGGCCGAGGACGTGGATTCCGCCGTGGCGGATCGGGCAACCAGCGTGCGGGTCAGGCCACCACCTCCAACCCGTCCGCGGCCTCCAAGCCCTCCTAGTCCCTCCTTTCAGGTGCACGGCACGCCAGTAGGGGGCAGGGTCCGCCATCACCTTCCCCACTGGCGCACCATCACCTCGGACAGGTGGGTCTTGGACATTGTCCGAAGGGGCTACTCCCTCCCCTTCGAGACCACCCCCCAGCCATGCCACCTCAATTCCACCGCATGTCAGGGGATCACTTGGTGCTTCTACAGAAGGAAGTCACGGCCCTCTTGGCCAAGAGGGCCATCGAGCATGTTCCGACCCCAGAAGTAGGGCGTGGTTGCTACTCCCACTACTTTCTGGTGCCCAAAAAGGACAAGGAGGACATGCGTCCTATCTTGGACCTCCGGAACGTCAATCGCTTCCTCCGGAAGGAGAAGTTCAAGATGCTCACCCTAGCTCAGGTCTTGACTGCCCTCGACCCAGGAGACTGGTTGGTAGCGTTGGACTTGCAGGACGCGTATTTCCACATCCCCGTCCTGCCGGCCCACCGGCGTTACCTTCGGTTCACGGTAGGCCCCGAGCATTTTCAGTTCACCGTGCTCCCCTTTGGCCTTACCAGTGCCCCTCGGGTGTTCACGAAAGTGATGGCGGTGGTCGCAGCTCATCTGCGCCGGGCAGGGGTCTCAGTCTTCCCCTACCTCGACGACTGGCTGCTGAAGGCGGGCTCGTCCCAGGCAGTCGTCTCCCACCTCCAGACTACGGCCGAACTCCTGCACTCGCTGGGGTTCTCCATCAATGTGCCGAAGTCGCATCTGATTCCTTCTCCACAGCTCCTTTTCATCGGGGCAGTTCTGGACACGACGCAGTTTCGGGCCTATCCTCCCGAACGGCGAGTCCGGGATATTCAGGCTATGATTCCGATCTTTCGGCCTTTATCCTGGGTTTCGGTACGGATGACCCTGAGGCTGCTGGGCCTCATGGCCTCCTGCATCCTGCTGGTCAATCATGCCAGATGGCATATGCGGGCTCTGCAGTGGGACCTGAAGTTCCAGTGGGCGCAGCACCAGGGCAACCTGTCCGATCACGTCCAGATCTCGGAGGGGACTGCAAAACAGTTGCAGTGGTGGCTCTCGAACCGGCAATGGGTCATGGGCAGATCCCTCTCCCTTCCCCAGCCAGAGCATACAGTTGTGACGGACGCGTCCCTTCTGGGATGGGGCGGTCACATGGGAGAGGCGGAGATCAGAGGCCTCTGGTCTCCGGCGGAGTCCCGGCTCCATATCAACCTTCTGGAGCTCCGGGCGATCCGGCTTGCACTCAAGGCATTCCTTCCCTCTGTCAAAGGGAAGGTAGTGCAGGTGTTCACAGACAACACCACCGCCATGTGGTACTGCAACAAACAGGGCGGGGTGGGGTCTTGGACCCTTTGTCAGGAGGCTCTGCGCCTCTGGACATGGCTGGAACATCAGGGCATGTTCCTGATGGTTCAACACCTGGCAGGTTCTCTGAACGCCAGGGCGGACGAACTCCAGCCGCAGGTGCATGATGGATCACGAATGGCGTCTTCACTCGGAAGTGGCGCAAGGACTCTTTCTACAGTGGGGAGAGCCTTGGTTAGATCTATTCGCCACCGAAGAGAACGCGCAATGTCATCAGTTCTGCGCGTTGGAATTTCCAAGGCGGCACTCGCTCGGCGACGCTTTTCGTCGCGAGTGGAGTTGCGGTCTGTTGTACGCCTTTCCGCCTATACCACTTCTACCCAGAGTGTTGAAGAAGATTCGGCACGACCGGGCCCAAGTCATTCTTGTGGCTCCGGACTGGGCTCAAAGAGTTTGGTATCCCGAGCTACTCAATATGAGCATAGATCCCCGATCCGTCTGCCTCTTCGGGAGGATCTTCTGTCGCAGCAGCAGGGGACGGTCCTCCACCCGAACCTGTCCAGTCTACACCTGCTTGCGTGGAGATTGAGCGGCGGCAGTTGATTCCTTTCGACTTGCCTCCCGAAGTTTGTAATGTGATTCTGGCAGCCAGGCGTCCCTCCACTAAGGTGGTATACGCCTGCAGGTGGAACAAATTTGTGGCATGGTGCACAGCAAAGGCTGTGGATCCCCTTTCTGCCCCTCTTTCTGAGGTCCTTCTGTTCCTTCTCTCTCTGGCCCAACAGGGTTCTGCCCTGGGTACCATCAAGGGTTATCTTTGTGCTATCTCGGCCTTCCTCAGGCTCCCTGATCAGCCCTCCCTTTTCAAGTCCCCTGTTGTTAACAGGTTCTTAAAAGGCATTACTCACCTCTTCCCTCCTGTTCCGTTTGTAATGCCTCAGTGGGACTTGAACTTGGTTCTTACCTTTTTAATGTGCGCTCCCTTTGAGCCTCTGCATAACTGTCCTCTTCGTCTTCTGACTCTGAAGACAGCCTTTCTGGTGGCCATCACCTCCGCTCGGCGGGTGAGTGAGCTCCAGGCTCTATCTTGCAAACCTCCCTTTCTGTCTGTTCATCCAGACAAGGTTGTTCTTCGGACGCGTCCGTCCTTCTTGCCAAAGGTGGTTACTGCTTTCCACATTGGGCAGACCATCACTTTGCCCACCTTCTTTCCGCCTCCGCATCCTTCCAGAGAGGAAGAGAGGCTCCACCGTCTGGACCCAAAACGTGCGCTCTCCTTCCATATCGACCGCACAAAACACTTCCGGGTGGATGACCAGCTCTTTGTTGGCTACGTGGGCGCCAAAAAAGGTCGGGCGGTGCACAAGAGGACCATCTCCCGCTGGGTTACCTTGTGCATCAAGACCTGCTATTCTTTGGCCAAGAAGGAGCCTCCTGTTGGGCTGCGTGCCCATTCCACCAGGGCAACGGCTGCTACCACGGCCTTGGGCCGCGGTGTTCCGCTGCCGGTTATCTGTCAGGCAGCTACGTGGGCCTCGCTGCACGCGTTTACTAAGCATTACTGCCTTGACAGTCAAGTCCGGAGGGACGGCTTCTTTGGCCGTTCTGTCCTCCAGGACTTCCTTGTCTGATCTTTGTTCGCAGACCCACCACCGGGGTTGGTATTGCTGGGGTATCTATTCTAAGGTAAGGAATCTGTCACTAACGTGTCTCTTTCAGATGCACAAGTTACTAACTTGTGTAACGATATATCTGTAAGAGACAGTAGTTAGTGACAGATTCCTACCGCCCCACCCATCCTCCCCGTTCTGCGAACTGATTTCTAGGGTTAAGGACATCCCTTTCAGGGCCCTAGTATTTTTCAGACACCTGTGTCAGCTTCTTGCATGGCTCTGCGTTCCTGGCGCGGAAAGTCGTGTACAGAACTGACGTCAGCGCGCAGGGGCGGCGCCTAAGTACTGCCCGCGACGTCATCCCGGCGATCACGACGCCGACGACGGACGCGGAGCCGCACGACGCCGCCTACCGACGCGCAAGGGTACTGCTACGCAAAAAACTTTCCGGATCCAGCCTGACGCCTGGGGATATTCTAAGGTAAGGAATCTGTCACTAACTACTGTCTCTTACAGATATATCGTTACACAAGTTAGTAACTTGTGCTTCATAGCAATGGTGGGCATCGTGAGAGGTTTTTGACCCCGTGGGAGTGGTGGGGGTGGAGGGGTTGAGGTGCAGAGGTCTGGAAAACTCAAGTAACAGACCAGGGAAAAATCTGACAAAAAAAATAGCATGGTTGCAATGTAAAGGCACTCCTTATATACTGACTCCCAATGTAGTGACTGTGATGTGAAGACCTACAAACTACAGAACTATATCTGTTTCTCAGTTCGGCCACAGAGTATCCAAGAAGATGCTGGTGCTTGTTTTACTGTACCTTACTATACTTTCTCTATTTACTGCTACTTGTTTTTACTGAAGTTGTGTTTTATCGTTCCTGCTTTGTTTTGTTTTAGAAGTTGCAGTAAATGAGGAAGTGAAGTGAGTAAGCAGCTGGGAAATTCCAGATGTGTGTGTTTTTTTTTTAATTGACCACTACAATGTTGACAGCTGCAACCATTTTCAGGCATTGAAATTTAAGACTTCACAGTGGTCTAAATGTTAATCACAGTCCTGCCAAGTACCATGCATCCTGCGTTAGACTAACGCATTTCAGTGTGGTACTCCGCATTACTGCACTGAAATGCATTGTCACACATATATGTATTGTGTCTCAGCTCTCACTGAAAGCGCCAAGGCAGCTGGTAGCGCGCCGCCTGTGGCATGCACTGTGCGCGCTGTGCTCCTGAGGCTTCAGCTCTTGCACTGTGAGCTAAGGCTTTGCTGGCAGGCTCACGCGGTCAACTGCGGTATTTACTAGTACATTTCATGGATTAATCTGTGATCAGATTCCCCACGGCACGACTGACTGACAGCCTGTCCTCACAATCCGGCGCTGCGGGTGACATCACATACTGCCGTGGAGCAGGGAGTTTTGAAGAAGGCGCGGCTCCGCACTGGCTGGTGTGCGGGCGGCGCCGCAAATTCAATCATCATGGCGCCACTCGCAGCGCTGCTGCAGGCAGCTCGCACCTGCCCGGGCAGCAACCCACTGTGCTGTAGCTCAGCTTATTTGACCCTTTTACCCCCCGCCTGTGCCTAATTCAGCCCGACTGGCTCCAGAGGGAGGAGACCCAACCGTGACCCGGGAACTCACAGGAGTCTTATCACCATCTGTGAAGGCCACAGGCCGGGCGGGAAATGGAAACCCGATTTGCCATGGCTTGTGGCCTCACGTTAGCTCAGCATGCCTGCTGAAGCCAGCCCAGACCAGAGTTGCTGCCTGTGACCACCACCCGCCCGCGCCCACAGACTATACTCCAGACTGACTCAGGACTCATCAGCGGCTGGGCCGCAGCCCATGTAAGTACCAGCCCCAGAGAGCCTTAAATTATAGACAGTGAATCCCTTGTCTTTATTGCTTAATTTTGCTCGCGAGAAAGTTTCACTCATACTCGTTGAAATGCCACTCATAATAACACTGAAATTATGAAAACGTCACACATGGCAATCTAAAATCGTGGCATCTATGTAACCATCATCTGCCAGCAGTGCAAGGTCTGCCAGAAAAGAGGGGCTGATGAAAGCAGAGAGCCAAATGTCTTATCCCTAAGTTCCATTTCTGTTGCTATTCCCTCATATCCCAAGGGGTTCATTGAGATGTAATCAATCTGCCACTCTCGCACTGTATCTGGTTTGGCATCTGAGGATTTTTTGGCTTCAAGGTATCTTCTAACGACAAATCCACCTTCAACTTTGAGTTTGATTAATGCAGTGTTATCAACACCAAGTTAGCCTTGATGTGAACATTCCCCCCATTGATGTCAAGGCACTAGGTTGCAAGGCGTTAGAAATCATAACATTCCTCTTGGTCAAGCCAGTGTCGGGGAAATGCTGTGAGCCATGGTCACCAGTATTGGAGACTCCAAAAGATTCTTGAGATACCACGGACAGAGAAATAAAACACACGCCAAGTAAGTAACTACACCCAGCTATCATGCACTCCTTGAGATATCATTATTGGTAGTCAACCTGGCCTAAAGGAAATAAAAGTACCCAACCCCTGAGGCAAGGTTTGCAGGACACACCACCATCTCCATCAAGTGTGCTTGTGTCTCTTGGCCATACTGTCTTTACAGCATTTGACACTTTATTGGAGTTTGAATGGTAAGCTAGTTATTTCTCCCTTTCACTGCCTATTATATCTAAACAAGACTAACAAAGTGGTGCCTTCTAAATATTTATAACTTTTGTCAATATTTCAAGAAAAATAACAAAGTGTTTGTAAAGTGTGGCTTTAGAAAAACATGCTCCTGCCATCTAGTGTTAGGGGTGGACACTTGTAGGTTGTTTTTCTTCAAAGTTGTTTTCTAGTCACAAGACATGCTGTGACTCCACCCTCAGTCCAAAGTGCACCCGGGCAAAGACTCCACCTCAGATTGTTGTATTCTGCCATTGGTTTCGAACATTCAAGTATCAGCTCTGAGACCAACAACACTTCTTTTCTGAAAACTTTGATGCCTGCCATCAGGACTTCAACCCCAAACTCTAGTGCTCTTCTTCACTGCCAGCAGCTGAGGAATCCATTCTGAGAACCAGCCACCTTCGACACACTGCAATCGATGATAGCTCGCCGGAGTGTGACTGGGGACCCTCAGGGACATTCAGTGACTGATCATGCTGCAGCTCCAGGAGGTCTATGATATTAAACAAAATAAAATTGTCATTCACTTGTTTCTGGGAAGATTCTCACTATGCCCCCTTCACAGGAGCATCCATACACACCATTCCTAAAAAGAGGAGGCTTACATTTGAAGAACAGCTCGAATATGAGCCGTTCACTCCCTCATCCCAAAGACTGTTAGAGACAGGGCCACCAGCCCACCACTTCTACCCACTTCTCCTGTGGTTCCTACTCCTGCCACCCACCCCATACCCTCACACACTCCCACCTCCCCAGTTTCTGTTGTACCCTTTGTATTTAGTCCACATATATTCTTATTAGGACAGCCTGTACCATATTGGGGACTGCTGTTACGACCCTATAGCTGTAGGGGAGGATCTGTGGGAATACTTCGACATCGACCCTCAAAATGACCCAGACCCTGATCAAATTTAGTTTTGCAGCGTGAATCCTTTTCTGGATTCACATGCTGTGCATTATTCCGCCATCTAGTGGTTGGGTCCGGAATAGTCCTTGTTGTTTTTTTTTTCTTCTTGTTTTGGACGTTGTCAACCACCATTTGGTGCCAGGTACATCCCCTGTGTGACGTCAGACGGCGCCCTGGAGGTCGTTGTGCGTGATAGCCATCTTCAGATTCTTTATTTCGCTGTTCGGTCTGGAAGCAAGACGGGAAGCTCCGAAGTTTTTTCAGGAGAACGCCCAAAAAAAGAAGAAAAAGCCGAAAAGTTCCAGTGAACTTTACCGATCATCGACACCGCGACCGGAGATAAGAACACTACTCCGGGATAGACACGACACACGACCTCTAAGGTCGAGAGATGGCAAGGTAGGGGCCATGGAAAATACCCCCTTCAAGTATTGCCCCGAGTGCCACCACAAGTTCGCGCAACATGACCAACACAACGTGTGCAACCTCTGCTTACCCAAGGGCCATAAGGACAAGGACTGTAAGGCCTGTGCGGCGTTCCAGCCGAAGACACTCAGGACTCGCCGAAAACAGAGAGATGCCCACTACGCCACGATGTCGCAGACCTCGAAGAAAACTTTCCTTAAGGACTTGGGGTTTCCCAGTGATGACGAAGACCAAGGAGTGCCAGCAGAATCGACGCACAAGGGATTGGACGTCGAAATTCTGGAAGGGGACTCCAAAAAAACCACACGCCCACAAGAAGGCGAGCGACCCAGGGAAGAAGACAGATAAGGTAAGACACCATAGGAGAAAGGGTACCCCCAAATACTTCTAGGTCCAAGAGGAGGGGGAATATAACAATCAAGAAAGAAAACCTCTGAACTGACCTATATTGCTTTTCAATGCGACCTTGAAGGGTTCAAACTGTGCAACCAGCTCAAAAGCCAAACCAAAACATACTCAGATACATCCTGTATGGGATGAGCGGGGGGGTATCAGCAAAAGCAAACAAAACCAACTGTCAGAGGGGCAAACATTTCCCGCCCCTGGCATTCGTGACTGGTATAACAGAGGACCAAAGGCCACTTTAATTACAATAAGAAGATTATTGAAAAGGAACAATATTCCAACTACAAATTACATGTGCTGTGAATTTGGGATTCTCATTGGACATATCACAGCTGGATAGAATTCTGGAAAGGAAAGCATATAATTGTTCGACGGCATGGATGTTGGGCGCATTCACGTCACATTGCCCCTCTGACCGTTGGTTTTGTTTGTTTTTGCTGATACCCCCCGCTCATCCCATACGGGATGTATCTGAGTATGTTTTGGTCCTGAGGAAGGTGGTGCCATTGCGAATCCCACCGAAACGCGCATAGACCATTACTATTTGCCTGGAGAGTCCCTTCAGAGACGGATACAACTATTATTCTGAGTGTGGAATTTTATTCGCTCACATCTGTCCCTGTTAAGCTTTCTAGGATCTCCATGAGAGAGTGTTCCGTGTTTGTGTATGAGTGCTAGGGTGCTTGGGTTTAGTTGAGGAGTGAATGCAGTAGTGAGGTGAAGCGTGGGGTGTTTTCATTGCATACATTTTTTGATTGTAAATAATTGTTGCTTTTTAGACTTTATTTGTTGTCCTTCTTCTTGCCACACAGCCACAGATGAAGATCTGATTATAATGTGATATAATGCACTTTATAGCTGTTTTTGTAACATTTAATGATTGTTCAAATGTTACCATTTTATTCTAACAGTGGTAGATATTTAAGTCTATGAATATATCATTGTCTAATCTGATTATTAAGACAACTGCACATGAGATGTAATTTTATGATTAACTTACGTTTTAAGGCAAAAAATTTATAAAGATACATGCATTATTTGCACATGAATTATTCTAAGTGATTTCTTTTTGAGCTGGTTGCACAGTTTGAACCCTTCGAGGTCGCATTGAAAAGCAATATAGGTTAGTTCAGAGGTTTTCTTTCTTGATTGTAAGGTAAGACACCATACACATCCGTCGGAACCGAAAGGCCACGAAAACAAGGCGCAACCTAAGGCAGCCCTGACGCCGAAGAAAAAGGCGATCGAGGGTCAGCCGCGATCTAAGGAACCCCAAGGAACACTGCCAAGGGACACCGAGGAGGGAAAATCGCATAAAACGCCGAAACCGAGGGTCGAACACGAAACCCCAAAGTAAGCGCACTGCCATCGTAACCAGAGACAAGCGCGCCCAAAAAGAGAAAGTCTCCGGTCTCCGACGCCGAGAGAACCCTCGAAGTCGAAAAAAAGAGGAAACTGCTCGAGGCCGAGATGGCGGCGCTCCTCCAGAAAAAGGAGTTCGACGCATCACTAAAAGACTTGCGGATTCCGAAAGCACCACTAACCGAACCGGACAACGTCGACGCCGAAGAAGCGGAAGACGCCGAAGGGGAAGAAGAGGAGATCTTTGAATCACCACCAACACCCGAACCTCGCGAGGAAGATCTCGAGGAATATATAGACGCTCCTGAAGAGGAAGAAGCCTCTGAAAATTTCGAAAACTTGGAATGACCTCGACACCGAAAGCCCCGAAGAGGAGATATGCTGCCATCCGTCGAAGGCATCACCACCAGATGATATCGCCTTCTACAACGGACTAGTTAAGAGGGCAGCAGAAACCTTCGGAGTACCCCTTGAGGAGGAAAAGAGAGACCCATGTTTCCTTCTAGAAACACTAGCCCCAGCCAACAAGGGGACACAATACTTGCCAATGTTACCAAGCATACTAGACCAGGCAAGAAAGCCTTTAAGGAACCAGCCTCAAGTAAGGGGGTAACTCCAAGGGTCGAGAAAAAGTACAAAGCCTCCTCCAATGACCCTAAATATATTCAGGAGAACACAATACCCGACTCCATCATCGTCACCACAGCCAGCAGAAGAGCTAATGCACTCTCTAACACTGGGCCTCCACCAGAAAAAGAAAGCAAAAGAATGGATATGGTGGGAAGGAAAATGGAGAAGAAGGCAGCGACACAGTGGCGGATCGCAAACTCTAATGCCCAATTGAACAGATACGGCCACCAGCAGTGGGGCGACATAGAGGAGCTCATTAACAAGCTCCCCGAAGAGGACAAGAAAAGAGCAAAATATATTGTCCAAGAGGGCAGAAACATCGTAAATACTTGCCTTAAAACTGCACTAGATGCAGCAGACACTGCCAGCAGACAAATGTGCACAGGCACCACCCTAAGAAGACATGCCTGGCTTAGAATTTCAGGGTTCAAACCTCCATCATCAACAGGTCTTTCACAGGGGAGGCACAGTTTGGAAAGGAGGTGGACGAATCCCTCCAACAAATCAAAAAGGATAATGAGACTGCAAGAGCAATGGGAGCCCTGCAGCAAAGGGGTACCTTCAAAAGAGGTGGCTTCAACAACAGAAAGCCCACAGGAAGAGGTACATTTGGCAAAGGACAGCAAATGTCACAATAGCAACAAGGCCAAGGTAATGCACAACAAACTAGCCAACAAACTGGATACCAAGGTTGGCAGCAACGGCTGAAGCAGCCCTTTCGAGGAAGAGGCCGGGGCAGAGGCCAACCCTCTAGAGGAAGAGGAAACGGCTCAAATTGACTCCCATACGGAGAAGGACCCACACAAAACACCAGTGGGGGGAAAAATATCCCAATTTTTACAACAGTGGCAAAACATCACAACAGACAATTGGATTTTAAATCTAGAAAAATACGGGTATTGCATAGAGCTCACAAGAACACCGCCTGCAAACCCATCAAAAATTCCTAAAGTCGGAACTCATACAGTTCGGAGATCAAGGACCTACTCCTAAAACAAGCAATAGAATTGGTACCAAGACAAGAGCGCTTCAAAGGAAACTACTCCCCATATTTCCTAGTGCCCAAACAGGACCTATCACTAAGGCCAATCCTGGACCTAAGGTTCATAAACAAGTTCATTTTAACACAACATTTCAAAATGTCCACTCTCCAAGAGATAATCCCTCAAAATCAAAAAAGAAAATTACATGGCAACAATAGACCTCAAAGACGCCTACTTACACATTCCAATGAACGAAAAACACAAAGTATCTACGGTTCCTACTCAAGGGAATACACTATCAGTTCAAAGTGCTCCCTTTCGGAATAAAGTCAGCACCATGCGTCTTCACCAAGTGCCTAGCCGCAGTTGCGGCACACCTGAGATATGAAGGAATACACGTCTACCCCTACCTGGACTACTGGCTCAAAAGGGCAAACACAAAACAAAGATGCCTCAGTCACATTCAGACAACGATCCACATGTTACAAGAACTAGGGTTTTCTATAAACCACAAGAAATCATCCACAAAACCAGAAAGAGAAAAGACTTATCCAGGTGCAAGACTGGACTCAAAGAACGGGCGGGCGTACCCGACGCAAAAGAGGATACAAGCAATAGCACAAGAAACCTCCTTCTACCAGAAGGGTCAATCTCTGACAGTGAGGAGAGTTATGAAACTTATGAGCATGATGGCATCATGCATCCCACTCATCCCTCATGCTCGACTACATATGCACCCATTCTAGGAATGGCTAGCCAACAACTGGTCTCAAGCCACAGGGAGTTGGGAGGATCTAGTGGTTGTTACACACAAGCTGCAAGCAGAGATTCAATGGTGGGCATCCAACAACATAACACAAGGCAGACCTTTCAGGAACCCAACTCCTTCTGTGACAATCACTACAGACGCATCCCTCAACGGGTGGGGAGCGCTCTACAAACAACTGAAAGTACGTGGTCAATGGAACGAACAGGATTCCATAAAACACATCAACTACTTGGAAATGAAAACTGTTTTCCTAGCACTGAAAGCGTTCCAGAAACACATTCAAGGAAGAACGGTCTTGATTCAAACCGACAGCACCACAATAATGTTCTATCCCAACAAACAGGGAGGTACGAAATCATTCCCACTGAGCAAACTAGCACAGGAAAATTGACAGAACAACTGCTTCCACGAATGGGAGTTGAAAAACAAAACAGTACAGTATATCTTCAATCTCTGGGGAACACCAGTGATAGACCTTTTTGCAACAATACAGAACAAGAAATGCCAGTGCTTTGCCTCGAGGTTCCTCACCACCTGTCAAAAGGGAATGCCCTGTCGCTCAACTGGTCAGGGACATTTACATACGCTTTTCCACCAATACCCCTAATACAAAAATTACTGGAAAAGGCAAGACAACCAGGAACAAACCTTATTCTCATTGCCCTGCAATGGCCAAGACAGACATGGTACTCAAGTCTGCTAGAACTGTCCAGGGGACAGAGGATCAAAATCAAAACGGACAAAGACCTATTGACAATACAACAGGGGCAAATCTTTCATCCAGAACCAACAACGCTACATCTAGCGGCTTGGTGCCTGAATACATAGAGTTTGGTCACCTCAACCTGCCTCAACGAACTATGGAAATTCTAAAAGAGGCAAGGAAACAAACAACAAGAAAATGGTATGCCGCCAAATGGAAGCAATACATCACCTGATGCACAGCTAACAATCAAATGAACTCAATCAACACATAAGAAACAGTAATCATATACCTGGCTCATCTCCTAGACAGTCACATCAACTACTCAAGCATAAAGGTGCACCTCGCTGCCATCGTAGCATACACCAGGGGAAAATCATGCAAAAGCTTCTTCACAAGACCTGTCATAAAAGGATTCCTAGAAGGATCTAAAAGAATTGGTCCCCCTAGAACAGCTCCAGTGCCCATGTGGAGTCTAAACACAGTGCTCACACAACTGATGTCAAAACCCTTTGAGCCCATGCATACAGCAGAACTCAAGCACATTGCTTTAAAAACAGCATTTCTCATTGCTATTACATCCTTACGGAGAGTAAGTGATATACAAGCATTAACCATACAGGAACCATACATGCAAATTCACAAGGACAAGGTTATTTTAAAAACAAACCCACAATTCATGCCAGAAGTGGTATCCAAATATCACTTAGATCAAAATATTCTCCTCCCGGTTTTCTTCAAAAACTAAAGGGGAAAGAAGCCTCTATACCCTGGATGTAAGGAGAGCACTACTGTATTACCTACAGAGAACGGAACAAACACGCAAATCCAAACAGTTATTTGTTGCCCACTCACAGACCAACGCAGGAATGCCTGTCTCAAAAGCAACAATCTCACGAGGGATAGTCCAAACCATCCAGCTATGCTACGCAACCGCTAACATAGAACGGGACGACCAACGGCTCACTCCACTAGGAAAAAGGGTGCTACCCTGGCATTTATGACCAATGTGCCCATTGACACTATATGTGCAGCAGCCACATGGGCATCACCACACACATTTACCAAATATTACTGTGTGGACATACAAATGAACAAGGAAGCGCAAATAGGACAAAAAGTACTTCAACACCTGTTCACAAAGTCTTCCTCTTACCACAGCCTTCCCAATACGGGAGAAAGCGCTACGTAATCTAATGCACAGCATGTGAATCCAGAAAAGGATTCACGCTGCAAAACGAAATGGTTACTTACCAGTAGGAGTAGTTTTGCAGCTTGAAGAATTTTCTGGATTCACATGCGACCCACCCATCCTCCCCTGCGAGGAATACAAACAGGTGGAAAACAAGTTACAATATTTATCTCAAATTACCATCTAAAGGACTACAAAATAAGAACACAAACAGAAAAAAAAAAAAAGAATCTAAAGATGGCTACCACGCACAACGACCTCCAGGGCGCCGTCTGACCTGGCACCAAATGGTGGTTGACAACGCCCAAAACAAGAAAGAAAAAAACAAACAAGGACTATTCCGGACCCAACCACTAGATGGCGGAATAATGCACAGCATGTGAATCCAGAAAATTCTTCAAGCTGCAAAACTACTCCTACTGGTAAGTAACCATTTCGTTTTCCCCTTCTGTTGACAGTCCAGCTTGTTACATGGTACTACAGAGGGGTGCAAAGCATCATAATGTAAACATGCATGGAGTACAGGATGAGGATGACTCTCATTCAGACACACTCGAAGTCTGAGAGGTCCGTGCCATACCTCCCAATGCATATGCTTACAAACCTGAGGAGAACTTTAAAGGTGAGAGTTGTCACCCCTCCGGTTGAGGGAATGGTTCAGAGATCCCTGGATTGCTTGGTCCATATCTTGGGCCGCATCCCATTATGTTCCTTACTGGTTCAAACCGCAAAAAAACGGGCTTCAGCACAGGTGACGGGAGACTATCTTTCCCCAGATAAGATGAGCAGAAAGATATGTCACACGGAAGAATTTGATGAGTCACATAATGAAGGATTGCAAATTCTGCCAGCTTGCTCTCTAGAAAGACCTCCCTTGTAGGAAAGTGAACCATTATTTGGGATAGACAGTAAGGCCACAACCTGCTGGATGTCACAAATGAAATAAAATATCCCTATGCTCAATCTCTGTACATAAAACAGTCTGGCTTAAATCAAAGGCAATCTGTGAAGGATTTAAGCAGTGCATACACAGCACAAAAGGTCACACAAAACGCAATAAAATCCTACAACCAATTTTAAATAAAGAGAAAAAGACCAAAACAACAAAAATCCAATCTGGGGAACCTGAGATATGAATTTTTAAATATTTAAGTAGAAATAGCGCCAAAAAGCAGTAAGCACCAGTGATAGTCTATGGAAGTGGTAGACCACGACCTGAACGCAATTTGAGGCTGACCACGATGGAGCCCTGGCTCGATATTCCAAGTTGAAAAAGGCAAAGTCAAAATATCCGAGTCTAGAAAGGAACGTTGTCACTTTTCTGAAGAAAATTTCTTCTAAGTACCAACGCAGAAAGTGACTTAGCCAGTTTTTGAGAAGAATAATCTTCCCTGAGTGAACTGCCACTGAAATTGTAGCCATCGCTGTGGAACCAAAGGCTAGATACTTGAAGCTGGTTGATCCCTCAGGAAATTTTCTGTGAGAAATCTGCAAAGCTCCTAACTCCATACACAGAATGGAACTCAGTTGTTTTTTCCTGAAGTGCTTGGAGCCTGGAACAGAACGAAGCAGAAATTTAATTTCTGTGCAACTGCTGGTTGGATACTTTGTCTCAACAGTGAACCTGAAACTCTTGTGCTCTCTGGGAAAAGTTTTTCACTTTCTTCTGCTGCCCAAACAACCACAAGACTATACACTTCCAAAGCCCTCGGGACCTTAGGGGCAGGGCACTTCGAGATTCTCAGGGTGTCAGGCAGAGGCCAACAGCAAAGTCCAGTCTAGGCCTAGTTGCCACTGGTCAGCTGGTACTTCCTGGAAAAGGCCTCTTGCGGCTTGTTGTGTTCCTGTAGGCACACAGGAGGTCAGTCAACTGAGCATTGAAGTCCACTTCTTTGTCCTGGGTAAAACACACAGACAGCAGGTCCAGTCATCTTCTGTTCTTCTGCAAGTCCTGAAAGTGCTCCGAGGTGGTGCCACATACATGCCTGGCACCGCCTAGTGGGTGCGGTGACTACTGAGCACTTTCTAACTTATGGGTAGAAAGTTCATGGGGCGATCTTGCCCACTTTTTTTACAAGTCTTATTCGCCCTACTACAAGCAATCCCACAGTGCCCCTCGCTCTCAAAATTCAAGCTAGGGAAACCCTTCTATCATTGTGCAGAGCTTGTGCCCACCCAGAGGTGTGTCCAGAGTAATGACCTGTGTGATTACTCAAAACTGATTCGGGGGCAGCTTTTGTCCCACTGGGTGTGGTGCCAGTCTGATTAAGGGGGCAACAGCTGGGGCCTTTTCAGGGGGTCACCTTGCATTTACTTGTGACAGGGCAGGTACCTTTGAAGTAAATTACGTTTTTGGGACTACCCAACTAGTCTTCCTGCCAAGGGAGGAAAACACTGCCCTACTCCCAGGCCATTGTCTTTGCTCTGGGAGCAGTATTCACACCTGATTCAGGCCAAGATCAGATTGGGCAGTTGCTGGAGAGCTAATGCAAGTTAGCCTCCAGCAGATTTAGACAGGGTAAACATAACTTTATATAAGTTACATATCCCATATATTTAATAAAAAGCCACCTTTATCATTACATTGCACTTTTTAAAAATATAGAAATAAGTCTTTGAATGGTGTCTTTTGCTGGAACGGGACAAAAACACAAAGAACAAGCATTGGAAATGCAATAGGTCTCGCATTTGTTGGAGTTGGAGCTATTGGCATTGTAAATGGCAATGTTTTGTACTTATGCAATAGGTCTTGTATTTGTTGGAGCCATTGACATTGTAAATGGCAATGTTTTTTTATTTATGTGTTATGGAGTGTGTATGGTTTATGTTGTGGAATTATGTTGATTGGATTATTAGTTGTGAAATTGTGTGGAGTGGATTTGTGTATTGGAATTATGTGGCATGGTGTGTTGTGGAATTATGTGGATAGTAATTATGTAGTATTGAGTATATTGGAATTATGTGGAGTGGGATTGTGTGTTTTGGGAGTGTAATGATGTGTAATTGTATTTTGTGTTGTGGAGTGGTATGTAGTGGAGTTGTATGATGTGGTGTGCTGTTGAGGGCTGCCTTCCATGGTACACAAACGCCTATAAATAATATTGATAAAATTACATAATGCATGATGTAAACGGCCAAACATTAATGCACTTGGTAAGGATATGACCCTCCCCACGTTAATAAAACAAAGAACTCTGTTGTGTCTCTTTTTTTGTGGAACTTTGTACAGCATGCTCATTTCTTAGTGAGTTGCGTTGCGCAGCTGGAAAGGAAGTTCACTATAGCAGCTCAGCACTTAAAACACAAGGCGATTTAACGTAATGCCACACTCCGCACCAATGCTTTACACTTTGAGATTTTACATGTACCGCTAGTGCGCTGCAGTTGGAGCTGTTACAGGTGCCATTGCGCACTGCACTCTGATATGTCACATGTACAACCAGTGCACTGCAGTCAGATGTTACAGGCACCACCGTGCAGAGATATTCTGCTTTTATAAATGTCACAAGCACCAACAACCTGCCATAATGTGAAAAATCACAAATCCTAAAACAATTCCCTGCTATCGCAAATGCCATAAGGTGACATGACAAGATGGCCGCCTGATTAAACGCTCTCTGCTGACATCTGCTTTACGTGTTTGGGAATCCTTGGGTAGTATGTAGGCCCCATTTTTTACATGGTATGCACTGAAGTCCCAGACAGCAGTTACTCGGAACACATGGAAGCCGTGGGTAACCAGCAGGTCCCCTGCGTCACATGTAAAGAATACAATGCCTTGCGCAGGAAGTAGGTCCGCTGTGTTACCTGCAATGAGTAGAAACCATATGCTGTTTGTAGCTTCTCAATGACACAAGGAGTGCATGGGGTGCCCCTTCGTAGTAAGGGATGAAAGAGGGGCCCCTGACTGCATTAATTTCTTTCATTACCATGGAATGCATCGGACGAGATGAAGTATGAGACCCTGGTGGAACACGGGGCACAAAAGCTGTGAAAGTACTTGATTCTCTTGTGATACACGGAATGCAAGTAAAGCCCCTAAACAGCTTGCAGGTCCCTTAAGCCTTTACAGCCATGGAAGCAGAAACTTGCAAACACTATATTTCTTCCAGTTCATCCATAGTAATTAATTTTATTCCAAAGTTCTTCAATGATTTCCAAATTTACACAGAGGCAGCGTGATTTCACACTTTCACTACTACAGTAATGTCCATCCAGACTTTATTCTGCAGCCTGTCAGAATTCACGTTATATCGTGAGTACACCCAATGCATTTTGGGCAAAAAAGCAGTTCGTTAGGGGTCTGTAATATAAGGGACGGCCAGCAATAGCCACAAATAGTTACATAAAACATGTTCATAAATGATTAATTGAATTAAATTCAACATGCTGGCCATACAGTGTATACATTGAAACCACCACCAACATGCTACGGAGTAGAACACAGCTGAATTCATGCTCTGTTTTGAACCAAAAATTATTAGAAAAATACAAAATGATATCCAATGTTAAATATGTGTCCTATTGCTTTCTAAATAAAATGTACCCGTGCTTTACTAACCTTGTGAAAACATCAGATTTCCACCAAACAATTAACTCACGTGCTAAAGATTTGTTAAATCTCTTTCTCCGCCGTGACTGCCAACATGACCTTTTCAGGTAACTCTAACGAAAAACGAAATTGTGGCGGAAGTGAACTATGTAAAATAAACCATTTCTGAACCCCACTGGTGAAATCTGTTCATTCCAACATGCCGTAAAGTTTAAAGAATACAGATGACCATGAGACCCAATCCGAAAAATAAATATTAAATAAATATACGAAATACATCATTAACGCATATCCTTGGCCATGTGATCCTCTGCAAGGGTACGATCTATGAGATCTATCAAATAAACCTGAATATAATAAAACATGAATCATAATCAATTAAAACATTCCTATGAAAATATTTGAATTAACAGAAACGAGTTTTCTTCTTATTAATCTTAACTTCAGTTTCGACGTGCTGGCTTGTACTGTGCCATCGAGCATCTCAAAAATATTGATTAATGAACAAAATAAGGAGTGCATTCCATCACATTACTGTGGCATTTGCAATATTTCAGTCCCTTCTGATTGTTTGCACCATGAAGTTAAGATTAAGAAGAAGAAAAAGCAAGACACCATCTCGGAGGCTATTGGGAAAGGCGGAGTTATATCACGTTTGTTAGAGAGAGCTATATTTACTTATTTAAAGCATCCAACAATTATTCACAAAGCCCAGTTGGTTCTGTTAATTCAAATATTTTCATAGGAATGTTTTATTTGACTATAATTAATGTTTTATTATATTCAGGTTTATTTGTTAGATCTCATAGATCGTACACTTGCAGAGGATCACACGGCGCACAATATGCGTTAACGAGATGTTTCACATATTTCTTTCATGTTTATTTTTCGGATTGATTCGCATGGTTGCGTGTCTTCTTTAAACTTTACGGCATGTTGGAATGAACGGATTTCACCTGTGGGGTTCAGAAAAGGTTTATTTGACATGTTTCACTTCGAGCACAATTTCATGGGTGTTAGCTGAAAAAGGTCATGTTGCCAGTCACGGCAGAGAGAGAGATAACAAATTGTTCTCTCAAATCAGATGTTTTCATAGGGTTGGTTAATCACAGCGTACATTTTATTTAGAAAGTAATAGGACTCACATTTAACATTGGAACATTGGCTATCATTTCGTGTTTTTCTAATAATTTTTGGATCAAAACAGAGCATGAATTTAGCTGTGTTCTACTTCGTAACATGTTGTTGGTGGTTTCTACGTATATACTGTATGGCCAGTATGTTGAATTTCACTTAATTATTTATGGGCATGTTTTATGTAACTAATTGTGGCTTTTTTGCTTTCATGGCTCTCGCGGCCCGAGTCTGTTGTGTGACTATTAACCACTAGTTAAGGAGGTAAACAAACCCCAGTCCCAGAGAGTAGCGCCGGAGAAAAGTTTAGTAGCATAGCACACACAGCTCAGTTGAAGGTTTAGCTCGGCCCCTGCGTGCCCTATAAACATAAAACAAGATGAAGGGGCTTTGAAGAGCAGCGCAGCGGCGCGCCAGTGAGGCACTTACTGTTGCCATTCACTACGACTTGTCATCCAGCAGGAAAGCTTTCCCTCCGTGTCTGTGACCGGAAGCGGAGAGGCCCCATGCATGCGCTAAACTATGTGATATGTCTGTGCTCGTTGAAGCATGTAATCGCTGCACGCGATATTGCTCTGTTTTACACCGTAATCCACCCACGCAGCGAAGAAACAGAAACCTAACTTGTCCTGCTCTGCTGGTCATTCTTGCAGCGAAGTCCTGGCGCTGCCGCGCTCCCTCCACGCTCTGCTTGAGGTGGCGCAGCTGCTGCAATTGATTTCATCAGTTACATTTGTTGCAGAAGATGCCTTTAGAGTGCGACTGGGTAGGAATTGATTATACAAAAAAATGCCGCTACTCTGGCGGCAGCGCCGTCTGAGGGAGTGGGGGAACGTAAAAGCAGGGCGGGAGAGAGGCCGTGGAGGGGGTGGAACAAATGGAGCGGGAGGTTAAAAAATACAAGCGAGCGGCGAGGAAAGGACGAAAGAAAAAGTAGTCCATTGAAGCAAAACATATGGCCACTTGGGAAGGCATCCATGTAGCAGGGCCAGTGGCCAGGGAGGTAACAAAACAGCACTTACAGGGACAAATGATCACTATTCATCAACGAAAGCAATGCAATTTTTAAAGGCACACCATGCAACCAATGAAAAAGGGATGGGTGTGTGTGGGCGTCTACTAACTTCACAGAAGGAATATTTATTTATTTATTTATTTATGAGATTTGTAAAGCGCTCAATTACCCATGGGTGTCTCGGCGCTAAGGACAGCAGGCGGATACCATATATTGGAGAAACTTACTGATTAAACAGCCAGGTCTTTGTCATTTTCCTAAAGGTTAGCAAAGATTGGGAAGATCTAATCTTTAGTGGAAGAGAATTCCAAAGTTTTGTAGTGGCGACTATAAAACGTTTATCGCCCCATGAGGCTGTTTTAGTGCGAGGGACCCTAAGCAGAAAAGCAGTGGATGAGCGAAGGGCTCGGCCCGGAACGTAAACTGCTAGCTCCCTGATTAGAAACTGAGGTCCTGTTTTACGAAAGGCTTTATAGGCAATACACAAGGCCTTGAACTTTATACGATTCTTCACACATAGCCAGTGATAGTTCCGAATGACATGAGAAATTGGCTTATATTTAGGGGTTCCTGATAGCATCCTGGCGGCTGCGTTTTGGACTGACTGTAGCTTATGAACGACTTTTTTGGGGGCATTTACAAGAAGCCCGTTGCAATAATCAATAGTAGACATAACTAATGTACTAACCAAAGTTTTCCCTGCAGTCAACTGCAAAAATGGTAAAATCTTTTTATCATACGTAACTTGTGGAATGAAGCTGAGACCACTGAGTTAGCATGAGGCAAAAAGTCAATTTGTCATCGTATATGACGCCCAGGTTCCTAACCCTGGTAACTGGGAGTGGGGGGAACCCAGTGAGACAGGCCACCAAGAGGAGGACCAAATAGGAGATAGCTTGCCAAATGTCATAACCTCTGTTTTATCAGAGTTCAATTTGAGGCAATTGCTGGACATCCAGCTACTAATTGCAAGCATGCCTTATTTATGAGATTTGTAATACAGCATGCCTCGCTGAGCAGTGCATGCGCGCTGACTAGGCTCGACCTAAAAAAGGGAGGGAGCCCATATAACCTTCTAGAGCCTAGGCTACACCATAAACATCTATTCAAAAAAGGAAAAAAGCTCTAGCAAGGACCATTCAATAATGTGATGGTCAATTGTTTGATTAGGCGTTGTTACCTGCAGGCGGTACATTTTGATTTTCATTGCCTTAACAAGAGAAAATTATCTGCCACTGCAGTCACTTGTGTTCACCTATTCAATATGATATTGTGGATTTTTTCATTGTATTTTGTTTGATGTGTAGTTTTGACGGTGTACTTTATTCCGTATTACGCTTGTAAAAATGATAAAAAAATCTTTTTGATTTAAAATATTAAAATGAGAATAATGAATTAATTGTGCAGTGAATTTTTGCAAAGTAATGCCCAAAAAACAGTAAAGAAATTTACAATATATTCAAGATTATAACTAATGATTAATTCATATTAGGCGAGTTTGCTCACTTTCAGCCAGAGTGGACAAATAGAAAGTCGGCCTCCCGTCAAAATTATTGAATGGTCCCTGCTAGAGCTTTTTTCCTTTTTTGGGTACAGGACAAAAAGTTAGATATTAAAGTGTATAATCTGTACTTTGACTTACCTATGTATCAGTTACAGCCTGACCAGTGACAATGCCGTTTTGGGCCTGGTTACCGGGTGAACATGCCATTTCTAATGTCACACATGTTCCCCTCTTAAATATTATAAACCTTACTTTCTGTGCAGCCAAGTGTGCTTGGTGGTGACTTACTTAATATTGAAAATCAGGTTTTCCTGCCTGTTAAAATTGTAATTTTGAGGGGTCAACCTAACTGGGTAGGTCTGAAACCATGTTTTCATTGCCACTGTAATGGATGGCACAATAGGTTCCGCAGTCCACAAGTGGCATTCATTTTGGCACCATATACTATGGCCTTATAGGAAAGTTAAATGTGCCAGTTAAGTTTTAAGCCCATTTCATTGTCTTAGGTACTGGATAGCAGTGTCCAGTTTTAGAGTTCAAGATTATTGGCGGGTAAGTTAAAAGATGAAAAAAAAAAAATGAAAAACTGGGTTGAATACCCCAAAAAGAGTCACTTTGCAATAGCCACCACTGAGAGAAAATGAAAACGTTGATTGAGTACCTCCCTGAGCCCATCAGAAGCGGGGCCAGGAACTAGTAGCCAATGGGAATGTAATTTCCAACACAAAAATTAGATTTGTGTTGGATGTTGCCTCCCAGGAAACCAATACAAGTGTGCTCCTACTGTGCCACACTTGGCTGAGAATTTCTAGCTTCTGCCAGAAGTTCAAAAACACATATTAGCATACCCTTCAAGAGGGCATTTCCAAGGCCCGCTGGTCAATGCCAGGCTTGACGAAATAAGGGAGTATACCAAACCAGTCAAGACGATAAGGCGCCATACAGACCTCTATGCCTAGATCTAACTTTCATAAGCACCATGTGAAAGGAAGTGCAAAATCATCTACACCCCTAAAGGGGCGAGGTTGCCAACAGCAGTAAGGCATTCAAGACACAGGCAAATGAATCCTCTGGCAAAGGCAGACACAGGGGCAGTGGCAGCAGTAGGGAGAGAGGTGGGTCCAACAGGAACTCCTCTGCCTCAAAACAGTGACTCTCCTGTGATTCCCTCTATTCAAGCGACACGTGCCGTGGGAAGACTAAGACTACTTTTTTTTCCCTCAAAGGTAATAGATAACCTTCCACCAATAGGTGCTTTCGGTGGAGCAGAGGTACTGCCTTATGTTCAGCACCATACTACCAAACATTTCACTTAGTCACCATATCCTCAGTCACAGCCATGTGCGTCTGCTGAAGGAGGGAGTGTAGGGCTCCTTGCCAAAGGTGCCATCGAGCTGGTGAACCCATTCCATTGCGGTCAGGAAATTTACTCCATGTACTTTGTAATCCCCCAAAAAGACAGGGCATCACTGCTAATCTAGGACCTCAGGCCTTGAAATCACAATATCCTGATGCAGTACTTCCACGTGACCTCCTTGCAGGGCATAATCCCTTTGCTCCAGGCAGGGGATTTCATGGCGGCCCTAGACCTCAGGGACTCTTACTTCAAACCATCATACACCCAGCCCACCACCGATACCTATGCTTTGTAGTAATTAGGCAACTCTACCAATTCAAAGTATTACCATTTGGTGTCACTACAGCATCAAGGTTGTTTTCAAAGTGTTATGCAGTGGTATTGTTGCTTCTGCACAGAAACGCTATTTGTCTTTTTCTGTATCTTACTGACTGCCTGGCAGCCAGGAGCAATGCCAACCACACCCTCAGACAGCAGTGTCATTTCCCCACAAACTAGGGTTAACCATCAATGCCAAACTTCCCACCTTCATCCCTAGCAGATCCAGCCCATTTTCAGTTTGGTCCTAAACGCTGTCACAGGAAAAGCCTACCAGGAGACTGTGATGTCATTCCAACAGCT
Organism: Calotriton arnoldi; assembly: GCA_963921515.1. Taxonomy (NCBI): domain Eukaryota; kingdom Metazoa; phylum Chordata; class Amphibia; order Caudata; family Salamandridae; genus Calotriton; species Calotriton arnoldi. The sequence continues at coordinate 1,731,796 of CAWUFW010001554.1, forward strand.
TCTGCCTCGGTTTCATAAAGAGATTCTCCCTTATCCTGTCAAAGTCTTAAGCTTCTATGTAAAGTCAACCCTGGGTGTTTTCCAAGTGCATGGTAGTGGCAGCTGTTCATCTCGGGAGAAAAGGCTTTTTTTGTTTCTTCCTGTCAGCTATTTGATGGTAATATTAAGTATATTGAAGGGAACAATATAATCCATATAAGTAACAACATCCCTGATGTAGTGTTTAGATCTTTCAGTGTATGATTCAAAGTATGCACAAAACCCTGCATGATCAGAGGCATTAAAATTGTTTTTTCAAAGGAAACATTTTCTTCCCTGATTCCGCAAACTCATCTATGTCTCAGGGGCAGTGTGGGACAATCAGTTAGTGCTAGGAAAAGTGTCTTCCTGCAGTATTCTGATTCGGACTATTAGATTGATTGTGAGACCACTACATAACTTGGCAGTTCGGGCTGGACTGTTCTCATGAGGAGCAGGGTCAAGACTGATTTGCATATAGCTGGGTCTGAACTGGGGTGGCGAAGTGACCTAAAGAACGATGATAGATTCAGCCCAAATCTGTGACTGGGGTGAGTGTCTATAAAGTTTCAGCACACCGTCCATCATCTCCTTGTGTTTGCACTACTGCATGAGTCTCAGCAAGCAACAGTAAATGACAATTGGCTTCAGGGGATGAGATTGTCAGCACACAAAAGATAAAGGACTCCTGGAGCTGGTGAATCATAAGAGCGATTGTTATGAAGGCCATGCTAGTTCAGACATATATCATGAGAGTGATGTACTACATCAACAGACAGGAACAAAATTGCACCTCCTGCCCAGGAAATTGCAAAATACCTGTGGCAGTAGTCAAAGAAGAGAGTCTCTGAACCAGGTTCCTGAAATGCAGAACACCAAAGTAGACTTTCGAACCAGGCACCATGGCAAGAGGAGAAAATGGTGATAAGGTAAGAAGTTGTCAGCACTATATTTGAGTCATGGGCCTTTGAGAAGTCCATTTGTTCGCCAGATAACCAAGTAAAAGATGTCTAACATTTGTATCAAAGTTCTTAGACGTTTGGCTTTGTGGATGCTCAATTGACTCTTTTGATAGACTCCGCTTTAATTCGAAAAGCCCTTATTTGGACTTGCAGATAGTGGTACCCTGACCTTCTTTAATATTTTAACCAACCGATTTGGCGACTCCTGTGCAGATAATATCTAGAGAAGATCAAGGAAAGATTTAACTCCAAAACCTAATATTGATAAGCCTGACAGCCTGAAGCCTTTTAGCAGGCACATTCAAGTCTGCCTCACTTCAACCTGTACAAATATTAATTTCACCTGCACTTCGTTTATGGCTAATGCTAACCTGAATAGAATAACATTGGCACTGCTGCACATTAATGCAGTTGTTTTAATTATTAAATTAAAAAGTAGTTATTTATTTTTTATGACAAAGTAACATATTTTTGTGTGTCTGGTTTTATTATTTTATTGGAAATTAAATGATTTGAATGAATTTATTTCTAATATCCATAGTTTCACAGGACCTTGCACTGAGTTTGTTCTACCCATTTTACAAAGAAAGGCTTTCTGCTGGGAGGTGTAATTTCGAATGTATGTTCCCAAGCTAATAACTAATAACATTTGTATTGAATTTGGTACTGTATTCATTTCAAACAATTGGAAGCAAGTCATTATCATTTTTTTCAGGCCATCCTATCAAGAAAGCTAGTAGTTCCTGAAATGGATGCTGTGATGCAGAAAGTCGCCAAGTTTGCAATTACTGGACAGAGTGAGCCTGTCAGGGTCCAGTGCAGACAGGTTGGTTGAGATTTCTTGCTATTGCTTTCTTATCTAATCTCACACCTTAATATTTCATCAATATGCTTATAATAATAATGGGATATATAAATAGTTTTCTGATGGATGCATCTGACTACAGATTCCTCACCTTTAGAATTCCCCAGGCGCCAGAGTGGATCTGGAAATGTTCTTAGCACTGCTCCAGAGAGGCTCTTGGTGGTGCCGTGCAGCCCGTGTTGGCTTTGCTCCGCCCCAGATGGAACGGAGTAGAGCCGCATATAAGCGCTACCGCTCTGCACCAACGCCAGTGCCTTTCTTTCTGTGTCTTTGAGTGTGGATCTAGACTTCTGCTCCCATTTTCGTCAATTTTCGATGGCTGTTCAAAATTTGAATCCAGCATGTAAGGGAATATTGTCCCTACCTAAAACTACAGGGTTCAAACCTTGCTGTAACAGTCAGAAGCAGATGTCAGATCCGCACAAGGTGTACCTTTGGTGTCAGGGTTCAGGGAACGACTCTAAGTTGTGCGATAAGTGTGCCCTCATGCTCCCAAAGTCCATCTGTGCCCTTGAAGTGGAGCTGTACGCCGCCGAACATCGAAGGAAATCACTGACCTCATGTAAGCCACTCTCCCACTCCATGTCGAGGGCCTAGACCTGGCCCCTCTCTCTCGAGGCCAGTTCCTAGAGAGATCCTCTTCATGGTCAAAATCATCAGGTAAGTTGAAGTTCAAATTGTGGAGGAAACAATAAGACAAAATGGTACGCGACCCCATCCAACCACTCTTTTTCGAAAGATAGTTTGTAGGCATCAAGGTGCCAATCTGTCCTGCTCCTGATCCCCGCTGAAGGAACCAATCCCTCAATTGATCCTGATGCGCCATTCTGCATATTGTTGGCACTCCTTTGGCTCCCTCTGGCGCACCTTCAGGCCCCAAAGATCTGCACGGGCGGCCAGATGGGTTACCACCAGCTGATCTGTCCTCTGCATCGTCAGTGCAGAACCAGAGGCGGGTTTCAGGGGCTCAGACTCTGGTCCGGTTTCCATTCGGGCTCCAAGACCTGCGCAGGTCGCCCTTTCATCTACATGGAAACTAGCATAGAAGATGCCAAAGGGTGATTCACTGTCGACTCTGATGCCTGACCCTGAACCAAATCCATCTCATTCCCGACCGAGGTCATGGTCCGAATCCACTCTAGCACACCCAGTTCGTGTACAACCTGATTCTGACAATATCCAGCCATTCCTAGGAGCAGTCCTCAGATCTTCAATCTCCTTTTTGGTTCCGATTCGAACCAGAGTTTACCTCCTGGAGATGACAATGTTGGGGATAATTTACCCAAAGTTGTGCCCTAACAGACGAGAGTGCTTGTTTTGATGTGGTTATTTAGCGTGCTACTGAGGTCCTGGACTTAGAACTGCCTTTTGTTAAGATTAAAACAAAAGTCCTCACAGAAGTCCTGCAGCCCTGACCCTGCTTCTCTGAGCCCTCACTTCCATTTTGTGAAACCCTAATTGATACGCTGTTGGGCACCTGGCTAAAGCTTGCTCTTGCCCTCCAGTGGGCAAGCAGATGGCCCTGCCGCACAGACTGACACCAGACGACCATGACTTTGATACAGCATCCAACTCCTGAGAATCTGGTGGTCTCCAGCTTTCAGCCGCAAGGTGAACCCCATTTCATTCTCATGCCCCTCCTCCCCCCCCCCCCCGGACAGGGATTCAAACGGATTGAGGCATTCAGGAAACAAATATTTTATTTGTGCAGCTTGGTCTTGAGGTCTGTCAGCGCAGTTTGCCTACTACGCCGATATACACATCCCACCTGGGACATGGCCATCGGGACCTTTCTGGTATTTCTGGAATAATTTAGGACCTTCCAGCCTCAAACCATTCTGGATGGTCAGGGTGCGGTCTTAGAACTTTTAAAGGGGAGGTGGGTCACAGCATGTTCTTTAGGACACTCCACTCCTGCCAGACAGTTTTCCCACTGGTTTCTGCCTTTCCGCGGTTATTTAATGGAGTTAGAGTACAGGCAGTGCCAGGCCCATCAGACCCCACAGCAGTCACCCCAGAGTTTGTGGACCAGGACGGGGTATCAAGCTGGCACTATACAAATCCCTTGGGGCAACGATCTTCCCAGTCCCCCTCCGCTGCAGATCAGTTGCCAGGCCTCTTTAGTTTATCCGTAGCCGCTCATGCCCTCCCTAGTGGGGCAACCGTATCTATCACTTTCTCCCAGGGTGGGAATCCATCACATCCATTAGATGGGTCCTCCAAATCGTCCAATTCCATCCTTCCGTTCCTTTCTGACCCACCACAATTTCTTCCCACATCACAGTGGCTTTAAGTAGAGCACCTTTCCATCTCGCTGCAAGCAGTGCATGCTCTACTCTTCAAAGGAGTCAACAAGAGAGTTTGAGCCTCAGAGAGAGGGACAGTTTGTTACTCCTGCTATTTCCTGGTGTCAAATAAGGATGGAGGTCTCCGTCCTATTTTAGATATTTGCACTCAGAATGCCTTCATGCGAAAGGACAGATTTAAGGTGCTCACTCTGGTCCAGGCTCGGTCTGTCCTGGTTCCGGATGACTGGATAGTAGCCTTGGACCTGCAGGATGTGCATTTCCTGCAGTCCCTGAGACATAACCTGCGGTTCAAGGTAGGCCAAGAACATTTTCAATTTGCTGTGCTCACCTTCGGCCTCTCCTGCTCCTCTCGGGTGTTCCCGAAAGTGATGGCGGTGGTCGCCTCCCATCTTTGGGGGTATTAGTTTTTCCTTACCTCAGTGACTAGCTGTTGAATGCAGGCTCACCACAGTAAGTCGGGGACCACCTCCAGAAGATGGTGAACCTCCTGACATCAATGGGTTCTTTGATCAAGGTTCCCAAGTCACACTTGACACCTTTGCAAAAGCTTCCTTTCATAGAAGTTGTCCTGGAAACGATGCAGTACAAGCCCATTCCTCTCTCCCAACGGGTCCAGGACATTTGGACTCCGATCACGATGTTTCAGCCTCGGCCCTGCCTATCAGTAAATGTAGTTCTAAGGCTTCCTGGATAATTGGCCTCCTTCATCCTGCTCGTCAAATATGCCATGTCACTTGTGCAGGCCCTGTAGTGGAATCTAAAGTCTTAGTGGGCCCTGCATCAAGGAGACCTGTTGAATTCTACAAAGGTTTCACAGGAGACTGTAAGAGATCTGCAGTGGTGGCTGCTCAACTGCAGTTGGACCAGTTGTAGACCCCTCTCCCTGATCCACCTAGAGTTGAGAGCTGAAAGTGGTGCCAGATGCGTTGCTGCTGGGTTGAGGAGGTTATTTCAGAGAGGTGGAGACTGCAGGACACTGGTCTCTGGCAGAAACCTCCTCTACATCAGTCTGTTGCATTTAAGAGCCATTCTCCTGGCGTTGAAGGCCTTCATACCATCTATAAAGGGGAGGCCGGTACATGTTCTCTCAGACAACACCACTGCCATGTGGTGCTGCAACAAGCAGGATCCTGGGCCCTGTGCCAAGAGGCCCTGTGTCTCTGAAATTGGCTAGGTCGTCAGGGCATCTGCTTGATCGTGAACCACCTGGTGGTATCTTTAAATGCCGGGGTGGATGAGCTCAGAAAATGGCACCTGGCGTATTACAAATGAAGGTTGCATAGTGCATCTTTCAACAGTGGGGAGAACCCTGGCTGAATGTTTTTACCACTGTATCAGTGTCAAAATGTTTGCTCGTTGGAGTTCCCATAAAAACTCTCTCTGGGAGACTTTCAGCACTGGACTCCAGTAAGCCTTTCCCCCTCTGCCCCAAGTTCTGAAGGAGGTCAAGAACGACTGGGCCCAAGTCCTCCCAGTGGCTCCAGATTGGGCCATGAGATTATGGTACCCAGAACTTCTGGATATCAGTCCTTCAATCAGGCCACCAGTTCGGTAGGATCATCTATCATTTCAGCACAATAGAATTTACACAGCCTCTGCCGCGTTTTGATGCCCCAGACACAGAGGTAGTGGATGAGACAATGGCTACCAGCAGATGCAGCGGTTTCTCATTCTCTTCATCACCAAACGGAGCTGCTACCAAACCGTTTCCCCCTCATATGATCATATGACCGGTAGGGGGCAGAATCCAAGTTTGCCTATCTGGCTGGCATGCTGTTACTTAACACCAGTGGGTTCTTCAAATGGTTAATTTTTGTTAGGCCCTCCCCTTTTTGCCCATCCTTCCGCATGTACCATCAATTTGTGGCTAAACGTCGGTGGAGTATGCTGTCATCCTAGCCAGAGAAGTCCAGATACTACTTGCCATTTGTGTGATTTAATTGATGCCTAAGGTGAAGAGAGGCAATTGATGATAATCCCAGCACTTCTTTGTTCTCAGGAAGGATGGAGTTTGAGGCCCATGTGGGATCTCAGCATTCGGAACACCTTCCTTACGATGGATAAATTCAAGGATGTGTTGGCTGAGATCCTGGCAGTCTTGAATCCTGGTGACTAGATTGTGTCTTTGGACTGCAGACTGCATACCTTTATGTGACAATCCTGCGATGCCTCAGTCATTTCCTCCAGTTTATCGTTTGGTGGAGCACTTCCCGTTCACTGTCATGCCCTTTGGCCTTATGTCGTCCCAGGGTGTTCACGAAAGTGAACAAGTGGACATGGTTCATCTTTTCAGGTGGGAATCCATGTATTCCTGTACCTCGATGTCAGTTTCTTTCCACTTGAAAATTTAATTTTTATTGCTTTCCATCTTGGGTTTCTCCATCAGCTGGCTAAAATCCTATCTTCAGCCTGTGCAGGGGATTCCATTTATAATGCTCTTTTCTGGACTCTGTGACTTTTGAAGGCCTTACTTCCTGCAGATATTTCACCCTCATGCGTTAGTTCCAGACTGGATGTCTCTGAGATTTCTTGGTCTTCTGACCTTGTGCATACTGCTGGTACCTCATGCTGGTTGGCACTTTCGGGCCTCCAGTGGATTCTTCGCCTTCAGTGCTCCCTAAACTAGGGGTGCCTCTCATCCACATATTGGACGAGACAGCCTGGGACCATTAGTGGTGAATGGCAAATAACCTGACTTTTTTGCAAACCGTTCTGCTTTTTCAATCTAGAACAAGGTGGAGCTACATTAACATATCAAACCTTTTACAGCTGCCCGCTATCCATCTGGTCCTCAAGGCCTTTCAGCCTTCCATCAGAGGCAAGTCTACCCAGATTCTAACAGACAACGTGCCTGCCAGGTGATATCTCAATAAGCAGGATAGTGTGGAGTTCCATGCCCTCAGTCAGGAGACTTTGAGTCTGTAGCTGGATCCTCATCGGATCTCCTAATGGCCAGTCATCTGGCAGGTCACAAGTCACATCTTCCTCGTGTAGCTCAGGGCGTCTTTGCCTTTAGTGAATCTTTTCCCTTACACCAACAATGCTTGGTCTCCCCTTTATGTGCTCTGCAGTTTGCCTGTGAAGGCTCTCCTGGAGATGCTGTCTGACACTGGTGGTACTCCAACCCATTTTATGCATTACTGTCTCTGATCTCACGGGTCGTGAATAAGATCAGGAAGGATCGGGCTCAGCTCATCTTGATAGACCAGGATTGGACTTGGAGAGAGCTGCTGGCTCTGAGTTTCTGTCCTCCACTTTGATTGCTTCTTCAGAAGGACCTGTTGTCCCAACAGGAAGGCTGCATTCTGCCCCTGAACTTCCAGTATCTACAGTGCCGTGCATGGAGATTGAATGAAGCAAACTGAGTGAATTTTACCTCCATTCGGAGGTGGTGGATGTGGCTTACGCTGCTCGTCGTCCATCCACAAAGTTCATCTACTCTGGCAGCTGGTCTAAACTCATTACCTGGTGTAAAGTCAGGCAAGTTGATCCACTCAAAGCCAGGCTTTCTGACGTTCGTTGTTTGTTTTATCTCTGGCCCAGCATGGATTTGTCTTGCGCACAGCTATAGGTTAGCCTTTTCAACCTTCATGCATTTGCTTGATCAGCCATCTTTATTGCAATTTATCTGTTGTGATGCGTCTCTTAAAAGGGGTGTCATATGTTTTCCCTTGCTTTTTCCTCACACAAAAATTAAATGCATTGTAAATGAACTATACAAATATTTTTAAAAAGATATCACCAGTTAGGAAAGCACATTTTTTTAAATAAATCAGAAGTGTGAAGGAAACAACGATTTTAATAGGATCAGAACAAATTAAAACACTTTACTTGGTGATATGCAAATGATACATATTTGCTGAAACACAATGTCCACACATCATTTGCATGCTTTATCTTTATAGTTTTATCAGTACTGCTACATCATGTTTTAGCAAAATATTTGTGACAGTTTGCTCCAGAATGCACCGCCAGCTACATAGCATATCTTTACTACTCTCCTGCTGCATGGACGGGGCTCATTTACTATTCCTGTTCTTTGTGTGACGCTTAGATTTTACATAATGCATATGACTTCCATGATGCAACATTGATGGCAGGACCTCCCATTCTGAAATTTGTTCCAGCTTCACTGGTTCTGTTGAATGATTGCAGTGGGGCCTCAGACTGCAGAGGCTGAGTTGCAATCAGTCAACCAAATAGCTGCTACCACTTGAGTTTTCGGTTAGTGATATAGTGTGCTTTTCATTGGCTGGTTACAAAGTGGGATATACAGCTGGAGGCGCACACACTGCATTTGTCAGCCCCTGCATGCGGTGCCTCAGTGCTCTGTCCAGAATTCAGTAAGAACATCTTACTGCACTTGGAATGTGGTCTGTTTTGGCCTGCCTCGGAAGGTTGCTGAGTCATGACCCCGTCGCTTCAAACTCCTAGACTTGCATAGTATATGACATGCAGGGCCTATATAGGCGCTACTTCCACATGCTGATGTCAGTTCCTTTCTTTACGCGCCTCCAGATGCAGATCCGGAGCTTCTCTGGTCTCTGAGACCACCTTTTTGGATTTTCCTTCAAATTTCATCAGTGTGCAAAGGATGTCATCCCCTTAGACGACCCTTTTTAAACCCTCTAATGACTGTGACAAGCAGATATCTGTGACAGATCACCACCAGGTTTGACTGTGGTGTCTGTAGTCGAGCAACGATTCCAAGACCTGCGGAGATAGCACATTGATGAACCTGAAGGCCTTCAGGGAACCCTAGTGAAATTGTATGTCACCTAGCGCAAGAAGACGCAGCACTAGTACCGCTCCAATGCTCATTCCTGTTCCTGCTCCCGGAGTCGACGGAGCTGGTCTACGTCGTGCTGCCAGTCCTCCTGTAGCCACAAAAAAAAATAAGATGTTGAAGCAGAGTTTTGCTCCTTTCCGCTATTCCAATACACCCGCCGAAGTGTGTGGGCAGCGCCAACAGTCCCTATTCCGCAGTTGGTTCCGGCACAGCCCGACTTTCTGGGGCCTTCATACATGCCCCGCCTGATCAAAGACTTCCATGCAGCTATGCTCCAGCTCTTTGGATCTCTACTGTTTCCCTTTGGTGCCCCTTCAGGCTCCTCAGAGTCAAGAGGCCTTCCACCTGGACTACCGCCAGCAGGTTTACCCTCCACACCTGCTGAACCCTCTAAGCCACTTCCGCCCTTGGCTCCAACACTGACAGGGAATCGAAGAGAGTGGAGACATTTGGAAAGCACCTCTTTTCATCAGCTAGCTTGGCCCTGTGTTAGATCAACGCCTCCTGTTATTTGGGCTGTTATTTTCATACCCTTTGGCCCACGTCCTTCCTGGTGTTATGAAAGTCCTTCGCCCTGTTCTTTCTCAGGCCATTCAGGATGGTCGTGATGCGGCCAAGTTCATGATTCGTTATGGCTTAGACACCATGGCTTCCGTTAGACGCGCTATAGGCACCAGTGTTGCCATTTGTTGCCATGCGTGGCTACAATCTACTGGGCTCTCGGATGAAGTCCAGTACTTCCTGATGGCCATGCCGTTCAATGGGACTCACTTGTTCGGGGACAAGGCTGACTCTGCCCTTGAACGTTTTAAGTAGAGTAGGGGTACTGCATACTCTCTGGGCCTCTTTACTCGGTCTCGCCAACAGCAATTCCTGCACTCCTTTTGTGGCTTTGGATGAGGTGTCCCTTACCGCCAGCCTCTCCCACCCCAGTATGGAACCCAGGAGTTTCATGGGAGAGGCTGTGGTGCCCACCACCCTCGCAGCCAAGGTCAGCATACCACCTAGTCCAATGCACCCCTGCAGCACCATCTGCTAAACCTCTTTTGTGTACCCTTATGGGTCACAGCCACCCGGTGGGAGGCAGGATCCACAGATTCTATCCAGGATGGCAAGCAATCACATCGGACAGGTGGGTCATGCAAATTGTTTGCAAAGGCTTACCCTTTTTTTCATCCCCGCCGTACCTTCCGCCGTCTACCCAATGACTACCCAACGACTGACAAAGGACCATCCCACCGTTTTGCTGCAGGAAGTGTAAGCCCCTTTCGGGCTACCGAGAGGGTACCAGCGCAAAAAGTAGGATGTGATTGTTATTCCCGCTACTTTCTTGTGCCCAGGAGGGACATGATCTTCGGCCTATTCTAGACCTGCGCCCTGTCAGTCTCTTCCTCCAGATGGAGAAATTCTAAATGCATGCTCACCTTGGCCCAGGTGTTGTCTCCCTCGACCTTAGAGACTGGATGGTGGTGTTGTACCTGTAGGATGATGATTTCCATATTCCTGTCATGCCGGCCCATACTCGCTACTTCTGGTTCATGGTGGGAGAGGAGCATTTTCCGTTCACTATGCTCCCATTGAGCCTCACCAGCACCCCTTTGGGTGTGCCAGTCTTCCCCTACCTCGACTGGTTGTTGAAGACTGGTACCTCCAGACTACAGCGAACCTCCTGTCATCTTTGGGGTTCACTATAAACATGCCTGAGTCACACCTGACTCCTTCCCAGATGCTCCCCTTCATCTGAAGGATTCTGGACACAGTTCAGTTTTGTGCCATTTCCCCAGACATTTAGGGTATGACCCTGATCTCTCAGCCTCAGTCCTGGATTTCAGTGAGGAGCACTCTGAGGCTCCTGGGACTGATGGCCTCCTGTATCCTGCTGTTCGAGCACGACAAGTGGCATATGCGGGCTACACAGTGGGATCTGAAGTCCCAGTGGGCCCAACATCAAGGGGACCTCTCCGACCACGTCCAGATTTTGGTAGAGACTGAAAGATCTGCAGTGGTCACCACTGGTCCACGATTGCATCAATGACAGACCCCTCTCCCTTCCCTACCCAGACCTGGCAGTGGTGACTGATGCGTAATTTCTGGACTGGGGCGGCCACCTGTGGGAGATGGAGATCAGAGGCCTCAGGTCTCCGGGAGAGTACTGAGTACATATCAACCTTCTGGAGTTGAGGGCCACACACTTGCCACTGAAAGCCTTCCTGCCATCCATCAAGGAGAGTCTTGCACAGGTGCTCACGAACAGCACCACCGCCATGTGGTAATGCAACAAATGGGACGGGGTGGAGTCCCGGACCCTGTGCCAGGAGGCCTTGCACCTCTAGAGCTGGCTGGAGAACACCAGGGAGTCTTCCTGGTGGCAAAGCACCTGGAAGGCTCATTGAACTCCAGGGTGGGTAACCTCAGCCATTGGCGCCTAGCGGATCACGAGTGCCAGTTAATCCCAGAGGTGGCGCAAGGTCTCTTCCACGAATGGGGAGAGTCTTTGCTTGATCTGTTTGCCACTACCGAGAACATGCATTGTCCGCTCTTCTGCACGTTGGAGTTTCCAATGTCTCTCTCACTCAGAGATGCTTTCCACCTTGAGTGGAACTCTGAACTCCTGTATGCCTCTCCGACAATACCACTCTACCCCGAGAGCTCAAGAAGATCAGGACAGACCGGGCCCAAGTAATTCTAGTAGCTCCGGATTGGAAACGGAGTGTATGGCATCCAGAGCTCCTGGGCTTGAGCACTTGTCCCCCGATCAGGCTACCCCTCCGACAGGATCATCTGCTGCAGCAAAAAGGCTGGGTTTTCCGTTTCAGCCTTCACAACCTACACCATCATATATAGAGATTGAACGGCGACAGCTGAATAACTTTGACCTTCCTCCTGAGGTACTTAATGTCATCTTGGCAGCCAGGCTTCCCTCAAATAAAACTGTATGCACATGTCATTGGGACAAATATGTGCTTTGATGCAGCAGTCACCAGATTGACCCCATCCAGGCCAAACTGTCAGATGTTTTATTATTTGTTCGGTTTCTTTCCCGGCAAGGCCTTGCTCTGGGCACAGATCAAGGTTATCCTTCACCATCTTGGCCTTGTTACGGTTGCCTGATCAGCCTTCATTGTTTAAATCACGAGTTGTGTGTGCGCTTCTTGAAAGGGCTGCAACATATGTTTCTCCCTTCTCCGCTTGTGATGCCCCAATCTTGTTTCTACTTATCTGATGTGAACTCCATTCAATCCGCTCCACAGCTGTCCTATACAGCTTCTTTCCATCAAAACTGTGTTCTCCTCCACACTGTGTGTGAGTGAGCTTCAGGCTCTGTGTGTTTGTAAGGAATTGTCTCATTTTGTGTGGTCACCCCCAAGTTTTTGGACTGATGATGCTGGTTTTTCTTCTCTAAGAGTGCACTGAGGTCGGCTAACCAGAACTCAGTGCACTTCCCTGACCCTGTAGTGTATGTAAAATTGGCTGTACCCAACTAGAAATTGGTAACTTACCTGTAAGTCCCTAATATATGTCTACCAGTTTCCTTTTAGGGCTCCGCATCTGGGGACACAAACTATCTTGAAAGCAACTGACCTAAGCATGTGGGAGTGGCGCCCATAAAGGCCCCAAACATCATTTCCAGAGCAGAACAGCATAAGTGTGGAGCCGCAAGGTGCCACCTTCTGGCACGCAGAAGCATTGCAGAAATATTTCCTGATCCAGTCTGACACCTAGGGAATGTTCAAAAGTTTAGGAATCTGCAACTAGAAAGAGCCACTACCAGAAAGAGTGTTACAGAAGGTAAGTAACTTGTTCTCCTTGATTTTTATTACATGAGGGGATGAGAATAACACAATCTCTGTTAAAATTGCAGATATTCCTGAAATACCTTCTTGACTACCCCCTTGGTGCTCAGCTCAAAGGCAACCTGGAATTCATCATTGCCCAACTTAAGTAAGCCTTTTAAAGTTAATTTTCCCTGTTTAAAAGTTTTGCTTTGTGCCTAGTGTCAAAATTAATGTCCTTTTGAGAAGGTTGGAAAGGAGTTGTGAGGATCATTTTAGATTATGATCCAGTTTACTTATATTAATCATAAAAATTTGGACACAAGATGCAAATCATAAGTAGGAAAACTGCCTCCGCTATGCTGTACACAAATGAGGGTGAATATGCGGGTAGGAAATGTTCTGCCACCTTGACAATTTCTCTTCCTGGTAAAATAGCCATGCTAAAATGAGACTCTTGACCGTTTCTTTGTGTGTTTCTCAACCAGTGTGCTGGCCCAAAACATTCTGCAAATGGTTTGTGATTTTGTGTTTTGTACAAACAGATTGGCTGAAATGCTGATCCACAGATTATTTGTGATGTCCAATCCAAGTAATCTATCACTCCCACATGTTACACAGTGGTCTTTATATAAACTGGTAAAATGGCTGTACTTTTGGGAAGCAGAGTACATTCCACTGCAATAACCTATCCATCCCACACATGATCTGAACATCTTCCCTACCCCACCTTCCCCTGTCATGTTACTGCACTTGTTCAGTAATAAACTGGGTATGGCACTCCTATATAATATCACCAATAGCAGTGTTCTGTTGGAAATAACATGTGCATTCTAACGGCCACACTGACAGTCATCTTCCATGCTTGTGTGAATAGGACTCTGGTGTTGGAAGTTAAGCAGAAAGATGAGTGCTCTCCGCTCTGCTACTTATTTGCTTCTCATTTCAAGGAAAGTGTAAAATGATTGCTCCAATCACTGAAACAGACAGACCAATTTTGCATTCAACCAGGGCAACACCCATTATGACTTGTGACATATTATTGCCATGGTGTCAGCACTTTGCCACTAAAAATAGACTGAGATGAAATGGTAGCTGTATTGAGGACTGAAATGTCAGTATAAAGTGTTTTTACGGATTAACGAGGACTCTGTTTTTTAAGTATCTGACTCACGTGATGAATAAAATAACACTGATTGGAAGGAAATGCCTCTTTTTATGTAGTCATCCCCAAGGTTTTGGACTGATTCTGATGGTTTTTCGCCTCTGAGAGTGCACTGAGGCCTGCTAACCAGACCTCTGTGCCTGTGACCTGACCTTAAACTGTGTATGTTCGATTGGTTTATACCCAATTGGCATAGCCTAGCTTACTTGTAAGCCCCTAGTATATGGTACTCAGGTATCCAGGGCATGTAAGTTGGAGGGTCACCCGAGGGACTGCACCACTGTTTGCGTCACCCTGGGTGTGACAGAAGTAACCCTATCACCAAAAGAGAAAAAGAGGCTGAACTAGGTCCCATGTCTGCCTTTAATACAATATCTAAACACACAATGATGTGGTTACCTGTGTGGAGAACACTAAAACGGTTTTAGTACCCCAAAGATATTCTGTCTGCCTGTTCCTAATTTCCTACTCTAAATCCTGGGAATACCAAGAATTGGATGAGGTGGGCTCACTCACGTAATGTGACATGCTTCATCATAGGCCACCTCATCCCACCCTGGTGAGATAGTACTACCAAGGTGGACTTGACCTCGAGTGGGACTATTTTGAGGGAGTTCTTAGAAATTATTTTCTCTGGCTGAATGCTTGTGATCCAGTTGATTATGTTAAAAATAACTCGGAATAAACCACAAAAGATCCCTTATTAGGTGTTAACCCGGATATATATAAAAAATACTGTAAAGTATATTCAGAGAACGTTACTGGCTATCATGGCCCTTATGTACCTCTGAGGTGCAAGTGTGACAGAAGTAAAACATAGCTCCTACTCTGCCATTGCAGACTGGAAGGGCAGTTTTGAACTGCTAACTCAACTTTGCCATTTAAAGAGATGGCAAAGCCAAGTCTTCCCTTTTTTAATCTACATAAGTCACCCCTAAGGCAGCCCTAGCAAATCATAATTCCGGGTGCTGTGCATTCTAAAGTGGACATGTGTTTTTACATGTTCCAACAGATAAAAGCTGCAATTGTCGTTTTTACTGTGGAAAAAGGCAAGTAGCCCCAATGGCGAGTGCAGAGTAGCAGATTGCCACAGCAGCCTTGCTAAAGTCTGACTTGGACTACTAAAGTTGATACTGTAAGTTATCAAACAACTTGTTACACTAAGCCCAACTTGAGGCCCAAGTCGAAATTAATGTAACGTGTTGCAGTGTGCAACATTTACAAAGTTGCCACTTTGTTGCCCTAAATCCCCTATGCCCGTCCACGACTGCACATGGGGTATCTCCTTGAGACAGCTTTCTGCCCTCCTGGGGAGACATGCAAACTACTGTGAGGAAAGAAGACAATAGCAGCATGCGCAAGAGAGCGGTGTTGGGCCAAAAGGTGAACTTCAAAGGTGAAACAGCATTTCGATAGCAAATGGTGAACATTTGGGGGAGAGGTAGCCCTGTTGTTGAGATAGAAAGGCTGGCACTCGGGAAGGAAAAGGGCAAGCAGTTGTCAAAGTGGTTTTCCAGGGGTGTGTAGCCCCTTGATAGCCACACTTCTGGTTTGGGCTAGGGAGCTCTTGATGCCACGAAAGAAGTTCTGCCATGTTGGAAGTGGGTCAAATGGTGCATTCTGGGGTGGCCAGATGCCACACTTAGCAGGAAGTGGTCATCAGGCGGTAGAGAACCTGGTAGCCCATTGGTTACCAACCACATTCTACCTTGAGGGCATTTTCCGAGCATAAAAAGGGCAACCCTGGCACCCAAATCTCAGACGTCGTTGGACTCGAGAGGAGGACCCAAAAAGAACTGCCCTGCTGCACCAAGAAACCAGCAAAGAGAGGCTGTACCGGCATGGACTGCGCTTGATGAAGCTGGTGGCTAGCTAAGGAGAAGGGACTGTGCCTGCTGTGTCCTGTCCATGAAGAAGTCATCTCCAAACCCAAGCTGAAGCAAGAGACTCCAGCGGTCAGTTTGACCTCCTGTTCGCAGTAGAGGGCCTCAACAGCAGAAGAATTCTGCTGGCGCGAGTTGGCAGCCCAAATCTTAAAGCCTCCATTTCTCATTGCCGTGCAGTACCAGAGACCAGGACCCAATACTCAAGGTTGCACCAGGGTCTGCTGGACATGGGGGAGTCATCAGAGTGCAGCTAGGTCGCTCAGAAGAAAAGTTATCGCCCAGGAAAGGAGTTGGCTTTAACTGTGATACAGGGCTACTGGACATCTGCCAGGACTGAGAGGACTTAGTGGGTCGTCGACCCCTGTGGTCAGGATCGCCTCACCGAGCCTGTGGACCATAGACCAAAAAGAGCCCAGTCAACAGCATCGCATCCACAGCATCCTTGAGCATCTTCAGCGTCCTGTATCCCTTGCATCAGCACCACTTCCAAAGAAATCTATGGCAAGGAGATAAAAGTGCCTGGGACTCACTAAAGTCTGCTTCTTCCTTCGAGCTAACTGTTTCTGAGGATCTTGCTGGTCCCCCTGACTGGTTCCCTGCCGAAGTCGGTAGCCCAAATAAACTTAGAGTAACTGCATTGATTCCTACCCAAGTTTTTCTTGACAAAAAAGTGTCACATTTGTTGAATTTGCCAATGCTTGTTCACGATTAAGTAAAAAGTGCATATTTACTGTACCTTATAAATGCTGTATCTCCGGAACCCTCCAGTGAATCTTTTCATTTTTGGTGTCTAAAAATACAGTCTATTTTAATACATTTGCGTCGAATTTCTTGAGTGTCTTGTATATTTCTTCCTCAATTATTTTGGTGCTGTTTAAATGCTTTACACTTGTTCCTTTGTATAAGCTTTGCTTCTCAGTTCCACAACTACCCAGGTTGAGCTACAGGGTTTAGCAAACGAAATCTACCAGTCCTAAAGGGGCTGGTACCTGTATTACACGGCGAGTACACACAAACACACCATATTATACACCCCATTCAGTGGCGCCTGGTGACATTTGAAAGTGGTGAGGCGTAAAAGTTTGGGATAAGTGCTCGGTGGCGGACAAGCGTAGTGAGCGAGCCCGTCCATTATATGGGGGGATTTGGGAAGTCCCATGAGCAAATTTTGAAAAAAGTGGGTGCAAATGGTGCATTCTCAAGCATATTTGAGAAAGCAATGTGTGCATCCTCTCCTGCCACTTTTGTGCAGCCATGCATGCACCTGCTGACCTGAAAAGAGTGAAACTCAGGGCAAAAAGCATGCACCACTCCTTAGCTTAAGGGGTTGAGCGAATATTGCAGTGATCAGTGAGTTAGATGTTCGAATCACTGCAAGGCTGACTCAGTCTTCCCAAAGTCATTTTGACAATAACCATTTTTGCTGCTACATACCTACAGACAAGCTAATTTGTGTCCGGGTTTTTAATATCAGAAACACAAACTGACAAACCATTGACATTGCACTATAGCGGCACAAATGTATTGTTGTAACTATGTATTCAGACTTAAGGGGCTATTGGGTGTAACTTAAGACGTTTTTAGGTTTTTATTTCAATCAGAACAAGATTTCTTGAACTACAAATTAAAGGTAAACAGTGGTAGCCAACACCCTCCTGAGTGGTAATCACGGAGTTGAACAGTGATACATCGAAGCTTGGTGCATTATGCTACCACTGTGCTACCATAGAGTCTGCAGTTTGTCATCTAAGAGTTTTATGATGCCTCGTGATACACAGCTCGCTACCTGTGAAATCTCTACAGAGTACAGGCTTATAACGTGGTCTAGGTGGGTCCACGCTTCCTGTACAGGGGCTGGGAACTTTTATAATACAATACTGACGAACTGCTTCAGTCATAAATTAACAGACAAATTATGTTTTTTATTTGCATGGTAACCCCTACCACCTCAAATATAATGCACATTCTGTAGCGGAGCCTAAAGTGTTATTGAGCTGCAATCATAATTTGGTTGCAGAACCAGTGAGTGTAAATTCTAGTCCCGGCTACCCTATTGACCAGGGTGTGTGATCCTGGTTCATCATCAGCTTATTCTTCTGTACGTCTGTCATTTTGGTAAATGGAAAGGTGTGAGAGTGAGGGGTAGGACATTAAAACTTGTGCTGAACATTAAAAATTTAGAAACCAGCTCGTAGTTCCAGCTACTTTACATGGTTTATTTGTGGAAATACACAATGCTTTCACGTTTGGCCTGTTAATGGGTTTAGCGTTAATTAGTAAAAATTAAAACGCATCCCTGAAGACCGAATCAGGCTGGCTCACAAAACAATACACCAGTGCAAGGCTGCTAGTGCTAGAATACACGGTAATGGGTGTCACGGCTGTGCTTCAACAAGAGCAGAAAATGACTAACTACATCAGCAGAGTTTCAGGGCAGTGCGCGACAACTGACAAGACACGGTTTGTTTCTCTCTTTCCAGGCAGACACTGCTTGAGAAAGAGTCGGCGTTAATGCACTTTGTGGACATGCCCACCCTTATATCTCCTGCCACGCAGATATGTAAATAAATACTTGCATTTCACACCCATCACAGAACACCATATTAATCTGATAATTATATACAGCGATTGCAAGTTTTGTCCATATAAATTACATTCAATGCCAAATATTTAGGCAGCCGATATCCATACGCAAGGCTTTTCTATGTGTGTACTGTCATATCGTGAGTGCAAGTGAACTGAGAAGAGAGATGCCAGCGCGCTGCCTTCTTGTCCCGAGGCACACACGAGGTGAAAGGAAGCAAGGAGTTGTGACTGTAAACGAATCAGAAGCCAGGGAAGGGGTATGGAGATCCGAGGGGCACAGGGCTTCGCTCTCAGCGGGTTCATCGTAACCCACTTTAGTTATATTTCAGCTTTAGAACCACATTATATTGCAGCTGCAGGTCCTATGAAAGTGCATCATAAAATAAGACCTTTTACAACGCAAAGCGGAAAAGCCTTTCCAGTACTTACCAATCCCCTACGGGCCAGTCCTTAACTTGCAGCACAGCATGGCCTCGTGCTTCTTACCACTTCTGCATCCACTCAGGGTTATGCGGGCTGCTCAGGTCCGATCTTGGAGAGGGGCAGGCTAGCAGCGGAAGTCGCGGGAGGGGGGGGGGAGCCGCGGGTGGGGAATAAAAAAAATAAAAAGTTATTTACCGCGCCGCCTCCGCTCCGCTCCTGGCCACCTGGCCGGTGTAATGGTGGTGCAGCCGAAATCGGATCCCGGTGTTCCTACAGGAAGCAGCCAGCAGGCAGCCTCCTTCCCCGGCCCTAAGCCAATCACAACGCTGCAATGGCAGCGTTGTGATTGGTAAGGCGCAGTGGAGAGCGCCCCAGCCGGGCCATTTTCTCTATGTAGGCTGCATGCAGCAGCCTACATAGAGAAAAAGGGAGAGTGCGCATGACTGGGTTGGTCGGCCCTGGGGCTGACCAAACAGTCAGTACCCACAACGGTGGGCAAAGCCACTCCCCCCACCCCCCTGCCCTCGAGCAGGACCGCCCACCCACAACCAGGCACTCCAGGCACTTCTGCTTTCTCGCAGTGCGAGAAGCAGAAACATAAAATGGTAGTTTTACCATTTTATGTTTCTGCCTTCTCGCACTGCTAAAAAGCAGTGGGGCGACGCCCCCATGGAGGAGCCGCCACTGCCCTCACACTGATCATTATCAGTGGCTCAGTTCCTGACCAGGAGGAGGGTTGTTGGAAGGCATGCAAACAAAGTTACCATATATTATGTACACTTTCTAGTAGTCTCGAATCGTAAATACTCATGTATCTGTATAAAACGCAGGTGTTAAACTGTCCGTACAATCACAGGTTATCACATGTGGACTATAACATGCAGAAAATATAGAGTAGAATTCATTGCATTGTCTGGATATTACACTGTGAACAATCCACAAAGAGACTTTGGGTAATTAATAGCTGCCATGCATTTTTCAATACATAAAAACTTTATTAAAAAATGCATTACCGTTACTGTAGTATGTACGTTGACTCCAACCTCTAATCCCCCACTGTTGCCTTCTATCACTGATAACTCCATTGTTGAAAATACTTTATCCACCTTAAGTTTTAAGGGTATTGCAATGGAGGAATCCTACTAGTTGCCCTGGAATGCTTCTTCCTTGCCAAAATTTCATCTACCTTTTTCTTGAGGTCTTGGTAACGCTTCTTTACTTTCTCCAACTAATGCAGAAATGATGATACTGCATTCACTAGGTCACCGTCTGCAAGTGGTTTAAGTTCAGGGTCTGACAGTTTATGTTGCCTGCTGGTGTCCATTCTGGTGATATATATCCTTTATGGCAACATGGGATGAATCCTGTGGGAGATGGCTGTAGATTGTAACTCCACACTTGTGTTCTTAAACCTTAAAACAAAATTGCTGTCTCCTTTCTATATTCTCCTGTCCAGTTGAGCTTTTTGCAGCCCCTTAAACAAAAATCCAGCTCAAAATCAAAGATTTTTCATTTTTGAAAAATAATCATATTATGGGCAACACTTTTAGGCTCTGTGGCTCATAAAATGGCCACTTCCTTAAAATTTGCACATGCTTGTCAGTTAGTGCATGCACTATTTATCACACATGGAAAATAACGTGCAATTGCATTTTGATGCATGCAATATTTACCACATGCAATGATTTACGCACCCATTAAATAACAATATGAAAGGGTGCAGTAAAAAGTCATTATTACACAATAGTTACTCATTGGTATTGTATGTTTTTGGGTGTGATATTTCTCGCACTTTTAAAGTATGATTTGCTATCGGCGCCATGACTTTGCTTTTGTAGTTGTCATTATCTTATTATCTTAGTTGGCAAAATCACAAGTAATTCTCTAGTTATTTTAGTATGCGGACCATCTGAACTGTACCTCTGTACCTCGTAAGATATAGCAGCATAGCCAAATTCAAAGATCTTTTCTGAGTAAATTCCACATCAGGAAGAGAGTTATCTTTAAAAAAAGAACTGCAAGTATCAGATGTTGTGTGCATAGAAAGGCATACGCCACAAACAGAGGGAGCACATGCCCAAACAGATCTGAAGGAATAAGAATTATTCTGCAGAAGGTATCCAATGGTAGCTATGGCAATGGAAGTTTGGAAGGCACAGTAACGTTGGGAGAAGAGATGCACAGAGTGACAGTCTGATTAAAAGATCTTTATTACAGGCAACAGAATGTACAAGTTTTAATAAGGAGTTTAGTAACTAGAAAGGCAGTAAATTCCGATCTTAAGGAATTGTTACATTTCAAGCATGCTGTTAGACAAGCAGTGGAGGCGATATGATTAAAGATAGTGAGCAGCGAGATTAGGAGCAGAAGATGAAAGAGGGTGTTACAGAGAGGAAAGACTATAGGATACTGAGTGGGGGAGACAGAGAGGAGGCACACGAAAGAAAATGAAATCCCAGTTTTGGTGGTTTCAAAATTACAGCAACAAGTAGACATCTGAAATTGAATAGCAAAGAGGCTGTCCTAAGTATAAAATGACAAGCATATTTGCAGAGAGCACATTCACTTCCAAGTAGGTCTCTTGTTGCTATTGATAATGGATACTTATCGTCATTTAACTCAGTGGTATACTCACTTAATTGTCCCTGGAACAATGAAAGTCTGAGTGGACCAACCAATCTTTGAACCTTGTGACCATTATACCAAACACAGGTCACTGGAAGCATTCTTTAGTTACCTGAGCAAGCGGACCCAGCTAAAGTTGGATGAATGTGTATGTGTTATGGAAGAAGGGGGTGGGAGAAAGATCTAAGAGTTGTCAGCCAGTCATAATGCCACCTTAGGAAAGACCTTGCCACATGTGATCACTATGTTTGAAGCCAGTAGTCTACATCTCAGGCCAGCACGTTTTATTGACCCACCCGTTATCGCGTGGGCAACATGCAAAAGAAGAAAACAGTGTGGCCAAGACCATGTTCTTGCTTACACTGTTTGTAAATTTGTCAGCTGACATACACTCTTACACACCCCAGTTGGAATTATCCACAATGATAAATGGCCCACATGTGTGAAATAATACTCTTTTGCTAGAGTCACATTCTGCAGTTGTTCATTTTATGGCTTTAGTGCCTAAACTCTCAGAAAAATCATCCTATTTCTATGTTTGTCAAAATATAGGGATAATATTGTATCTGCATCATAGCCAAGCGGCTCAATTAATAAACTACACTGCTGATGATTTCTTTTTAAATTGTCAGCATAAAACCACGTTAGGTGATTTTTGCCAACATTATAATTGTGCTTTTCCTGTAAAGAATGTTGATTAAAATCTCCTCAACATAATAATTAGCATACTTGTGTGTTTTCCACTCTACAAAAGACATCGTCTTTAGGCTTTGATTACAGTTGTTGTTTTTTATTTAACTCAGTACTGTTGATTTTATTGTTTGTGATTGTAAAAGCCTGTGATTCTGTCCAGGATAGAACTGCACTCCTAGTTCATGTAGATACCTGCAGGGGATAAATTAACTCGCTGCAACATCTTTTTTGACAGATTTTTCTAACTGCAGATTCCTCTCCTTTTGAATATCCTCAGGTGTCAGACTGGATCTGTAAACTTTCACAGCATTTTTCTCACGGGTCAGTAGGTGGCGTTGTGTGGCTCTGCGGCAGATACTTTCCACCCCAGATATAGCGTTGGGGCTCCTATACATGCCCCACCTCCAGATGCTGACGTCAGTTCTTTTCTTTCTGCTCCTGCCGAAGTGGATCCAGATCTTCCCAATCCTGTGATACCTGACAAAGATCTTTACAGTGTGCAGTATGACATCCCCTAATACCAAAAGTGTTCCAGCCATGTTGTGCCTGTAATTGACATATGTTGGTCACTGACACCCATGAAGATTGCCTCTGGTGCATTGGCACCAAACACGACTTGAAGTCGTGCGACTGCTCTACTAAAGTAAATGTGTGAACACACTCTTGCTCCTGTGGTCACTCCCATTACTGGTCGTCATCTAGGGTCAGGGGACTCGGGCAAGTCCATGAAATCCCATAAGTATTTTTTTTTTTTTAATCCAAGCATGGGTCTTCTTCATTCCACTGCTCTCACCACTCGACGTCACGCAACACTCCAGGCACCTCCAAGCCATGAAGTCAATCTCTGCGCTTGGAACCGATACTTAACCCTCATCCAGACCCAGTTCAATCCACAATGGATGGCGATGCCACAACAGCTCCACAAGCTTTGCTTGGCCTTGGACAACATCTTTTGTTCCTCATCTAACTCCTCTAGAGCGCCTTTGGGCCTCATGGATCCGAGGTTTATGCCAGTTGGTTTCCCATCAGCAGATCTGTCCCTGGCACCAACCGCTCCACTTGCCCTCAGCTTAATGCCGAACCCTCCTTCACATCCGGCTCCACAACCAACTGTGACATTACCTTCTGCGCCTACTCCGCTACCTCTGAGGCGGTGCCGTGACCGACGCCACCTGCATAGTCACTGAATACAGATCCAATAGTTTTATCATACTCCAAAATAAATCCCTTACCTTGACACCACTCTGACCTGGACTATACTCGAAATGCTGATGACTGATCATACATGCCAATCCTCCCGATTCAGCCGAGAGACTACCGATTTCAAAGCTAGTCTCCTGCCTCCTGATTCCTGCATGCAAAAACCAGATTCCTCTGCAGGCTTCAGCAGACAGGGACTGGTCTTGTGTGATTCAGAGTATGCACTGCCAGTAGCCTACTCCTGCAGGCCAGCGCACAACATGTTGTCAAGCTCTCTCTGCCTGCCAAAGCGTTTTCTCTGTGCTCCTGACAGGTAAGGAAAAAACGTATATTTGCATTTCTGCAGCAGCACACTTTCAAGTCCCATACTTGATTCAGGCCTCAATAGAAGTCAGTGGGAGAAATACATTCCCCCATTAATTTAAAAAAAATTCTCCCACTTTTTCCTTCTAAAATTTTGGGATGGATGGATGATGATGATGAATCATCATGCATCCATGCCAACATTTTAGTGATCTGGGTGACACTTATCATGATGATGGGGACATTTTTGAAGACCTACCGGACGCCATAGGTCTAGATACCTCGCCAGACATTGGCCTCTCTTCACCTAACCCGGCTGTGGCAACAGAGGACTCTGCCTTATTTGTGAGGGGTTAGGAGTGCAGTGAAAGTCTTAGACCTCATCCTGCCAACTGCAGAGCTCAAAAGCTCACTGAAGTCCTTAACCCCGCACAAACAAGGCAGGAACCTCTTAAGCCCTTCAATGAGGCATTGACAGATGTGCTGATGGTGACGTGGGCAAAGCCAGGATCGTGCCCACAGTCAGTAGGCCAGTGGCAAGGCGGCATATACTTGCTCCCGGGGACCCAGATTTTTTACTTCAACATCCCAGCCCGGAGAGTTTAGTAGTACAGGCCTCCACCAGGCAACTAAACCCAAATGCCTTTCCAACAACTCCCCCTGATAGAGAGGCAAAGCAAATGGAAACATTTGCAAAGCGCATGTTTTTTTCTGCCAGCCTTGCTCTAAGATTATTGAATCCCCCTTGGCTCCTGAGCAGGCATTCACACACACTATGAGACAAAGTGGCAGAGGTTTTGCCAACTGTCTTGGCAGACGTCCAAGTCACATTTCAATGACTCACCTTGGGCGGTCAAGATGTGCCAAAATACACCATCAGGTCTGGCCAGGACAATACCGACTGGGTAGGGCAGTCAGCACCTGTGTGGTGCAAAGACACCACACCTGGATATGCTCCACAAGCTTCTCCTCAGATGTTTAGCAATCGCTCATGGACATGCCTTTCGACGGTTCTCACCTTTTTGGGGCAAAGGTTGACTAGCTTTAGAATACTCCGAAGAGAGCAAGACCACAGTCCACTCTTTAGGCCTAGCTCCACTTTCTCGCCAGTTTCCCCACACCACTCGCCCCATTAGAGGCTTTGTATGGGGTTGCCAGCAGAGGCACCACAATGGACCTCAGCAAGAAGTCTTCCAATCCTTTCAAGGTACAGGCAAAGGAACAAGCCATCAGCATGCAGGCCCCCAAGGACAGTACTTTACCTGAACCCCCCTCCCAAAGCAGCCACAAAACTGCTATTGTGGTGTAAGACCAGTAAGAGGTCGAGTCATTGTTCACCTCCCCGTTTGGTGGAGCATCACGTCCTACCAATGGATGCTCCAGATCGTAGAACATGGCTCTTCTGTAACCTTCCTGTCTGTTCCACCAGACATGTCACCCACACTGCAACATTTCCTGGAGGATCACTTGTGCATACTCCAAGGAGACGTTCTGGCTCCCTTGGCCAAGGGAACAGTAGAGAGGGTACAAACATCACAGATTGGTACTGGTTATTTCTTCCATTATTTTCTGGTGCCGAAAAAAGATGGAGAACTCAATCCCATCCTAGATCTCTGTCCTCTGAAATTCTTCCTTCAGAAGGACTAGTTCTAAATGCTCACCCTGGCCCAAGTTCTGTCTGCCTTGGATCCAGTAGAATGGATGGTAGTGCTCGACTTGCAGGATGCTGATTTTCATTATTAGCTCATCTTAGGATAGAGATAACAAGGTACTTGTTCCAGACTGATGTCACATCAGGTGTCTCATCGATGTCATTGTCTGAATGACAAGACACGTTCCCGGGTTCAGACAACAAACGACATGTGTGTCAAAGACAGACATGTTAATGATTGTGCACAATTGAGAAAATGGAGTCTCAGCGTGCTCAAGATGTCGTGCCTTAAGGACTTTACGTCATTAGACTGCGAAAGAGCTGCAGTGGTAGCTGCTTGACCGCAATTAGACCAGACCGGATCAAACTTTCCTCTTCAAATCACCTGTTGTGATGCGCTTTTTGAAGGGGTTGACACACGTCCTCGGCAACACATTGTCTGATGTCGCAGTAGGACCTTAATTTGGTTCTGACCTATCTAATGTTACCCTCTTCATCTGTTAACCATTAAGACAGGTTTCCTTATGACCATAACATCAACCATGCAAGTGAGTGAACTGCAGGTATTGTCTGTGGTACCTCCGTACACTTCATTCTTCCCAGACAAACTGGTCCTCCGAACAAAAGCAGCATTCCTGCCCAAGGTAGTCAGGCCCTTTTATATAGGGCAGTCCATCAACTTGCTGACTATTTATGCTCGGCCTCATCTCTTCAAGGAGGAAGAACAGCTCCACTGTCTTGACCCAAAAAGAGTCCTTAGCTTTTAAATTGATCGTTCATCGTTCATCGAAATGCCGACAGGTTGGCAAACTTTTTGTCTGCTTCTGTGGAACTAAGAAAGGAAAAGAGGTGCAAAAGAGAACCATCTCCTGGTGGATTGTACTAAGTCTGTAACGGGCTGGCCAAAAAGCAACCTTTAAGAAGGTTTACAGGCCCATTCCACCAGAAGAAAGACTGCTACCACGACACCGGCGTGCGTTGTGCCAGTCTTGGACATTTGCCAGGATGCTATGTAGGCGACCCTCCATGAGTTCACCATGCATTACTGCCTGCTTAACCAGGGATGGTCATTTTGCCTGATCTGACCTGCAGGATTTCCTATTTTGAGCCATTCTATAGACCCTCCGCCTAAGGAGGTACTGCTTTTGAGACTTTTCTCAAAGTGAAGAATCTACAGTTAGATGTCTCTAGCAGAAGAACAAGTTACTTACCTTCGGTAACACCTTTTCTTTAGAGACTCTATTTAACTGCAGATTCCTTGCTGACCCATCCTCCTCCCTGTTCTGTGGAATGGACTCATACTGTCCATTATTAAGGTTCCATCTATTGACGGCTTCTGCACACTGACACATCTTCAATTCTATGGGCTCCACTCCCGTTGGTGCAGACTGAGTGCGGAAAGAAGCTGACCTCAGAGTGTGGAGGTGGCGCATATATAGGGATCCCAATGCCATAGCTGGTGCTGGACAGATCTGTTTCAGAGCTGCACAACGCCACCTACCGACTGGTGAGTGAATTGCTACGAACGTTTCCGAATGCTTTCTGACGCCCGGTGATATTCACAAAGTAAGGAATCTACAATTAGAGTCTCTACTAAGAAAAGGCTTTACAGAAGGTAAGTAACTTGTTTGTTGTGACAATAATCATGTTTTTTTTTTTTTTAAACCTTGTTTTTATTAGCATTTAAGAGAATTCCATAATGCAGTTCTCAGTACTACAATTAACCACGTTTCACAGTGTTATACCATTTAAGTCCAAACTGAAATCTGTGACCATTGTTCAGTACCCATTGTTGTCATCTGCACAGTTCGACAAAAGTAGTATCAGGAGCAGTTCGTGTGGCAACGGATAGTGATTGTAGGGAAGAACATTACCTCACGGTCAGACCTCTCATGTGGACAGCCTAGAGTTTTAAGAATCGTGAGAGTTTTACCAAGCCACCAGTGTACTACACTGGATTCCATCCCATCGAGACTCAATCCTAGAGGCACATATTTCGGGTCTATACGTGGGCATCACAATTGCAGCTGAGAACAGTATATCTATAATAAAAACAATGAGGTAAGAAAAGATGAGGTAAAGAAGGAGCAGATAGGAAGGAAAAGAGAGTGAGAGATATGACGGGGGGCGAGGGAGTCTAAAGCTACTAGGAAGGCGATTCGCAAGGGTGCAGGCGCTACCTCAGCTAGGGCCACAAGGTGTCTCTGATGGGATGTGGGGAAGGATCAAGGCCAACTATGGCGACAGGAGTGTCGGGGGTCCCGGGCTCTGGAGTGGAAGGGCCATCTGGGGTTGCAGTTTGAGTTGGACCATTTGTGGGTTTCCAAAGACTATCTGAATCTGGGGGGGTATACTGCATCCTCAAAGAGGTGTAGGGCCCGCAACCTCGGTGGTTGCAGTCGAGCATGTTCCAGTCGGCCCAAATAATCCACCAGTGGTCTCCACAGTTGAGTAAATTTAGTGTCCTGGAGTTGCAAGCGTGCTGTGAGTAGATCCATTGCCACTGTATGCCACAGGCGGGTGAACCACACGTTAATCGGAGGCGTTTCAGCTTTTTTCCAATAAAGAGCAATGGTTTGTTTAGCAGCACCGAGCATGTGGAGGCTGAGGTGCCGATCACAGCGGGTCATGGCACGCAGGTTCACCGGCCGGAGGCCCAAGACAATCGTAAGCGGGTTTTCAGGTAGCGGGTAGCCTAATACCAGTCGAATATGGCTGAGAACTTCCTTCCAATAGATGGTCAAGAGTGTGCACGCCCACCAAATGTGTATGAAATCCCCCGGGGCGCTAGTGCAACGCCAACATAGAGGCGAAGAGGTGGGGAACATTTTATGTAACCTTTGAGGAGTATAGTACCATTGTGTCATTACCTTGTAGGCGGATTCCTGTTGGGGTATGCTACGGAAGACCTTTGGAATGTCGCGCCACAAGTGTTCCCATTGGGTGGGCACGATATCAGCGTCGGAGGCTGTAGGAAAGTGGCCCTGTATATACTGAACCAAAGTAAGGTTCAGGGTGCACAGGATCCACAGTCCCCAGAGGTTTGGCAGAGGCTAAAGTTAGATGTAACCTTACTCTCTAAAGTGGTAGCTTGGTCGAGCAGTAAGGCAGTATCAGAGGACAGTGTAAAGCATTTGTTGTACACACTCAGTCAGCAAATGAAGCCACACACTCAAGAACTGAACTCTAGGCCAATGGTTTGTGTATAAAAAATTATATACTTGTTTTATTTTAGAACCCACAAGAGGTATAGCAATATGCTTTCTCAGGATGAGATGCTTTGGTTAATCACCTTACAAATAGGCAATAGACTTTTTGATGGTAGTAATCACAGTTAGTGCAAGAGGCAACACAGGGTCAAATACAATGCAACATTGAGCTCAATGGAAAATTGTGATTAATTACAATTAATTACTTTGTAGATTACTTTTCTAACCACAGGACTGGATCCTGGATTCAGTCCTGGGACACTTCCTGTAAACAGGTAAGAAAAAGCGTTTTGGTTATTGTAGTGATTTTTTAGGAATATTACTGTATTTCAAGAGTTGACACTTAGAAACTTTTCTGGGTAAAATTACCAATGTTATCCTATGGAAGGAAATGCAGTTTGCAAGCAAAGCAGGTTTACGTTACTTTTGTAATCCAGTGCTGGGTTCTCTGGTTCAGCACTGGGGTATCTATCTAAAACAGGCAAGTAATTACGTTTGTATCATTGGCACGATTTTTAAAGAATATTTGTAAAATGCAGAAATCGACACTTAGAAACTTTTTCAACAAAAGCAGGCAATGATATCCTATGAGAGGCATTTCGAGTTACTGGTAAGTACGGTAAAAATTACTTTTCATGGTTGGTACTAGACTAAAAGAGGCAGTACTGACGTCTCTCCTGATAGCAGGTGAGTAGTTCGGAATTCGTTACTGTTGTGATTTTTAAACAATATTTTAGCATTTCAAAAGTAGACACTTAGAAGAAATTTCACAGAAAACCAGTCAATGGATCCCTATGGAAGAAAATGGAGTTAGCGGTAAGTAACGTTGTGATTACTTTTTAGGGCCAGTGTTGGGCACCCCGGTCCAGCACTGGGGCCTCTTCTAATACCAGGTGAGTATTTTCGTTTTCGTGACTCGGTTGATTTTAGGTGAATATTTTAAAGTTTCAAATCTCCACACTTAGAAGAAATTCCAGGTGGGAGCCAGTCAGTGTTACCCTATGGAAGAAAGGTGAGTTATCGGTCTTTGGGTAAGTACTCGACTGGCAGAGTTAAGGTTCTGGGCATAGACTCAGGGGTCCCCCAGTATCAGGTAAGTACAGTTGTTACACCCTCAGCGGCACAGGGGCGGCCGGGTGCAGAGTGAGTAGGCCCAATGTTATCCTATGGCAGGCAGGGGGCCTCGGGTTGGTGGCTGCTGGCAAGCAGGCCACGCGGCTGTGGGAGCTGGGCTCCTGGTCACTTGCTCAGGGCAAATGGGGAAGTAGGTTAGGGTAGAGGTTGCACTTCCAGGGGCACTCGGGCGGCTGGGTGCAGGGTGCTTTTGAGCCGTCGGGCGCTCAATGTTAACCAATGGAGATCTTGGACGGTGAAAAAGGCTGCAGGCTCGGGGACGGTGACTCTTCAGGGGCGACCAACACTTCGGGAGGTAAGTTGGGGTCTTGGAGGATAGGTAGACACCCAGGAGTTGGGCACAGGGGGCCGTGGGGCGCCGGGTGCAGGGGTGTCTTTTGAGGTCGGGAAATCTTACCCCCTGCTGGTCGCGGTTGGAGGGGTCCCTTGTCCTGAGGCTGCAGGCGTCGTCTGGGTCGTCGAGGAGGGTCCTTGGGCACTGGATTCCAGGTCAGAATCGCCGGGGGGACGTCCTCAAAGTCTTTGTTCACTCAAGCACAGGCTGGGCTCGGCGGGTGCAGAGTGTGCAGGTTTCGCGGTTCCGTGCCGGGTCTTTTGTAGTTTGTTTCTTTTGAACAGTACCACTGCTCGTGGGAGTCCCTGGGTTGAAGGCTGTGGCACAGAAGTCAGGTCCTCCGGGGTTTTTGAGGTGGCTGAGGCCGGGGTTCCGCAGGAGCAGGTTCAGAGGTCGACAGGCCGGTAGGGCTGGGGCCAAGTCAGTTGTCATCGCCTCCTTGTTAGCAGCTGCACGGCTGGTCTTCTTGCTTCGTCTTCTCTTCTTGTTTTCGGATTCGGGAACTAAGGAAGGAAGGTTCAGGGAGCTCCTAAATACTAAATTTAGGGGTGGTTACAGGTAGGTAAGGGCAGGGACCAATGGGTCCCGTCCCTGGGGTGGGTACACCCCCTATCCTGCCACTCTGCAGTGGGAGGGGGGCAGGAGCCTGTCCCTGGTTGGCTGGGTCCCCCATCCTCAAGATGGCGGGGACTCGAGTTTGTGCTTCACCTCGCCTCCCCCACCTTAGGGGTGGAGTTGGCAGAGGTGGGCACAACCCATTTCCTGCCTCTGGTTTTCCCGCCGGTTCTCCCGCCAGACGTTGGGGTAGAACCAGTGGGGACCAGTTTGCTGGGAGCAGCAAATGGTCTGGGGAAGCTCAAAAGGCGGCAGGCCTTTGAAGCTTCCCCTGCCCATCCTGGGGGAGGAGGCTTTGGCACCTCGCCCCAGGATGCGCATTGTTTCAGGCCCCTGAGAGCAGAGGCTCTCGACCCAGGGGTCCAGAAACATGTCTGGTGGTGGCAGCCTGGGCAGCCACTCAGTCCGGACACTGGAGGTCGGGTTGGTTTCAGGGGGCATCTCTAAGATGCCCTCTGGAGTGTGTTTTACATTAAATCCCACACTGGCATCAGTGTGGGTTTAATGTGCTGAGAAGTTTGATACCAAACTTCTTAGTTTTCAGTGGGGCCATTATGGTGCTGTGGAGTTCGTAATGACAGACTCCCAGCACCATATACTCTTAATGGCAGCACTGCACTTACAATGCCCAAGAATGGACTTGGGCACTGTAGGGGCACAGGGCTCATGCCTCTGTGCCCTCACCACTGGCATAGTGCACCCAGCTAGAGGGGTGGCTGACCTAGGCCAGGGCAGTGGCTTGTAGGCATGGCACACAGGGATGTGTGCCATGTCGACTCTTCACTTTTGTTCTGCACCAAGACACGCAGCCTGCAAAGGCAGTGTGTGTGTGTAAAGGTACAGGGTCCCTAAGGGTGGCACAACAAGTGCTGCAGCCCTTAGGGGCCTTCCCTGGTCACAGTGCCCTGGGTACCCATGGTACCATTTACCAGGGGCTGACCTGTGGCCAGGGATGCCAATTGGGTGTAGGCATCAATGCAGTTTTAGGGAAGGAACACAGGCCCTGGGTACCTGGTTGGCAGGAGCCCAGGGCACACTCAGTCAAAGCACATCAGCAATTCAGCAAAAAGTGGGGGCATACCATGCAAGAAAGATGGCACTTTCTCACAGAGGCTGACTGCCACCGCAGCTGATAGGGGTGTGGAGCGGTTCGTTGTGAATGTTGGAGAACTTGATATGTACGAGATATTAGTCCCCTAGAGTTATCGAATGCACGTACCAGCCGTTCGAACGAGGTGAAGGGTCGAGTGGCCGCTTGCGTCAGAGAAGACGCCTGTACCCAGTGTCGGAGTTGAATATACTGAAACCTCGCCCCCTCCGATAACCGGAAATCCCGCTTGCATTGTTCAAAAGGTTTGAAAGTAACCCCCGCGAAGAGATCACGAATTGTCCTACATCCCCCTTCCGTCCACTCTGAGAAATAAGGCGGTTGGAGGGCCGGCGAGAAGTGTGAGTTGCGGGCGATGGGAGTGTGGGGAGACGGGAAGGATGTGAGGCCTTTGCGTATTGCCAATTTGTCCCATATCTCGAGCACAGTCTTAGTAGGGACCGCGATATAAGCGCTTCGAGAGCGTGCATCATGAGAGAGCCATGCGAGGTCCAAGATGGGACGACAGGTCACTGCCCTGTCCATATGAAACCGTACTTTCTCACTCTCCCACGCCATCCACTCCGAGATGAAGCGGATGTGCGATGCCCAATAATATTCCAACAGGTTGGGGCAGGCCAACCCTCCCCTGTCACGTGGGAGCATGAGTATTTTACTAGAGAAACGCGGCCTATTCCCTCCCATATAAACGCGATTAGCTCACGCTGAAGGCCCTGAATTTGATGTTACGGCGTGGGCAGTGTCTGGAAAAGGTAGAGTATCTTTGGAAGGATCGACATTTTAACTGTGTTCAAGCGCCCCAGCCAGGAAAGTGGTAGGGACTTCCACGCCCTTAAGTCAGCTATTATGGCAGTTTTACACTCTTGCCAATTGGCTTCGGACCATGTCGGCAGATTAGGGGTTAGTTGAGCCCCAGGTATCGAATGGAGCGAGATGCCCATTGATAGGGAACGAGAGATTGTAGCGCGGCAATCTCGTCCGCAGGGATTGTGAGATTGAGAGCCCATGATTTTGCATGGTTAATTTTGAGCCCCGAGACCTGTTCAAACGATTGGAGCAACTTGTGCAAGGCAGGCAGAGAGGAACGTGGGCTTGACAGTGTGAGAAGGAGGTCGTCCGTGAACAGAGCTATTTTGTGTTCCAGGCCCCCAAGTTTGATGCCATGAATGTCAGGAGATTGGCGGATCATGATGGCCAGTGGCTCCACAACGAGAGCAAATAAAAGAGGGGATAAGGGGCACCCCTGTCTGGTGCCCCTGAGAATGGAGATGGGTTGCGTGAGCTGGCCATTGACCCGCAAGCGGAGAGATATATGGGGCCATAATTCGAGCAATCGTCTGCGGACCTAACCCTATTTTCTGCAAGACAGCTCGGAGAAATACCCAATCTACTTGGTCAAATGCTTTCTCAGCATCGAGCAATAACAAGCAGGAGGGTATCTTCCAATGGTGTGCCTTCCCAACTAAGTGTGCAATGCGGCGTACATTGTCTGCCCCTTGGCGTTGGTGAATAAAGCCCACCTGATCTGGCTCAATAAGGCCTGGGAGGTGCGTGCTGAGACGTTTTGCTAAGATTTTAGTGTAAATTTTGAGATCTAGGTTTAGGAGTGCGATGGGGCGAAAGGAGGAACAGAGCGTAAGGTCTTTCCCCGGCTTGGGAATTAGAGCGATTTCGGCCATAGCCATATCCGTGGAGGGTCCTACTTCATCTGAAAAAGAGTTAAAGAGGCGAAGCATATGAGATTGAAGCTGTGGTAAAAAGGCGCAGTAGAACGAGACCGGTAATCCGTCCGGGCCCAGGGTTTTGCCGAGAGGGAGATCCTTTAGAGCGCCGACGAGCTCCTCCGGAGTGATAGGCTCCTCTAGCAGCTGAGAGTGATACTTGCTAATCGGGGACCACTCACAGGCCTCCAAGGAGGCCAATACCTGGTCCGGGTCAGGCGACTCCTGGGCATAGAGAGAGGAGTAATAATTCTGGAATGCTTGGAGCTTGGCAGCCTCGGTAGTGGCCCAGGTCCCGTCTCCCAGTTTAAGTTTAGCAATGTGCGCTTTGGCTGCCCACGTTCGAAGGCGGCGTGCCAGGACTGTGCCCACCTTGTCTCCCCCATCATAATACCGCTGTCGCAGGGCGAGAAGGGCATGTTCGGCCTTGTTGGTTCTATGCACCCGGAGCTGGCCTCTGAGCATGGCCAGGCGCCTCTTATGTATCGCCAAAGGACGCTCCTGGTCTAACCTCTTCAATGTCTTTATGTCGCCGCGTGAAAGTTTGTCTTCAAACAAGCGAGCTGCCCGAGCAATAGCGATGGATGTGATGCTACCGCGAATCGTAGCCTTGAACGCGTCCCAGAGTACAGGGAGTGGAGTCTCCGGGAGGTCGTTGGTCTCAAAGTAGGACGTGATGGCGGTTCGAAGTTCCGCCGCGTCCACGCGATCTCCGAGGATATGAGGGGGGAAACGCCACCGGGAGGGACACTTGGGGCGAGAGAAACGGTCGGGGATAATGAGTTCCACATGAGCATGGTCAGAGACTGAGATATCTGACATAGATGCCGAGAGGGTGTCCTTGACGAGGGAGTGTGAGACGAAGAGGTAGTCAATGCATGAATAGGAGCGGTGGACATGGGACTAATAGGAGTAGTCGCGTATGTCCGGGGAATGGTAGCGCCAGATATCTATAAGACCTAGTGCCGTTAGCTGTCTCTTTAATGCCGCTGACATGGCCCCCGTCCCGTGAAATGAGCCCTCGCTGCAGTCGAGTCCCGCCTCCCATACCAAATTGAAATCGCCCCCCAGAATGAGATCGGAGTCATCGTGTGTTATGTGCTCTCGGAGCAACCCCCACAAGAATGGGTCTTGAGCCTGGTTCGGTGCGTACGTGTTGCATAAGGTGAGAGTGCGGTGCCCAATCCTGACCATCACTTTGAGAAATCTGCCATCTTTGCTACAAACGACTCTGGAATCCCCCTGGTGGATACCCGCCCGACAGAGGATTGCTACTCCCGCCGACCTGGTGGTAGCAGAGGCCCAAAATTGGAGAGGGTATCGAGGATGTGCCATGCGGGAGACGTCGTCTCTTAGGAGGTGGGTTTCTTGCAAAAAGACGATATCCAGATTTTGGAATAGAAGATATCGCCATATCTGGCGACGTTTATTTGGGGAGTTGAGACCCTTCACATTAAGGGAGAGGAGTTTCAGGCAGGGTACAGAGGTCATGATCTCGGAGGGTCAGAAGCGCGCGCTAACCCAGGCAGAAGGGTTGGAGTGGTGTGTAGGGCAGCTTCCCCCCCCCCCACTGGAGGGCTAGAGAGCCCCAAGGCCGTAGTGTTCGCTGCAGAGTGCTGGATGGAAGAAGAGCAACCTGTCCAAAGAGAGTCCCCCATATTCTCAGGGGTTAGAGTAGGAGAGGAGAAGAGAGGGAGAGAGAAAAAAAAGATAGCATAACATTTCGAGCAAAACAACGGCCAACATGGCCAACAAAGTCTATTCCAGTCCGGGGACGGGCCAGGCACAGGGGCACAGGCCATCCCGGAGATGTCACTCTCCAAGGAATAGAAGCGGAGGTGGGTCATCGGAAATCGATATCGCCCTCTAGGAGCGGAGTCCGGGGCCGCCGTCGGAACACGATTCAGGCACAGGATAGCGATGTCCATAGAGTGTCCATGAGGGAGTGAAGCGTTGAACCCATTTCCGCAATGGACCTACTCAGGGAGTAGAGAAAATCAAGCAGGCAGTCCGCGGGTGGAGCGTCCAACTATTTGTCAGATGGCTGAGACCCTGGGGGCGAAGGACCACCCTCCAAAGAGCGGATATGTTGTATAATGTCCTGTTTCTCTTGGGATGAAGTGTAGACTCCCCGGGAGGAAGGACGTCTGGCGCGATGTACCTTAGTCCATTGGGGTTTTGCCGGTTCGTGGGCCCTGGGTTGTATGCGCGAGGGGCTCGTGGGTGGCGTGTCGGGGATCTGGAGCAGTTGGGCAGCTTCTCGGAAGGACAGTAGCACCTGGCGCTTGGATTCCCACTGGAAGATGAGTGCAAACGGGTATCCCCATTGATAGCGGATGCCCAGTTCCCGGAGCTTATCTGTTATAGGCCGGAAATCCCTGCGGCGGCGGAGTGTTGTGGGGGCAAGGTCCTGAAACAGTTGGATGGGGGTACCCTTGAAGGTGAGCTCAGGTTTGACTCGAGCTGCTTTGAGGATGGCCTCCTTCTCTGTAAAACAATGGACCTGGGCCAAGATGTCCGGGATGAGGCCCGGCCGTCCAGGGGGGGCCAGACACTCGATGTGCGCGGTCCAAGGCTGGCGGAGATGCATCCTCGTCTCCCCTGATGTCCTGAAACAGTTCTGCCACAAAGGTCATGATGTCGGATCCCTCTGCCCCAACCGGAACTCCTCGCAAGCGCAGGTTGTTTCTGCGTCCCCTATTTTCCAAGTCCTCCTGCTTGATCTGCAACTCAATGTGCTGTTCCTCCAGGGTGGCCAGGCGCTGCCATAGGTGTTCCTGGTCCTCCGAACGGGCATCAAGTGTCTTTTCAAGTTCGTCCACTCTCCCTCCTAGCTCCACCACGTCTCTCCGGAGTTCTTTGACACAGGCCTGGACCTCTGATTGAAGAGAACCGATTTCCAATTTGAGTTCGTGCATGAAGGTGGCCATAAAGGATTGC
This sequence comes from Calotriton arnoldi, assembly GCA_963921515.1. Classification (NCBI taxonomy): domain Eukaryota; kingdom Metazoa; phylum Chordata; class Amphibia; order Caudata; family Salamandridae; genus Calotriton; species Calotriton arnoldi. The sequence goes on from CAWUFW010001554.1 coordinate 1,768,105, forward strand.
GTGACAGGGTCCGAGGGTCCCCCGGCTGTTGATGCCATGTCTGCTGCTGCTCCTGGTTTGTTCCACATAGCGGTGACTGGGTTATCCTTAGGGGTTGGGGGGGGGTTCCTTTCCGGTCCGCGAACGAGTCATGTCTCCCCAGAAGTGGTGCCACGAGCAGGAGAGCCCAGGTGAGTAGACGCCACACAGGCACTGTCAGTTGTCCGGTCCAGCTGAGGAGGTCAAACGCGGCCACAGAAACCGGAGGGCGTTGAAGCGGGGTCTGGCGCAGGGAGTGAGATCCGAAGACAGACGAAGGCCAATCCCTCAGGGTCCCCCCAAGTGTTCCACTAAGCCGTTGAGAAGGTGCAAAGCACTAAGAGGACTGGACCGAGGAAAGGGCAGAGGCCAGGCAGGCGCCAATATCGCCCCCCCCCTCTAACAGGGCACAGCAGGAGGGTCGCCCACTCTGACCAGGTAGTAGTTTCCGCAGTGATGCTGATATTCAGCGGTGTCCCAGGAGATCGGCCAAGTTCAAGAGGCGTGCTAGTGGCGCCGCGTGGCGAGGCGTCCACTTCACCCACGGTGCAGATAGGCAGCCATATACAGCGTGAGCTCACCAGGACAGGCTGACAGGGTCACTTTACCACAGCGGAAGATCGGGCAGGGTTTCAGGCTCCGCAGTTTAGTAACCAGTGGCCAAGGCTGCAGTGAGAGCGGCGCGGGCATGCGACTCTGGTGAGGGTGCGTAGCGGCGCCTCTGCCCTCGGGACGACGATCCAAGTTGTCAGTGTGGTAGGGAGCACCCCAGCGCCGTGTGTGCGCCGTTTAGGGAGAACAAAATCTAGGTGTCACCCCGAGCTCAGGGGGACCCCAGGTGACCAGTACCTCGCCTCCGGTCCGGCCGCAGACTGGTGTCGTCCCGCGCCCTGCCGCGAAGAGGCCCGGATCCTCAGCAGGGCTAGTGGGGGTGTCCCAGGAACGCAGCCGTGTCCGGGGGAGTCCACCCAGGGAAACAACGTCCAACGTCGTGCCCCAGCTGAGGCGCAGTCTAGCAATGTCCCAGCGCCCCGCTGTGCAGTACCTGATGTCCCCGATAGTGTCAGCAGGGGTGCCCCAGCACCGAACCACAGCCAGAAAGGCCTCACCGGGGCGGATAGATTGTGTGTCCAGGCCCACACGGGGCTAGAGCGGGAGGGCGATGAAAGTCAGGAGATGGCGGGCGAGCCAAGCCCGGGTGTAGTGGGCCACTTGTAGCACCCTCCCAGCCTGCAGATTATCTCCTCCAACCAGGGCAGCTCGGGAGGTCTGGGGGTCCCGCTGGACGGGGGGCGCCTCCGCTGGCGAGTAAGCAACTCCAGCCAGGCCCCGTGAGGTATCCGGACTATGGAGGCCTAAGATGGCGGGCAGGCAGGTCACAGTCTGGCAAGGCCCCCCCCCCCCGATTATTGATGCCGGCGCTCCCCAGCCCCCGTACCTTGGCTGCTCAAGTGGTCCTGCTGTCGCCTGCAATCCCCGGTCGGAGGTCGCCGATCACAGCCGGGTTATACTCAGGGGCGCCGCAGACCGGAATCCGCAAAATGGCGGTCTCGTTCCCGCCAGTCAGTGTAGTCCGCCTCACTCCCCGGCGCTGCCAATTGAAGCAGGGGAGCAACAGCACCAGCTCGTCCCGGCCCCCCGCACCACCTCCAGGAGCCCAGGCGCCTCTCCTCCGATTATCTCCCGTCCGTGGTCGCAAGCCCACGACGGGAATCGCCGTCTCAGGAGCGCATCAGGCCAGGCTCCACAAGATGGCGGGTGTGTTCCCGAGGACCGGAGCGCTCGCCCTCTGCTTCTGCTTACACCGCTACCAGCCGCTCTGGGAGGTCGCCAGGCCCCTGAACTGCAGCCAGGGCCCCTCCGCCAGCCAGTCGCCCCCAGCCAGGGCACCCCCGGGGCTGTTGTGCTGCTTAGAAACGCTGATTTCACCGCCGGCGGCCCGGAGCTCCAGCGGCATGCGTCTCACTCCATCTGCAGCGAACCACGCCCCCCAATAATCATGTTTTTAAGCAGCAGTCCGAACAGAGAAGCATGAATACATATATTTATTTCCTCTTAATATAAGCACCAGTTGTCTCTTGCAACTGCTCGCATATATATGCGTCTGCAAAAAAGATTACATTTTCAATTCAGGGCTTTGTCTTATTGGTTATTTTTCTTCTTTGGGGGGGGCAGGGTGGACTATGGAGGATTATGAGAAACTTCCTATCTCCTTTCTTTATAGGGCCTAAAATGCTACTATGTCTCACATTGTGTTACAGACTGCTCATTCCAATGAATTTGTGACAGCTGCCCCTGTGACACAACCTCTTCAAAGAAAACCCTTCCAGGAATTTCTCTCTGTGGGTCCAAATGAGTTTGTTTTCAAACGCTTTGCTTTTCTCTCGAAAGTGTCTTTATGGGAGTGGCCATAGTTCTTCTTGTCTGTCTCCCTTGAGTTTAACTGTTGTCACTAAAACACAAACTTTCTATATCTGTTCAGTGGGACCTTTTGCGTCAACCTTCATTGTCATGTTTTATTCTGCCTCCTAACCACCATTTAATCTTTGCTCCTGAACAACCTCTTCCTTTTGTAGTTGTGAAACTCTTTCATCTGTCTTTTCCTAGTGAGACCCATGGCATCCTCCATCTTTTAACCAAGGTGTGCAAATTTGTGATTTGGCCTTTTCTGTGGTTTGTTAGCTCGCCTCACCAGTTTATAGTCTAAGGAAATGATCCAAAATATCACCTATCTTCACTGGTCACTGATCACATTGCAGAGTCCCAGGGTCTACACTATGTAGTCATACCTGAAGACTGCTTCATTCATTTTCCTAATTATATTCTCTAAATTCTTGCATTTTCAACTGTTTTCCCTCTATTGACCATGTGATAGCTACCACAGGTTTAGGGTCTTTCTCACTTCTCCCTAAAACATGCTTCCTCAAATTCAGATTGTCCATCTCGCTCAGTGCTTTAAACAAAAAAGCCTAAAATGACATTAATTCCACTCAAAAGGTACTCTACAGCCTTCTTCTAGCAGAGTCAGTCATGGACCTGGGGCCTGGCCTAACCTAACCTCGGTGCTAAAGCTTATAAGAACAGTGAATGTCTGCACTATGGTTATTTGTTGCTGTCACCAATTTTTGTATGCTTATTTCAACAAGAGTTACTTATTGCTGTCATCATGTCCTCTTCACCTGCACCAATGGTCACAGCAGGGGCAATGCTCGGCTCAGTCTCCCCCCTCTCCAGAGGCCGCTACAGCAAGACCGCTTTAGTGTGTCCTTGCCAGCACACAACCACCCTGACTGAGGCCACCACAACAGGTGAGTGCCCCAAATTGTCCACCAGGGCTATACCCTTCCTTTATTTTCTACCCCGACTTCAGAGCAGCTGACAGAGGACCATCTTTCTATCTTACAGCAGGATGTTCAGGCTCTTCTGACGAAAATCGCCATAGAAGGAGTTCCGACCTCAAAAGTAGGATTCCCATGTAACTCCTGCTACTTCCTTTTGCCGAAGAACATAGGCCTTCGTCCTATTTTAGATCTTCGCCCTCTCATTGCCTTCCTGCGGAAGGACAAGTTGTAGATGCTCACGCCTTGGTCCTGTCTGCCTTTCACCCTAGACTTGTTGGTGGCGTTGGACCTGCAGCTTGCTTATTTTCATATCTCCGTCCTGCAGGCCCACAGGCACTACCTGCAGTTCCCTGTGGGGCTGGAGCATTTTGAGTTTGCGGTTCCCCCGTTTGGCCTTACCAGTGCCCCTTGGGTGTTCACAAAAGTTATGGCGGTGGTTGCAGCATACCGTTGGAGATCGGGAGTACCAGTTTTCCCCTACCTCGACCACTGGCTGCTGAGGGTGGGCTCACCCCAGGTAGTCAACAGCCGCCTCAAGATGACGGCGAACCTCCTCACTTCTTTGGGATTCATTATCAACGTGCTAAAGTCACACCTTACTGCTTCACAGACTGTTCCTTATATCAGAGCCGTTTTGGAGGAGACTGCAAAAGATCTGCAGTGGTGGCTACTGGCCTGTGTTTGGGTCTGTGACAGAACCCTCTCCCTGCCCCTCCCAGAGCTGATGATGGTCATGGATGCATCACTGCTTGGTTGAGTAGACCATATATAAGAGGTGGAGATCAGAGGCCTCTGATTTCTAGTGACTTCACTCCATATCAGTTTGTTGGAGTTAAGGGGGATTTTCTTGGTGCTGAAGGTCTTTCTGCCCACCAGCAAAGGAACCCTTGTGCTAATGGTCACGGACAACGCCACTGCCATGTGTACTGCAAGAAGCAGTGCGGGGTGGGGTCCTGCATCCTGTATCGAGACGCATTGCACCTCTAGAAATGGCTGGAATACCAAGTGATTTCTCTGGTGGTGAACCTCCTGGGGGGATGTTAAAACACGCGGGTGGACAAACTCATCTGCAAGCGCCTAGAGGATTGCGAAACACATTTGCACCCCGAGGTGGAACAGGCCGTCCTCCAGCAATGGTACAAACCCTGGCTCGATCTTTTTGTCACTGACGAGAAAGTACAATGTCAACACTTCTCCATGCTGGAGTTTACAAAGCAGCTCTCACTCGGAGACACCTTTCATCTAGAGTGAAGCTCAGGCCTCTAAAATGCCTTCCCACCACTGCTTCTCCTGCCCTGAGTTGTGAAGATCAGGAACAACAAGGCCTGAGTCATCCTAGTGGCACCTGATTGGGCCAGGAGAGTGTGGTACCCAGAATTCAAGGGCATCAGCCAGGGCCGGACTGGGAACCGAAAACGGCCCTGTCAAAGAGCTCGGTCGGCCCTGGAGTGGAGAGAGAGGGGGTGCTGCTAGTGGAATGCTATGTACCGCTTTTGATGCTGCAAAACCGGCCCCCGGTAACAAAAAAGGCCCCCCAGGGGTCTAAAAACCGCCCCCACCCTGTCGGCCCACCAGGGAAATGCTTGGTGCCCTCTACGGCCAGTCCAGCCCTAGCATCAGCATCTGTCCTCTGATCAAGCTGCTGTTCCATCAGGAACTTCTGTCCCAGCAGCAAGGAAGGGTGTTGCAACTGGGTCTGCACAATTTCCATCTCCATGCATGAGCAGCAACAGTTGACCTCCTTCAACCTGCACTCTGAGTTCGTTGATGTCATCTTGGCAACAAGGTGTCCCTCCACACAAAAAAGTGTACTCCAACCGGATAAATTTGTGGTGCGGCCCTCAACAAATTGACTTTTTACAGGCAAAGTTGTCTGAAGTTTTATTGTTTGTTCTTTCTTTAGCCCAACAAGGACTTGCTTTGGGAACTGGTTAAGGCTACTTATTTACTCTTTTTGCGGTTGCCAGTTCAGCCTTGATTATTCAAATCACCCGTTCCTATGAGGTTTTTGAAAGGTTTAAAACATTTTTTTCCACCTAAACCATTTCTGATGCCCCAGTGGGACTTGATCTTGGTCATCACTTTCCTCACTTTCTCGATGTGTACCCCTTTTGAGCCATTGCACAGTTATCTCTTGAGACTTCTGACCTTAAAGACAGTCTTTTTTATCACCATAACATTGGCTAGACTTGCGGCAGAAACTTCAGGCAGGCTCTATGTGTGAATCCACAGTGTACTATATTCTTTCTTGATAAGTTGCTTCCGAGGACCTGGACTACTTTTTTCTACCCAAAGTAGTCACTCCTTTTCATGTTGGTCAGGCTGTTAACTGTCTGACATTCTTTCCTCCATCTCATTCTTTAAAGGAGGAAGAGAGACTCCATCATTTGAATGCTATAATTGTAAATGTATTGATCGTACCAAGGAACATTGATGGACGATCAGCTCTTTGCTTGGTTTTCCGGATCTAAGAATACTAAAGCTGTGCAAAAACATATCATCTTTCAATGAATTTTTCTCTGCATAAGGATCTATAACGGCACTGGTGAAAAAAGCAGCCTGCAGAATGTTTTGATGGCTCATTCCAGCAGGGCCAAAGCGACTCCCACTACATTAGCTTACAGAGTGCCTGTCCTGGACATCTGTCAGGTGGCTATGTGGGCTCAGGTAAAACACATTCACGTAGCACTACTGCTTCGACAGTCAGATTCATTGAGAGGGGCATATTGCCCACATGGTCCTGCAGGACTTTTTGGTCTGATCCTGTTCACAGATCCACCACCTTGGGAGGTACTGCTATGGTATCTGTTCACAAGGCGCGGATTCTGCAGTTAGAAATATCCATCAGAAGAACAACTTGTGTTTAGTAACAATCTTTCTGGTGGATTCTCTATCTAACCACAGATTCCTCACACTTCCCGTATTATGAAGTGGATTATTTTCTATCTGAAAAGGCACAAATCTAGAGATCTGCACGCTGATCATACCAACTTGCTGATGGCCTCGGTGTCTCAGCGGGCGGACAGCCTAGAAAGCAACGCATATCAGCGCACATATGCAGCTCAGCTTATCCCTTTCAGAACCTAACGACATTGGCGCAGAGCCGCACAACACCACCTAGCAACGCGCAGGGTAAATGCTCTGAAACATTCCCGATCCAGTGTGACGCCTGGGGATTATTCACAAGGTAAGGAATCTTTGGTTAGATAGAGTATACAACAGAAAGATTGTTAACTTGTTCTTTGAGGAATTTAAAATATTGATTGATGGTTCAAAATGTTATTCCGTTTATAATCTGAGAAAGGGCAAAAAATTATTTGTGGATTAAAGAATTAAGTAAAATGAGCTCAGTTATCAAGCCAGCAAAGTAAATATGGCACAAAGAGGTAGTGAGCTACACATTCAAAACAAAGCAGAAGACATGCCTTTTGTAGGGCCTATAGTTAATCTGAGTGTACGTTATCCTTTTCTTGTTTTCTGTTGCAGTTATGAATATGAGACTGGAAGAGAATCAGCTTTGGAAATGTTTGCTTACCTCTTCCAAACATTCCCACAGGTGAGCCTTTCTATTAATTGGGTGTTAATATTTAATATTATTTAGCAATGGGTTCATATTTTGTCATCACCAAGTATTGGTATAAGTGAAAAAATAGGAAGACATGTAAACTTTAATATCGAATATGGTCACAAATGCCGGATTTATTGTACTTTGATCTGCTTCACTGTTCTCATGTAATAAGTCAAAGAAAATAGTTAAGCTCCCCCAAGTATAAAAAAATTCCTATCAGTTCCCATACATGCCTACACTGAGGGCTTCTTTTAGTAAAATTTGGAGCTGAGTTTGTGTGTCAAGATATAAATGGTTTTTGAGTTGCTATTGAATGGCAGTTCTAAGCTGTCACTAACTACCCTGCCCCCTCTTCTTCACATGGTCTCCTGTGGCAGTTACTGTGCACCCCCCTTTACTTTACTTCATAAAATATTTTAAAAGGTCGAGGTAAATGAGTGCTTTTGATGTTGCAGTGAATTTCAGTCAAAAGGAAGCAGGGTGTGATTTAGATTAATTGTAGCTGCCGGGGGGTGTGTCCAAGTGCCGTGGAAGATGGCTCAGATCATGCTTTAATAGAATTCCCCCCCCACAAAATCTGTCCTGCACCATGCCCTCAAACTGATTCTGTAACTGGAAGGTGCAGGAAAGCTGTAGAGCTGCAGCAACACATAGCAGCAACCACGGAGGGAGAGAGCAGACTTGGGGTACTCCCCCCCACGAGGCAGCACTGCGCTCGCGTAGCTGAGCCAGGCTGTGGGTGAAAAAGAAGAGGCGCGCCTGCTGTGAGGCAGCCTCCAAAGCGTTGTGAGAGGATGAGTGAGTAAGAGGACTGGCGGGCAGGCGGCGGTGAAGATGCTCCAGCTCGGCCCTTGAACAGCAGCCCAAGAGATCGCTGGGGAAGCTGACGGGCGAGGCGAGATAGTCTTGCGGACGGGGGCGAGCACCATAACTGGGAAAATGGTGGTTACCAGCTGCTCCTTGGTGGTACTGACGCTACATAGCTAGACAGCAACCGCAATACTGCACCTGCTTTAACCCCCATTCGGGGGCTGTGTGAGGGGAATCGGGCTATACTGGAAGAAGGGAGCCATGGCTGCGAACGCACAGAGGAGAGGCAGCCGATGTGCAATGGGGTGCCATGTGAGGCTCCAGAGACTGGCTTGCCTTTAACTGCCGGACACCAGTGGAAATCCGGTCGTTGAGATCAGCAGCCAGCTGCAGAGGAGCTGCCACTTTGCCCTTCTAGAGGAAAGCCGAGAGGCCGCATGTGTAGACAAGAAGAGGCAGAAGCCCCGGGCAGGCGGCAGTGAGTACCACTACATGGCGGGTGGTGAAGGCCCAATACCCGATGAGAGTGACGCTACAATGCAGGGGGGCGTTGCCAGCAACTTAAGGCCCATCCAGTGCAGAGCTACAACAGAAAAGAGGTAAGGGATTTCAGAGGACGGAGTGTGAGAGGCCCTGACAAGAGTTGATTTGTTCCATATTGGTCCCTCTGACTGTCCACAAGTCCATACAGTTATGACGGGCGGCAAGGGCACAAAGGGACCTCAATAAACCAGACTGGATAAGTACGCCAGCCCCAAGCAACGGTTTGACACCATGACATGTGCGGAAGGACAGGTCCTGCCTGAGGACCATCACATAAAAACTTCACAACCCTCACCGAAGGATATAATGGAGGGGATTCAAGGAGGGCGGGGCTCCCTAGAGCCCAAAATTAACTCGGTGACCACTGAAGTCATGCTACTCAGAGCTGATATCCGCAAAATGGTTGAAAGAGTAACTGAAAATGAAGCGGCACTGGCGAAACTTCATACTGAAACTAAAACTCTTAGGGAGCAGGTAAATCGACTATGGACGGAGGCGGACATAATGGGAGCGAAGTTGGAGGATTTTGATGGTCACTCCCGGAGGAACAATATCAGGGTGGTTGGGGTCCCGGTTAGAGCAGAGGTGCCCAGTGTGGATCTGTTCTTAGAGGAGCTTTTCCTGAATACCCTAAAACTCAAGGGACTCTCTAAGTTCTTTTCTGTGAAGTGGGCCCCTAGGACCCTGATCACCCTGCCCCGACATGGGGCTCCACTGCAGACTATTATTGCCCGTCTCTTTAATTATCGAGATGTTATCCTACAGGCCACCAGGTGGAGCCCGCCCTTGAAATATGAAAATGCACCCATCAACATCTACCCGGACTTAACGCTGCTAGTACAGAAGCTAAGGTGCAGTTTCAATGAAGAGAAAAGGGTACTAAGGCAAAACATACTTAAATATATGATGCTTTTCCTCCCAAAAGGGGGGAAACATGGCACTTTGTGAACCCGGCTGAGGCGTGGGATCGGCTCAAGGGAAGGAGACCTGGTAACAACAGACCACAAAACAAATGACAGGCAGCAGCGCTGCCGGAGAAGGAGGTAGACCCCGACAAAAGCAGGAAGACACGGTAGACAACGCAGACGGACACCTATCCGGAGCAGCCCAGGAGAACTGTTCTGAGGAGGCAGCATTTGGGGATGTGCAAGGATGTGGGTGCCACCCCCAGGCTTCCCTAATTCCCCCCACCCAGGCATGGACCTATGACAGGCGACATGCACTTTTATGGGGCAGGCCTCCTACAGCTCTTGGCCGGCCTGCTGCGAATATTGCTACTGTATTAGGTGTTTGGAATGGGGGATAATTTCACAGCGCTATTACGATGACACTGGCCAAGCTACCTTTCTGGAATGTACTAGTTTTGGGGTGACAGGCGCTCTGCAAAGTCGGGGGATGTGTGGGTTTGAGCTCACTATGCAGGGTAGGGGGGCTTTGTTTTGAGAAGTTGTGTTGTTTTGCTCTGGTTTTAGTGTTGGGTATTTTCACTGTCGGGAACCACAGATATGATGGGAGTCCCAGTCCCATGCTGATCGTCACGCTGGATGCTGAGGGGGAAATACACTGCCCAACTGCTAACCACAAATGGAAGACCACAAAGCACTGAAAGTCCTAACCTGGAACGTTAATGGGCTTGGGTAGTAAAACTAAAAGAGGGGTGGTGTTGCAATACCTCAAACGTCATTCCCCTGAAGTAGTGTTACTCCAAGAAACACACTTGATGGGAAATAACTGTAGAGCCCTGGATAGAGGGGGTTACAAAATAATGGCCCAAGGCAACTACACAGCTTGATCTATAGGGGTAGATATACTTAGTATGAAAATGGCTCCCATTATTCCCCAGCAGATATGGACAGACCCGTGGGGTAGATTAGTGGTGATTACGGGACACTGGGAGGGCTTCTCACTCAATCTCTGCTCTGTATATATCCACCCAAACTCCACACGCTGGCCCTGCCATATGTGAGTTGTATGTTGCTGCAGCTCCCGGAAGGCGCCTTGATCTTGGGGGTTATTTTAATCTGACACTGCAAGTGGAATGGGATAAATTGCTAAATAAAGGACAGCCGGAGAGAGCTAGCCCTCTTCAGGATTTCTAACTGCAGGGGGATTGGCTTACCTCTGGGGCACTCGCAGCCCCCACGATAGACAATACACCTACTACTCAGGGGCTCACAGAAGTTTCTTATGCATAGACTACCTCCTTACCCAACACACACAGGTCCATCTCTATTCGGAAGTACTTCTCTTGGCTAGGGTTATTTCGGATCACTCACCGATATGGACAGTACTCTGCAAGAGGCTGCCAATCAAGAGAGGTGTGGCCCTTCAATCCGTTGCACCTTAAATCCCCGGAATTGTAGAGAAATTGGTAATATACTGATGAATATTTCACAGAACATGAGGGTTCGGTAACCACTGCGCTTACAATTCGGGAGGCCTATATGGCGGCGATCAGTGGACAGGCGATCTTCTCTATTGGTAGTAGTAAAAAAATGAAAAGCCGAGACAGATGAACGATTTAGTCAGGGACATCCAGGAGCTGGAGCTCTCACCATATACGGAAGCAGATGGCATAAGATTACATAAGTTTCACCTCATACAACAGGAATATAAAGGTCTTGCGACGGAAGCAGCAATCTCAGCCCATAAAGCCACAACGCAGCGACTCTACGATGTAGAAAACAAGGCTGGCAAACTCCTGGTTTGGCTGGACAAACAGGATAAGGCACAGTTTTGGGCCCTAGAGATCAGAAATGCGAAGGGTGAACCTATTAGAGGGAGCAATAACATTGCTGAAGTATTTGCCTTGAATTATGTCTGACTCTGTTCGCCTGTGGTGGCTGTGGCAGGCGAGGAGGTGGGTGAGTTCCTCCAAGATATATGCCTGCCCCGACTGTCTTGGGAGGACTGGACCTACCTAGACGCAGACATAGAGGTGTCTGCAATAGAGGAGGCAATTTTCAGCTTACATACCTGAAAAGCCATGGAACCCCGGTGGAGCTACATCGAACCATGGCCTTAAAATGAGCCCCGAACGTGTTAGCTATGTATAAAGAAAGTAAACTGAGGGTCTCCCTCCCACATGATCAACTAATGGGCACTATTGTGGTGATAAGGAAAGATGGAAGACCCCTGATGACTGTGCCTTCTACAGGCCTATTTCGCTACTGAACGTAGAAGTCAAGATACTTGTGAAGCTATTGGTGATATGGCTGCGAAGAGTGCTCTTCTCCCTAATACACCCAGACCAATCAGGCTTTGTCTTCTCGCAGTGCAAGACTTAATCTTAGGCATCTATATGGAGTGCTGGGGCAAGCGGTCACCTTGTGTGAACATTCTGTGGTTCTGTCCCTCAACACTAAGATGGTGTTTGCTACGCTAGAATGGGGGAAACGTGGTTGTGGAGAGGTTCGGTTTTGACCACAATACATTCAATGGGTCCAACTCTTCTATGCCAACCAGCTCGCTAGGGTCAGGGTTAATGGTGTCTACTCCTCTGTGTTCTAGCTCCAGAGGGGCACATGACTGGGCTGCCCAGTATTGCAGCTGATCTTGACCCTGGCACTGGAGCCACTAGCAGCCTGGATCCTCCAGAACCTGCTGGTCAAGGGACTAAAATGGGGAGGCGCGTGTGAAGACAGGATATCCCTATACGCGGATGATGTCCTGCTTTATGTGGCAGACCCTGGGATGCCAATATCCAGACTTGTGCAAATGATTACGAATTTTGGTAATTATTCGGGCTACGTCATTAATTGGCTCTAGTCACTGCTGTACCCACTGAGAGGCAAGGTACTGAACCTTCCACCAGACTTCCGAATACGGGGGGTCGTGTAGGATGGATTCCAATATCTTGGCCTGTAGTGTAGCTCCTATTTCCCTAATAGGCTCTGCGCATTGGAATAATATACCCTATAGGTTTGACATCGGACTAAGGTCAGTATGTCCCTATCGAGTATATTAAACTTAATTACTTGTGCCAGCTAGCTCAGAGGCCACTAGAAACTCCTTGATGACAAGAAGGGACTAGTTTCTGGCAGCCGCAAAACATGACCACTTTGTTTCCCTTTAGAATCAGAACGTGTCCCAGAGTCGTGGAAACAATAGATAACTATTTCACTCAGCTCAATCGTGCATGCTTAGTTTTCCTCAAAGTTACACAGAAAGAATAGACGGGCGTTTCAATAAAAGATTTATTGAACAGTCTTGTTTCTGGTGTAAGTAAAATGTGCTGTCACGATCACAAGACAGTATGCGAGATAAATAATGTACAGTGTGAGCAGTAGAAATAAATAATACTGCGATAGCATTATCTTTTAGTATATATGCATTTACATAAATGACACAGACTAAAAATGCGAGTACTCATACGATGCGTTTCTAATCTAGTTCTACCCCAATGTACCTAACCTAAGTGTAGGGAGAGTTATGAAGTAGGTGAAGTATTCCTTACTATGGTATACTAAGAGTATGTTAAGCCTAGTATGCCTAGTATGCCAAGAGTCCCTCTAGGTTCTAGTCAGCTCCATACCTTAAGAATGAGAGAGGTAGGAATCTCTTGCCAGACTCGAACTCCAACACCCCGCAAGGGAAGTCATATCACTGGAAGCTGGACTCTCTGCGTGCAGGGATGACATCGTCTTCTCAGTGCGTCAGGCCGGGAAACGGGCTCCTCTGAAGTCGAGGTCTCCTCTGATTTACAGGGGCTAGGGAAGGTATATTTATACCTGAGAAGTACCTAAGAATGTTAGCATTGACGTGAATCGGACAGAGGAAGACGTCATGAATGAACCCCTAAGTAATAATGGTTCATGCATAATATATGAGTCCTTGAAGAAATCAATAGTCCTGTGCTAGGGAAACTCCCGCAGCCTAAGGGTCTGTTCTTCATGAACTCGTTGTGACGTTAGGGTGGACGGGTGTCGGAGACCATGCCTGTATTTGGAGTGCACGGTTTAATGCCTAAATAAGGACTGGGATTTTATGCCTATATAAGGGCAGGGCGAATTGTGCCTATATAAGGACATGATACAGGAAAGCCCGTGTATGGACACCCTAAGAGGAATACAACACCCACTCCACTTTCGTGTGTACGATAATACTAAAATGCTAGACATTTAAAAAATGCTAAACATAAAATGGAGTACCGCATATTTAAAAATATGTCTTAAAAGCATTAAAAAACATAGTAAAAATGCAAAAAGGTACTGTACATATTAAGCAATGCTTTTCATTTCAGGCATAAAGTTCGAAATTAAATGGAATTTGAATGAAATAAGCAGTAATATTTACATGTGACAAAAATGATCGATAAGTTGTTCAAAAATCAAAATCATTTCATGTCATGAAAATTAATGAACTGTTTTAGACACACAAGATGACTAAGTGTCCGTGGAAGTACCGCGAAGTCTGTACTATAAGGCTAGTTCTAGTTTAAGCAGATTGAAGTGCCATTTTAGTTTGAAAAAAATGGGAAAAAGTTCAATTTTGGAAGAGTTCCAAGTTTTTGAAATATGAAGGCCAAATTGTTACTGCATCTCTGGAACACTGTATGCTGAATCAGAGTCAGGTTACGGGTCTGTTGTAAACATGAGATCATCTATTTCCGTAGACAAAACATCATCCACTGAAGTTGGTGTCAGTTGGAACACCTCATGTAGTAGATTAATTGCACAGAGATGTGAAGCATCGCTTCCAGCATAGGTTGCCGCAGCAATGTTTGCGTCCGTTGTTACCTGTGTGCCTGTAGATCTTTCTCGTACCTCAGCAGCAGCCGGAAGCATCTGTGAGATCTCAATGAATGCTGACATCAGGATTGGTAGCCTCTGGGGACAACACAGAGCATGGGCCGTTATCGGGACAGCAGAGTATCGACGTCCATTGGCGTTGCTGATGGAAATGTGAGACAAGTGTCTAACACGCATTCTTCACCGCATAGCAGGCATCGTAGAACAGGTAAGATGCAATCTTGCCAGATTGGTCTGAATGACAGGAACCACTTGGTATTCAGGTCCCGTAGACGAGTCATGCCCAATCGCTATACTATTCGCTCACAGCACTTTCGTTTAAGGAGAGCTTTCTCCATTACGCTCGGAGTGATGTCTGCGAATAGGCTGGCCATAGCGCAATAGCAGGAAGAGAAATAGAATTCCGGCAACAAGTGCTAGAATTAATGGTATGCCACCAAACACCGAATGTGCAAAGTTCGGGATGATACCGAGTATTGCCTGGAAAGGTGCTAACAGACCGGAGCAGATGCTCTTAAATACATGTACAATTCCTGTTGTATCAGACATATTGAAGATACGTCCTATCATTTCCACGAAATGTATAGGGCAGTTTGTACGTATTAAAGTCTGTATCTCAGCCGAAGTCCTTGCTACTTGTAGATCATAGGTTTCTTTGGCCGAGGTCAAAGGCACTGTTTGCTGTAAAAGCATGGCTTTCATTCTGCTCAAAGTATCAAATCTTATAAAAGAGACGTTCAGCGAAGGCCATAGAGGCGACTCCCTGACTGTGTCTATTGGGGCAAACAATACTTGCATACAGCAAGTGACCCTGGAGTTGACCGTTACTAGATATGGGATGCCTGGCAACATGCTGCAGCAACTCTGATCATTCAACATGAGGTAACTCCCATTAGAAAGTTGTCCAAACGTTGGATTAATCACAGCAGCTGGTGTACCCTGCTGATGGCAAAACAAATTTGCCACAGAACCATTACAAGCCCTGTGTAAAGAAATGTCCTGACATATAAGTGAACCGCTCAGTGCACGTTTACAGTGTGTACCGCTCAAAAACACTTCACGATCCCCACTCCAACATCTATATGTATACGGTAAATCCCAAGATGTCTTAATGTATTCCTTACCCAACCTTTCATATATGCCTGCTTGCATTTGTCTGAGGCAATACTGAAACTGAAAAGTAGTCACAGGTAATGTTATTTTGCTATGAATAAGCCATTCTGTAGCTGGTTTTTCTGCCACTGTGAATGGTAACTTTTCCAGTTTTTCAATGCTCAGCAATGTATACCTCGCTCCTCTTTGTGCCAATTCGATCTGTTTATCAGTTAGATTGTATTCTGCAAACAGAGCTGACGTGTTGATAAAACGCCAAGGCACATAGCCCGCTCGCAAAGATTGCTGCGTCCAGCTTAATAACACAATAGAACGTAATTGAGACTAACCTTGTTGTAACATCGCCAAATCTTGTTCTAGTATGTCGATAGCAGAGGATACAATGCCATCCAATGAATATATTCTGGAGTACAAAGTTGTTAACCCATTGTCGACCACAGAGAGGGTTTTCTCTAAATTAATACGATCAAGTTCACGTATTCGTTCTGCGGCCTCCATCTGTGACACTTTCCATGCTTCATTATAGGCAGCATAAATGCCGGCATATATGAAACGTTTTTGACGCGGTTTTCTTGGTCCAAGAAAGAATTCCCTATGGTCTGCGTCCTCTTTAAGTAAGGATAAGTGTTGTTTCACATCCTGTAGTGTAGACTTATGCAGCCAATGGAGGCATAATTTTCCTACACTGTATGTTGTTACTACCCCCGGATGCTGTCTTTGGACGTATCTTGGGTCTGGCCTATGAATAGTAAAGCCCTGAGTTTTATTCAGGAATCTTTCCTTACAGTTATTCGTGTCTGTGGGCCAGATCAACCATTTTTTCCAATCAGGATTAGATCTGTTGAGTTGTAATATATTGTCAACTGTCACCACTGCCTGTGTATCGTTATCACTTGCAGGTGTTGGTACAGAAGGTGTTTTCATCTCTTTGATCTTGGCTAATCCAAGACAAGATGTTTGTTGGATGGTTTCATTCAAGAACATTATTTGTTCAGGGATGATACAGGCTCTAAATAAAGCTTCTATCCCCTGCACTTGCCAATCTTTAGTACCCCAGACAGTTTTTGTGTCTATTGTGTCTTTCCATAAGTCGAAACCCTGTCTAGACAGTTGGGCAATAAATGCTACAGAGTAAATCTGTTTTGTATTAGTTAACATAATTTTCAGTCCTGTTTTGTTTACATTTCTAAAGTAAAATGTTTCTGGGTCAGATGTATTGTATACAATCAAAGACCTGCTCTGTTAGTAGTCTGGACTCCTATAGACGTCCACCTATATTTTCTCAGGCACAAAATATTGTGTGCCGCAACAGTGGATCAATATCTCCCATCTGCTATCAAGTGTCTAAAATCACTATTTTTAAACCGCATGTGTTGTACTATATCTACAAACTGTGACCCCCTCAAGCATCACCAAAAAGAAGAGTGAAAAAGGGGAGGTGAAAAAGTGGGAACAAAGAAGGCAGTGCCTCACGGGAGTAGCACCATGGGAGTTTACAGACTGATACTCGCCTGTATCCTCAGGTTCTCATCATTAGCAACTGCCAACTTTATCAACAAAATAAAGAGTGAGGAGAAAAGAAAAAGTGCAAAGACTGTGTATGTTCGTGCACAATGCATAAACCCTATATAGGAAACCGAGGTCTAGCATTAGAACAACCGGTGTACCTAAGTCTAAAACCGAGCTAGACAACCATTAGCTGAACTACTTTATTTCTTAGCTGTGTGTCTGCTCCATTAAAACCAACATGTTTCATTGCCCACAGAAATTTGCGGCAACTTCATCAGGGTAGGGTCAGCGTCCTCACTGCACCACTTTCCTCTGTTTATCAAACCTACAAAAGACAGAGAACGTACAACACATTTCAACACCACATATATCAGCACAGGCATCGCGCTAAAAACAAGAGAAAAACTCCTGTAACACATGTAGCACACTAAAAACCACAACGTGTATTTGTGGTGCTACTAGTGGGGAATATCGACAGCGCATTCGCTATATTTACCGAGAGGTTGCCAATCTTCAGCATACCTGCAACCTCATGAAAATACTTCTAACCCTGTGTGTGTGCGCTAGTCCACAGACACAGCATCCGGCTCAGTCACTGCTTTCAGTCAGTCTATATGGGAGAAAAGACAAGGGGTTTCAAATATTCTCCCGGGTCCTTTAAACACCCGTATTGAACTCCAGTGGCGATGGGAAAATAAAATAAAACGTTCCCCTGTGTAGTAGGCGGGACACATAAATATACCTCCCTAATGCCTACTCTGTGTGCCAAGACCGCTTATCCTAGCAAACCACTCTACTTGCTACCACCCTTGATGCATTACGGTGAGCAGTTGTATTAAAAAGTCGGTACCTCTCCTACTAAGTGGCGGTTCTTCAACCTTGGGGCTACCACACTCCCGGGGTTTTTGTAGATATACCGGAGGAAAATTCCTCCGTCGATCAACTTTACGCATCTTACCGAGACTCCTCGGGTTACCAGCCACCGCTCAGCACCTCATCGTGTTCCTCTCACTGTAATGTATTTATAGGGCTACGCACGCTGGCTCAGACTAATTGGACCCACCCTGCCTTCGGTCCTTGCAGATGACTCCTAATTTTGTCAGTGAACACGGCGGCCATTTTGGAATGTCTCTCGCCGGCTGATATAAGCCCAATGAAGTCTACTCTTGGTAGTTTACACATTATGAAATGTGTATATAAATCATGGGTGGTTGTTAATTGCCATGGTACACTCCACATTCCTTTTGTCGAATATCAATTTTCAATTTTTTTTGATAAAATTAATTTTTCAAAAGAGTTGTTTTCTAAATATTTAGTACAACTACTCAGATCTATATCACCTCCTCCTTAAGTAAAAAACTACACTCTTCAACTCTGGTGAAGTAATTAAGGATTTGGTGAGGTGTCTGCTCAAGCAATACAGCCCCTCAGCCCTACTGTGTTATTGTTCACATATATTCAGCCATCAACAGTGCAATATACGTTCTGAGGCTAACTCCAGTTTAAAAGGGTACCACTTTGTTCCATTCAATAGAATCATTGAGCCCATTCCGGTCTGCCCCCTCTTGATATATCCAACGTGCTTCTTTGGAGGCCAGTCTGCTCTCCATGTTCTGCTGATCACCTAGAACCTTTTCTAGTACCACCCATCGTATGTCCCTGTATTTATGTATCTGAAAGAGACACGTTAGTGACAGATTCCTTACCTTAGAATATCCCCAGGCGTCAGGCTGGATCCGGAAAGTTTTGCGTAGCAGTACCCTTGCGCGTCGGTAGGCGGCGTCGTGCGGCTCTGCGTCCGTCGTCGGCGTCGTGATCGCCGGGATGACGTCGCGGGCAGTACTTAGGCGCCGCCCCTGCGCGCTGACGTCAGTTCTTCTTTTTCCGCGCCAGCAAGCGCAGATCCGGGAAGAGCAGTGCCCTGGTCATTTTTTGACCATACTTTTTGGTGATTTTTTCACTGTTTTTCCATCTTTCAAGGTGTCGTAGGGATGCCCGGCTTCAAGCGATGCGGCGCCTGTGCGCGGATGATGTCCGTCACCGACCCGCATTGGGAGTGTCTCTTCTGCCTCGGCCGAGGCCACGACACGGCGTCTTGTACCGACTGCCAGGCCCTCCACCCGAAAGCTTTGCGAGAGCGGTCTCGAAAGCTCCTCGAGGCCCGGCATTCGGCTCCGCGGAAGCCCCGGTCGCGTGAGAGGTCCAGGGGTCGATCGCGGAGTCCACACCGGTCGTCGGCGTCGAAGTCTTCTTCGTCCGGTAAGTCGAAGCACAAAAAGTCCAAAAGCATCATCGCTCTAGGACTTCGCCTCGCCTGTCTCGCGACTCGGCTGAGGCCCCTCCCGGCACCGTCCCCGCGGCCCCGGACATGCCTGTGGAGTCGCCCCCGCCATACCCGCCCTTCCCGGGTTCGGGGGCGGATCCGGCCAAAGTACAGGAATTCCTGTCGGCCATGGCCCGCCTCTTCGGGCCTTCAGGCCCCTCCGGTGCGCCTTCGGGCCCCGCGGGCCCTGATGGGGTTGCTCCGGCGTCGCCGACGGCTCCGGCCCCGGCGTCGCCCGTGCCTCCAGCCTCGATCCCGGCTCCGGCTCCGGCCCCGGCCTCGATCCCGGCTCCACAACCCCCATCGACGCCGGTCGACCTAACGACACCTCCGCCGGCGCCGATGTCTCCGGTGCCGTTCTCGACGCCGCCCTGGGCTCCGGGCGGCGTCGTCCCCCAGTTCCTTCCGGCTCCGGACATGGACCCGGAGCGACGTCGCTCGACGCCGGCTCCGGCGCCGATGGGACCTTGGGTCCCAAATGTCCCTCCTCCTCCTTATTTTGAACCAGAGGAGGACCAGTTGGACTGGGAGGGGTCTGATGACCCTCTGACGCGACACTGTCAGTATGATGAGGACTGGACAGAGAGTCTAGGGGAGGCCAGTGGTCTGGATACTTCCCCTGACACTGGCATGCTGTCTCCTCCCGTGGCTACGGAGGAGGGGGCCAATTTTGGTACGGTGTTGCGTAGGGCAGCTGGGGCCTTACGTCTCCAGCTCCCTACTTTGACGGTCAAGCCTAACATCTTGACAGAGGTGCTTCAGCCGGCAGCCTCCTCTGCGGAGACTGTGCTGCCGTTTAACGACGCCCTCACTGACGTTCTTTGGGCGCCTGGTCCAAGCCCAACACAGGGGCTCCTGTGGATCGGAACGTGTCACGACGCCATCGCCCAGCTCCGGGCGACCCCCTGTTTCTTTCTGTCCACCCCACTCCTGAGAGCTTGGTTGTCCAAGCCTCCGCTTCCCAAACCGCCTTCCC
Organism: Calotriton arnoldi; assembly: GCA_963921515.1. Lineage (NCBI taxonomy): Eukaryota > Metazoa > Chordata > Amphibia > Caudata > Salamandridae > Calotriton > Calotriton arnoldi. The sequence continues at coordinate 1,788,056 of CAWUFW010001554.1, forward strand.
TACCGCTCCTCCGGATAGGGAATCCAAACGCCTGGATCAGTTTGGGAAGAAAGGTTTTTCTTCCTCCAGTGCTGGCTTGCGGTCCGTTAACACCGCTTGTCTTTTGGGCCGATATACCCACTCCCTGTGGGATTCGGTGGCGGATGTTTTGCCCCAGTGCCCTGAGGAGGTCCAGGCACTGCTTTCCCGCGCCATTGCGGAAGGAAGGGATGCGGCCAAATACACTATCCGTTGTGGCCTTGACACCGCCGACTCGCTGGGCAGGTCTATTGCAACGACGGTGGCGCTCCGACGCCACGCCTGGCTGAGAACCACTGGTTTTTCAGGGGATGTCCAGAATACTCTCATGGACATGCCCTTTGATGGAGTCGGTCTTTTTGGGTCCAAAGCAGACCATGCGTTGGAGCGCTTTAAGGACTCACGGGCTACTGCCAAGTCCCTGGGCCTTTCTGCTACACGCCCTCCGCTGACTTCTGCTTTTCGCCCCTATCGTGGCCACGGTAGGGGCGCCCTTCACGTCAGCAGCCCAGCCACCGGCCCGCGCAGCAGGCGTCTACGCGTGGCCGAGGACGTGGATTCCGCCGTGGCGGATCGGGCAACCAGCGTGCGGGTCAGGCCACCACCTCCAACCCGTCCGCGGCCTCCAAGCCCTCCTAGTCCCTCCTTTCAGGTGCACGGCACGCCAGTAGGGGGCAGGGTCCGCCATCACCTTCCCCACTGGCGCACCATCACCTCGGACAGGTGGGTCTTGGACATTGTCCGAAGGGGCTACTCCCTCCCCTTCGAGACCACCCCCCAGCCATGCCACCTCAATTCCGCCGCATGTCAGGGGATCACTTGGTGCTTCTACAGAAGGAAGTCACGGCCCTCTTGACCAAGAGGGCCATCGAGCATGTTCCGACCCCAGAAGTAGGGCGTGGTTGCTACTCCCACTACTTTCTGGTGCCCAAAAGGACAACGAGGACATGCGTCCTATCTTGGACCTCCGGAACGTCAATCGCTTCCTCCGGAAGGAGAAGTTCAAGATGCTCACCCTAGCTCAGGTCTTGACTGCCCTCGACCCTGGAGACTGGTTGGTAGCGTTGGACTTGCAGGACGCATATTTCCACATCCCCGTCCTGCCGGCCCACCGGCGTTACCTTCAGTTCACGGTAGGCCCCGAGCATTTTCAGTTCACCGTGCTCCCCTTTGGCCTTACAAGTGCCCCTCGGGTGTTCACGAAAGTGATGGCGGTGGTCGCAGCTCATCTGCGCCGGGCAGGGGTTTCAGTCTTCCCCTACCTCGACGACTGGCTGCTGAAGGCGGGCTCGTCCCAGGCAGTCGTCTCCCACCTCCAGACTACGGCCGAACTCCTGCACTCGCTGGGGTTCTCCATCAATGTGCCGAAGTCGCATCTGATTCCTTCTCCACAGCTCCTTTTCATCGGAGCAGTTCTGGACACGACGCAGTTTCGGGCCTATCCTCCCGAATGGCGAGTCCGGGATATTCAGGCTATGATTCCGATATTTCAGCCTTTATCCTGGGTTTCGGTACGGATGACCCTGAGGCTGCTGGGCCTCATGGCCTCCTGCTGGTCAATCATGCCAGATGGCATATGCGGGCTCTGCAGTGGGACCTGAAGTTCCAGTGGGCGCAGCACCAGGGCAACCTGTCCGATCACGTCCAGATCTCGGAGGGGACTGCAAGACAGTTGCAGTGGTGGCTCTCGAACCGGCAATGGGTCATGGGCAGATCCCTCTCCTTCCCCAGCCAGAGCACACAGTTGTGACGGACGCGTCCCTTCTGGGATGGGGCGGTCACATGGGAGAGGCGGAGATCAGAGGCCTCTGGTCTCCGGCGGAGTCCCGGCTCCATATCAACTTTCTGGAGCTCCGGGCGATCCGGCTTGCACTCAAGGCATTCCTTCCCTCTGTCAAAGGGAAGGTAGTGCAGGTGTTCACAGACAACACCACCGCCATGTGGTACTGCAACAAACAGGGCGGGGTGGGGTCTTGGACCCTTTGTCAGGAGGCTCTGCGCCTGCTGGACATGGCTGGAACATCAGGGCATGTTCCTGATGGTTCAACACCTGGCAGGTTCCCTGAACGCCAGGGCGGACGAACCTCAGCCGCAGGTGCATGATGGATCACGAATGGCGTCTTCACTCGGAAGTGGCGCAAGGACTCTTTCTACAATGGGGAGAGCCTTGGTTAGATCTATTCGCCACCGAAGAGAACGCGCAATGTCATCAGTTCTGCGCGTTGGAATTTCCAAGGCGGCACTCGCTCGGCGACGCTTTTCGTCACGAGTGGAGTTGCGGTCTGTTGTACGCCTTTCCGCCTATACCACTTCTACCCAGAGTGTTGAAGAAGATTCGGCACGACCGGGCCCAAGTCATTCTTGTGGCTCCGGACTGGGCTCGAAGAGTTTGGTATCCCGAGCTACTCAATATGAGCATAGATCCCCCGATCCGTCTGCCTCTTCGGGAGGATCTTCTGTCGCAGCAGCAGGGGACGGTCCTCCACCCGAACCTGTCCAGTCTACACCTGCTTGCGTGGAGATTGAGCGGCGGCAGTTGATTCCTTTCGACTTGCCTCCCGAAGTTTGTGATGTGATTCTGGCAGCCAGGCGTCCCTCCACTAAGGTGGTATACGCCTGCAGGTGGAACAAATTTGTGGCATGGTGCACAGCAAAGGCTGTGAATCCCCTTTCTGCCCCTCTTTCTGAGGTCCTTCTGTTCCTTCTCTCTCTGGCCCAACAGGGTTCTGCCCTGGGTACCATCAAGGGTTATCTCTGTGCTATCTCGGCCTTCCTCAGGCTCCCTGATCAGCCCTCCCTTTTCAAGTCCCCTGTTGTTAACAGGTTTCTTAAAGGCATTACACACCTTTTCCCTCCTGTTCCGTTCGTGATGCCTCAGTGGGACTTGAACTTGGTTCTTACCTTTTTAATGTGCGCTCCCTTTGAGCCTCTGCATAACTGTCCTCTTCGTCTTTTGACTCTAAAGACAGCCTTTCTGGTGGCCATCACCTCCGCTCGGCGGGTGAGTGAGCTCCAGGCTTTATCTTGCAAACCTCCCTTTCTGTCTGTTCATCCAGACAAGGTTGTTCTTCGGACGCGTCCGTCCTTCTTGCCAAAGGTGGTTACTGCCTTTCACATTGGGCAGACCATCACTTTGCCTACCTTCTTTCCGCCTCCGCATCCTTCCAGAGAGGAAGAGAGGCTCCACCGTCTGGACCCAAAACGTGCGCTCTCCTTCTATATCGACCGCACAAAACACTTCCGGGTGGATGACCAGCTCTTTGTTGGCTACGTGGGCGCCAAAAAGGTCGGGCGGTGCACAAACGAACCATCTCCCGCTGGGTTACCTTGTGCATCAAGACCTGCTATTCTTTGGCTAAGAAGGAGCCTCCTGTTGGGCTGCGTGCCCATTCCACCAGGGCAACAGCTGCTACCACGGCCTTGGGCCGCGGTGTTCCGCTGCCCGTTATTTGTCAGGCAGCTACGTGGGCCTCGCTGCACACGTTTACAAAACATTACTGCCTTGACAGTCAGGTCCGGAGGGACGGCTTCTTTGGCCGTTCTGTCCTCCAGGACTTCCTTGTCTGATCTTTGTTCGCAGACCCACCACCGGGGTTGGTATTGCTGGGGTATCTATTCTAAGGTAAGGAATCTGTCACTAACGTGTCTCTTTCAGATGCACAAGTTACTAACTTGTGTAACGATATATCTGTAAGAGACAGTAGTTAGTGACAGATTCCTTACCGCCCACCCATCCTCCCCGTTCTGCGAACTGATTTCTAGGGTTAAGGACATCCCTTTCAGGGCCCTAGTATTTTTCAGACACCTATGTCAGCTTCTTGCATGGCTCTGCGTTCCTGGCGCGGAAAGTCGTGTACAGAACTGACGTCAGCGCGCAGGGGCGGCGCCTAAGTACTGCCCGCGACGTCATCCCGGCGATCACGACGCCGACAACGGACGCGGAGCCGCACGACGCCGCCTACCGACGCGCAAGGGTACTGCTACGCAAAACTTTCCGGATCCAGCCTGACGCCTGGGGATATTCTAAGGTAAGGAATCTGTCACTAACTACTGTCTCTTACAGATATATCGTTACACAAGTTAGTAACTTGTGCTTCAGGGTAACATAATGTTGAACAAATTTCGTCGTGAGTTTACCAGCTTTTAACGTGCTCACATGCTCCTGCATTCTAACTTTGACCTTGCGGGTCGTGAGGCCAATATAGTGTAGGTCACAAGGACATGTGATTCTGTATATAACATTAGCCGTGTTGCAATTACTGAACCTATTCAAATGCCATGTTTTTCCATTTGCGCATGTGACACTCTTGGTAGCTGTTGTCAATTCACAGACCGAACAGCCCCCGCAGGGGTAGTGTCCCGGCGATGCCACAGGTTCCCTAGACTCCTGCACAGGACGTGTATGCACAAGGCGGTCACGCAAGTTAGAGGACCGTTTAAATGCGAATCTTGGTGGAGGCATTTTCATAGAGGCAGTACTGAGTAAATGCCAGTGTCTTCTTATGATCTGTCTGATCTTGGTTGAACAGGGCCCAAACGTAGTGACCACTGGAATACATTCACTTTTGACCTTATTTGTTCTTTCCAGGAGGGCATCTCTAGGTGTATTTAACGCTCTCTTCCTGGCCTGTTTTATGTGAATGGTTTTATGATACACCCCAGACATGTGTGCTACAATGCATTGAGATAGCACTAACACACAATTTTTTTGCATATAAAGACCAACTATATCTCCAGACGTCCGGGACTTCAATGGGGGCTACTTTTGCCCCCAGTCTGGCCTGCATTTATGTAGGCCAGTTTGAATCCAACTACATTAATCATTCCATCAATCCCTTCCAGAGGAACATTGTCCTCTGGAAGAGATTTATTGATGATGTCTTATGTATTTGGACTGGGACAGAAGAGGAGTTACAGCAGTTTCTTAACTGGCTCAATACCTTGGATGGATGTCTCAAATTCACTTGGACAGTGAGTAAAAACACAGCCACATACCTGGATTTAGATATACAGGCGAACGATAACAAACTCCAGACCTGTGTACATCAAAAGCCCACTAATAAGAACTCACTCCTTCATTATAGATCTTATCACCCGAGGGCCCTGCGAGACAATCTGCCGGTGGGGCAGTTTCTGCGTTACCGCAGAAATTGTACGTCCACACAGAGTTATCTTGAACAAACGGAAGAACTGTCCAACAGACTGGAAGATCGTGCATACCCCAAAAAAGTTATAAAACAGGCCAGGAAGAGAGCGTTAAATACACCTAGAGATGCCCTCCTGGAAAGAACAAATAAGGTCAAAAGTGAATGTATTCCAGTGGTCACTACGTTTGGGCCCTGTTCAACCAAGATCAGACAGATCATAAGAAGACACTGGCATTTACTCAGTACTGCCTCTATGAAAATGCCTCCACCAAGATTCGCATTTAAACGGTCCTCTAACTTGCGTGACCGCCTTGTGCATACACGTCCTGTGCAGGAGTCTAGGGAACCTGTGGCATCGCCGGGACACTACCCTGCGGGGGCTGTTCGGTCTGTGAATTGACAACAGCTACCAAGAGTGTCACATGCACAAATGGAAAAACATGGCATTTGAATAGGTTCAGTAATTGCAACACGGCTAATGTTATATACAGAATCACATGTCCTTGTGACCTACACTATATTGGCCTCACGACCCGCAAGGTCAAAGTTAGAATGCAGGAGCATGTGAGCACGTTAAAAGCTGGTAAACTCACGACGAAATTTGTTCAACATTATGTTACCCTGAAACATAAATACAGGGACATACGATGGGTGGTACTAGAAAAGGTTCTAGGTGATCAGCAGAACATGGAGAGCAGACTGGCCTCCAAAGAAGCACGTTGGATATATCAAGAGGGGGCAGACCGGAATGGGCTCAATGATTCTATTGAATGGAACAAAGTGGTACCCTTTTAAACTGGAGTTAGCCTCAGAACGTATATTGCACTGTTGATGGCTGAATATATGTGAACAATAACACAGTAGGGCTGAGGGGCTGTATTGCTTGAGCAGACACCTCACCAAATCCTTAATTACTTCACCAGAGTTGAAGAGTGTAGTTTTTTACTTAAGGAGGAGGTGATATAGATCTGAGTAGTTGTACTAAATATTTAGAAAACAACTCTTTTGAAAAATTAATTTTATCAAATTTTTTTTGAAAATTGATATTTGACAAAAGGAATGTGGAGTGTACCATGGCAATTAACAACCACCCATGATTTATATACACATTTCATAATGTGTAAACTACCAAGAGTAGACTTCATTGGGCTTATATCAGCCGGCGAGAGACATTCCAAAATGGCCGCCGTGTTCACTGACAAAATTAGGAGTCATCTGCAAGGACCGAAGGCAGGGTGGGTCCAATTAGTCTGAGCCAGCGTGCGTAGCCCTATAAATACATTACAGTGAGAGGAACACGATGAGGTGCTGAGCGGTGGCTGGTAACCCGAGGAGTCTCGGTAAGATGCGTAAAGTTGATCGACGGAGGAATTTTCCTCCGGTATATCTACAAAACCCCGGGAGTGTGGTAGCCCCAAGGTAGAAGAACCGCCACTTAGTAGGAGGGGTACCGACTTTTTAATACAACTGCTCACCGTAATGCATCAAGGGTGGTAGCAAGTAGAGTGGTTTGCTAGGATAAGCGGTCTTGGCACACAGAGTAGGCATTAGGGAGGTATATTTATGTGTCCCGCCTACTACACAGGGGAACGTTTTATTTTATTTTCCCATCGCCACTGGAGTTCAATACGGGTGTTTAAAGGACCCGGGAGAATATTTGAAACCCCTTGTCTTTTCTCCCATATAGACTGACTGAAAGCAGTGACTGAGCCGGATGCTGTGTCTGTGGACTAGCACACACACACAGGGTTAGAAGTATTTTCATGAGGTTGCAGGTATGCTGAAGATTGGCAACCTCTCGGTAAATATAGCGAATGCGCTGTCGATATTCCCCACTAGTAGCACCACAAATACACGTTGTGGTTTTTAGTGTGCTACATGTGTTACAGGAGTTTTTCTCTTGTTTTTAGCGCGATGCCTGTGCTGATATATGTGGTGTTGAAATGTGTTGTACGTTCTCTGTCTTTTGTAGGTTTGATAAACAGAGGAAAGTGGTGCAGTGAGGACACTGACCCTACCCTGATGAAGTTGCCGCAAATTTCTATGGGCAATGAAACATGTTGGTTTTAATGGAGCAGACACACAGCTAAGAAATAAAGTAGTTCAGCTAGTGGTTGTCTAGCTCGGTTTTAGACTTAGGTACACCGGTTGTTCTAATGCTAGACCTCGTTTTCCTATATAGGGTTTATGCATTGTGCACGAACATACACAGTCTTTGCACTTTTTCTTTTCTCCTCACTCTTTATTTTGTTGCTAAAGTTGGCAGTTGCTAATGATGAGAACCTGAGGATACAGGCGAGTATCAGTCTGTAAACTCCCATGGTGCTACTCCCGTGAGGCACTGCCTTCTTTGTTCCCACTTTTTCACCTCCCCTTTTTCACTCTTCTTTTTGGTGATGCTTGAGGGGGGTCACAGTTGGTAGATATAGTACAACACATGCGGTTTAAAAATAGTGATTTTAGACACTTGATAGCAGATGGGAGATATTGATCCACTGTTGCGGCACACAATATTTTGTGCCTGAGAAAATATAGGTGGACGTCTATAGGAGTCCAGACTACTAACAGAGCAGGTCTTTGATTGTATTGAAGTCTGTGAGTGGGGGGCGACCTGTTCTGTTTTTCTCCCCCTCGGCTCCTAGTTGTGATCAGATGTATTGTAACCTGAAAAATATGGAAACTTGCTAGCAAATGTTTTTGAACTACCTTTTGGTGGTGTAGGACAATGTTCCCATTGGTTAAACATAAACACATTTCTTGGGTATGCAGATTTATGCAAATAATGATGACCATAGTGGTTATAACAATACAGTTGTTCATAGTCTGATGAACCCTCTAAATAATCATTTTTAGAAAATGCAGCAGATTTTTCTAAGTCAAACATTATGTCATTAACAGTCTCAAAGTCCCAATAATCTGAATAGGTACTGGACGTAATTAGATCACTTAGTGAAATTTTAAACAAATGTGGAATGTTCAATTGTTCTGTCGGGCCGAAGATGTCAAAATCTGTTTTGTCCCACACTATACCATCCTGTATAGGAACGGCTGTGATGTTCACTGATGACAAGTCTCTTGCTTCACGATGGGAAGATTTATGTGGTTTCAAAAGTACGTTCACATCTTTTCCTTCAGTGTTCACATGGATGTATCTGCCACTTATAAGCACGCTCAAAGTTGTAACCAAAGCTAGCCAGAGCAGGAAAACAAATAGTCCAGATATAATCCAGAGTTCAATCCATGGAGAAACCAAATAAGTCTTTTTCAGAAAGTGAAGTAAGTCTTGTACTTGCTGTTTGAGTTTGAATGATGCTGGCGTCGTTTCAGGTTCACTCGGATCTTCTGAGAACGTATCAAAGTTAATGAAATAGCCAGAAGCAGTTCTGTCAATTGTTGGAATTGCATCAGGATTTGTAGAAATCACTGGAACCAGTTGATCACTTGCTACATTGGTGTAGACAGGTGTATCTGAAAGAGACACGTTAGTGACAGATTCCTTACCTTAGAATATCCCCAGGCGTCAGGCTGGATCCGGAAAGTTTTCTGCGTAGCAGTACCCTTGCGCGTCGGTAGGCGGCGTCGTGCGGCTCCGCGTCCGTCGTCGGCGTCGTGATCGCCGGGATGACGTCGCGGGCAGTACTTAGACGCCGCCCCTGCGCGCTGACGTCAGTTCTTCTTTTTTTGCGCCAGTAAGCGCAGATCCGGGAAGAGCAGTGCCCTAGTCACTTTTTGACTATCTTTTTTGTGAATTTTTTCACTGTTTCTTCAACGAGTCTTCACGACTCCTAAGGTGTCGTAGGGATGCCCGGCTTTAAGCCCTGCGAGGAATGTGGTCGCATGATGTCGATCTCGGACCCGCATCTCGAGTGTCTCTTCTGTCTCGGCCGAGACCACGACACGAAGTCGTGCCCTGACTGCCGGAAACTTAATCCGAAGGCTTTGCGAGAGCGGTCTCGAAAGCTCCTCGAGGTCCGGCAGTCGGCTCCGCGCCGCACCAAGCCCCGGTCCCGGGAGAGGTCGAGGGGCCGGACGCGGAGTCCCCGTCGTTCGTCGGAATCCAAGTCTTCGCGCTCCTCCGGTAAGTCGAAGCACAAGAAGTCTAAGCGGCATCATCGCTCTAAGACTTCGCCTCGCCGGTCTCGCCACTCGGCTGAGGTCCCTGTCGGCACCGTCCCCGCGGCCCCGGACGTGCCTGTCGAGTTACCCCCGCATTACCCGTCCTTCCCGGGTTCGGGGGCGACTCAGGCCCAAATACAGGAGTTCCTGTCGGCCATGGCCCGCCTCTTCGGGCCTCAAGGTCCCTCCGGTGCGCCTTCGGGCCCCGCGTGCCCTGATGGGGTTGCTCCGGCGTCGCCGGCGACTCCGGTCCCGGCGTCGCCTGTCCCACCGGCCTTCATCCCGGCCTCGGCTCCGGCCCCGGCCTCGATCCCGGCTCCGGTGGTGCCGCAACCCCCATCGACGCCGGTTGACCTAACCACGCCTCCGCCGACGTCCCCGGTGCCGTTCCTGACGCCGTCCGGGGCTCCGGACGGCGTCGTTCCCCGGCTCTCTCCGGCTCCGGACATGGAGCCGGACCGACGTCGCCCGACGCCGGTTCCGGCGCCGCTGAGACCTTGGGTCCCTAATGTCCCTCCTCCTCCATATTATGAACCTGAGGAGGACCAGGAGAGCTGGGAGGGGTCTGAGAACCCTCTCACACAACAGTGCGAGTTTGACCCGGACTGGGTTGAGGAACTTGGGGATGCCAGTGGTCTGGACACCTCCCCTGACTCTGGCATGCTGTCTCCTCCCGTGGCTACGGAGGAGGGGGCTAATTTTGCAACGGTGTTGCGTAGAGCTGCTGGAGCCTTGAATCTCCAGTTGCCTACAGTGGCCGTCAGGACTAACCTCCTGACAGAAGTGCTTCAGCCGGCGGCCTCCTCTTCGGAGACTGTGCTGCCGTTCAATGATGCACTCACTGACGTTCTTTTGGGTGCCTGGTCCAAGCCCACCACAGGGGCTCCTGTGGATAGGAACGTGGCCCGACGCCATCGCCCTGCTCCGGGCGACCCCCTGTTTCTCTCCCAACACCCCACCCCTGAGCGCTTGGTTGTCCAAGCCTCTGCCTCCCAAACCGCCTTCCCTACCGCCCCTCCGGATAGGGAATCCAAGCGCCTGGATCACTTTGGGAAGAAGGCTTTCTCTTCCTCCAGTGCTGGCTTGCGGTCCGTTAACACCGCTTGCCTCTTGGGCCGATATACCCACTCTCTGTGGGACTCGGTGGCGGCTGTTTTGCCGCAGTGTTCTGAGGAGGTCCAGACACTGCTTACCCGCGCCATTGCGGAAGGGCGAGATGCGGCTAAATACACCATACGTTGTGGCCTTGATACCGCCGACTCGCTGGGCAGATCGCTTGCAACGACGGTGGCGCTGCGTCGCCACGCCTGGCTGAGGACCACTGGTTTTTCGGGTGATGTCCAGAATACACTCATGGACATGCCCTTTGATGGAGTCGGTCTTTTTGGATCAAAAGCAGACCATGCGCTGGAGCGTTTCAAGGACTCGAGGGTTACTGCAAAGTCCCTGGGCCTTGCTGTTGTGCGCCCTCCGCTCACATCTGCTTTTCGCCCCTTTCGTGGCCACGGGAGGGGCGCCCAGTCACGTCAGCAGCCCGGCCACCGGCCCGCGCAGCAAGCGCCTTCGCGTGGCCGAGGACGTGGATACCGCCGTGGCGGTTCGAGCAACCAGTGTGCGGGTCAGGCCACCACCTCCAACCCGTCCGCGGCCTCCAAGCCCTCCTAGTCCCTCCTTTCAGGTGCACGGCACGCCAGTAGGGGGCAGGGTCCGCCATCACCTTCCCCACTGGCGTCCCATCACCTCGGACAGGTGGGTCTTGGACATTGTCCGAAGGGGCTACTCCCTCCCCTTCGAGACCACCCCCAGCCATGCCACCTCAATTCCACCGCATGTCAGGGGATCACTTGGTGCTTCTACAGAAGGAAGTCACGGCCCTCTTGGCCAAGAGGGCCGTCGAACATGTTCCGACCCCAGAAGTAGGACGTGGTTGCTACTCCCACTTTTTTCTGGTGCCCAAAAAGGACAAGGAGGACATGCGTCCTATCTTGGACCTCCGGAACGTCAATCGCTTCCTCCGGAAGGAGAAGTTCAAGATGCTCACCTTAGCTCAGGTCTTGACTGCCCTCGACCCTGGAGACTGGTTGGTAGCGTTGGACTTGCAGGACGCTTATTTCCACATCCCCGTCCTGCCGGCCCACCGGCGTTACCTACGGTTCACGGTAGGCCTCGAGCATTTTCAGTTCACTGTGCTCCCCTTTGGCCTTACCAGTGCCCCTCGGGTGTTCACGAAAGTGATGGCGGTGGTCGCAGCTCATCTGCGCCGAGCTGGGGTTTCAGTCTTCCCCTACCTCGACTACTGGCTGCTGAAGGCGGGCTCGTCCCAGGCAGTCGTCTCCCACCTCCAGACTACGGCCGAACTCCTGCACTCGCTGGGGTTCTCCATCAATGTGCCGAAGTCGCATCTGATTCCTTCTCCACAGCTCCTTTTCATCGGAGCAATTCTGGACACGACGCAGTTTCGGGCCTATCCTCCCGAACGGCGAGTCCGGGATATTCAGGCTATGATTCCGATCTTTCAGCCTTTATCCTGGGTTTCGGTACGGATGACCTTGAGGCTGCTGGGCCTCATGGCCTCCTGCATCCTGCTGGTCAATCATGCCAGGTGGCATATGCGGGCTCTGCAGTGGGACCTGAAGTTCCAGTGGGCGCAGCACCAGGGCAACCTGTCCGATCACGTCCAGATCTCGGAGGGGACTGCAAAACAGTTGCAGTGGTGGCTCACGGACCGGCAATGGGTCATGGGCAGATCCCTCTCCCTTCCCCAGCCAGAGCACACAGTTGTGACGGACGCGTCCCTTCTGGGATGGGGCGGTCACATGGGAGAGGCGGAGATCAGAGGCCTCTGGTCTCCGGCGGAGTCCTGGCTCCATATTAACCTTCTGGAGCTCCGGGCGATCCGACTTGCACTCAAGGCATTCCTTCCCTCTGTCAAAGGGAAGGTAGTGCAGGTGTTCACAGACAACACCACCGCCATGTGGTACTGCAACAAACAGGGCGGGGTGGGGTCTTGGACCCTTTGTCAGGAGGCTCTGCGCCTCTGGACATGGCTGGAACATCAGGGCATGTTCCTAATGGTTCAACACCTGGCAGGTTCCCTGAACGCCAGGGCGGACAAACTCAGCCGCAGGTGCATGATGGATCACGAATGGCGTCTTCACTCGGAAGTGGCGCAAGGACTCTTTCTACAGTGGGGAGAGCCTTGGTTAGATCTATTCGCCACCGAAGAGAACGCGCAATGTCATCAGTTCTGCGCGTTGGAATTTCCAAGGCGGCACTCGCTCGGCGACGCTTTTCGTCGCGAGTGGAGTTGCGGTCTGTTGTACGCCTTTCCGCCTATACCACTTCTACCCAGAGTGTTGAAGAAGATTCGGCACGACCGGGCCCAAGTTATTCTTGTGGCTCCGGACTGGGCTCGAAGAGTTTGGTATCCCGAGCTACTCAGTATGAGCGTAGATCCCCCGATCCGTCTGCCTCTTCGGGAGGATCTTCTGTCGCAGCAGCAGGGGACGGTCCTCCACCCGTACCTGTCCAGCCTCCACCTGCTTGCGTGGAGATTGAGCGGCGGCAGTTGATTCCTTTCGACTTGCCTCCCGAAGTTTGTGATGTGATTCTGGCAGCCAGGCGTCCCTCCACTAAGGTGGTATACGCCTGCAGGTGGAACAAATTTGTGGCATGGTGCACAGCAAAGGCTGTGAACCCCCTTTCTGCCCCTCTTTCTGAGGTCCTTCTGTTCCTTCTTTCTCTGGCCCAACAGGGTTCTGCCCTGGGTACCATCAAGGGTTATCTCTGTGCTATCTCGGCCTTCCTCAGGCTCCCTGATCAGCCCTCCCTTTTCAAGTCCCCTGTTGTTAACAGGTTCTTAAAAGGCGTTACACACCTCTTCCCTCCTGTTCCGTTTGTGATGCCTCAGTGGGACTTGAACTTGGTTCTTACCTTTTTAATGTGCGCTCCCTTTGAGCCTCTACATAACTGTCCTCTTCGTCTTCTGACTCTGAAGACTGCCTTTCTGGTGGCCATCACCTCCGCTCGGCGGGTGAGTGAGCTCCAGGCTCTATCATGCAAACCTCCCTTTCTGTCTGTCCATCCAGACAAGGTTGTTCTTAGGACGCGTCCGTCCTTCTTGCCAAAGGTGGTTACTGCCTTCCACATTGGGCAGACCATCACTTTGCCTACCTTCTTTCCGCCTCCGCATCCTTCCAGAGAGGAAGAGAGGCTCCACCGTCTGGACCCAAAACGTGCGCTCTCCTTCTATATCGACCGCACAAAACACTTCCGGGTGGATGACCAGCTCTTTGTTGGCTACGTGGCGCCAAAAAAGGTCGGGCGGTGCACAAACGAACCATCTCCCGCTGGGTTACCTTGTGCATCAAGGCCTGCTACTCTTTGGCTAAGAAGGAGCCTCCTGTTGGGCTGCGTGCCCATTCCACCAGGGCAACGGCTGCTACCACGGCTTTAGGCCGCGGTGTTCCGCTGCAGGATATCTGTCAGGCAGCTACGTGGGCCTCGCTGCACACGTTTACAAAGCATTACTGCCTTGACAGTCGGGTCCGGAGGGACGGCTTCTTTGGCCGTTCTGTCCTCCGGGACTTCCTTGTCTGATCTTTGTTCGCAGACCCACCACCGGGGTTGGTATTGCTGGGGTATCTATTCTAAGGTAAGGAATCTGTCACTAACGTGTCTCTTTCAGATGCACAAGTTACTAACTTGTGTGACGCTATATCTGTAAGAGACATTAGTTAGTGATAGATTCCTTACCGCCCCACCCATCCTCCCCGTTCTGCGAACTGATTTCTAGGGTTAAGGACATCCCTTTCAGGGCCCTAGTATTTTTCAGACACCTATGTCAGCTTCTTGCATGGCTCTGCGTTCCTGGCGCGGAAAGTCGTGTACAGAACTGACGTCAGCGCGCAGGGGCGGCGTCCAAGTACTGCCCGCGACGTCATCCCGGCGATCACGACGCCGACGACGGACGCGGAGCCGCACGACGCCGCCTACCGACGCGCAAGGGTACTGCTACGCAGAAAACTTTCCGGATCCAGCCTGACGCCTGGGGATATTCTAAGGTAAGGAATCTGTCACTAACTACTGTCTCTTACAGATATATCGTTACACAAGTTAGTAACTTGTGCATTTGGACGAACTGTTACTTGGTTTTCAAGAGGGATGAGTTCCATTGCATTGTTGCTCAGTCCTTCATCTGTTACAGCTGAATTCTCGATAGTTATCAGTCTTTCAGTCTGAACCTCTTGGATAGTAGCGAGAGGAGTGCGTCTGCTACTAGGTCGGAGTCCACGAGGCCTACTGTTTAGTATTGGCCACATACTGTGGTTTGATGAGGTCGATGGACACAAATCTTTTCTCCTTTCTTCCAGCAATGGGCGGCAGAAGTACTGTTCTTGTTCCTTGAACTGCTAGGACAGGTACTGGTTGTCTGTAAGAAAGTCCAAATTCCTTCTTGTCCGCAATCTTTTCTCTGACTAGATCCCCAACTTTTGGAATCCAGACAGGCCTTGCTGGGACCGCCGATTTTTCCCCAGTGGTGGTTGGCTGCAGGAATACGTTGCTTTGTTTCGTTCTTAACTCATTCAGTTCCTGTAAAACAGCCAAACGATCTTTGATATCAAACGGTTTATTTTCCACCACTGTGCCTACGTGTTCAAGGTCTGGTACCCACATTCTTGTTCCAAATAGGACCTCATATGGAGTGACCCCCCCCTAGAGAACTTCTCGGCAGGTTGTTCAATGAGCGTTGAACCCCATAAATATGTTTGACCCACCCATCACCCGAACCTAATACCCTAGCTGTTATAGACTGCTTTATGTCCCGGTTTTTCCTTTCCACGACCGAATTTCCCTCAGGATGGAATGGAGAGGAGTACCGCAATGCAACGCCCAGACTGGCCATGGCTTCTTTGTAAGCCCTAGAGCTAAACGCAGGACCCTGGTCAGAATGTAGCGTGCCTATTGCGTATGTGCCGATAAAGACTCGCAAATCTTTTATAACAGTTCGAGCGTCAGCCGAGCGCTGAGGCCATATCCATAGGAACCTTGATTCAGTATTTGCGGGATTGCATTTGTCCAGTAGGACGCCTGCGCATAGATAGTCTAATGCTGTCTAACAATGGTGTCTGTACTGGGCAGCTGCATTCGCAGCATGGTGTTTGGTGGCTTTCTCGCTGTAATTTACAGTCTAAGCAGTTGTTGATGAATATGTGAATTTCTGTATTCATTCCAGGCCACCAGTACATCTCTTTTAATGTCAAAATTGTTTAAGAGATCCCTTGATGTGACAGACCCTCCCCCAAATGTGTTTCATAAATCAAGGCTGCTCTACATTCCATGTTTGGAATTACCCTATCCCCCACTCCAGGGATTCGAGCAAAAGGAACGTTGTTCGCATCAATTACATAAGAGTACTTGAGTGGAAACTTTTTGGTAACGCTGCACTGCTGCCCTTGCTTGAAGCATTGACAGCCAACATTATCTCACCGTCTATTTTCGTTTTTGAACGAGTGATCGCAGCTACGGAAGCCGTCTGAACAGCTCCCTTTGCGGCTTCGTCAGCCAATGAATTCCCTGCAACGTGAACGCCATCACGTTGATGACTCAGTGTGTGGATCACGTGAGCCTTTGGTAGTTCGTTTTTCAACTGAACTACTTGTTCCCAAAGCATTTTGTGCTTTATTGTGCCACCTTTCGCATCTTTGAAACCATTTTCAAGCCAGTTTTGTATATATTCATTATACGACTGAACACAGTAAAAGGAATCGCACACTATCAGTGTGGGGAATTCTCGATCTGTACTTTCAAGTGCCAGTTTGAATGCTTGTAGTTCAGCTCGCTGAGCTGTACAATCTCCTAGAGATTGAGTTTTTTGACCATAGGTCTGAGGATGCCATTTCGCATGCGACCTTTAACGATTGCACACGCTGCACTGTAAGCTTGCTTACTCCCTGTTGCGGGCTTTGCGGATTCTTCAGTGTAAATTATGAATTCGTACTGATCGAGAGGCAGAATTTCAGTATGCAGAGGACATTCTTGTTCATATTGCAGGAATGCTTGTGTTTTTAAATCAGGATCAAAAACATATTCAACATCTGTTGCAGCAAGAGAATTAACCCATTGTATCCATCTTGGATGTAATGCTTTAGCATTTGGAATGCTTGTTTTTGTGACCGCTTCTAAAGCTGGTACCGGGGTTACGACAATAATGCGTTTCCCTTGGGCTAAGGCTCTTTCTTTTGCTACAGCGGTTTGAACTGCTGTCAGAATTTTTTCAGTTGAACTGAAGCGCATTTCCGCTTGTGTGTACAAATGAGATTTGTATGCGATTGGTATTTTCTCACCCTCATTGAAGGTTAAGTAGGTGAATCCGCATTGACCCAAAATTATTTGGATCACCAAATTTCGTTGACTTACACGTGTTTGTAAGTGATTTGTTGCTAACATGTTAGCCTGTAGTGAACGCAAGATTTCTCTGTGTTCCTGTGTCCAGTTTTTGATCGAAAAATCAGGTTTGATTAATGCGTAGAGAGGTTTAACCCTTTCTGCGTAATTTAGAATGTATGTTCTTCCAAAATTTAGGAAACCCAGGATGGATTGTAAGTTTTTTTGCGTTTTTGGAGGTTGGAGCAGCGCACATTTCTCTAGAAAGTTAGCTGCCAAGCTCTTGCCTTCACTTGAAAGCTCATATCCTAAAAATAGGACATTGAGATTGGCAATTCGGGACTTTTTAAAGTTGAACTTGTAGCCCTCAGAGGCGAAACCCAGTATAATGGTGCTCACCCTGTTCAGGTGTTTGTCCAGGTCATCGTCTGTCAGATAGATGTCATCGACATAGGACAATGCCTCATTGTCATAAATTTGTAGTAACTCCGTTACCCTCGCTGAGAATAACCCTGTGCTGTTCTTGAACCCTTGTGGGAGTCGACAAAGGTGACGCTGGGTCCCCATTATGGAGAATGATGTTAAGTACCTGCTTTCAGGTGCTATGTTTTGACAAAAGAAACCATTTGAGATGTCTAATGTTGTTTTATATTTTTTACGCACAATGTTGTTCATTAATGCTGTGCTATGTGCATTTTGCACTGCAAATGTTTTAGAACAAGAGTTTAAGTGTCTGTAATCCAAAGCTAGACGATATGTGTTGTCTGGTTTGGAGACAGGAAACAAAGGATTGTTCATTGAGGAGGTGCATGTTTCAATCACCCCTTGGTATTCAAGTTGATCTAAGATCTCCCTGACCTGTTTTTTAGCTTCTTGCTTTATAGGATACTGCCTTTGTGCAGTTGGTTCATGTTTTAGATGTATTTTATGGTGAGGTGAGTCCTCATCCCATCCTACATGATTTTTATATAATGCTGGGGCCTGGGCCACTGCCCATTTCCTGGCATATGTATATTTGAGGTGAATTGGAATATGGTTGGAGAAGGCAGGCATAATAATGTCCTCGCCATGTGGGCACTCCCTGACAAATTGTGGTGGCCAGTCTTTTTCTGCTAGAAGTATGTCATAGCCCCTCGATAGTCGTTCCCAAAAAGTGCTTTCACCTGTCTAGGTATGTCTCCCTCCATCCGGAGTGTTATTTCATATAACTTTTGTGGAGTACTAACCCTGGTGTCTACAGTCTCTACTGTAATGTACTCATTCAAGTCCACTATCTCCAGAAGTTCCTTCAGGTTCTGGCGAGCTATTGTGACTTCTGCTGCACTGTCCAGCATTGTCTGAGCCCATTCTCCGTTCTTGAGTTGTGTTCTCAGTATTCTCGGCATGTCTGATCTTTAGACCTGCTACTTTCTTTTTGGAGAATTGAGGTTTTGCTTTAGTTTTTGGAGCGTGTGTTTCGTCTTTCGATTTCACGCGTTCTTCTCTATGTTCCGATCGTCCTCTTCTTTCCGAAGTATGTGATGAAATCTGAAAGGGACGAGAGGAACGTGTATCAGTATCTTGATACCTGTCAGGCTTTCTCAAATTATCCCTATTCCTGAGGTTATACCTCTTTTCAGAGGGCTCCTTTTGAGGAGACCTACCTCGGGATTGAGAACGTTTCTCATTTGAATTTTGTTTATTAGTCTCCCATTTCTTTTTAGAAGATGTAGGAGTTTGTTTAATTGAGTCCTTCTTAGGACTTTCAGATAGCTTCGGCTTCACTGGTCTTCCACCCAAACTATCTCTGCCTAATTCTGCATAAGATTGTTCTATTATTCTGGGTAGCTCAGTTTGATGTTCTGTAACATCAAATTCCCTTAATTTTAGGCGGATTGCCACTGCTGCTGCCTCCCCTTTAATATTAGATATTATTGTTGAGACCTGGTCGAAATTTTTCAGTAATTTCATACCTAAATTTAGAGCAGGCTCTGCCCCGTATTCATTTTGAATTTGTTTCAGGACATCTGGTATTACCGCAATTGACGGAATGCCATGTGTTTTAGTATAGATGGCAGCAAAGACTGATCCCCAAGTGGTACAGTCTTCCAGTTGTGGTGTGATCCCCATTGGTAAACTGATTGTTAGTATTCTGTGTTTCTCATACGGGCTAGTATTTGGAAATACTGCTTCTATTTGAGTAATCTTTTGAGCTATCCAGAATGGAATTTGCTCACGTTTTGTGGGCATTTTACCCATGACTGCGTATAGAGTCTGTGGTGTAATTTTTAGTGTATTTCCCGGTTGAGGGGTTTGATTTGGAAGTGTCAATGGTTGCTGGACTGTGAAAGTCCGCATGACATATTGGACCAATTGTCTGTAGATTTTTATTAACTCTGTAAGTTGAGTAAGTAGTTCCTCGTCTGACATTTCTTCAATGTCAGGATGAGGTGTGTAGCCGACTAGAATCGGCCATGTTGCTCCTGGTCTACCTAGTGGACCGAGCCTGGTAATGTTTCTGTGATGTTTTAGGGCGCCTTTAAACCAGAGCTGATGCTCCTGGTATGTTAATGGAATTTCAATATCCTCGAAAGGAATGTATTCCTCTGGTGGATCATCTTCTTTGTAGAAGTGAAACATGTGTGTTACTGGATTGGATTCAGGAAATATTACCCATGAATAGAATACCTCTGTCTGAAAGGATTCGTGTGCCTCTATCACGAAAACTGCTCTACCGCCTCTTGGTGGTAGGCCATGTTTTATAAGTTTTAGAGTGATGGCTCTTCTTAAGTTTTGAGGGATGTCTATAACCCCCTCCTCGTTTTCAATAAAACCTGTAAAGTTAAAAACTGCTGCTTGGGCTGGATCAGCCGCAGCTCCACCGTTTCCGGCGTCATTGTCGGAGTCAGGCATTTTTGTTATTTGAAAAATGTAGAACAAGTTTCAAGGAAACAAAGATAAGGTGCACAATATTTTTGGAACACTGTATCCTTCAACGTTGAGCAAACTAAACAGCTAATATATAGGGTACTGCCCTATGTAGCCGTGGTGGATACTTAACCCTGCCCACTCCAGACGTC
The DNA here is from genome assembly GCA_963921515.1 of Calotriton arnoldi. Taxonomy (NCBI): domain Eukaryota; kingdom Metazoa; phylum Chordata; class Amphibia; order Caudata; family Salamandridae; genus Calotriton; species Calotriton arnoldi. The sequence continues at coordinate 1,807,782 of CAWUFW010001554.1, forward strand.
TTTTGGAGTATATGGGTAGGGGTCTCTGAGAGAAAAAGCATGGCTGAGTTACTCAGTATCTAACGTTGAATTACCGCCTTACCAAACCGTTGGGCGCCATGTAGTGTAGCTCCTATTTCCCTAATAGGCTCTGCGCATTGGAATAATATACCCTATAGGTTTGACATAGGACTACGGTCAGTATGTCCCTATCGAGTATATTAAACTTAATTACTTGTGCCAGCTAGCTCAGAGGCCACTAGAAACTCCTTGACGACAAGAAGGGAGTAATTTCTGGCAGCCGCAAAACATGACCACTTTGTTTCCCTTTAGAATCAGAACGTGTCCCAGAGTCGTGGAAACAATAGATAACTATTTCACTCAGCTCAATCGTGCATGCTTAGTTTTCCTCAAAGTTACACAGAAAGAATAGACGGGCGTTTTAATAAAAGATTTATTGAACAGTCTTGTTTCTGGTGTAAGTAAAATGTGCTGTTACGATCACAAGACAGTATGCGAGATAAATAATGTACAGTGTGAGCAGTAGAAATAAATAATACTGCGATAGCATTATCTTTTAGTATATATGCATTTACATAAATGACACAGACTAAAAATGCGAGTACTCATACGATGCGTTTCTAATCTAGTTCTACCCCAATGTACCTAACCTAAGTGTAGGGAGAGGTATGAAGTAGGTGAAGTATTCCTTACTATGGTATACTAAGAGTATGTTAAGCCTAGTATGCCTAGTATGCCAAGTATGCCTCTAGGTTCTAGTCAGCTCCATACCTTAAGAATGAGAGAGGTAGGAATCTCTTGCCAGACTCGAACTCCAACACCCCGCAAGGGGAAGTCAGATCACTGGAAGCTGGACTCTCTGCGTGCAGGGATGACAGCGTCTTCTCAGTGCGTCAGGCCGGGAAACGGGCTCCTCTGAAGTCGAGGTCTCCTCTGATTTACAGGGGCTAGGGAAGGTATATTTATACCTGAGAAGTACCTAAGAATGTTAGCATTGACGTGAATCGGACAGAGGAAGACGTCATGAATGAAATCCTAAGGAATAATGGTTCATGCATAATATATGAGTCCTTGAAGAAATCAATAGTCCTGTGCTAGGGAAACTCCCGCAGCCTAAGGGTCTGTTCTTCATGAACTCGTTGTGACGTTAGGGTGGACGGATGTCGGAGACCATGCCTGTATTTGGAGTGCACGGTTTAATGCCTAAATAAGGACTGGGATTTTATGCCTATATAAGGGCAGGGCGAATTGTGCCTATATAAGGACATGATACAGAAAAGCCCGTGTATGGACACCCTAAGAGGAATACAACAGGCCTTTAGGTAACTAGAAACGTAGAACTATTGTTCACGCACAACCTGACCCCTCTACTGGAAAGATTAAGAGAAGATGTAAAACATTAGCGCGCCCTCCTGCTCTCTGTGCTGTAAAGGGCAGCGCAATTTAAGATGATGTCTGCCTCGATTGCTCTATGTGCTTCAGAATACTCGCTTTGAGATTCCTAAGAGATATTTTAGAGAGGTAGAGGTGGAAATTCGAGCTTTACTGTGGAACGGCGGTCCCGCAAAAATCGCTATGTCCAAGTTAACTAAAAGCTGATGGGATGGCGAAATTGCCTTTTCGGATATCCAGAAATATTACTGGGCAGTCCAATTCATGACAGTGAACAACTGGGCCTTCATGGCCCAGGTGGACCCGGAATTCCTAATGGACAGCTTCATGCTGGGACACAGGGAATATCTAGCAGCACTTTAAGGTAGACAAACCCCGCCTACACTAGCACCGCACACAAGAATGGTAATTAAGCTATGGAAAGAAGTGACGCATTACCTCGGAGGGCAAAATACACTCACACAGATGACCCCACTATGGGATGCGGCGGTCTTGGGATCCCTGAGAGGGCTTCAGGGATTCATTGTGTTGGATTTGGTGGGAAATATTTTCACTCTTGGAGAACTATTTGGGGAGGGGGTGCCTCTAGCAGATCTTGAGAAGCTTGCACCTACAGAGACGTTCCATTACTTACAGGTACGGAATGTAATGTAATGTAAATGGAAACTTGTATAGCGCTACTATCACTCCAAGGAGCATCTTGGCGCTGGGACGGAAACCCAGAGATGGCGAAAACTGGTATACTACTCATGCCAGAGGGGAGATAGGTGTTTAAATCAGTGTATTGCATAATGTATCAGGTGCACTGTAGATCCAAGTTTTAAGTGCCTTCCTAAAGACAGACTCGGAAACAATCTGACGGAGCTGAGATGGAAGTTGATTCCAAGCCTTTGAGCCTATGACTACAAGTGATTTTCCTCCCTTTGTCACCAATCTAAAAGATGGAATGGTCAGTAGATTTGCATTGGATGATCTTAGGCTACGGGAGGGAAAGTAGCGTTTGAAGCTAGTTTGAAGATATTGTGGGCCACGTGAATGAAAGGCCCTAAAGGTAATAATAAGGACCTTAAACAGAATTCGTTTGTGAACTGGTAACCAATGTAAGATGTCTAGTGCAGCAGAGGCAGATGATTTCCTAGGCCACTTCAATACCAGCCGGGCAGCTGCGTGCTGGACCATCTGAAGCTTGTGCAAGACTGATTTATTTGTTCCTGCATAAAGACTGTTACAATAGTCCAGTCTAGATGTAATAAGTGCCACAGCAACGGTTTGCCTGGCTGAGAAGGGGAGCAAGTCAAAGAATTTTTTTAGACTTTTTATAAGATGAAAACATGTGCCCGCAACTGCCAGAGATTGTTGTTTGAAAGATAGTGTGGTGTCAAATTTTATTCCTAAATTTCTGGCTGCATTTATTGTATTAGGAGGGGGGTGGCATCTTCTGGCCACCAAAGTTTAGGCACAAAAGATTTTGTTTGCCAAATGGCAAAATCTCTGTTTTTCCGAGTTACACCTTAGATGGTTGTTACTCATCCATTCAAAGGTTGCTGAAAGACATTTCCTAAGATTTTCTTCCGCCTTGGTATTGTCATTATCCAGGACCAGGATAAGCTGAGTATCGTCCGCATATGAGATGGTATTGATCTTGAAGGACGATATTAGTTTCATCAAAGGGGACATATAAACATTGAAAAGGGTTGGGCTCAGACTCGATCCTTGAGGAACACCTGATATAAGTGCTTTTTCTACTGAATTATATTGTCCTAGCGTGATAACTTGACGCCGGTCTTTCAAAAATTCTCAATCCACTCAAGGACATTCCCGGATACACCATATGATGCAAGACGGTCTAACAGAATGGTATGTGAGACCGTATCGAAAGCCGCGGACAAGTCAAGCAGCACCAAGACTGCTTTCTTTCCTTGATCCAGGGCAGCTCGTAAGGTTTCTGCAGTGTACAAAAGGGCAGATTCAGTTGAGGTTTGGGCTCTAAAACCACACTGATTGACATGCCATACATTTGTTTCCTCTAAAAACGTGGTAAGTTGTTTATTAACAAATTTTTCCGTTAACTTACACAAAGTAGGTAAAAGCGAGATAGGTCGTAAGTTGGAAAGGGTCGTGGGATCAGCCAGTTGCTTTTTCTGGAGAGGTTTTACCGCCGCAAGTTTCCATTCTGTTGGAATCTTAGCTGTAAAAAGCGAAGAGTTTATAATATTGTTAATAATAGGGTTTACAACATCAATGAGGGCGTGTAACAGAAAGGGGGGGCAAGGATCAAAAGGGGAACCCGATTTGGTGGATAAGATGGCCAACTGTGATTCCTCCATCGTAATAGGTTGAAAAGTTTTCATACAAGCGATATCTGTATCTACAGAGGTTCTCTTATTTATGATAACTGAAGTAGAGGGAGAAAAGCCTTTTAACAGTGTCAGGACTTTTTCTTCGAAATAATCTGCTATATTATTACAAAGACTCTGTGAGGGAGGGATCTCTTGAAGTAGACTATTCGGATTTGTGAACAGATTAACTATTTTGAAGATCTCCTTCTGTTTATTTTTGGAATTTTTAACAGCCTCAGTATAGAAGGTTTTCTTTGAAGCTTTGATCAAACCATGATATTTTCTGCGTGCAATTTTATAAGTATTGAGATCACTCCTATCATAATACCGACGCCATCTACGTTCTAGTACTCTAACTTGGGCTTGCAATTCTTTCAGGGATAGCGAAAACCATGGTGCGGAGGATTTCTTTTTTGATGGCCTATGTGATGTAATAGTAGGTGTCAACTGATCTTTTAATTCGAGCATCCAGTTCCCATAGAGCTGGGTGTCAGTTATAGGGTCACCAACCAAATTGGGTCTACCCATGATGGCTTTAGGGACGAGATCTGGATGCCCCATAAGTGCCTTCCAGCTAACTTTGTCCTGTTGTTGGATATTCATATTTTTCTTGACCGAGGCCTTATCCTTTATTAAAAATTCAAAGGGGATTAATTTATGATCGGACCAAGTTTGCGTAACAGGGGGCTTCACTTTAAGGGTGTTTAAATTAGAGCAAATGCAGTCCAAAATATGGCCTGCGTTGTGTGTGGCAGACATCGAGAGTAGTTGCAGGCCAAAAACCTCCATTATCTCCTTAAAACGAATTACACCAGGGTCCTTAGGAGAGTCAAGATGTAAATTAATATCACCCAAAAGAGTGAAATTGGAGCACCTAAGAGCAAGGGTACTAATCACATCACCAATACTTTCTAGAAACTTATTTTGCTGTCCAGGAGGACGGTAAACCAATGCCCCTGCAAAGGAGAAGGAGTCATGTAGTTGGATACAAAAACTAATGCTCTCTGCTCCTTTCAGGTCAGGTAGCTGCTCTATTGTGCACCTAAGGAATGCCTTGCGAACCCTCGCACCACGAGGTACGATAACAGTGTAATCCACCCCTCTGGAAGACAGACTACTGGAAGACCCCATGACCAGGAAAGCTACGTTCTTGACGTATAGAAAGATATAAAAACAACTCACCCAGCACTATGCTCGAGCTAAGGACACATGGGAAAGGGACATGGAGATCCTTGAAGATGAGAAAGGGAAGAGGCACTTAGGGGCCCGAAGGAAGCGGCTATAAAATGTGGTTTCCGACTGGTTCAGCTTAGAATACTACACCGCTCCTATTACTCTAGAACAAAACTAATAAAAATGTGGCGGGCCTTATCTAGCCTATGCATACGGTGTTGTGGACTAGAGGGTACATTATTTCATATAATATGGGCATGTCCAATAGTCCAGGAGTACCGGGAGGAAATCACAGACTATATGAATTAAGCGGAGGGACTGCCTTGACTACAGAAGCGGAACAATAAATCCTGAACATATGAGGCGAGGTGGAGACCCCGGAGTACCAGAGGATATGGATGGTTTTAGGACTGAGCGTACCTAAACAGAATATTGATCGACTCTGGGGGGTGGGGAGGATGCCGAAGGCCAAAGCTTGGAAAAAAGATATGGACTGGTGTATGCATGCTTAGAAAGTGGTATATAAAAGTAGGGGGTGCCTTAAAAAAATGGCCCAGATAGGGGATCCTCTGGAATATAGCCAGGGACACGGTGGAAACACAAGAACAATTGGCGCCATTGTCAGTGCCCAGATACCAGAAGAAAAGATGGTGAGGGAGGAAGGACAGAATCTGCGGGATTTCTAATTATGACATGGATACTTTATGGGATATGCAAGACAGTGGATGGTTATGCCCATTGGTATTGTTTTTTTCTAATAGGATGTTTACAAAAATATTGTGGCTGCCAGTTGGTGTAGTCTGCCAGGTTTCCCAAAAATATGCCTCTTTGAGAGCCTTTATAGACTTTAAAAACGGGAGGAGGGTAGCTACTGCTTTGAGGCTGGCTGCCACCAGGTTGCCTTTTTATTATCTTAGGTGGGCCTTCCACTTTTAGTAATTTTATTAGTAGTGTTATCCTCCAATTAACCAAGTATAAATAAAAGACAATTATATCCACTAATAAATTCCTGTCATAATTATGGTGATATTTCTAACCTCAACTGGTTTTTCTTATGTATATTTAAATTATATTCTACTTTCAGTTATAAAATGCATGTATTCGTGCTGCCTCAGAGCATTAAAAAAATTAACAGCTGTATGGATTTTACAGGCACTCTTAGTTTATCTGTCTGTATTTCCATATATAGTTATGTTGTTTTAATGTCCAATTATCTGTTTTCTATTTTCAGCATCTTCTTCACCAGTACTGTGGAGTGTTTTTTGTTCCCCTTGCACTAATGATGATAAACGATGACTCTACTAAGTGCAAGAAAATGGCATCCCTGACAATCAAATCTTTACTCAGCAAAATTAACACTGAAAATCAAGACTTGATGTTCTCTTTAGTTACAACCTGGTTCAGTAATAAAAAGGTACATTCCGTTTAAGAATTAAACAGGTAATATTTACGATGGTATAAAACTATTTACATTTGTTTGCTGTTTGGCTAAACCTATGTTTGTTGCTCCAGTCTTTTTCAGGTTTCCATTGCTGGCACCTGATTGTGAACATAATACAAACACCCAAATGTTAATGGAGAACAATGTGTCCCTTGGTGGGATACTTGTTGGTTAAACTGAACAATTTGTCTAACCATTGGCAATCGCTCGGGTAGCATCCCAACCCATCATTCTTTTGCTCATCATGCCAGCTCAGTTTGGACCCAGTCATATACAAATCAGCCTTGACCCTGCTCCTCATGGGAACAGTCCAGCCTGAACTGAATCTCCTCGCGTTCTACCAAAAGGCTATTGATACGATGGAGCACGCAGTTCCCTCCAGCATGCTTCTGAGCCTTTTAGATTTTGCTATCCTCCACCCCAGTCCCGCATTCGGTAGCCTTTCTCCTACCCATTTCTAAACTAAAAAAAACAACTTTGCTCAGGTCAACACCCACTTGAAACTCAAGGGTACATCACTAAGGCCCAATAAGCAAGGTGACGAACTACTGATACAAAGTGTCCAGAGAGCTGGTCCTCTTCAAACTTGTTTTACAAATATAGTGCAGGGCACACACAGTACCTTAGGTATCCAAGATGTAGTCCTTATGGGGGTGGCCCAGCCTCTTCCAGGTTCTAACGGGCGTGGCAGGGCCCAGGAGCGTTCTGCGCCGCGTGGGGAGAGGCCACACTATAAGCGCGATGGCCACACCTCCCCTTGTGATAGCTGTGGCGTGTTTGGGGCAAAGGAGCGCCCTGGGACTGGGAGTCTCACCAGGGTGTCTACGGAGCAGGAAAACTGACAGCCCCCACCAGCAAAGCCCCCTGTGTCTAGTGCCCCTACTAGACATAATGCCAATATGATCTTGTACACCAGTGCATCAATTACTTTAACCAGCCTATTTGCAACTGATTTAGCTAGCACTTTTGTTTTGAGGTTAATGAGTGAGAGTGGATGGTATGATTGGCACGGATCTGAACAGTTTGCCTGCCCAGTTTGAGCAAAACCGATATTGTGGGCGATTGCAGAACAATTGTAAACGTCTTTCTATCACATGCCTGCTTCATCATATCTAGGTAGTGGGGTGAGCCTAGGGAGCTGAAAAGTTTAAAGAACTCTGGGGAAACCATTTGAACCAGGCATTGGTGATCTTCTCTTCTGAAAGAGGAAGGTCTAGCTCTTTCCTATCTGTACCAGAAAGTTCCAGTAGCAAGAGATCGCTCACCAGTGGGGACAATAATTCCTGCTCTGGCAGAGGACAAGCCTTGTAGGGAGACCTGTAATATTTTGCAAAAAGCTCTCCAATCCCATTTGCCTCAGTTTTAAATGCTATAAAGGCGTTTCGGGTACCTAGCATGGTTCTAGTTTTGGCCTCAATGTTAGCTAGCCAGTATAGGAGCTTTCTAGATTTATCACTAAGTTTGTATACTCACCTGTAGGATACAATTCAAGTTATTCTAGCTGAATCTAATGCAGTTCCTTAACGTCTTATTCATCCCAAGCTACCGCAAGGTCATGTTCTCTCCTGTGACTATATACATTTTTTCGAACTCAAGTATTCTTGCTTCGAGCCCTGCTACCTTTTTCTTCCCTGGTTCTCTCTTTTGTGTGGAGATAGGCCCTGACCCTGCCCCTTACCACCTCTTTAAATGCTTCCCATATCGTGCATGTTGAGGGAACCGGCCTGATACTCATTTGGAAGTGTGTTTGGTTTTCATTTCTCAAATAGTGAACAAACTCTTTGTCCAACAGCTACGACACGTTTTGCTGGCAAAAACTGGTGTATGCCCTTCTCCCATCCAACATCCTTTTCCACAGGTGAATGATCAAATTTCCCGATGGCAGAAACCATGATCCCCAGCTAGTCCAGGAGAAACCAGTTGCTGGTGGAAAGAAATAATCAAGCCTAGAGATTGTGGGGGGTAAAATGTGAATGTTTTTGTCCTAGGTGCCATGGGTGTGATACATCACACAATCCCAGGGCCAGTACCCAGTCTGAGAGCGCAGTGTTCCTGTGAGAGCCTGCTGAGCCTGCTTCATGAGCACCACTGATCCCTAAAGACTCCATTAAAGTTGCCCTGCGTACTGTTCGTGTGTGGTCTGCTACCATGTCTGTCACCAATAAATGGCAACTGCGGTTGGCAGTATTTACTTTTCTGACCAACATGGGGATTGTTTGCCGTAAGAGAGTTGTCAATCCCCTGGACCCTCTTGTAATTCGATTTTGAAACACTCTCTCAAAACCATAATATCCTAGGAAAGTGTACGTACACTGCATTAAATTTGTTTCTTGCAGAATCAATACATCTGATAAATGACGCTTTGCTTATTGTAGAACTGCTCCCCTCATCAACTTGTCCGGGAGCCAATTCACATTCAAAGTAATAATATGATAGCCAGTGTAGTTACCTTGATGTGCCATATTGATAAATTAGTTGCTTCAGAAATTTGGGTAGTTTTGATCTTTCAGTTCTAAATATTATCTACTCTATTATCAGTAAACTAATATTAGTAACAGCACTCCTTCCTACTCCCATCTTCTCTACACTTCCATCCCAGAAGCACCTGTCGCCCCAAACAGGTTCTATAAACTATGGGAAAAACTGAGATATCCCTTCCTGTGTTTTGAGGCTGTGTAGATTGTTGTATAATCTCCCTTCCTCCGCCAACTCGCCCAGAGCATAATCAGCTCGATTACGGGCTGCTTACCTCACCCATCTTTTGAAATCCGCAAATTAGTTACAAACCACGTTCAACATGTGGGGTTTAAAGGTGATGTCTCACCAGACTGCTGTTTTTCCTCCCACACCCTGCAAACCTCTCCAGTCTTCCAGGACCACTGGTTGTTTTGCAGGCTTTGTCCCTTGCCTGGCTTCCCCCCCCACCCCTTCCCCCCCAACTAATTCTTCCGGGTCTCTCGACTGGGGGAGTGGCTCCACAACTTTATCCTCAGCCAGATCAATGTGGACATTGCTATTGAGAAGCTCCTTCTTTTCTCCTATCCAATCTCATGCCAGTTCAGGATTTTAGAAAAAGTAGGACTTGTTCTGAAACACCAATTTCAGTTTTGCTGAATACAGGAGCTTGTGTTCCAGCTTCATTGTCCTGAGTTTTTGTATGACTCCAGTGAATGTTTTCCGTAGCTGCACATGTATGGTTTAGTCTGGACAAATCATAAGTCTTGTCAATATATAGAGGATGTCTCCTTTGGTTCTTGCCACTTTCAGAATTGAGTCACTATCAGTGTAGTTGAGTAGTCGTACCATTAAGGGCCGCTGCAGAGCCCCCAGTAGAGGCTTGAGTGCAGGAGCTTGCTGTGCCCTTATGAAAACGAAGCTTGATGAGTGAATGTCTGCTGACCCGCTGGATCATAGTTATTGTTTCACCGAGTATTCCACACTGTGTGTTGGACTATGCCTCAGGTTTCTCAATCTCCCATCTGAAGTTTTGACCTGAAGTGCAAATGTCTTCTGCATGTTGTGCTTGAAACTGGGCTCCGTTTACCTCCAGTCCCTCTGAATGACCCAGAGACCTGGAATCTTTGCTCAGGTGCTCCTGACCAGCAGCTGCAGAGTTAGCTCCCAAACTGCTTGTGGGAAACCCCTGATCTGGAGTGAACGTGACATTTGGTAGTCATTCAGTTTACAAATGTTGATGATTAAGGAATACATTTCAAGTATGGGAGCTCTCTGCAATGTGTGCCTTCGTCTCTAAATATGTGTATATAGTTGATCGTTATAAGTGCAAAAAAAGAATGCTGACCAATTAGTTATTTACAAAATCTCTCCTTCCTACAAACATATACCTACAGAGAGGTGCTTTTAAAGACCCTTTAAAAGTATGGGCAGGCCTTTGAAGAGAGCTACTGGTACTGTACATTACTATCATATTATCCCTGCTAATATGTTCAGATGTGCCAGTTCTAATGCAGTGGTGAGAGAGGTTCATGAAGTATATATCGAATAGGCAGCATAAGAGCTAGAAATTGCTGTTAGCTTTCCCCCTGTGCCCCTTTCCCATTCCTTGAACACTGAATTTCTAGAGTGATTGTTCTCAGTTTTCAGCACTGTAGTTCTGAAATAAAATAAAGATAGATGGGCAATCTTGTCTTGTCCACCAGTTGTCACCAGTTGTATCAACTCTTAACATTTCTTTTCACTGTGCAGTAAGTACTAGCATTACATTGTGTTTGTGATTTTTACCAACAGCCCTCACATAGAAGATTGGCTGCCCAGACGTGTGGTTTATTTGTTGAAGCTGAAGGAGTGGAATTTGAGAGAAGACTTGGAGCTATTCTTCCACTTATTGAAAAGGAAATTAATCCATCAAAATTTGAAAATGTAAGTAGTGTTTCCATGTAAAAGTATTAAGGCATAATCTAGAAGAACAAAAATAACTGGGCAATGGATGCAGGTTGTGATATGGGTTCAGTTTTTTTGCTGTAACATCTAAACACATGGATTTTTTAAAAATGATTTTGATGATGGTACATTATAATTATTCCTTGCTTGTGAACCATAATGTTGAGAAAGACCTTCAGAGCATTAAAATGTATTAGCGTTAATATATAAAACAATAAGGGGATGATTTACCATGTCAAGAGTTCTAGTGCTCCTTGCATATTGAGAGAAATTTCCAACAGCTGACTGTTGTGGCATACAGTATTGCATAAACATGCCCACTCCGGCAGACCCAGTTTTGGAGAGCAGACTGCTGGCTGTGTGCTTACCTGCAGCTCTTTTCCATCTGGTGTTGACTCCTGGAAATGGCATATTGTGAACTTGACTAAGGTTAATGCTTGATGGTTTGTTGTGAAGTGGTTTTAAATAGACTTGGTGGTGAGTCAACGACTAGATTATAGCACACGTTACAATGTGTTTGCTGTCTCTTGATACTGTTCAGCTATTGTGATGCAGTATGGTACAAAAATAGAAGAAACTTCATGCTCGGCTAAAATGATATAATATTGTTGGTGGCTGGGAGTTCCTGAGCTTAGGTTAATAAACACTAAAGCATCAACCTTCTTTGCTGCTGCAATGGGAGTTGATCATAAAAACTCCCTAATGAGTTTTAGGTGGGTGAAGCATGGGCTAAAAATGAACATGAAAACAGGTTTTACAGGGCAGGTGGAAGGGGGGTGTTAGGTGAATGCAAGTGTTTAGTGCTGTAAAGATTTCTAACTTGATGCTACTTGTCACCAGGTGCTAATACAGCACCTAAACCTAACAGGAGACTTAAATCTTGTTCTGATATAAATGTAGGTGTTCTACTGATCCTATACTAGTTACATGTTAGAAGGCAGCATAGGCAGGACTAGCATATAAGGCATTTTCTTAATTCAGACTTTTATTATGTGAACCTAGGCTGACGTGAAAAATTAGGTAGAAGAATGCAGATTTGTAGGAAGCTGGCTCTGTATATACTATATGAAAGTAACGTATAGTGCGTACAGAATCCAGTGGATCCCCAAAGGCTTACAGAGGTAAAAGTAGATGATACCTTACTCTCCATTTATGGTAGTGTGGGCGAGCAGTAAGGCTTTATCAGAGGGTAGTGTTAAGCATTTATTGTACACACTCAGGCAAGAAATGTCACACACTCAAAGGCTGAACTCAGACCAATTTTTTGTATCAAAAATATTTCTTTGTTGTATTTTATTTGTAGAACCAAGCAGAATTTGGTACAGGTAAATAGAAATGTACACTTTTTCAGACAGATTGCTCAGCAAGCAAGCTGGACGAGAATGATTTTATCTTCAGGTTTGTGCAAAGATTCATTTACAGTTGAAATTACTTTTGGATTACTTTTGATTACTTTTTAGATTACTTTTTCTACTCAGTGAGATAGGCCTAGATATCACAGTACTCAGTGTGATAGGCCTAGATATCACAATGGGGCATTTTCTGGATAAAAGGTAAGTAAAAGCTTTTCACAAACCCACAGTTTCTTATGTTTCCATGCAAACAACCTTAACACTTCGAAGTTTTTCAGAGGAAAACAGTCAATGCAATCTTTGGGAGAAAAATGACGTTATCGGTTTGCAGGTAAGTAAATGGTCTTTAGGGTTCAGTTTCTGGGGTTTGAACAAGGGTTCCCCCAGGGTCAAGGATACACTCAAAAAGCACCCTCAGCAGCACTAGCGCGGCCGGGTGCAGAGTGCTGAGGCCCAATGTTAGCCTATGGGTCTAGGGGGCCTTTGGTTGGTAGCTGCTCTCGGGCAAGCCACGGGGTTAAGGGAGCAAAGCTCGTAGGATTCAGCTCAGGGCAAAGGTGGATCCGAGTTAGCACACAAGGTGCACACACAGCAGCACAGGGGCGGCCGGGTGCAGAGTCCTGATTTGGTGTCGGGTGCCCTGTTGTTTTCAATGGGAGTTGCCTGTTTTGGATTTTGGCTGCAGGCTCGGTCCAGGAAGTCTTCCAGGTGGAACCAGCAGCTGGGCAGGTAAGTTGGAGGGCTCGGGGACGTAGGTGCACCTCAGGTCCTCTTCTCCAGGGCGCAGGGCGTCTTGATGCATGGGTGCCTTTTGAGGTCAGATTTCACCTTACTGGGCCACAATCCTTTATCCTGATTGGAGAGTGCCTGTCATCTGCAAGATGGCAGGCACTGAAGAGTGGGCTTCACCTCGCCTCCCCCGCATGAGGGTGGGGTTGGCAGAGGTGGGCACACCTTCTAGGCTGCTCTAATTTTTTCCACCTGTCCTACAGCCGAAAAGGGGGTGAGACAGGAAGGGGTCTGCTCCTGATAGCAGGAGAAGCTGGGGGTCGTGTTACAAAGGCGGCAAGGCCTTTGAACCTCCCCTGCCACATTTGGCTCTTCCTGACCTGCGGGAGATGTGACCACCTCCAACCAGGAAAGGCTTTGTTTCTGGGCTCAGGGAGGGAAGGCTCTCACCCCCGGAGTCCAGAAACTTGTCTCGTGGTATACAGGCTGGTGTCTACCAGTCAGGGAACCCACCAGAGGCTGGTTGTTTTTCAGGCGGCATCTCTGAGATGCCCTATGAGTGCACTGTAGAGTAAATCCCACACTGGCATCAGTGTGGATTAATTATGCTGAGTAGTTTGCTACCAAATTTCCCAGAATTCAATGAAGCCATTATGGTGCTGTGGAGTTCGTAATGACAAACTCCCAGACCATATACTCTTTATGGCTTTACTGCACTTACAATGTCTAAGAATGGATTTGGGATTTAGACACTGTAGGGGTACAGTGCTCATGCAACTGTACCCTCACCAGTGGTATAGTGCACCCAGCTAGAGGTGTGTCTTTCCTATACCATAGGCATTGGGTTGCAGGCATGGCACACTCGTATGTGTGCCATGTCGACTTCACTTTTCTCTGCACCAAAACTTGCAGCCTGCAATGGGGGGGGAGGGGGTGTGTGTGTGTGTGTGTGTGTGTGTTAGTTAGTTAGTTAGTTAGTTAGTTAGTTAGTTAGTTAGTTAGTTAGTTAGTTAGTTAAGGTACAGGACCTCTAAGGGTGGCACAATATGTGCTGCAGCCCTTAGAGGCCTTCCCTGGTCACAGTGCCCTTGGTACCCATGGTACCTTTTACAAGGGACTTACATGTGGCCAGAGAGGTGCCAATTATGGGTACAAAGGTACAGTTTTGGGAAAGAACACAGGCCCTGGGAACCTGATTGGCAGGGAACCAGGGCACATCAAGTCAAAGTGTATCAGAAATCTGGCAAAAAGTAGGAGGGGTGGGGACTGCAACAGAAACCCACTTTACTCAAGAACTGAATCCCAAGAAGAAACATCAGGTTTTTCTGGTTGATCTTAACTATCGGTATGCCCTACAGATTTTAATAAATCAAAGTCTGTGCCAATTGTAATTCAGTATTGTGGGAGCTCAGATGGGAAATACCTGCTGCATATTACCTGCCTTCCGGTGAAATGGAACAACAGAGACATAGATGATGTGATGAGGGCTATCTGTTGAAGAAAGAGCTGACCCTTCGAAGGATAATATACTCAAGAAGAGTGGTGATTTTAAAAAAAACACTGCAGCTCAGAATGTGTAGAAACATGCAGGAAGATTCCGTTGTTTCTACAGTTTAATAAAGGGTGCAAAAAATAAACATGTTGCCTTAAATATCTCATCCAGCTTAATACTGCTCATGCAGAAAAACAGCAGAAGAATAAAAAGCTAGATTTCGTTTGTGTTTTTAAACTCTAACTTTAATTATGCTACGTGCCATGCCGTTTCGACCAGGTGCTGTCTCTGGCAGCAGGTATTGTGGTGTCAGATCTTAAGTGTAATAAGTTATTACAGGTGAGCGGCTACGCCATTTCTTTATTACAGGTGACTGCAGACGTCACAAATCGCCTGTAATAAGAAAATTAGGAACAGGCTTTTATACAGTGGTTGCAGACTCCCATGTATTATATAATATTTCCCTACTCAGAAGAGAGAAGGTGAGTCCGCTCTGCCAGAATGTGTACTTGTGGCCTTAAGGTTTCACACAGACTTCGTTTTACCCAAATTCCTTTACTTCTTTAACAATATCCCCATCCCAAACAGTTTTTTTGCGACGATCAGATCCCACTTGATACGCTTAGTGTGGGGAAATACACTGGCCCGGGTGCGCTGGCAAATACTAAACCCTCCCCTATGACCGAGGCGGATATGGAGTTCCCGATTTCCTTTTATATTATTTAGTAGCTATGCTCACGCTTGGTACCACCCAGAAGCCAGAATTCCCTACCTTCGCCCAGAAGCTGACCTGGTCCTCCCTGAGCGGCTTTCCGCCGTTCTCCCCAAAGGTTTCCCCAGAGACCCTCACGATATCCAAACAGTTTCCACGACCAGCTGGGCTTGGGAGAAGCTACGACGAATTACACGTACTGCCCTTTTGTATTCCTCGGCCCTACCACTCCCCAATTCTCGTTGGCTACCGCTTAGAGACGAGAAAATTGTGCAGCGCACTTTAACCAAATTTTAGATCACGAAGGCAGGTGACCTGTTCCCGGATGGCCATGCCTTTGAGGGTGATGACGACGCCCGCTTTACCGACGTCCCGTTCATGGACCGATTTCTGTTCAGGCGCATCCTCTCAGCGCTACGTGCCGCAATACCCTGCTTTCCCGTAGAACCCGACTCGTTTGCCCCCTTGTCTCTGGTCATCGAGAGTGAATATGGCACCCACCTCATTTCAAAACTTTACAAAGCCTGTTTGAGACTCGTTCCTGTCGATGATGAAAGGATAAGGAGGGCTTGGGAGGTAGATTTGGGCGGCCCGATTGCGGACGACCAATGGACCGCTTGCTGCACTCTCACCAAAGACATCTTCCTCAACAGCAGACATAAACTGCTTCATTTTAATTTCCTACGCAGGGTTTACAGCACACCGGCGAAAGTACACAAACTAGACCCAACAAGACCTCATAATTGCCGCAAGTGCGGACACCCTTACGCTGACTTTGCGCATTTGGCGTGGACATGTCCTCGTCTGAATCCATACTGGAAGGCAGTTCATAAGGAGCTGGGCGACATTATCCACATACCTCTTGACCCTGTCCCAGAGATTGCACTCTTAGGCTACGTGGTCAACTTTCCCCCAAAAATCCGGAAGTTTGCCATCCTCTGTTTATTGCTAGCCAAGAGGGAGGTGGCGGTACACTGGGGCCGTCAGACTGTCCCTACGGTACAGAGCTGGCTGAGAAGTTTGGTGCTCTGTAACACACGCAGCGACATGTACTCCACGACTGTTCCCTCTTCCTCCAGGCCTAGGGACATTTGGGGTCCACTGAAAACATATCTTGCATCGCGACAAAACGACACGGCCACCCAACTAGAACAAGGCATAGTGCCAACTGGGGTGGGCTGAATGGCCCCTTCCACTCATTATACTACTGACATGCTACCCGTTAGATGTAACTGAATACTGACATCTCTGAATTCACATTCACATTGTGGCAGGTCCGGACTGCAGCCCTCATATAGCATGACAAGCTGATACATGTTTTGTGCTAGTATGGCTACGGATTACTGAGAAGGTCATTCATCATACCTTAACCACATTTTGTTTCTCTATTATTGTACACCTGTTGATTCATGAAACTGTACAGACAACGCACCTTTGTATTTTTTCACTTCATGTGAGACTGTGTAAATTGAGCACTGTGATGTTCTTGTATGATAAAAGGATAAATAAAGTTTAAAAAAAAAAAAAAAAAGGTTCCACACAGACACACTATCAAACGCTGAACACATGTAGAGATCATCGGTGAAGAAAAAGGAAACTATGCTCGATATGTAGAAACATAAATGATCTGTTTATTATATTTCCAGATAAAGAAAGAGACCAAGGAGAAGGCTGCTGACAGACTGCTCTTTACTTTCCTTACTTTGCTCACCAAACTTATAAAGGATTGTAACATCACTCAATTATCTAAGCATCATGACATTATGAAAAAGATATGGTGTAAGTACCTGTAATGTTTCTATGTGCAGTTTGTTTGGGTTTATTTTATCCATATGTGTAAATGTACACCTGTCCTTGTGTTTAAAAGAATTATGGTAATTCTTGTAAGGCTAGAAATCACACAAAAAAATGTAAGAGATCTGCTACACTACAAGGGAAATAGAATTGAATCTAAACCTTTGACCTTGTAATGAAACTGTTAAGGCCCCTGTTCTAAAACAAATGGACCAACGGGCAATCAAACATTATTAAAAGTGTAATCACCACAGGGTTGGTTAGATTGGGATGCCATATTTGGAGGTTTATAATGTAAATCTCAATAACTGCCTCACCTACTGTAGCCTGTTATGGGGCTAGACATCTACTCTTTGGTTGCTATGTTTGAGGATGTATTTTCCAGGAGGCAGTGGGAGTGATAGATGCAACTCCAAGTTGTCATTCATTTGAAGCTTAATGGAAGTGATACAGCACACTATGAACTTTGATGTCATGTTATTTCACAACTGTCCAATTCTTGATTAACCAGTGTTGGCATTCAGCAACTGTTGCATGTTTAACTACTGCACTCTTTAGCTGTTCAAAAAGGCATTGCATTGAGCCCTCCTCCTTAAACTGAAGGTCATTGACCTGAAAACGGTGGAGCACCATCCCCTCCGTTGTCTGCCTGCATAGAAAGTTTTAGTGTCCCAGTTCTAATATGAAAATATAAGTTCGAGGCATATGAGCTGCAGATCGTACACTGTGCATGAGATCGCCATGTGGTGTTGGGCTCGGATGCTTGCACTTTGTTGTTGTCTTGGAAGAGTCTTTTGTAGTCACGAGATAGGTGACTCCTCCTTTGGACGATAGTGCGCATGGGCATCGACTCCATGGTTAGATTGTTTTTTTCCGCCATCGGGTTCGGATGTACCTTGCTGCGCTCCGGATCCACATCGATCGGTTCCCCTCTCGACGCGCAGAAGAACCTCCTACCGTTCGACGGTATTGTTTTCGATCGCGATCCCCTCATCGCGTCTCCACTCCAACACTGTTTCGAGTCCGGTCGCCGACGTTGGTCCGTTGGGCGTGTCGGCGCCATCATCCAGCATATGGAAAGGACTCCATTTAAAAAATGCAGGTGTGGGGCTAAATTCCCACACACAGATCTCCACGAGATCTGTAATCTTTGCCTCTCTCCAGAACACGAGAGCCAACACTGCCAAGCCTGTGACTCCTTTCGGTCCAAAAGACCATCCGTGATCGCCGGGCCCGACGACACGAAATGTCCAGGTCAGCCGCTCCCGCACCGGACGACATCTTTGACACAGGCTCCGACAACCCGGACACCGGAGATTTACAAATCGACACCTCCGGAGCCGAAGACTCAGGGTCCGACGACCAACTCATCACACCACACCAACGTACTGTGAGTACTCACGTCGATGCCCCTGCCCCCAAGAAACAAAAGGCTTCGGTCACACCTTCGCCTTCGGGCCTAGGTCTGCACCATCACAAAGCTTCAGGAGCCCCGCCTTCCGGCTCGACTCCCAAGCACCTAAAGCCTTCTGGCAGCTCGGGACCGAGCCAGCCACGTCCCGGAGCCGAAAAACACTCATCGGCACCGAAACACAAGACTAAGGTCTCGGCACCAACAGACCCTTCGGCGCCAAAGTCCAAGGTCCCAGACACCTCGACACCGAAGCATACCAAACCTTCGGAGTCGACAAAAACCCTCGGTGTCGAAAACTTCACCAAAGGACACCAAACAAC
The DNA here is from genome assembly GCA_963921515.1 of Calotriton arnoldi. Classification (NCBI taxonomy): domain Eukaryota; kingdom Metazoa; phylum Chordata; class Amphibia; order Caudata; family Salamandridae; genus Calotriton; species Calotriton arnoldi. Next base: position 1,826,341 of record CAWUFW010001554.1, read on the forward strand.
CTCGCAAGCCCAAACAACACTCGGAGCCGAAATCTTCGATGCCGACCAAACACGCCAGCTCAGAAGAACTCTTGGTTCCCATCGACCCAAAGCAGAAAACTCTGCACATTGACCCTATTACCGGACAGGTACAATCAGTAATACCTCACAAGAGGAAGATACAGGAACCAACCACACCTGAGCCACCTCATAAGAAGAAAGACTCTTCCACATCACCTATAAGGTCTTTCTCTCCACCTCCACAACACCTCAGCCCTCTACACTCCCCGCCTCACTCTCCTCCACCTTGTTTTTCACCACAAGGGGATACAGACAGGGAGGATCATGATGATGACATGCAGTCACCTCACAACACCTACACTGATGACGACCTTCACAGTATCCCACCACAAGACCCCTGGGACAGTTATGACCTCCCAGATATACCTGTCCCTGAACCATACCCATCAAAAGCCTCACCTCCAGATGATGCTATAGGGTTTTCACAGGTGATAAACAGGGCAGCACAATACCATGGTGTCAAGTTACACTCAGACCCCCTGGAAGAAGACTTTTTACTAGAAACTTTTAGCCAGCCTCAAAAGTCTACCCATACTCTACCTATGCTTAAAGGCATTATTAAACATGCCCCTGAGGTCTTCAAAGACCCAGTTAGGGCTAGGGTTCTTAACCCAAGGATCGAGAAAAAATATAAACCTGCCCCTTCTGACCCAGCTTATATTAAAGGCCAACTCCCTCTAGACTCATTAGTAGTTGCTAATGCACGGAAAAGGGCAAACTCCCAGACTACTGGTGAGACACCACCACCAGACAAGGAGTCCAAATTACTCGACGCATCGGGAAAAAGAGTTGCGTCTCAAGCAGCAAACATGTGGCGCATCGCCAATTCCCAAGCCTTACTGGCGAGATATGACAGAGCCCATTACGACGAGCTTGAAAAGCTCATTTAGCACCTTCCAGATCAGTATAAGACCAAGGCCAATGATCTAATACAAGAAGGCAATATTGTCACAAACACCTCAATAAAGTGCGCCCTTGACGCAGCAGATACAGCAGCACGCACAATAAACTCAAGCGTTTTGCTGCGCAGACACGCATGGCTACGAATATCTGGCTTCAAGCAGGAGGTACAATCTACCATCCTCAATCAACCCTTAGACCAGGAACACCTGTTTGGGCCTAATGTGGACACTTCTCTAGAAAAAATGAAGAAGGACACAGACACAGCCAAAGCTATGGGAGCTCTACAAGCCACACCTAGCAGAGGTTCCTTTCGTCGCTCCTTATATAGAGGCGGCTCCAAAACTACAGCCACAGACACCACCTCTGCTAACTACAAAAACACCACTCAAACCTCCTCTAATAGAGGTTACTCCAGAGGTAATTACAGAGGTAATAACAACAGGGGTAGAGGACGCGGGTTTAACACACGCACCTCCCCTACCACCAAACAGTGACTTCCCTCCGTTTCCCCCGATCATTCCACTCCCGTCGGGGGAAGACTGTCAAAGTTCCTACCTGCGTGGAATTCCATCACCACCGACAGGTGGGTAATACAAATTATCCAGTATGGTTACTGCCTCGAACTCACTTCTACTCCCCCAACATACCACCCAGACAGCGTCCCATGTCCACGGAACATCTAACGCTCCTCAATCAAGAGGTTCTCTCTATGCTCCAAAAGCACGCAATAGAACCAGTCCCTCTACAACATCAGGGCACAGGGGTTTACTCACTATACTTTCTAATCCCCAAAAAGGACGGTTCCCTCAGGCCCATACTGGACCTCAGACCCCTCAACTATTACATTCACTCAGATCATTTTCACATGATCACTCTTCAACAAATACTTCCACTACTCCAACAAGGCGACTTCCTTGCCACACTAGATCTCAAGGACGCCTATTTCCATATTCCCATTCACCCTGCGCACAGGAAATACCTAAGGTTCATAGTGGACGGACAACATTATCAGTTCAAAGTCCTCCCATTCGGGGTGGCAACAGCACCAAGGGTTTTCACCAAGTGCCTAGCAGTAGTAGCTGCGCACTTACGAAGACAACACATTCACGTGTTTCCGTATCTAGACGACTGGCTAATAAAAGCCAAGTCACACAACCAATGTGTACAGCACACACTCCAAACAGTTCGGCTACTACACAATTTGGGGTTCACAATAAACCATACCAAATCGCATCTCCATCCCTCCTACATACATCAGTACCTAGGAGCCACAATCGATACCTCCAGGGCCCTTGCATACCCCAATCCTTCCAGGATAACAAGTATGCAAGCCCTCATCAACAAATTCCTACCTCAACACTACCTTCCAGCTCGAGTGTTTATGCAACTCGTAGGAATGATGGCCTCGTGCATCTTTATTGTCCCTCACGCACGACTTCAAATGCGGCCCCTGCAAGAATGCTTAGCACGTCAGTGGAACCAAGCTCAGGGCCAGCTTACAGATCTGGTGTTGGTAGACAGCCGCACTCATCGCTCTCTGCAATGGTGGAACATACAAAACATTTCCAAAGGGCGGCCGTTCCTAGAGCCAGTTCCACAAATAGTGCTCACAACAGACGCATCTCTCACCGGGTGGGAGCTCACCTCCTTACCCACACAACGCAGGGCAGCTGGACCAAGTCACAAAAACTGCTCCACATCAACCACCTAGAATTATTAGCAATATTTCTAGCGCTAAAGTCATTCCAACCGCATCTTACTCACAAGACTGTCTTAGTCAAAACAGACAACATGACAGCAATGTACTATGTACAAAAACAGGGGGGACACACTCTCTACAGCTGTCTCGCCTGGCGCAAGCCATATGGAGATGGGCCATTCCTCAAAACATTTACCTCCTTGCAGAACACCTTCCAGGAGTTCACAATCACATTGCGGATCTGTTAAGTCGACAGACACAACAGATTCACGAATGGGAACTGCATCCGCAAGTTCTACAACCTTTTTTCCAAATGTGGGGCCATCCACAAATAGACCTGTTCGCCACACAAGAAAACACAAAATGCCCAACCTTCGCCGCCAGGTTCCCACACCCGTCGTCCAAGGGCAATGCAATATGGATGAACTGGTCAGGCAGATTTGCATACGCTTTTCCGCCTCTCCCACTCATTCCCCTAGTAGTACGCAAACTCAGACAACAGTCTCTAACAATGATCCTAGTTGCTCCCACATGGGCAAGACAACCATGGTTCACAACACTTCTCGAACTCTCAGTAGTTCCACACCACAAACTGCACCTCTCTCCACACCTCTTAACTCAGAACCATGGAGAGATCAGACACCCCGATCCAGGTCAACTGAATCTGGCAATATGGCTCCTGAAGTCCTAGAGTTCGGTTACCTTAACCTTCCACCTGAGTGTATGCAGGTCATTAAAGAAGCCAGACGTCCCACTACCAGGGCTTGTTATGCAGCAAAATGGAAAAGGTTTGCTATTTATTGCAATAACAACAATATCAACCCACTAGATGCCTCCATACAAAACATTATCTGTTACTTGCTGCATCTGCAAACATGTAACCTAGCATACTCATCCATAAGATTACATCTTGCCGCTCTAGCCGCATACTTACAAAACAGACAGCATTTGTCACTGTTTCGAGTACCTGCAATTAAAGCCTTTATGGAAGGCCTTAAAAGAATCATTCCCCCTAGATTGCCACCCTCTCCAGCATGGAATCTAAATATTGTCCTCACCAGGCTCATGGGTCCCCCATTTGAACCTCTGCACAAATGTGAGTTACAATTTCTTACATGGAAAGTAGCCTTCCTAATTGCAATAACCTCTCTCAGAAGAGTGAGTGAGATTCAGGCTTTAACCATACAAGAACCTTTTTACAAATCCATCGTAATAAAGTAGTTCTCAGACCAAACCCCAAATTCCTACCTAAAGTAATTTCTGCTTTTTACCTTAACCAATCAATAGAGTTACCCGTCTTTTTCCAAGACCCAGACTCTGTAGCAGAAAGAGCTCTACACACACTAGATGTCAGAAGAGCCCTACTTTACTACATTGACAGGACCAAACCTTTCAGAAAGACAAAACAATTATTTGTAGCTTTCTCCCCACCACATAAAGGTAATCCCATCTCAAAGGCTGGCATTGCTAGATGGATAGTCAAATGCATTCAAATTTGCTACCAAAAGGCTAAACGCACCTTAATAATTCCCCCTAGGGCACATTCCACACGTAAACTAGGGGCTTCTATGGCATTTTTAGGGAACATCCCCCTAAATGACATATGTAAGGCAGCAACATGGTCTACGCCACATACCTTTACCAAACACTACTGTGTTGATGTACACGCAAAGCAGCAAGCTGCTGTGGGCCAAGCTGTTCTTAAAACACTTTTTCAGACTACTGCAACTGATACAGGTGACCACCGCTAGGGGAGACACTGCTATACAGTCTATGCACAGTGTACGATCTGCAGCTCATATGCCTCGAACGGTAAATGCTACTTACCAGTATGCATCTGTTCTTGGCATGTAGAGCTGCAGAGTCGTACACGCCCACCCACCTCCCCGGAACCTGTATCTGTTCCAGTATAATCTTAATTAGATATATTCACATGGACATCTTTTTCTTCTTACTGACTCCATCTTTTCCCATCATGGCGAAAAACAATCTAACCATGGAGTTGATGCCCATGCGCACTATCGTCCAAAGGAGGAGTCACCTATCTCGTGACTACAAAAGACTCTTCCAAGACAACAACAAAGTGCAAGCATCCGAGCCCAACACCAGATGGCGATCTCATGCACAGTGTACGACTCTGCAGCTCTACATGCCAAGAACAGATGCATACTGGTAAGTAGCATTTACCTTTTTTGTATAGGTCATTTTTTAGGTCTCGCCTAGCGACGCAGCGCGAAGCGCTGTCGCTAGCGAGACTTATTGTCGTTGACTTGAGTTTGGAAGGGGGACAGGAGATGTGCACTTTCCCAGACAGCCGATGTGCACGCTCACGGCGTGTCTATCAGCTTTGTCCCGGACAGCACATGGGCACGCGCACGGCGTGTCTTTCAGCTTGCGCCGGGACAGCCGATGTGCACGCTCACGGCGTCTCTTGTAGGTTGCCGCTGGACAGCCAATGTGCACGCTCATGGCGTCTTTTTATCCTTCGCTTGGTGGAACCGGGAGGGTGCAGGGCCTCTTCGATGCTGCCAGGTACTTGTTTACTGTTCCGTCGCGCACGCCTACCCTGGGGCCCTTGCCCTGCCAGCAGCGCAATGTACCGACCACGCCCGTTGAGTCCCTAAGTCAGCCGCGGCCTGCTTCCTTCGCTGCCTCACTTCAAACTGAGCGCGGCGCCGCTTCACGGACACCGCGCTCAGTTTATTTCTATATTTCTTAACTTTAGCACTGAGCGCAGCGCCCGCTTCAAGCACACCGCGCTCAGTGTTAAAGTTAAGAAATATATAAACAAACCGAGCGCGGTGTCCGTGAAGCGGTGCCGCGCTCAGTTGTAAACTTAAGCATTTGCAATGCCGCGCCACAAAGCCCCACAGGCACTAACAAGAGATAGGAAGCGCTACTAAGTGGGGATCGGCATCATTCGGGGTCAAACAGACCCAGTGAACTACAACCACCCCCACCCCCAATGATCCAGGGAGTGGTGGCAAGTCCCAACAAGCATCCGCGTGCCCTCAGACGCCAAAGGCTTCCAAACAGCGCCCGCAGCCGGGTCCAGTGCAGGGAGAACCAACATCTAGGGCCGGTCCTCTCCACTTATTTGGGAGTGTCACCGAGAGACAGCGACAGGAGCTGAGAAGCCGAGCGAGGGCCAGTGCGCACCGCCTAAGCGCCAACAGACTCTCTAGCGCCAACCAGCACAGGCGCCAAGAGGCAGTCCCAGGTGCTAGCAGCAGAGAGGAGCTGCACCAGGCAGCTGCGAGTATGTCCCACCGGGCTGGGGAGCCCCTTGCAGAAGATCTGGATTCCGCACACCAGCAACCGGCTGACCCAGCGCCGAAAGTGTAAGTGGGGGCTTCTGGGGCGTGGCAAGGGCGGGATGGCCCCAGGCGCTGTCCACTGCGCCTGCATCTGGTGGCAGGGATAGACTGACTGCAATCATAGTGTGTACAGCTGTGTATGAGGACAGTGTGCTCCCATTGGTGTGTGCAACTGTGCAATGAGGACACTGTGCTCCCGTTAGTGTGTGCATGAGGGCAGTCAGTGGGCGCGCACGCTCAAGCTAGGGTCTGTGAGTCTGTCCATCCATGGAGTGAGTGTCAGGTTGTGTGCAAGTTATGGTGTGCGTGTGTCAGCATGTTGTGTGTGGGAGAGTGTCAGCGTGTGTGCAAGTTGTGTGTGAGTGTCAGTGTGTGTGTAAGCACGAGTCAGCGTGTGTGCAAGGTGTGGTGTGTGTGTGCCAGCCTGTTGCGTTGTGTGTCTCTGGGCCTCGGCAGGCCCCGGCTGTTCCCCAGTCCATGCGAGGAATGCGCTCTCCTCCCACATCCTCAGCCAGCCTCCTCCGTCACTCCCTCCCACTCCCTCCTCCTGCAGCCTCTCCCTCCCCAGGGACAGTGGCCCTCCCCTGGCCCATCCCCAGCCCACCCCACATCCTCACCCAGCCTCCCCCGTCACTGCTCCCCACCCCAGCCTCTCCCTCCCCCAGCACGCCCCAATACGTCCATCACTGCTCTGCAGCGCCTCCCTTGGCACCCAAGGTGCTGGAGGCAGGGGTGGTGCACCTCCCCTGGCACCCAAGGTGCTGCAGGTGGGGGTGCTGCACCTACCCTGGCCCCCAAGGTGCTGCAGGCGGGGGTGCTGCGCCTACCCTGGCACCCACGGCGCTGGACGTGGGGGTGCTGCATGCTCACCATCTATACATTCCATCCTGCATTTTAAAATCCTTTTTCGTATTTTTATTCATCCATTTACACCCCTTTAAGTTAACATAGCCTTAGCTTTACTGTACAGTTGCTATAGAAGCTTGTAGTATGGTATAGTGTGCACTTTTTTCTTTAAATTATCACTCCACTTAAAAAACATAACTAAAAAACATTGGCATTTACAAATTTCAATAGCTCCAACTCCAACAAATGCGAGACCTATTGCATTGCAAATGCTTGTTCTTTTACTCATGGCTATGAGCATTGCAAAGTCGTGCAGGATTTGTGCCAACTGTCCGGGGACCTCCTCTATGTCTCTAAGATAAATTAGGAGATCATCTGCATAGAGCGATACCTGATGTGTGCTATCTCCCAAAGGGATACCATCCCCTAGGCGGGTGCGTATCATCTCCGGTAGCGGCTCTATTGCCTTCGCAAAAAGGAGGGGAGACAGAGGACACCCTTGTCTTGTCCCCCTCCACACGGGAATTGCGTCCGATAAGTAGGGGCCGATTTTAACCCTTACAGTTGGTTTAGTGTAAAGCAGACTGGGTTACTGGAAGAAGGTAGAGCCTAGATTATACTTCTCAAGCGACGCAAATAGATAATCCCATTCTAAAGAATCTAAGGCCTTCTCGAGGTCTAATATCAAACAGCCGGCCCTCAGCCAGGCACCCACAGAATCAGTCGCTCCCCTGAAAAAACTGCGTAGATTAAGGGAAGTGCTATGGGACGGCACAAAACCATTCTGATCCGTGTGAATCAATGTGGGGACCACCTGTGCTAACCTGTCTGCCAAAACCTTCGCAAGTATCTTATAATCGGTATTGAGCAGAGCAAGGGGTCTATAGGAGCCCACATCCATGGGGTCTTTGTCGGGTTTTAATAGGGATACCAGGAGGGCCTCTCGTAGGGAGGGAGGGAGTCGACGCCCCTCTGCTGCAGCTGCATAAAGGGTATGGAGACGTTGCATGATGGATGGATACCCGATACGCCTTATAGTATTCTGCCGGCAGTCCATCTGGCCCCAGTGATTTCCCTGTAGCCAAGGAGTCGATGGCGTCTCTGATCTCCTCTAGTGAGATCAGTTCGTTGAGCACTTCCCTATGCGCCGTTGTTGCCGCGGGCAGTTGTAGAAGGCCCAAAAACCTCTCTAGACTTTGTTCACTACAGCACCCCTGGGACTGATATAGTTTGGTATAATGATGCCTCATGGTTGCATGTATTTCACGTTGTGTGTAAAGTATGTGCCCCGCACGGTCCTTAGCGCCCCTATCGGCGTGTGGGTGTGTTCTTGTTTTATCAGTCATGCGAGCATCCGACCTGCCCGATCCGCGGTAGCGTGTGTTCGAGTCATGTGCGCTGCGTAGTTGTGGCAATGGAGGCATTCCAGGTGTTCGGCGTGTTCTGCACACAGTGCTTCTAGCCGGCTCGAGTCCCTACCCACCCCTTCCCCTACCTGCTCTTGTCTCAATAGTTGTGACTCTATTCACTTCAGCGAGTTAGACAGTTGCTTACAAATATTCCAGTTGGCTCCTATGCAATGTCCCCTCATCGTTACTTTGAATGCTTCCCACTCCACTAGTGTATTGCTTACTGTGCCCTCATTTGTTTCGAAGTATGCCAAGATTGCTGTCCCCAGTGACGAGAGAAAGGCTTGATCTTCCAGCGTAGCAGGCTGGAACCGCCACGTGGGGACCGGGGGCCGATCTACCTCCCAATTGAGTTGTAACAGCAGGGGGTTATGATCGGAGTGTGTCCGGCCTAGATATTCTGTCTGTCAAGGGGGAGTAGTGCCTGTGATCCCACCAACCGGTCAAGTCTCACATGGAGACCATGCACTGCGGAGTAGTGTGAGTAAACCCTTGTGACTGGATTGCGGGTGCGCCATATGTTATGTTAAAAATATTTGCATCTCGGCGCTGTTTCGGATCCTGGCAGGAGGAGCAGACCAAGGAAGGTTAGTATAAGTAAGCTTTTAGTAGTTTCCTGAATTTGCTATATGTGGGAGTCTCTCGGAGGGTTATAGGTAATTTATTCCAGTACCCGGGTGCAATATAGGAAAAGGCCTTTCCCCCGGTGCGAGTGTGACGAATTCGAGGCACGCACAGAAGGGCTTGGGTACTGGATCTGAGATTGCGACTGGGAGCGTAAGTTGTCAGTTTGTTTTGGAGGTAGCGTGGGCCTTTGCCTCTTAGGGCATTGTATGTGAGGCAACAGATTTTGAAACAGGAGCGCTTCTTCACAGGCAGCCAATGTAGTTCCTTCAGCAGAGGTGCGGAGGGAGTGCCTGCAGGACGGTTCAGTATAAGTCTGGCCGCGGTGTTCTGTACCACTTGGAGCTTGGTGAGCAAAGTTTTGCTAACTTCAGCCAGGAGAGCATTCCCATAGTCCAGTCTGCTTATCACCATTGCTTGAACCAGGGTTCTACGGACATTTATGGGGAGGAGGTGGAAAATTCTGCGCAAAAGGCGCATACTATAGTAGCAGGAGCTGGTGGCAGCTGCAATCTGATCTTTCATTGTTAAGGCTTGATCTAATTTTATCCCTAGATTTTTTACCGTTTGTTTGGGCACGGGGATAGCACCCAATTGGTGCGGCCACCACTCGTCCGACCAGATGGCTGTGGCTTTTCCAAGCAGCATAATCTCCGTTTTTTCTGGATTTAACTGGAGGCAGTTCTCGGTCATCCAGTTGGAGATTGCTAGCATTCCTGCCGAGAAACGTTTTTTCTCCAGATCTTGGCCCATAGTAAACATCAGCTGGGTATCATCGGCGTATGATATGATCTCAAAGCTGAAATGCTCAGCGATCTTTGCTAGCGGGGCCATATAAATGTTGAACAGGGTGGGACTCAAGCATGAGCCCTGCGGTACACCCTTGTCCAAACGTGTTTTGCCTGAGGAATATAGACCTAGGATGATCGTCTGCTGTCTATCTAACAGAAAATGCTGCAGCCATTTTAGTGCTGTCCCCTGGACACCGATTGCCTGCAGTCTTTCCACAAGCCTTGAGTGAGAGATGGTGTCAAAGGCTGCAGACAAATCTAATAATATCAGTGCCACAGATCTTCCTGCATCCATCTCTTGTCTCAGTGAATCGGTCACGGCCAGGAGTGCGGTCTCTGTACTGAACCCTGGTCGGAACCCAGATTGTGAGGGATCCAGAATGTTATTGAGTTCGAGAAATGATCCCAGCTGCTTATTTATTATACCTTCCAGTTGTTTACCCAGGAGCGGTAGCAGGGAGATCGGGCGATAGTTGCCGAGGGATGGCTTTTTTTAGTATGGGCCGTACACATGCTTCCTTCCACTCTGCCGGAATGATTCCTGTTTTTATAGAACAGTTAAAGATCTTTTGGATCATGGGGGCGCAACAGGTGGCTAGAAGGGATATTGTCTTAGGTGGACATAGATCCCGGGGGGATCCGGATTTGGCTGTGGCCAGGGAATTGTGTACTTCCTCTAAGGTGATAGGTTGAAAGCAGTCTAGTGTGCAAAGAGTTACTTTTTCTTGTTCTCCTGTTGTGATGGTGGTCTCTGATACCTGCAAAGAGGCAGTCTGGAATTTTGCGTAAATATGGGATTTTTTTTCCTGAAAGTAATTAGCCAACGAGTTGCAGAGCTCCTGAGATTCCACGGGAGATTGTCTGCATGCTTGTGGGGAAATAAAATCCTGAACTATACTGAAAAGGGCTCTTGGAGAATTGTTGGCTTGTTCAATATGTTTGATAATAAAAGTCCGCCTGGCGATTTTAATGTTCCGATGGTATAGGGACAGGGCCTGTCTATACTGTTCCCTGTCCTGGAGCTCTTTCCTTGCCCGCCAGAGTCTCTCTAGTGTTTTGCATTTAGTTTTTTCTGCTTTTAGTTCTGGCGTATACCATGGGGCTGATGGTCGCCGGTGAATGGAGCCATGATTTTTAAAAGGAATCGTTGCATCCAGCGCCATCGTGAAGGCAGAGTTAAAGCTTTCCAGCAATTCAAACACCTCGGGGTTGTTGTTTGGTAGCTTAGGGTGAAAGGCGTCGCTGAAGGCTTCAGGGGGGAGTTTATGCCAAGGTCTGCGTGCTTCATGTCTCCATCTTTTGTTTGTGGTGAGACCCTTAGCGTACGGGAATTGGATGTCGAAAGGTATTACAAAATGATCAGTCCAGGTAAGGGGACGGGGGGGCTTGCAGACCAACTGGTCTATGTTTGAGAAGATTAGGTCCAATGTGTGTCCGGCCAAGTGGGTTGGGCCGTTAACTCTTTGAACAAGACCTAATGGTTCTAAATTTGTTAGGAGTTTCCTAACTTCTGGGTTAGTGTAATCTTCCTCATGGAAGTTAAAATCCCCTAGCAGAAGAAATGTGTTGGATGCCAGAACATGCGTGGCAATTTGTTCTGTCAGTAGCTCACTAAAATTAGTCTTTGATCCAGGGGGGCGATAAATCAATGCTCCGATCCAGCTGTCTGTAGCGGATATGCTTATTTTAAAAATCCCTAACTCTATAGAGTTATTGCTTATAGTTGTGACCCAGGTCACATTTAAGGCGTGTTTAAAAGCTATAGCAATGCCTCCGCCTATCGAGATGTATTAGTTTGTAGCTGTCAGGGATAGCTAGTTCAATAGCAGGGTGATTGGCGGGGTTTAGCCAAGTGTCTGTAAAAAAGCAGATTCTGGAGACTGGGAGATAATCATGTCCCATATCTCAATCGAGTGTTTGGCTAATGACCTAACATTGCAAAGAAGACCGCTTAGCCCACGAATTGGTAAGTTGGGTCTCCTTGCTTTCCCTTGTAATGAGGTCATTTCGGGGTCACATTGAAAATGACAGTTGTGGCAGGCTACCGGTCCTTCTAGGCTAAGTGGGTACTGGTTGGGACAGGTAAGCTGTGGAGGGTGGTTTGCATGATTCTAAGCTGATGCAGATGTTCTGCTGAGTAATACAAACAAAGTGGCTTTGGGGTGTCTAGCAGGGCCCAATGCGTGAGCCAGTCTGTCAGGGCTTGCGCATTGGATGTAGCGGTAGTTTTAATGAGGGGTGGAAATGACCTATCTAGGTCTACATTTAGCACTGAATTAAAGTCCCCTCCCAGCAGCCATGGTATTCCACTCCATTGGGCGAGCGCCCCTGTTAGACGAACAAGAAAGGAGGCCTGTTCTACGTTCGGGGCGTAGATGGAGCCTATCAGCAACATTTGGCCATTCAACCGACCCCTCACGAATGCATACCTGCCCTCAGCGTCAACCATTTCCCCTTCGTATATGAACGGGACTCCAGCTTTTATCCATATTAGTGCGCCGCGCGCGTGAGCTGAGTAAGTGGTACCATAAACTTGGCCTCTCCTCCTCCTATGCAAGCGCTCTAGTTCTACGCATGTCATGTGTGTTTCCTGCAGCAGAGCGATGCCAGTGGAACGGCGCTGCAGGTATGAAAAGATTGAGTATCTACGTGTAGGTGTGTGCATACCTCACACATTCCATGTGACTACGTTAACTTGTGTCATATCTGAGTGGCACATCGATTTGAGGGGAACTCACGCGCCACTGTCAGCCATCCCAGCCGATACTTGTTTATGGATGCATGTGAGACACGTGTGCTGTTATATCTGGAGCTTTGTGCAGTGTGTATATGCGTACTTCTGAGGCATTAATATCTAACAATGTTCATACAAGCAAGTAAATATCCTAGTAAGGCATGGCAGCGGGGTCTGTACTTGCGTGCACAGTTCCTCTCTTTGTTCGTGGGGCTTGCGGGTGATCAGATAATGTCATCAGCTGTCTGTGGGGTGACATCAGGCAGTTGAGGATCGTCAAGCCGGAGGGGGGAGGCAGGGGGGGGGGACGTCGAGCCACTGGCTATCTTCGACTCAGAGGGACTCGTATCCCGGTCTCCCCGGTGCACTGCGGTCCCGATCGCCGCAGCCACTTGTATGGCGTCCTGCCTTTCCCCTCTCCTCTGTTCAAGCGCTGTGGAGGCCAAGGCCGTGTTGTTGGGACCTCCGCGCCTGCGACGCGGACAATTTCTTCTGCCTGGCGCCTTAGGGAAATCCACTGTAAGAGGCCTGGGCCCCGTCCACAGCCCCGACTCTTCCAACCAGTCCCAGACCTCGGCAGGCGAATCAAAGAAACGGACCACACCTTTTGCCACCACTCTCAGCCTAGCTGGGAACAAAAGGGAGTAGCTGAGTTCCAGTTCGCGAAGCTGCTGTTTCACTGCGGTGTAAGTGCTTCTGCGTCGCACCTGCGCCGTGTAGTCCGGGAACACCATGATTGGACTACCACGAACTTTGAGATCTGCCAGTTTGCGGGTCTCCCGCAGCACCACATCCCTGTCCCTATAGTTGAAGTGTTTGAAAAGGAAGGGATGCGGAGAAGCACCCGGAGGAGGTCCGGTGTGCCCTCTCAACCACAGAGTGCGGCGACAGAGTTCCAGGCTGCAGGATATCTTGGAGCCAACGATCGACCTACTCCTCTGGGTTATGCCCTTCTTCTCCCTCCGGGAGGCCCACCACCCAGACATTGTTGCGGCGAGAGCGCCCTTCTGCATCCTCAACTCTGTCCTCTAGCGCATGCATGCGGTCTAGTAGGTCTTTTAAAGCCGCAGTGTGGCTTTGGGTTATGGGTTTCAGCTCCGTTAGGGATTGATCCTGCGAGTGGACCCTTTCTGCCAATTTATGATGGTCGGCGCGCAGTAGGGTGAAGTCCGAGGTGACCTTATCAATTTTTGACTCCAGTGAGGACCTTGTCTGGTCTAACGTGGCCCCGATCTTCTCCACTGCCGCGAGCACAGAGTCAAGTTTGGCAGAGAGCGATGTGTGCGGCGCGCCGTTAGTATCATCTCCATCCATGCGCACTGACTCTGAACTACCAGCGCGCGCATTAGCTTGCTGAGTGTTCGTGCGTAGCCGTCCCATTGCTAGCTGTTGTGCTGAAGGCATTCACAATGCGTGGTCAGCAACCACACCAGCAACATAGCGCGTGTCAGTTTGGGCTACACGGACCAATTAAGATGTGGCACGTGTCAAGCTGTGGTCTTCGCCAGTGTGGCCGATCGTGGGGCACACTATGTTGTGAGCACACGGGGTGATAAGGGTGTCCGAGGTGGAATGACGACCGTGCCCAGTGTGATAGCACCGCCGAGGACCAGGTGTTTGCTATTGGGCCTCCTGTGACCAGTTGTCCGTTTGTGGCTCTTGACTAGGCGCAGCGCGATCAGAGCCTCCCCAAGGAGGTGTAACTCTAGTGGGCTTCACCAGGTGCTAGGCTATGTCTCTTCCTCATAGGGTGCTCCCTCTATGCCCCTTCCACTGACAGTAGTGTCTGCCCGCCGTGTTAAGTTCTGCCCAGGAGATATAGTGTGTCTCCAGCGTATGCCTTAGAATGCCATGGGTGCACCCTGCCACTGCGACCTGGGCCCGATCCGGCCCCCGGGCTCGCTGGACCGTGCTGTTGACAGGAGTATCGGTTGTGGCAGCTACACCATGATGCCTACGCTCTCCGCTGTTAGTGCCATCCAGGTTTCCCAGCCGAGTGTCTCGGGGGGGGCCCCCACCCATGTGGCACCGCAGTAAGGCCCGCTGTCAGACCTACGATAAACTCACCCTTGCTGCCAGCTCCCTGACTGTGTTTAGGCATCGGCCTCGGTGTTCCACACCTCCGTGTGTAGGCAAAGCTAGTCGCGTGTCTAGTTGGGCTTGATGTCATCTATGCGTGTCAGCAAGGTCTGCCGTGCTGGCCTCCCTCTCTGGCTTGTCAGGTACGCCTCCCTGTCTCCTCCACACTCAGGCGATGATTTTACGGCTGAAATCTTCGTTGGGGGCCCCCGGTTCTCCCCCGCGCTGCCCCTCACCTGGTGTCGTGAGTCACCTTCCGGGACCAGCCGTTGCCGCCAGGGCTCGAGTCATGGAGCTCCAGGCCTCCCTCCGAGCGCGGTCTGCAGCCGTCCGCCAAGCCTCCACAGCAGAGGGTCCATCCTCGGTCGCAGGGTAGCTCCGCCGAGCCTCCGATATTGCCTGCTTTCGCCCTCCGGCTCACACCCGATCTCTACTCCACACTGCCGAAGTCGCGAGCATCGCCGCGGTCACAGCAATTTCCTCCGGCCGCGTTGTACGTGCTCGTACACTGAGCGCGAAAGCCGTAGGTCTCTGAAGTCTTTTCCGCTGGGAATTGAGCTCACGCAGATTTCTGGGATCACCAGCGGCAACCGCAGTCGGTTACCAGTCCACCCCTACGTTGTTCAGGAGTGGATGGTCCGGGATGCAGGAGTTTTCCAGGAGAACCAAGGGATTATAGACGGAGCTCTAGCTGCTCGCATCCGCCATGCTGGCTTGCTCTTGAAGGCTGCTATTGATGAGAGAAAAACTCTCTGCCTACATCACCAATGGCCCATGAGTAAGCTCCAAATACATTGCTGTTTAAAAGAGGCCTTCTTGCAGCTAATAGAGCTGTACTGAAACCTGTCGTATATGCTCTTCAGCTGTTGGTGACTTACTAATAAACTTCATTTTGCACTGTACATACACACTTTGCAATGCCCAAATAGAATGGTTTCAACTAGTCCAAAATTTTGGTATGCCCCTGAATAGTATCTGACATCTTGCAAAGGGCGGAAGCATAATCTAGTTGTGTTATTGTTATTTGTGTCATTAGAAGCAACACTGTCTACTGGACTGTGCCTGGATTAATATAGTCTTCTGCCTGACGGTCATCTACCAGAATGTATCAAATCTCTGTACATATTCTATAATCTCTCCCCCAACACATTCAGCATAGCGCTGCTCTCCATTCATCACCTAAAAACGTATGCCTCCAAATTTATTGTTCAAGGGTAACAAGACTTATCAATACAAGCTCAATTACTTTGTTCTCTTAACATGGTAATGCATTTTTTTCCATTAAAGGAATACATAAAGAAACGCATTTTCAACTCAACTAGCAATGGGCCATCCCAAACCTAAATGAATAAATACATAACCTACCTTCATTCCCATGGAGCAGAATTTTATCTTCGTTTAGAGCCAATTTGAACACTGTTACCTGGGTGTTGTAAGAAGGAGACATTTGTTGTTGGTGCCAACAATTTGTGAGTAACAGTGAGATCTTTCCAGGTCCAACAAGGATCATCTGTTTATTTTATATGAATGATTTTAGTTTTGATGAATATGGTAAATCTTTATTAACAAGTTAGCACTTAGAGATTCAAGGGAATCTTGGGAAACAGCTTTTCGCTATTTAATGTTTCAAAAGAATGGAACATGAGGAGAGAGTTTCGTGGCATACTGTATAGAGCACTTTAAAGCATTTTGGTTTGCAGCGTAATAAGATGTGCATTTTGTTAAATTAAAAAGACATTTGAACTGTTAAAGTTTCCTTTAAACATAAGGAAACTGATAAAATGTGTATCCTATGTCCTGAGTATATATCCCAGGTGCAATGAGCCAGAAACAGGAAGGGGGAGAGTTTGTGACAAAACAAATAGGAAACCTGATTAGTGCTGTAATGATGTGGATCTTTATTCACAATGAACAAACACTAATCTGTTTAATTGTTTAAAGTCAAGGTAACACAATATTTATAAGTGTTCCGTTTTTGTGTCCTTGCTGTATACATACATGTGCACCAGCTCTTTATTTAGCTAATGTTTCAGCAGACCTCAGGGACCTTCCTCCCAGACAATACCATGAACTTGACTTTGTCTACAGGATAGGGAGCTTTTAGTCATGTGATAGGAACATTTTTGTCCTTTTAATCCTGAAACACCTGTCTGCTGCCACATAAGGTGAGGTTCAATATTTCTCAAAATTCAGGAAGGGATAATTTCCTACACAGCAACAGTCCTTAAAGGCATATTTCTCTGTCTACGTGTGCTGCAGAATGTAGCACATATGGAAAGAGGAAGTAACGAGGAGAAATAAAGATATTTCTCCTTATTACCCTTGCCGGGTAGGCTCACCGTTTTGGTGCAAAACCAGGTTTACAAGACTTTGTAAATCTACGTTTGCATCAGAATTCATGGATGGATGCATGGGAAAGCCCATGCTTTACCCATGTAACGTCTACTGGACTCAACGTAATGTAAGGCAGTGCTATATACTGCATCGTGTTGCTTTGTATTTACTAAACGGCACAAAGCCACGCAAAGTGACGTTGTGTGGTTTAGTAAATGCCTAAAAGTATTTTGTGTTAGGGCTGCACCACAAAAGTGACGTAACCCTGATGCTAAATCATCGTAAATCTGGGCCCATGTATGTAGAAATTCATGTAGGCAGACCCGGACACACACAGAGAGACCAACAGACAGCCACAAGTATATAGGCAGCCACAAACCGACTAAGAGACAGGGTACGCGGCTAGAGGTGCAGAACTCGGAATAAAAATCATAAACTGATAGACACTGTCAGATGGGTTAGAAAAAATGACAGACAGAGCAGCAGAATCAAAATCAGACATTCGGAAAGATAGACAGAGAGAATGACAAAGGTAGAAAAGCTGCTAAACAGAGAGACGGGCAGACAGACAAACATAGACATGTCCTGTCAGAGAAACACTGTGACAATGAGACATACATATACAAAACAATACTCAAGATAATATAGCTCAAAATACATTCAGTTTAACAGTACTCCATATGATACGCTTAGTATGCTAAGTAAGTTATCCTGTTCTGGGTCTATCTGTTCAAAATCGAATGCCTATGCAAGGCTGTGAACTAATAATCCTATGTGGACAATTGACTTCTACACATAGGAATCCATGGCAGCGTGCACTGTGAGACGTTATTCACACAGAACAATTACCTCAAGAATAGAGGAAGCATGTATTCAGACAATGAAGAAATAACAAAAGCACGAAGATTTATCAGGGTGGTTATCAAACAGCTCATGAAATCAAGACCCTGAGACATTTAAATCTACATATTTGGATACTAGTTTCTCTTTTTGCAACCTTCTTCTTCACATATTCAAGCAAACCACTTCCCATGCACAGTAGCAATGCAAACAATGACAACAGGCAGGTTCAGTTCCAATCTAAACGACCAGAGCCTGCCATTCACCACCCCTTGCATTTAATCTTGGCGCTTACCACATACTTACATTACGCAAGATTATTCTTCGCTGTCACGTAGTAATGTAGACCACAAAAGTGACTTTCCATATCAAGTTTGGTGTTCACTACTAATCCCAGTAAGACAAGTTTATGAAATAGTTATTGGGTTCCAAAAAAGGGGAACGAACTGACAGAACACATTTTGAAATAGTAACAGAGAAGGACAGCATATACAAAAACAGGTGTCGTTTTAGTATCCATGTTAGGGGAAAATAGCCATTTGAAATATGTCTTACTACGAAGTGATTTTCCTCTATGACTGTTTCAATTGAAACCTCTTTAAACCTCCAGTAAAGTACTTTGCTGAAATGTTCATGCCCAATTCAAACTTGGTTCAGCAATATTCCATTAGTTCGCTGATCTCATTCAAGCTTATGCTTCTATGAATTTCACGACTATTCCCCCAGTGTAGGTATTGCTGTATAATGTGACATCCTAATCATCAGAACTCAAACCATTGCATGTAGCCCACCTTCCCTCCAGTCAGGATAGGAATATTGGCTTGGCCGTATCATAGGACATGTGATTGACAGAGAACTGAAGTGTGTTCATCAATGAAAGTCTCAGGAACCAAAATCTAATCTCCCTGGTACTGAAAGAAATTTACAGACATGCAGTATACATTAAACTAAAAATTACAATATTTCCCTGCTGTCAATAATGGCCACTGTACTTTATGAAAGTGCAGATTTCTGAAGGATTGTGGCTATCCAGAAATTACTATCCTAGGACACATGCCATAAAATTAAACCTCTTCGTGATAACAATTGAAAATGTAGTCGCCATTTGCTTCCTTCATCTATGGCTCGTCAGCGTGGCCTGTTCTGGTTAAGCTTGGGAGCAGCTGCTCCTCTTCACGTCATGTATTATCATCAAGATTAGAGGTATCTAAAGGTAGAAAGGTTTGTTGCAGCTTTTGTCTTATTTGATTGAAAATATGTTTCTTATACATTTAACACTGACAGTGGTTCTGCATGAAATACTTAACAAACAAAAGCTGAAGTTCTTCTCCTGTGTAATACAACTGATCATGTAAAAGCTCCTCACAAGATACTCTTGCACATAAACATTCAGCAGATATTTGCCGGCTCATTGTGTGGTAAACCTGGTCTCGAAGTGCCCAGAAAAACTTTACATTGGTAAAGAGAAAGCGGAACTCTCTCTTGCAAAAATATAACTATGCTCATCCCAAATCATTATATAGTAGAAAGCGTTTGTTCCCAGTGACCTCATATAGTGTTTTCACTTAGCACCACGCATTAAACCCGAATAGTCACATAAACTTCATCCGGATGAAACCCGACTACTGGAACTGCAATTTGTTGTACTCGTTTTCATTTTTATGGTGGGCCTAAAATTACACATTTAAGCAACATCTGCTAGGTAGCATTTAAAAAATCAGGAAGTGTACACAATTTTTGGTTGCTATTGTTACCCTAATAAAATCTAAAAAGAAAGATGTTATTAAAATAAAACCTGCAGGGCTCCGTCCTGCTTGCCCATAGTTGATGCAAAGGAACATGGGATTGAAATTGTCTTTTTATAGTATAGTACAAATTTGAATGGTATTCGAACATGACACAGCTTTCGCTCCTGAATTTTAAAGACCGGGACAATTTTTATAGCCACGAAAAACCCAAAGCTTTCGGTGTCGTTCTCCAGGGGACTGGATATATATCTTATTTGATGAGTGTATTGGCTGTGGCTTTTGTCTGTCAAAGCTATTGGATCCTCATAAATGCAATCCCCTCAGCCACCAATCGATTGGACCTCATTTCCACGACTGATTTACATCATCTCCTTTTTAACCTAGAGTATGCCATAAGATAATTATTATGTTTAGTGTAGCTTCAAGAACAGACAATGCATCTTGCCGTATGTTATTAACTAAACCCCCAGCACTGTGAGTGGAAATGTTTTGCAGTATTTAATATACTTATTATATGGTTGATACACTGCTGTTTGTGTCTGATTTGTAAGTGGCTGAGCTCAACAAAAAGCATCCCATGAAGTGTTTTTCTCTTCATTACAGGTCATGTCCAGGCCCATTTGTGGCATCCTCACAGCTGGGTGTGGCTAACAGCAACCCAGATTTTTGGTTTGTTGTTTGCATGTCAGAAACCAGAAGAGCTTGTTGGTAAATGGCAAGGCCAAAGTACTTCCAAAATCAAGATAAACCAGTCCGATTCTTCTGCAACTTCATTCTTAGCAGACAACCTAGACAAAAAGGTATGCATTGGATTGTTTATGCATATTGTGTTTGTCCGTTCCTGGAATTCAGTCCTTACCCACTGCATATGTGCCTATTAGTATTGTGTCTTAAAATGTAGTCTGTTCCTTTAAATGCAATCTCCTAGTTTATCACTTGAGCCAAGTGGGAAGTTAGTACCCATTTTGGCACTTGTTATGTGTTCAGCTGCTCCCTTGTTTCCTATGGGACAGTTCAGTGATATGTAGATGCGCATTCAATGACCTACAACAAATTTGCTGATTGCTACCATCTAGTTTTTCCTGTCAAGTGTTCCATACATGCTACATTATTTGTGCTAGTGAAAGACATAAGCACTTTTGTATATTTGCTGTTTAGACTGTTCCCAAAATGAGCTCTGAATACCAATTGGAGTGTGCTGAGCACTGCAATCAAATGCACCGAATTCCATGCAACAGTGGGTTTCTGCTCATTAGTAGACACTTATTAAAAACAATTGAGTTTATAATAATCATTTCGAATAAACAGCAGTTGGTGACTGCAGCTCTCGTGTTTACTTTTAAAAAAGCACCTTGGACTTCGAGCTGCTGCCGCCAGGATAGCTTGTAATGCCATAGGGCGTGCTGCTGCCCGTGTCTTGACCACTGTCAAAGGCAGCCATCAGAAAAGAAAGGATATGTGGTGTTTTAAGGCTAGAAGATGCACGGGACCACCATTTCCTTGTCTGTTATGTAAAGCATTGTTGCTATTAACCAGAGATGCGTTTTTCTTTCATAAAGAGTTTCCGAGCAGATTTCTAGTTCTAAAGCAGATTGAGTCCGTTGTTTGTCTCTAAGTTGTATCGTATCTTGGCATCTCATTACTGTACTGCGTTAATGTCCTTGTGTATGGCGCTTCCTCTGGATGTGTATATGCCAGTCCAGTGGTCTCATCTCTCATCAGAGAAAAGAAGCAGATTCAATCTTCAAATTAAACGTATATTTTCTCTCGGTTTACTTGATTTACAAGGGTGTTTGTCACCAGCAGTTTTTTTTTGTATAAGAACCTACCTCTTTCAAGTGACAGTTTACACGCAAGTTATTAGGGTCATGATCAATGATTGTCCATTCCAGCGTAAAATCGATGTATCCCATTGCTGTCACATTCACTAGTTGATGCAGCCTTTCACTCTCATACACTGACAGAGTGGCCGGAGCATGTTGTTTACCAGTCTGTAGTCTAGAGCACGTGCAATCACAGTGATCACAGCGATGCTCCAAGTCTTGCTGGAGAGGGGCTTACCATCTTCCCCAGCCTTACTAGTTTGCTGTGATTTTTGAGTAACTGACGCTGTTGGGAGAGAGAATATTGCATTTGCATGATAAACGCATCTGTAAGTAAAGTGTGATTTACATTGCTAAATAACGTGTACATATTAATCATGTCATTTGTAATAGGTGACTGCATTTATCCATTATGAGCAGTACCTGAGTTAACATATTTTATAATTTAAGTTAGCCTAATATAAATGGGGTCTTGAATGTCGACTTTTACACCTGAAAGGCTGAAAAGCCTGCACATGTCATTGTAGTTTGTTTTGCACTTTGTGTTTTTCCATTGCAGATGCTGTGTTTTTTCAGGTGGCTTTGGTTAGTTAGTGAATAGTTGTTTGTTATGTATTGGATGACTGATAGTGAGGTTCTCATAAAAGAAGATGCCAGTATGGGAGAGTGACTCGTTGGAAGAGATGACTGTAGTCAACAGTATGTCCGGTGTAACAATTCAAGGACATAGCCGTGCACAGATCATTGTTTAGACATGAGAAAGTGGGGTGTATACCTGCTCCCAGAGTCTGGAGAGAACTGGATGGTTCCTGAGAGTGGAAACAAGCTCAAATGTTGCAATTAGTGTTTTGTTAGAACATTTAATAGTGTGTGTTCCTTAGAGTATGGCTCTCACACGCTATGGAGAGTCTCTTGCTGACTTTGAACTGAGAAGACCCTACTCCCCTCTGCAGTCCACAGCTCGAGTGCAAAGGCTTTATGTCTAAGCATGCTTATTTTCTTGTTTAGAGACCTTTATTTGGTTTGCTGAAGCTGACACCTTACTTAATTTAACTTAACTAAATGCCCTATTCTCAAACCATATCAATTAATTTAGAAAAGGGATTTCCTTTATTGAACACACTTTCTGGATAGGCTGTATTCTTTATATAATTCTAGTTAACATTCTATTTTTCCTTATCCTAAAATGTGGAGTCTTGGACCATTTTAACGCGCAACTTATGATGCTTGAATGTCATTGCTTTAATCAAAATGTTGTTAATCCTTTTTGAATGTATTTAACTTGTTGTAATTTCCTGTGTAGCCTACTGGTTTCACTGTTTATGGAAATGTATTTAAATGCTAGCTCCTAAGTTCCGATTCACGTTGACTAACTAAGGCCCATACGACCAATTGCAGGGTTTGTAAGACCATAGATTAAGATTCAGGAACCCCCGCTCCATCACGGTCATATCACCCTGGGCAAAAAAGTATGGCTTTTAAAAATATTACTGCTTTTCATGATTGACTGCAGCAGCAATGGTGTTTGACTTGGTTTATGTGTGATATATATTAGCTTTCAACCCCAATTTTTACTTTTAATATTACAATTTAGTTAGTTTGGTAAAGTGGCATTTTAACGCCATTTGTTTGCCTTTGGAGAAATTGTACTTTATCTTACTTAGATGTGAAGAAGAAAAATACTTCTGTCAGTAAAAAGTAAGTAGAAATTGTAGACTAAAGATCGCACCCTTTGTTCTCCTCGGTAACTGAACATGTAGGGTGTTGTTGCTAACGTCTTATTGGAAATTAAATAGATCTTTAAAAAAATGGCAATCAGCAACCTTGAGACTTCCCTGCTACATTCGGGTTGGTTCTAACACGTTATTTTGATTTTCACAGATGAAAGAACTTGCAATGGTGTTCAGCCATCAACTGCAGTCTAAATATCTCGATGAGACACTTGGAGAGCAGGTGAGAGTGCTATAATGTTTACTCAATGTGTTCTGGACAACACCACTTCTAAATAGAATATGATTTAATGTTAAGCTCTGAAAAAACAAGCATTGTATGAGGCATAAATCTTCTCAAGCGGGTCAAACTTTCTTTAAAAAAAACTGCAATATACTTATTTTTCTTTTATTGAAAGTGCACATAGACGTAACAAGTGATACCTTAACTGTATGCTTTTTCTCAGACTAAACTAACTCATTTATAGAAACATATTTTATTATTAGAAAAGCTGGCTTATATTGTATGGAATGACGTGCTTGTACTTTAAGCATATTTCAGTCTAATCTATATCATAATGTCTGGGAATCCTCTCGGGAATCACTGTCAAAAAGGTGACCAGTGGTCACAATCCTGTTCTCCCCGGTAATGTGTTTATTTATATTTTATTTTATTATAAACAGCCGCATGCCATCTAGGCACAGTTTCAGGAGGCATCCCTTGTTTAAAAAATCATAATAAAGAAAAAATAATTGCAAATTTTAGTCAAAATATTTTAAACATTTTTTAAATAATAGTTTGTACTTAAAAATATTAGAACTACTGCAGACAAGACAAATGCTAATTTCATTCCATGTATTAGTTTTCTCACTTTATGAAATTTTACAATCGTTCGATAAGGGAAATGCAGAGAACAGTTTGTGGTTTACCTACACCAGCTCCCGCTGGTCCTGCACATCATTCACAATTTATTTCTAAATATACTGTTATGCCCTTCACCTATGTATGACGATTTGTGAGACCGTAGAGTTTCCCTGGCAAAATTATGCCACTGCTTTTAGTTTTGTTATGCGTTTCTTTTCTTTGTTACATATGAATTTATTCACATTTCTTTTTCTCCAAAAGCGATTTTTTCCACAAGCAATTGGATAAGCCTGCAAAATTAATAACATAATTTGATATGTAAATTAATTTTACAATTTTAAACTTTTCAAAGTTTTTGCTAAATCGCCAGTTCCTATAATCAAGGATTTATTAAAAATAAAGGTTTGCACAAAAACTGCATGAACTTAGGTAACCCAGGGTGCATGTGTCCCCTTTATTTCCTAATATAGTTTTTGTGTATGAGCACGTGCACTCACCTGTGTGTTTCTCCAGTGGGTCAATGAATGGAATCAATCGGTTTAATGACTTTGTGGTGAAAGTAAAATTGTAATTTTGTGAATTAATAACAAATGAGACTACAAAGAAATATAAATATTTGATAACTAAAGTAATGGCTCTTATAACTAGATCTATGAAATACAATTACATGTCTAAACAAACTGTAAACACATGACTCTTGTTTCATGTTTTTATGATTAAAAAAGGTTGGACATATTGATATATTGGTCTCAAGTGGCAAGAACATCAAAATTATGGGAGAAAGCCAGCATAAGCTGTCCAGAAGGACTTAGAAATGCACGCAGTTGTAATGAATAATTTGCTTCAGTAGGTATTGTGACACAGTCTTAGTGTACAAACTTGACATTTACTTTATTGAACCTTGGCACACACAAAAGTATTGGTTGTTGGTAGAGATATTGCAAATAGGTCCTTTAATTCAGCATTGCCCCCTTCATGCAGCAATACCTCAAATGCCAGTAATGCACATTCAAGAGAAAGGAGTCATGCTTGTCTTACTTTGTCATCTGAAGGGGAAAGGTTAGACAGGCTCCATTTCAATGAATTACAATGCATCTACTAATTAGGAGCGATATGAGTCAGTCCAGAGTGGTCAGGGGGTGACCCATTAAAGATGTAAACAGTGATGTCAGGCCTTATTGAGTGAGGATGCATAAAATGATTGATAGTGTGTTTCCACTATGAATTATTACATTGCTTTTTGTCTCATTCTTTCAGGTTATAAAGAATTTACTATTTGTGTCCAAAGTAGTGTATCTTTTGATGCCAGATATAGAAGACAAACTAGATGACAACAAAGACATCAACTGTGAAACAGATCATAAAGAAATCTCTGGAGATGAGACTGAAATGGGGGAAGATCAGAAGGAGGATGAGAATGGCGAGCAAGCAGAGGAGGACAAAAAACAGGCCACTTTGTTGTGGTTAATGAAAAAACTGTCATTTATGGCCAAAAGGGATGCTGCTTACTCACCGAAAACCACATTAAAGGTTAGCCGGATCTCATATTTGTCTTCATCTAAAAAGAATGAAGGCCAACCACTCTTATGTACCTTTAAATGTCTCTCTTGCTCGTGTCCTGAACTCTGTTGGGCTTTTGAGCTTTTGTTTTGCCAAGCATGTGTTATTACTTTTCTTGTACACACAGCCTTCTTTGCACATTGTTAGGTTATATATTGTTGGAGTCTAAATTGTGTCCAAAGATGGGAATGATGAAAAACAGCTGGACTTGGGTTTCCGGATATACTGTGTTCCAATTGCATTTAGAATCTTACATTTCCTCAGTACCCATCGTGCAGTTACTCACTTGTGTTTTAGTCTTAATGGGTAGACCATTTCACTATCAACATATGAGGTAATAAGATGTAATATATTTTGTACAATGTAGGAAAGTGCCCATTTCTGTCATGGTCACCCCCACTTTTTGCCACTGATACTGATGTTTTTTGACTGATGTGTACTTGGTCCCTGCTAACCAAGACGCCAGTGCTCTTTCCCTAAAACAAAGACATACTTAATTGTTCACCAATTGGCAAGGACTTTAGTACTCCTGTAAGTCCCTAGTAAATGGTACCCCTGGCACCCAGGGCATGTGTACAAAAGAGGGTCCCTAAAGGCTGCAGCATGTATTATGGCACCCTAAAGGGACCGACACACAAATTGCATGCAGCCTGCCATTGCGGGATGTGTGAAAGGGCGCAAACCCTTGTGAAAACACGACATGGCACACTCCATCTGTGCTAAGCCTAAGTACATTGAATGTATTCTATGTAAGCCACCCCTACAGCAGGCCTAATAGCCCTAAGGCAGGCTGCATTATTATACATGTCAGAGTACTTCTGCATGAGCAGATATGCCCCTGTGATGCCTAGCACCATTGCTAAGGCATTGCAAGTGATCAGGGAGCCATCTTAGAGATATGTACTGGGCACTGGTCTTTACGAGTTACCCAGCTACATAATGGCTGTACTGAAAATGATGGTGGTTGGTACTAAACACCTCGTCTTAATAAATCCTTACTGATGCCAGTAATGAATTTATTATGATATATACCGAGAGGGCACCTTAGAGGTGCCCTTAGAAAACCTACCAGTCTCTTAGTGTGCTCACTGACTGGTATCTACTAGCCTGCCACCACAGACAAGTTTTTGATCCCTGCAGGTAACAGCCAGTGCTCTCAGAGGTAAAAAACCATGCCTGTTCCGGGGAAGGTGTTTACACCTCCTCCAGTAGGATGGCCCATGATTTAGCATGTCAAGGCCAGAGGCTTGAAAGCCTCTGCCGCCTTTTATATGTGACCCCCTAGCTTCTCCCCAGACCTGGGAATGCCACCCCATCCCGGAGGTCCATTTGGCACCAGTACGGGCGTGAAAACTAGCCAGTCAGGAGGCGTGATCACTCTCAGGCTAGTTACACCCCTAAGGTGGGTTGCCTGAAGTGAACTCAGAAAGAAAGGTTCCACCATCTTGTTCTTGGTGGAATTAGGAACTCTGGGACAGTTTTATGCCCACTCCCCACAGGAAGGGGTCATAGAGGGGGTGAAGTGACCCCAGAGGTAAGTAGCCCATTGGCTACAACCTTACACTCCCCTCAACGCCCCTAAATTCAGTATTTAGGTGGCCCCCTGACACCAGGAACTCATATTTGTCTACTGGGAACAGATAAAGGACCAAGAAGAGCCGAAAACGCAAGCACTGTGGACCAGCACCGGAATTAGCACCAAACCCTGCCTCCCTGCTGCTGTCCCAACTATATCAAAGACCCGACTCGTCCTGCAGCTGTGCTTCCTCTTAAAGCCTTGGAAGGCTGCCAGCACTTAGCCAACCTGCCAGCCTCTCCCTTGAAGTGGAGGAGCCACTTCCTGCAGCCACCGACCTTAAAGTCTGGTTTACCGATCTGTTGACCATCGGGTCCACCAACACAGCAGCAGCAGCAGCCCAGGATAAGGTTCCTAAAGCTCCCAGAGGTCAGTCCCGTCTCTCCAGCGTGTTTTGAGACACTAGACCCTCCAGGAGCCCCCCAGCACCAATACTAGGGGACCAGATCCCTTGCAGCAGCCAAGGCATGCTAAGTGTCCAGCCCAGACACCAACACAACTAAGACCTACCGACGTGGGACTTTAGCATCACCGAGGCCATCGTCGAGAGTGGCCCTGTTGTCCTGTTTTGTCCCCGTGTCCAGGTCGACCTAAAAAGTGAGGGCCTGCAACGCAAGCGACCCGCCAGTCAAAACACCTCTGCACCCGAGCCCCACAGTCCAAGCCAACCGACGGTGCACCCTTGCTCCAGAGACCCTCAAGAACAGAGCCCCCCCCCCCTTTGGGTTCCGACGGACTACCTCAAGTCCCCACTTGCAGCATTTTTCTTGTTACAGGTTTCTCCATAGACTTCAACTGTAGCGTTTGAGGCTACCCTTGTGACCAGTACCTCTACACCCGGACACACCAGGGCAGGTAAACCGAAACTTTTTGGTGGTTCTAAGTACCTAGGCCCCTACTTATCTTAAGTCCAGAAGAACACCCCTGTAACTCCATTGCAAGTATATCTATGCAGTGTATGTTTCTCCCGTAGGATAACATTACCGCGTTCAAAGCTCATTCCTCAAATCTGACAGCTGTATTTACTGTATTTTCTCAAATTGCTAACTCGAAAAGTACTTACCTGATCCCGAAGATCTTGGTGTCTAAATCATTATAAAAATGCATGTTATTTTTCTAAATAGGTCTCGAATTTCTTCATTGAGTGTGTCTCATTTATTGAATCTGTGGGTACAACAAATACTCACCACTCCCCTCTGATAAGTCTAAAGCTGCTCGACCACGCTACCTCATAATAAAGCCTTTGAGATTGTTAAAGCAAGCCCCGGTAAAGCAATAACGGTCGACTGGACTCTCTGCACTGTGTACCTCATTTTGGTGCATTATATAGAGAGCCAGCTTCCTACATACAAAACAGTAAAAAAAAATTGCTTACATGCAATTTACTGAACTCAAATGTATGAAATGATTTGGACTTTTACAAATCAATAAGCATAGGTCCTGTGAACAAAAGTAGTTGGTTCTAAAGGACTTGCGTATAGTGAAATGAAAAATGAACACATGTGGTATCAGGGCAGTGTAAGTATGATCATCTGTTTCTGGCATTTAAAATAATCCCTCCCTGTTCCTAGCAATTTCATATCCTGCCATCTTCCCCTGCCCCCACCTTCACCTTCACAGTGTTTCCTCTGCAGGCTCTCCAGCCATTCTTAATCACAACTGTATCTTAAGCAGTTTAAAATGTCTAACTTCAGATTCCTCATCTTGTTAATACCCCCGTCCTTCAGACTGGATTTGGAGATTTTTCTCAGCATTTCTCCAACGTCCACACCAGGTGGTGTTGTGCAGCTCCGCGTCTGCTTCATCTCAAGCCCCACCTTCCCCTCCAAAGTAACATCGGAGCCATATATAAACACCACCTCTGTGCGCTGACGTCAGTACCTTTTTTTTGCATCTTCAGATCCAGAGCTCATTCCCAAACTTTTACCTTGTCTCTGATTAGCTTTTCGTTACAACGTTCTTTTTCCACTTTGCTAGGGACGTGTCCCCCATACAACTACAGGGTTTAAGCCTTGTAGGGATTGTCACAAACAGATGTCTGTGTCCGATCCCGCATCAGGCATGACTGTGGTGTCTAGGGTCAGCGAAAGCCTCCAGAACCTGTGACGACTGCACCAGGATGAACCCCAATGTGATCCTGGCTTGCACAGCCAAACTCTACATCACCAAACATCGCAGAAAGGCTCGAAGTCGGGGATCAGACCCACTCCCACTCTCAAGGCCAATTCCGCAAAAGATCCTCCTCGCTTTTGAAGTCATCAGGTAAGTTGAAGTCCAAGAAGAAACTCAAGGAAATTAAGTGAGGTTCTTCTCAGTCATGCCATTCTCACTCCAAGAAGTCACTTGGACGTGAAGGTGCTTTTTGATCTTAATCTCAATCTCCTACAGAAGAACCAAATCCACAACTGGTCCCAATGCAAATCGAGTTACCAAGTCTGTTGGCAAAGCCACAGCCAATAGAAGCTTTCAAAGAAGCCATGTTGTGGATCTTTGGCACCCTTCTGGCTTCCATTAGGCATGCCTTTGGCCCATAAGATCTGAGGAGACCGCCAGCTGGGTTACCATCATCATATCCGTCCTCTATGCCCCCTGTGCCTTTTGACCCCTCTGTGGAGGCCATCTCGACTACGGGACCGATGACCATTCTGACTTAAAACCTGGGAACACAGCCACTTCAGTTCCTGTACCTTCGATGCCAGATCAGATGCTGCTCACTGGAGGATGATCCAGTTGTTTTATCCGACTCTGAGATGACATGAGATGCTATGACGTTGAGCAAAGTTCTATCCTATACCTATTCCGACACAACAGCACCAGCCTCATTCTGATTTAGACAGAACATTACCACTGTCTAGGTGTCGCCCTCAAGTACTAATCTTTTTGGCTTTGTTTCATAACATAGTTAACAGGGTCTAGGTGATGGCAATAGAGATGACCGGGATGAGGCATTCCACTACTATGACGATGACAATCTTCTCATGGACCTAAAAGAGGCAAGTGGTTTGGACACCTCCCCCGACACTGGGTTGAGCTCCTCCCAACCCCTTCCCCCAGCCCCTCAACAGAAAAATCTTCCTCTTTTGCTGTAGTCATCCGTCGTGCAACTGAAGTTCTTGTTTTGCAGCTTTCATGTATAGGGATCAAAACTAAAGTGCTGATTGAGGTTCTGTAGCCTGGACAGACCTCCACAGAACCACTTCCTCCTTTCTATGAGTCTCTGACTGACATGCTGATGTACAGTCAGGCCAAACCTTGTTTTTGCCTCCCAGTAATTAGGCAATTGGCTAGACAGTTTAGACCTGCCGTCGGTGACCCTGCCTTGCTCACATAGCATCTCATTCCTGAGCTCCTAGTTGCCCACGCTTACACGTAGGTTAAACCCGAAATCATTCCATATGGCAGCTCCTGATAGGGAGTTGAAACGTATGTTTTTTTTTGAGCCAGCTTGGCCATTTGTTTAGTCCATGCCAGCTCCCTCCTGGGTCGATCCTCGCATGCACGGTGGGGCATGGTCAGCGAGATCTTGCTGGCAATCGCAGATACATTTCTTTCTAACCTAGCGCAGATCATCTAGGATGGCAAAGACACCGCAAAATACATCATCCACTCTGGGCTAGACACTACTGCTGACTGCTTAGGCAGGGTAGTCTGTACCAGCTGAGGGGCTTTTGGTGCCATGTGTGGGTGAGATCCATGGGATTTTTGTGTGACGTCCGAGCGTCATTAATAGATATGCCATTTGACAGCACCCGGATTTTCAGAGACAAAGCAGACTCAGTACTGGAGTGCTTCGAAGAAAGCAAGGCCACAGCGAGCCACAGGGCACCCGTGCAACAGTATCCCCAGCAATGTCCCCTCTTTCAGTGCTTCGGAAGAGGTTTGGCACAAAGGCAACGCCAAGGCCCTCCACCCCAGCAACAGACCCCCCAGTTCTTTCAAGGCTGGGTCTTGGAACCAACCATGAACATCTAGGCCCTCAGTGGCACCATCCTGCTTTAGCTTCCAAGCCACTTTAGTTTGCCCTTGGCTGCATATGTCCTCACTGTTTGAGACATAAGTTCTTACCTTCATGGGTGGTGGAGCATTACATCTGACAAATGGGTGTTTTAAATAGTTCCGAAAGAATACGCCCTGCCACTTCTGTCTAACCTGGCGCATATCCCACCCACATCCGAGCTGCTTTTGGAAGGCCATTTGTTCATTCTGTGGCCAAAGGAGCCATAGAAGGGGATCCGGCATCTGAAATAGGGACAGGATGTTACTCCTTTAATTTTTGGTGCATAAAAAGGGCAGAGATCTTTTTCCTATTTTAGATCTTAGCCCTGTCAATTGCTTCTTAAAAAAAGGATAAATTCAAGATGCTCATGTTGGCCCAGGTTCTATCTGCCCTGGATCGAGGAGACTGGATGGTAGCACTGAACCTGCAGGACGCCTATTTTCATATCCCTGTCCTGCAGCCCCATTAGGGGTTACCTGTGGTTTAAGGTGGGCCAAGAACATTTTCAGTATTCCGTGTTTCCCTTCAGCTTCACAAGTGCTCCTCGGGTGGTTACAAGCCTTCCCCTACCTCAACGACTGGCTTTTTAAGGCGGGTTCACCACAGTCAGTTTTAGACCACCTGTAGACGACGGTTGGTCTTTTAGCATATTGGGGGTTCTTGATCAATGTGCCAAAGTCAAACCCGACTCCTTCACAGAGGCTATCGTTCATTGGAGCCACTCTGGATACGGTGCATTTTCGAGTCTTCCCTCTGGTTCAGAGAGTCTAGGACATTCGAGCTATGATCCTGATGTTTCAGCTTGGATGCTGGATCTCCTTGAGAGTGGCTCTGAGACTTGTAGGCCTCCTGCGTCCTGCTGGTGGACTACACCAGATGGCATATGCGGGCTCTGCAGTGGGATCTAAAGTCTCATTAAGCTCAGCACTTAGGGAACCTATCAGATACCATCCTGGTTTCAGAGGTGACTGCACGCGATCTGCAGTGGTGGGTGCATGCCTTCAATTGGATCAGTGGTAGGCCTCTCTCCTTACCCCACCCAGAGCTGATGTTGGTGATGGATGCGTCACTGCTGGGATGGAGAGGCCACCTAAGAGAGGTAGAGAATAGAGGCTTCTGGTCTCCGGCGGAGACCCAGCTCCACATTAACCTGTTGGAGTTGCGGGCCATGCGCTTAGCGTTGAAGGTCTTCTTACCGACCACCAAAGAGAGACTGCTTCAGCTTCCCACAGACAACATCACCGCCCTGTTTTACTGCACCAAGCAGGGTGAGGTGGGATACGGGGTCCTGTGCCAGGAGGCTATGGCTATGGGACTTGGCTGAACCATTAGGACATTTCCCTAGTAGTGAACCACCTGGTGGAGTCTTTGAAATCCGGGGCACAAGAACTCAGCTAGTGGCACGTAGTGGATCACAAATGGCACTTACACCCGAATGTGGCGCAGAACGTCTTCCAGCAGCAGTAGGAACCCACTCCTGGGAACGTACAATATCAACTCTTTCACATTCTGAAGTTCCCAAGACCTCTCTCTCTCTCTCTCTCTCAGAGACTCATTCCACCTAGAGTGGAGCTCTCGTCTTCTGTATGCCTTCCCGCCTCTACCTTGTCTGCCTTGAGTAATAAAGATGATCAGTAACGATCTGGCCCAAGCCATGTTAGTAGCCCCGGATTGGGCTGGGAGAGTGTGTTACTTGGAACCTCCTGGCGTGAGCATCTGTTCTTTGATCAAGTTGCCACTTCATGAGGAACTTCTGTCACATCAGCATGGTATGGTCCTGCACCCAGGCCTGCACAACCTACACCTTCATGCGTGGAGATTGAGTTCCAACAGCTGACTGCTTTTGACCTCCCTCCCAATGTCATGGATATCATGAATATCATTCTAGCCAGGCATCCAGCTGCAAAATCTGTTTTCGCTGGGCGCTGGTATACATTTGTAGCTTGGTGTAGTTCCCACCATTACAAGCAAAGTTGTTGGATGTTTTTGTTTTTTTGTTATGTCTTTAGCCCAGCTAGGACTTGCTATCAGCACTATTAAAGGTTATTTGTTGGTCCCTTTGGCCTTTTTGCATTTTCCAGGCCAACAGTCCTTATTTAAATCACCTGTTGTGATGCATTTTCTTAAAGATCTTGTTCATATGTTTCCATCCAAACCTTTTGTGATGCTGCAGTGGGATCTTAATTTGGTTCCCAAAATCCTTATGAGTAGCCCCTTTGAGCCTATGCACAACTCTTATTTACATCTCCTGACTCACAAAACAGTCTTTCTCATAGTAATACCCTCAGCCTGTCGCGTGACTGAACTTCAAGCTCTGGCCATGCAGCCTCCAAGTACCACCTTTTTGCCAGACAAACTGGTGTTGTGGGCCAGAGCAGCAATTCTGCCAAAAGTTGTGACTTTTTTTCATGTCAGAAAATTCAGCACACTTCTTTGCTCCACCTCACCCCTTGAAAAAGAAGAGACTCCATTGTTTGGATCCCTTTTACCTTTGATATCAATCTTGCCAAGGACCATCGGGTGGACAATCCACTTTGTGGGGTTTTCTAGGGCACAGAAGGGTAAGATAGTGCAGAAAAGGACCAAATCGCAGTGAATATTCCTTTGAATTAAAATCAAGCAGCCTTGGATAATCTAGGGGTTCATTCAAGCAGAGTCGAGGCTGCTACTACTTCATTGGCACGTTGTGTGCCTACTCTGGACATCTGTCAGGCCACGACGTGGGCGTTACTCCATTAGTTCATGAAGTGCTAATGAATCGATAGTCTGGCCCGGCGGGAGGGGCTCTTTGTCCTTTTGGTCCTGCGAGACATTTTAGTATGAGCCATTACACAGACCCACCTCCTTGGGAGGTACTGCTTTGATATCTATTCACAAGGTGAAGAATCTGCGGTTAGAAGTATTCGCCAGCCTGGAACTGGACAGCATCACATTAGTGCCCTCCATTAGATTGGCCCTGCTCCATGACATGTCAGATAGTGTGGTTCCGTCTAAACATACGAAACAGTGGGTGATGGCAAAATTGGCATGGGCAAAGTTATGTATCTTGAGGTTCTGGAGGAAGCCTGTGGTCCCGGATAGGGTACACTGGTTGTCAAATATGTGCAAAATAGTGGAATGTGGGGAGAATCATTTATGAGATGAATGACCAGATGGAGTTTTACGATTAGATCTGGGAACCTATTGCCTCATCCAGGGTTTAGTTGAAGCTAGAGAGCTGCTGCTGGACTTGAGGGACATCCCTGGGGGTTGAAGCTAGGTCTCCAGAGTTCTTACCAAAATTACCTTAGCAGAGTCCACAACAACTTTCAGTGAAGGGGTCTGGACTGTTCATAACAAAATTAGTTTGGATGGTGAGGAGTGTTATTCTACCTATGACATGGGAACGAAACAGAAGTGGGAGAGACTGACTTACGATTTGTTGTTCAATTTGTTTTGTTTATTATTGTTGTTCTTTGCTTATTGTCTTTTGTGTACTGGGCTGATGCTTAGCTGGACACAGACTATCCATTGCTGTATATACGTCTTTGGGGTATACGAAGTGTTACACTTCTGATTCAGTATATATTGGCTGTATATGATTGAAAATGCTTGCAGGTTGTTTTAGAAAAAAAAAAGTTAAATAAAGATTATTAAAAAAAAAGAAAAGTGTCCATCAGAAGAATAAGTTACTTACCTGCTACATTTCTGTAGGCTTTTTCTGCACATATTAAAGTTTTATTCTACGTTAATGTATTTGTCTGTTCGTGATCATATGTATTAATTCCTTTACAATCTGAACATTGTAAAGATTTTAATTACTCACACAACAAACTTCAGCTCCTACTTGCGTTCGTAAACGCTCTTTTGGTGAATACACTATATAACCGCAGGACCCTTCCACCTTCCCATTCTGTGGAATGGTCTCTTTTTTCTATCTATAAAAAGGTCTAAAGTTAGAGATCTGCACATTGTCACATCTGGTCACTTATTGGGCTCTGCCTCCAACTGTGCTGACTGAGTGAAGAAAGAAACTGATGTCAGTGTGCAGAGGTAGTGCTTCGATGTAACAGAGTTGCACAACACCACCTGCAACAGCATAAATGGGAATCAAGTGTATTTTCAATAGGAACTGTATTTCTGTTTGTATGTTCAGCAAAAAAATGGAAGTGATGAGGAGACACCTTTAAAACATTTCTGAATCTGTGCTTTGCTGCTACCAGGTTCAAACTTTGTGCTATCTTTCCTTGGGTATGGAAAAAGAACAAAATAATTATTTCATAGGGGAGAAAATATTCAGTGGCAAAATAATTCAGCAGTGTAGTGCGTTAGGAGAACTAATCAGGCTCTACTTTTGGTATTCAAATAATATGAATCTTCTCTATTTAATTCATATATACTTATGAGAGTGACTTGCCATATGATGAATTGTTTTACTTGTTTATGTATAGCTTCATATTTATCACTTAATGCCATTTGTTTTTCTTTTCAGAGAAAATGCATTTTCAAATTTCTTGGTGCCATTGCTGTAGATCTTGGAAAAGACCGAGTGAAGTCCTATCTTCCAGTAATAATTGCACCCCTCTTCAGAGAGCTCAACAGCACGTATGCAGAACAAGGCAAGTATCATTTAATATATTTATTATATATGCTTATTTAAAAACCTTTACAAATGTGCAAGCAGGACAATTCATTTTGTAATAAAAAAACGTTTTTTAATAAATACATAAAATACCGGATAATTTTCAAGTGCCTTCAGGTACTAGCAGCATAATGATTGCATTTAACAAGGCCGGGAGAAGACAGAAACATTGTCCTTAGTTGTCGACCAGAAAAAACTTTCCATATTATAAATTGACTAAAAATAGTATAAAAACACTGTATAAATATATTCATAAAATACCAATCGGTTATCAAAAAACCTTCAAACAGCTAGCAGCAATGTGTTTGTATGCAACCGTTCAGAAAGGAAGCAAGGGCATGTATGTAATAGTTAGTTGTTCGTCAGGCTGGACTTCCTGAATGGACACCTAAGGGCCTGAACCTTTTATATGGGAGATGAATACATTTCGTCAAATGGCTATTTAGTGCCGTGTTTTCTGAGCTTAGTGCTGCTATAATGCTCTGCCGACAGGTTCGGACTCCCACCCAGCCCTAAGTCTTGATTTACGCGATTCTATCACTGGGAAGATGCACAATATGAGCTCATGGATTCATCGGACATGCCACAGTCCCTGCATTTGGTTTCTTCTGTTGGGCAACGCCGCTGGACTAGATGTTTCAAAAAGAGCCACTCACCCAGTCTGAGAGCCACGAATCTTAGTTTTAAGTGCAAAGAGTATGTGCAAACAAGATATGAAGATGGGGATGCCGAATGGTATGAGTTAATCACTGCCTGTGCATGCTTGCATTTAGCTAAGATTGCTCTGCCTGCATGATAGGAACAAAGATGGATATTTTTCTTTATGCTTAATTTAAAAGCCATTGAGTTGGATTTAAGTCCCACCGTTCGTTCACGGACAGTTGCAGCACACAATCCTTCAAGAACAGACTGTGTGATCCGACTGGCCCACTGCAGCTAATGTCGGCCCATAGCAGGGACTCGAGAGAGCTGACTCTGGCCCTTCTCAGCTTATGGCATAAAATGAGAATAGCGCCGCCACCTACCGCTTGATGATCGGTAAGGCCAAGCTCCAGTCAGATCTGGGCTGCAGATGTGGTTTTTGGAAGCAGCAGCACAGATTTGTAAATCTTCGTTGTTTGTTGATTCAGTGCACTGCTGAGCTTACCTAAAAGAATTTCAGAGCCGTAGAATAGAGTAAGGGCTATCCTAGCTCGCATGACTTCCAGCATTGGGGCTAGACTTGGGCCCAACAGTTTTTTTTTTTTTTAGAGTTTGGATAAGCTGACTTGGAGAGCCATGGCTTTTGCAGCGATTTCTCTTCTGTGCTGTGCAAAAGAGCCCTTTGCATCGATATAAATCCCCTGGGACTTGTATGTTTGTTCTAATGTAATCTTGTGGTTAATGTATGTCCAGCCATCCCCTTGGTACCTTTTTTTGCCGAATGTGACCACTTGCATCTTCTTCAGATTAACCTCTAAGTTATTGGTGGTTGTATGTCTGTGCAGTTGGTTTAGCAGCCGTTGCAACCTTATCCTTGTGAGGCTAAAGAGGGCGAGGTCGTCTGGGTATAGGAGGTACCTAATCTGGAATCCACCGATCTTTGGTGGATGACAGTTTATTGTGTCGAGCGCCTGCAGGAGATCATCTATGAACGAATTGAAAAGCAGGGGACCTAGCACACATCCCTGCTTAACTGCCCATGACGTGGGGAGGTGTGAGCCGTCCCCCAGATTAACTTGAATCCAGGTGTTAGTGTGCAATTGGATTATTGGATCCAGAAGTTTAGGGGGATTCCCCAATTTGTTAACTTGTCCCAGAGTGCCTCCCTCTGCACCCAATTGACTTCTGCCTTGAAATCCACAAAGCAGCAGTGCAGTAATGTTGACAAGGTTTTTGCCTTATCAATCAAAATTGAAAGGGCTAAAAGGTTTGTGAGTGTACCTGACTTTACTACAAAGCTGGTTTGATTTCTTGGAATGAGCCCTTTTAATTCTGTCAACACCAAGGTGGAGGGACTGGGGCTATCCAAGGTCCAGCACACGCACCCCTAAATCAGCTATGAGAACAAGGAGTGTGCAATTCCTACGTGGGGATCTAGGTCTCCCAGTACGGTAAGTCAACGGGAACCCTCCTTTTAGGAGCAAGGGCCCTCACACACCCCTGGGGTAGCTCTTTATTGGGCCAGTGCTTCAATGCCCAACGGGCCCCTCGAGCGGGCTCTTCGCCAGAGTTCTTTTCTTTTTTGCTGGTGTGAAGAGTGAGGTTGGATGACTAGGTGTGAGTAGAATGGGAAAAGGGTGTGTATTAAAAATGACTAACTGGATCCAAAGGCTATTTTCATCACTGGGTCCCTTTATCATGGCTAAAAATGTGGATTGAGCAAGCGATAGATATAATGGTCTATCCTACCTACAGTTGGTGAGAGTCAAGGGTCAACATGTTTCATGCCTGTTACTGTCCAGATGGATCATAGCATTTCATCAGGACCAATAAACCTTTTTCAACTCAAACAGGGATGGACAGTTAAAGTATGTGCAAACCATGCCTTGCATACATTACATAGATATGTAGTATATCTCCTGGGGACAGACCCAAACTTGGTAGAACATGGGGCCCCAATCGGACCGGTTAGGGCGTACGCTATTGAGCATGCCAACGGTCAGTAGTCTGTGCGCGATTCGGGCTGCCGACCTACCCCTCGCTCTGCCAGTACGGAGCGAGGGGTAGGTTGACAGCCCAAATCATGCACCTACTACTGACAAGTTTGGGTCTGTCCTGAATTGTGTGACTTTGCTGGTCGAGTAAATTCCTATCTTGAGAAATCTGTTGCGGAGTTGCCGTGCCGTGGTGTTTGAGTGGTAAAACTCTACCATTAGGAATGGTATTAGGGACCGCGTTGTCAGTTACCACAGGACTTGCTGTCTGCTGCTGATTCAAAAACGCCGGGTCTGTGTTGTTTTATATGTCCGGTAACACTGGAATATGGTTAAGAGGGCCCTGTGTAGGATACTCACTTTTATCTGGACTCCAGAGAGGGCCTTTACTTCATCCAAAATGTTGTTAAGAACATCGGGAGAGATGACAAACTGTCTATAATTGGGGAGCAGCAGCAAACGGACTGGATCAGGTTTGAGGCTGATTGTGCTCTTACAATTATCTTGTTAAAATTATCCAGTTTGCTGTCATTACCTGCTGTAAATACTGCTAGGGTTTTCAGAAGGTCCACTTGTATGTCTAGTTTGTCCGAGCTGTAGTTTAGGGCCGACACGGTTGACTGGAATGTTTGCAGCAGGTGTGGCCACACCGCTGATGGAGAAGCTGGGAGTTTATTGGGGCTAGATTCAATTTCCTAATTGGGGGACCGCTCAGGTTTTTTGAGAGAGAATGATAGTTCCAAGAGAGATTGGTCATTTGGTTCCATGCCTCCAGGTTGTTGTGTGGTGTCATAGGCTGCTTCTGTATTGGATGGTTTTGTCGGCGAAAGTGGTTTTATGTTCCCCTTTGGGAACCTGGCCCATTGGGCTAGACGTGTCGATGAGAGTTGGTGATAACTTAGCTGGAGTCATGTGACGGCTGGTTTGGAGACCTTGTGAGGTCTGTGTAAAAGATTGCGTTACTTGATGCAAAGTATCTTTGAGAGGTGAATCTGAATCAACAGTAGATTGTTGTGGGGGTTGTGTTGAAAATTGATAATTCCCTGAGAGCATCCCGGGGTGTGACTGTCTGCTGGGATGATGTTTAGCTGGTGCTAGACATGGCTCTGGATCGAGCGCCTTGTATTGATCTAGTTGGACTATTGTTTCTGCCGCTTCCGCACTGTCACTAAGCTCGTCCTGAGTTGGCATTAGGCTGGTTTTCGGGGGTGAGTGAACTGTTACCTCTACCTTTAACAGTGGAGGGCTGTCCTCCGGGTGTTCTAACCTGTAAAAGGGAGGGGTACTGGCCATTGCACCAGATGTTTTTTTTTTTTTAAGTCTAAAAGGGTAGATGCACGTGAGCGAAGAGGGCCTGCTGGGCCAGTAGTATTCGTTGGTGTAGTTGAGAAATTTTCCCTGTTTGTGGATGCAGATGTTTTTATCTAGGATCGTCAATGGAGCTGGGTCCTGCACCAAGAGTTTGGCAGAATTTGGTGAGAGGGGGCGCTGGGGGGCCATGTCCTGGGCTGAATTAGATCACTTCACTGGGTTGTCTGTGAGACACACTATGCCCAACTTGGGTTTTCTACGTCTTGTAGGTACCTTTGGAGCCCTCCTCGTTCTGCCTGATCGCATTTTCTCTTGTGTTACCTTGAGCGGCTCCGCCACGCCTCCCCTCAGCCTGTGAATCCTGTTTGGCTATCCGAGGAGAGGGGCAAAAGCACGCTGATGGTTGTACCCTTGGGTGAAGGTTCCGAGGCCGTACCGTATGGTCCAGGCGCCTCTTTTTTTTCCCTGGGTGGTCTGGTCCTGGTTGCAGGGGTCCCAAGGGGTCCTGAGCCTGTTGAGTGCCCACTGTGCTGTGTTCTGTTCTGCTGCCCACATCGTTCCTTCTAATGTGTGTGCCAGTGCCCAAGTCTAAGGGTCCTGATAGGCCAGGCTGGGTGCTGCAAGCAGTTGGACACCGGAGGGGGAGCTGTGACTACGAGGCTGGGCTGGGCGGTAAAGTTGGACCGAAAGTTGGATTTATTAAACTTGTTGCCCCCTCTTGGGGTTACAGGTAGTCTTCCCAGTGCACCAGGGAAAAAGGAGGAGGACGGATCAGGAGCGCGGGGGCGGCCCTCACTGGGAGGCAAGCCTCCTACACGGGGGGACTGCAGCACTAACCTCACCCGCCTCTCTGCTCTGATTTGCTCGTCTCGTCTCCTGTGCCTTGCCCAACTTTAGCCAGCCGTGCTCCGCTCACTGACCACAGTCTGGTTCACACTCGACT
Organism: Calotriton arnoldi; assembly: GCA_963921515.1. Classification (NCBI taxonomy): domain Eukaryota; kingdom Metazoa; phylum Chordata; class Amphibia; order Caudata; family Salamandridae; genus Calotriton; species Calotriton arnoldi. The sequence goes on from CAWUFW010001554.1 coordinate 1,866,766, forward strand.
TCACAGCTTTCCACTGGCATCTAGGAACAAAATTAGGACTACGGTTTCCTGTGCCCTCCTTAGAATGAGCTCATTCCATACATTAACGTGGGTTCTGCTTCAGCACCAGCTAAAAAGGTTCTTTAATCTGATCCCTGATTGACATTCTTTCCTTATAAAAGGTTAAGGGTTTCCCAGTGCTTTCATCTTTTCTATACTTGTGCCAATTCACACTTCTAAGGTACCATGTATACACTAACTGCACATTTTCCACTCTTGCCAATCCCCATCAAACAAGTGGGTGGCTAGTTCCAAAATACAAATGGTCCTTCGAAAATATTTAGAAATATTTTCTATCTTAGTTAAGGCATAGAAAATAGAGCCTGCTGTTCTTTTCCTTTGAAAGAGATGAACCCCCCAGGACATGCCTCTCTTCTGTTACATTCATAGGTCCATACTCAAATATCCTGGGGTAAAAACTGTACTATGTTTTCTGATGGATACCTCTAACTGCAGACTGTTCACCTTAGAATACCCTCCAGCTATCAGACTGGATCCAGAATTCTTTTTATAGCACTGCTCCCTTGTGCCACTAGGTGGTGCTGTGTAGCTCTGTGCTGACCCATACTGCCCTAGAATTAACTGACTAGAGCTGTACATAAGTGCTACCTCTGCACATTGATGTCAGTTACCTTCTTTTCACACTTTCCACTGTGGATCCGGAGCTCTGCTTCCGACTTTGTTGGTCTTCCAATGATTCAAAAACGTTTCCTCAGTGTGCTAGGGAACGATATCCCCACCAAAAATTATATGATCTGAGCCATGCCAGGACTCCAGGAAGCAGATATCCTACACAAGAAGTGCCTTTGATACCTGGGATAAGGACAGGACTCAAACGTCATGTGATAAGTGCCCCTTCATGCACCTGAAGGCAAATCTAGAAAGCAAGGCAAAGTTGTTTGTCTTAGAACACAAGAAGTTGCAGCTTTTGCATAAATCTCACTCCAAGTCGCTCTCACTGTTTATCCCGGTCAAAGGGCTGTTCCTGTTACGACTCCACTTCACAGTCCAAGTTCAAATGCAAGCATAAAAATGCAAAGCTGTAACCAACCCCATCCTGCCACTCTGATTCCAAAGAGTAGACACAAGGGCATCAAGAGGTCTGTCATTTTCCATCGAGGTTACCAGCCATAGAGCCAATTCCTCAGTTTGTCTCAACGTGCCCCAGGTTTCCTGGGTTGTCATCAACCCCACAGGAAATAGAGGCATTCAAGGAGCCAATACGGCAAATACATTTTCAGTGTGCTTCCCAAACCATCTGGGCCACATGGAACCGCAGAGCAGGTCCCTCCCTGGCACAGTATGTACCTTCAGGACCCATTACTGGGCCCGTACCTATTCCAGTACAGACTTCCACTCCAGCCCCAAGATCTACTCTGGTTCTCGCTAGCCCAGTGTCAGTGCCAAATGCAGGTAGATGATCCGGTGCTGATGCCCATGTAAGATCCCAAATTGATGTTGGCTTGATCTCGAACTGTGTTGTACTATGAGATTACACAAGTGCATGCTGTTGTCATGTATCCTGACTCTAAGCCTGTACCTCCCCCACATTGCAGCTATCAGCAGAGGCTCCATTCTCTTTTTGGCTCTGATTCTGACCTTTGTCAGAGAAGGATAATTCCCAAGATATTGATGATGAAGATGATGGGAAGGAGGATAGCTCGCTGCTCCTTGTTACACTGATGCCCAATATCTTGATTTACAAAATACCAGTGGGCTTGATACATCCCTAAGACAGAATTTGACTTGCTACATGGGTCACCAATGAAATAAAGTCCCTTTTTTGCTGTGGTGGTGGGAGGTATTAAAATTACAGCTGACCTACAACTAAAACAAATGTTTTGATGGAAATTCTAAAGCCTGGGTCAGCAACATCTGAGCCCTTGCTACCTTTCATTGATGCTCTCACAGATACTCTGATGGTTTGGTCACCTTTGAACAGGCAGGTGGCCTGACGTCATAGACAGGGGCTTGGTGTTTTAAATTTTCTCACCAAGCAGGCTACTTCAATAAGCCTTATTGTCCACGCCTTGACCCAATTAATTTCCGACCAATCTTCTGGAGAGAGAATCCAAAAGAATTCACAACTTTGTGCCAGCTTGGCACTGAAATCCATGAAGGCAGTCTACTTGTTGGGCTGATATACACTTGACCTTTGGGAAACTGCCAACAGTTCCAAAGGATCTTAGCACCTCCCTGACTCAGACAATAGATGACGGGCAGGATGCCGCAAAGTATGTTGTCTGCGCCAGTCTGCATACCATGGTTTACATTGGGAGGGCAGTTGATACCAGTGTTGTTGTTTGTAAGCATGCATGAATAAGATCCACAGATTCCATCAGCAATGTACAGGCCTCGCTGATGGACATATCAGTTGATGGATCTCCTCGCTTTGGCGAGAAGGTGGGCTCCACTTTGGAATGCTTTAAGGATAGCAGAGCTACAGTGCGATCTTTGTGGTTGTTGACAAACAATTTCCGCACCAGTTCGGAAATTTAGGAGCTATTCCAAAGGTCTTGCACATAGGCTGAAGCAGCCTTCAGAGCTATTGATACAGCAGACCGCCCGGTCCTTTCAGAGCTGCAGATCTGACAGTAAACGTGCTGGTCAGCACCTTTTCCCCTTCTGCAACGGCCAACAAACCGATTTACCTTGCCTTAAGCAGACTGCCCAGCCATAGGGGAGCGGTATTCACCCCTTCCTCCCGTGTTAACAAGCCATCACATCTGACAGAAGGGTCCTGCAAATTGTTCAAACGGGCTATGCCCTACCTTTTCTCACTTCACCACACAATATTGCTCACACACCACATCGAATTTCAGCAGAACATCTGGTAGTCCTACTACAGGAGGTATGCTGTTGATCTCCGAGGGTGCCATAGAGAGGGCAGCGGACTCCGATAAAGACCAGGGTTATTACTGTTGCTATTTCCTCATCCTGAAAAAGGGCAGCGACCTCTCTTGGACCTCCAACCCCTGAAGGCCTTCTTGCAGAAGGCCACATTTTAAAATTTGCACGTCAGCGCAGGTTCTGTCTGCCCAGGGCGACTGGATCTGCAGGAAGCATATTTTCTTGTAGCCATCCTGCAGTCCCACAGGTGTTAAGTGTGATTCAAGATAGGCCCGGAGCATTTCCAGTTTGCCATGCCCCCCCTTCAGCCTCACCAGTGCCCTGTGGTGGTCGCCGCCAATCTTCAAAAGTCAGGGATACCAGGTTTCCCTTATCTCAACTACCGGCTGTTAAAGGCAGGCTTGCCACTGTCAGTCATAGTCCACCTCTAAAAGACGGCAAACCTCCTGACATTGTTAAGATTCACATTCAACAAGCTTAAGTCCCGTCTGACTTCTTCGCAGAGCCTTCCTTTTTATAGGAGCTGTCTTGGACAGTATGCAGTTCAAGGACTTTCTTTCATTGCAACAAGTCCAGGACATTCATGCTGTGATCTCTGTGTTTGGGCCTGGATCTCAGAGAGTGCAGCTCTGAGGCCTCTTGGCCTACGAGCCTCCTGCATCCTGCTTGTCGACTACACCAGGTGGCATGTGTGGGCTCTGCAAGGGAATCTGATGTCCCAGTGGGCCCAGCACTAAGATAACCTGTCAGATGCCATCCAGGTTTCTAAGTTGACTGCATGCGATTTGCAGTGGTAGCTGCTCAGCCGTAATTAGACCAGTGGTGGACCCCCTCTCTCGTCCCTACCCAGAGGTGAAAGTGGTGATGGATGCATCCCTGTTGAGCTGGGGAGGTCATCTGTGGGAGATGGACATCAAAGGACTCTGATCTCCAGCGGAAACCCGGCTCCATATAAATCTGCTGGAGTTGTGGCCCAATTATGAAAGACCTTCCTGCCATCCATCAAGGTGAAGCTGAAATAGGTTCTCATAGACAATACCAATGCCATGTGGCTCTCCAGCAAGCAGGGCTGTTTGGGGTCCTGAGTCCTCCGCCAAAGGGCTCTGTGCCTCTTGTGTTGGCTTGATATATCCTTGATCGTGAACCACCTATTGAAATCCTTGAACATCATAGCTATATATTTTTGCAATCTTTGAGAACGCACAGTCTCAGAACTTTTGTGCGTTGGGAGTTCACACAAAAACCTGTGCTATGAGATGAATTCTGTCTGGAATGCAGCACAGAACTCCTGTACACCTTCCCGCCTCTTCCTCTCCTGCCTGGAATTCCAAAGAAGATCAGGAGCAACCTGGCCCAAGTCATCCTAATGTCTTCGGATTAGGCCAAGAGAGTGTGGTACCCTGAAGTTTTGAGCATGAGCATCTGCCCACGCAGACCCTCTAATCTTCCACCCCAACCCCAAGCAGGGTGGTAATCCCTTATGCTCTTCTGTCACAGCAGGATTCTGCACCTAAACCTGTGCAATCAACACCTCCTTCCATGGGGATTGAGTGGCAGCAGTACACTGCTTTCGATCTACCACTCACATGAAAGGGAGAGTGGAAAATTAGACAGGGGCATTACCTCAATTCCCCAATTACTGTGAATTATATATCATTAGGGAGGGATCCTCCTAAATATCATTGACTACTCATTATGAGAGGAATATTCCTGTTTTTTAAGACAGAGACTCTCCTCCACATATCTCTGTGTGCCATGCTTCATCATTGAGTCCTCACCCGGTGTAGAATTTTATCACCGGGTGAGATCGTCCCCTCATTTGGGGGAGCACATAGATGTAATTAAGGCTTCCAGTTTTCCATTTTTACAGATAAATACAGATGGAAAACTATGTTTCCTCTCTGTATTTATTTTTAAAAGCGGAAAAATACTGAACATGGTGCTTCTTGTTAGAGACTCTCCAGACTGTCTTTCATGAATTCCAGGCAAGCCGAGCAGATAGACAGCACGGAGAGTTAAAAAACAGGATGAGATTCCCCTAAATACAGACCTATGTTAACATATATTTGTAGTATAACACTAATATGTGCCTGTGAGTGTAGTGTTTTCTTATACATGGCTTTTTAATTTGCTAAAACTTGACAGGCATCCATGTATGAGTGCACGTCCAAGAGTTGAATAAATGTGGAAACATACATACCATTTTACTGCGCCATTTATTCACAAAATAAATACGGATGAATACCAATAAAATGGCCAAAAAATAAAAATGGATAAATACAGATGGAAATGTTAAAAAAAGAAATCCCATAAAACCAGGAGCCCTAGGTGTAATTGAGAGCTTGAGCCCGGGAACTGCTAAAATGCCCTCGAGTGTCTAACTACTGTACTTTATTTTCATTACTGTGAAGGCACCATGGACAGGTTAAAAGCAACAAATTTGGGGGTGCTTGGGTGAGGATTGGGAGCTACCACATCTCCACTGGTCAACATGTTTTAGCTGATAATATAGCCAAAATGGTCATATAGCTTTCATCAGGACCAACCTGGTACTGATTATATTCTTTAGCTTCTATGTTTAGGGGTACAACTGATTGTGTTACCTAATCCTATTATGACATATATTCACTCATACCACACTCTCAGCGTTGTTACCAGATTCTAAATATTCTTGTGCTGACCAGGGATCCACAAAGCACCTGGACAACAGAGGCAGCGCGTAGCTCAGTCTTCTGCAGCCCCGAAGCCTCTTTCGTGTGCCCTTGACAGCACACAACCACCATGTCAGACGCAAGAGCCAACATTTTCTGTCAGGGTGGCAGGCAATAACTTTGGACAAGTGTGTCCTGCATATTGTTCAGCTGGATATGCTGGACCTGCAGAATGCCTATTTCCACGTCCTTATCCTGCAGGGCCACAGGCATCTGCGGTTCACAGTGGACCAGGAGCATTTCCAGTTTGCTGTGCTCCTCTTTGGCCTCACCAGCACCCCTTTGGTGTTCACAAAAGTGAAGGTGGTGATAGCTCATTCTGAGCTCATTTGAAAGTTGGGGTTTCCAATCTTACCCTACCTCAACAACTAACTGGCTGCTGAACACGAGTTCTTCCCAGGCAATCGTCACCCACCTCCAGACTATGGCAAACTACCTAACATCATTGGAGTTTATTATAAATGTGTCAAAGTCACGTCTGGCTCCTTCGCAGACGCTCCCCTTCATCGTTTCCCTTCTGGACATTGATCACAAACTCAGTCGTTGACTCCTTGCAGATCACGGATGACTGTTACACCCGGAGGTGGCGCAAGGTCTCTTCCGAGACTGTAAATAACATTGGTTCAATCTGTTCACCTGAGAATTTGCAATGTCAGCACGTTGGAGTTTCCAAAGCAGCTGTTGTTCGGAGAGGCATTCAGCTTGAAGTGGGAAATGAGACTCCTATATATCTTTGAGCCAATACCTCTTCAGTCCTGAGTTCTGAAGCAACTCATGACCAACCAGCCCAAGTCGTCCTAGTGGGCCCATATTGGGCACAGAGAGTATGATATCCTGATCTCCTGGGCATGAGTATCTTCCCTCCGATCTGGTTGCCTCTTTGGGAGGATCTCCTGTCACAGCAGCAGGGCAGCGTCATGTGCCCAAACCTGCGCACCCTCCACCTCCATGGCTTGAGAGTGATCAGTGGCTGTTCGGGGCATTTGACCTCCCTCCGGAGGTTGTGATTGTTATTTTGGCAGCCAACTGTCCCTCCACCAAGACTGTATACACTTGTCGTTGGGAGAAGTTTGTCTCTTGGCACTCTGCTAAACAAGTTGCCCTGCTTCACACCAGATTGTCTGAAATGTTGCTGTTTGTTTTGTTCCTAGACTGCAAGGCTTATCTTTGGGTATGGTTAAAGTGCATCTGTCAGCTATTTTGTCCTTCTTACATTTGGTAGACCAGCCTTCTTTGTTTAAATTACTAGTTGTGATGGGTTTTTTCAAAGGGTTACAGCATCGGTTTCCCCCTTCTCCTTTCGTTATGCTTCAGTAGAAGTTAAATTTAGTCTCAACTTTTCTCATGTGTTCTCCTTTCCAACCTATGCACAGATGTCTTCTCAGGTTGCTTACATTCAAGACAGACTTTTTAATAGCTATATCCTTGGCACGGAGGGTGAGCGAGCTACAGGCCCTCTCTGTTCACCCTCATTACATCTCATTACTACCCAGACAAGAAGGTTCTCCAACATTGAATCTTTTATGCATCCACATGCTTGAATCATTCCCCATTGTCAGGCTGGAACTCCCCAGTACATTAAAATAACAGTATAAAGTGTAAAATATGCAGCATTCAGTATACAGTGTAAAAAGGCCATAGGCCTGAAACAATATATTTACTAGCATATCCACCGCATTTGTAAGCGCCCAAACTTCAGCCAATGAGGTAGAAGCTTGAGCTCTTCTACTTTCCCCTTTACCCCCCCCCCCCACACAGAGGCCACCATAGCTCAAATTCCTACTGCACGTTGTGTGTGAGGGTCGAAAAGCAATGGCGGTAATGGCTAGGTTTAAACAGGCGCACTCTACCACACTAGTTTATGGGGAGTATATAGTATTGTTCAATCTGAAAGAGACACGTTAGTGATAGATTCCTTACCTTAGAATATCCCCAGGCGTCAGACTGGATCCGGAAAGTTTTTCGTTAGCAGTACCCCTGCGCGTCAGTAGGTGGCGTTGTGCGGCTCCGCGTCCGTCGCTGGCGTCATAAGCGCCGAGATGACGTCACGGAGACTACTTGGGCGCCACCCATGCGCGCTGACGACAGTTCTTTCTTTTTCCGCGCCAGTAAGCGCAGATCCGGTTAGAGCACGTACCTTAGTCACTTTTTGACTACCCTTTTTTGAGACTTTTGTCTCCTGTAAGCTTTGGTTTCCTTGGTGCACGTAGGGATGCCTGGATTTAAGTCTTGTGGGGCCTGCCGTCGCAATATGTCGGCGGACCCCCACAATGTCTACCTCTACTGCCTGGAGACCCACCACGACTCCCGGTCCTGTCTGGACTGTCGGGCCATGGCCCCGAAGGCCTTGAGGGAGCGGCACCGGAAGCTGCTGGAGGTCCGGCACTCGTCCCAGAGTCGTTCCCGGTCCAGGGGCCGTTCCAGGGAACGCTCGCGGGGCCACAGTCATCGCTCCTCGGACTCCAAGTCTTCACCCTCGGATTCGGGTAAGAGACGACACAAAAAGAAGTCGAAGCGTGTTCGCTCTCCGACGTCCCCCCGTCGGTCCCCGGATGCGGACGAGGCGGCGGCTCCTTTGGAGCTCGAGAGTCCCGCGGCCTACCCACCTTACCCGGGTCCGTCGGCGACTCCCGCACAGGTGCAAGAGTTTCTTGCTACCATGGACCGCCTTTTTAGGCCTCGGGCTCCCGCCAGCGCGCCTTCGGGCCCCGCGGTCCCGTGTCAGGATCCTGTTGGGCTGTCGGCGGCTCCAGCTTCGGCGCCACAGGATCCTGCGCCGTCGGCTCCGGCCACGGCGCCACAAGGTCCATCGCTGCTGGCTCCGGCCCCAGCGCCACCCTCGGCTCCGCCTCCGGCGCCGCAGTGGGTGCCATTTGTCCCGCCCTTGCCCAGGTTCCAGGACCATTTTGCTCCTACCTGGGATCCGCATTGGGACACGGCGCCGGGCCGGCGCCGTTCTCGGCGCCATTCCCTATGCCGTTTGTTCCTTCTCCGGCTCCTGCCCTGCTGCCGCGGTCTGTGCCACATGCGGCGGAGGTGGAGGACGACTGGGAGGAGTCCGAAGACCCTCTTGCTCGTCAGTGTGACTCTGACCAGGACTGGGCGGACGATTTGGAGGATGCCGGCGACCTCAACGTCTCCTCTGACCCGGGGTTTGCCTCCCCCCGCCTACCATGGAGGAGAGCGCCTCCTACACGATGGTGCTCCGTCGGGCAGCTGCGGTTCTCAACCTTGATCTCCCTACGGTGGCCCTCAAAACTAACCTCCTCACTGAGGTGCTCCAGACGGCGTCCACTTCGTCGGAGCCCCTGATGCCATTTAATGACGCCCTCACTGACGTCTTGCTGGGCACTTGGTCGCGGCCAGCCACAGGGGCCCCTGTGGATAAGAACGTCGCCAGGCGTCATCGCCCGGCGACCCTGCCTTTCTGACCACTCATCCTACGCCTGAGAGCCTGGTCATCCAAGCTTCGACGTCCCAGAGTGCTTTCCCCACGGCTCCGCCGGATAAGGACTCCAAGAAGCTGGAGCAGTTCGGCAAGCGGTTGTTCTCTTCGGCCAGCTTGGGGCTGCGGTCGGTGAACACCGCCTGCCTATTGGGCCGCTATTCCCACGCGGTGTGGGATACAGTTGCACAGGTGTTGCCTCAGTGTCCTGAAGAGACCCAAGCTGTGCTGTCCCAAGCTGTTGCCGAGGGTAAAGATGCGGCTAAGTTCGCCATTCGGTGTGGTTTGGACACCGCGGACTCACTAGGTAGAGCGATTTCAACGACTGTGGCGCTTTGTCGCCACGCCTGGTTGAGATCTACCGGGTTCTCGCCAGATGTCCAAAGCTCGCTCATGGACATGCCCTTTGATGGCACTCGCCTGTTTGGCGATAAGGCCGACAGTGCGCTGGAGCGTTTTAAGGACTCGCGGGCCACGGCCAAGTCCTTAGGTCTTTCCACGAAAAGTCCAACCACTCCTGGTTTTCGTTCCTTTCGTGGCCACGGAAAGGGCGCCCAGGCACGTTCCTTCAGCAAGCCTGTGCAGAGCCAGCCTCAACGCGGACGCGGTTTCCGCAGGGGCGGGTCTGGGAATCAGCGTGGGGGTCAGTCCGCCTCCGCTGCTTCTGCCTCCAAACCTTCCTAATCCGAGCTTTGGGGGGCACCCCACGCCAGTGGGTGGCAGGATCCGCCATCATCTCCCCCACTGGCACGCTATCACATCGGACAAGTGGGTGTTGCAGATCATCCGCAAGGGTTACGCCCTTCCCTTGCAGTCCACCCCTCCAGCCATGCCACCTCAGTTCCACCGCATGTCGGGGGACCACTTGGCACTTCTCCTGCAGGAAGTCACGGCCCTCTTGGCCAAGGGGGCCGTAGAGTGTGTTCCTGGGCCAGAAGTAGGGAGTGGTTGTTATTCCCACTACTTTCTGGTCCCCAAGAAGGACAAGGGGGGCTTGCGCCCCATCTTGGACCTCATTAACGTCAATCGCTTCCTCCGGAAGGAGAAGTTCAAGATGTTGACTCTGGCTCAGGTCTTGGCTGCCCTCGACCCTGGAGACTGGATGGTAGCGTTGGATTTGCAGGACGCCTATTTTGACATCCCCGTCCTGCTGGCCCACCGGCGTTACCTGCGGTTCACGGTAGGCCAGGAGCATTTTCAGTTTGCCGTGCTCCCCTTCGGCCTTACCAGCACCCCTCGGGTGTTCACAAAGGTGATGACGGTGGTCGCAGCTCATCTGCGCAGGTCAGTGGTGTCAGACTTCCCCTACCTCGACGACTGGTTGTTGAAGGCGGGCTCGCCCCAGGCAGTCGTCGCCCACCTTCAGACTACGGCCGACCTCCTGCAGTTGCTGGGGTTCTCCATCAACGTGCCGAAGTCGCACCTGACTCCCTCTCAGAAGCTCCCCTTCATCGGAGCGGTTCTGGATTTGACGCTGTTTCGGGTTTATCCTCCCGAGTAGCGAGTCCGGGATATTCAGGCTATGATTCCGATCTTTCAGCCTCTATCCCGGGTTTCAGTCAGGATGACCCTCCGGCTCCTGGGCCTGATGGCGTCCTGCATCCTGCTGGTGCAACATGCCAGATGGCATATGCGGGCTCTGCAGTGGGACCTGAAGTTCCAGTGGGCACAGCATCAGGGCAACCTGTCCGATCATGTCCAGATCTCGGAGGGCACTGCACGACAATTGCAGTGGTGGCTCACGAATCGCGATTGGGTCAATGGCAGATCCCTCTCCCTTCCCCAACCGGAGCACACAGTGGTGACGGATGCGTCCCTTCCTGGGATGGGGTGGCCACTTGGGAGAGGCGAAGATCAGAGGCCTCTGGTCTCCGGCGGAGTCCCGGCTCCATATCAATCTTTTGTAGCTTCGGGCGATCCGGCTTGCACTGAAGGCATTCCTTCCCTCTGTCCGGGGAAGTGTGGTGCAGGTGTTCACGGACAACACCACCGCCATGTGATATTGCCACAAGCAGGGCGGGGTGGGGTCGTGGACCCTATGTCAGGAGGCTCTGTGCCTCTGGACTTGGCTGGAACGTCAAGGCATTACCTTGGTGGTTCAACACCTGGCAGGTTCTCTAAACGCCAGGGCGGACGAACTCAGCCGACGGTGCTTGATGGATCACGAATGGCGTCTGAACTCGGACGTGGCGCAAGGTCTCTTTCTGCCGTGGGGAGAGCCTTGGTTAGATCTATTCGCCACCAAAGAGAACGCGCAATGTCATCAGTTCTGCGCGTTGGAATTTCCAAGGCGGCACTCGCTCGGCGACGCTTTTCGTCGCGAGTGGAGTTGCGGTCTGTTGTGTGCCTTTCCGCCTATACCGCTTCTGCCCAGAGTGCTGAAGAAGATTCGGCGCGACCGGGCCCAAGTCATTCTTGTGGCTCCGGATTGGGCACGAAGATACTGGTATCCCGAGCTACTCAACATGGCGCTCGATCCCCCGATCCGTCGGCCTCTTCGGGAGGATCTTCTGTCGCAGCAGCAGGGGATGGTCCTCCACCCGAACCTGTCCAGCCTCCACCTCCATGCGTGGAAATTGAGCGGCGACAGTTGACCGCTTTCGATCTTCCTCCCGAAGTCTGTGATGTCATTCTGGCAGCCAGGCGTCCCTTCACTAAATCGGTATACGCCTGCAGGTGGAACAAGTTTGTGGCATGGTGCACAGCTAAGGCTGTGGATCCCCTTTCTGCCCCTCTTTCCGAAGTCCTTCTGTTCCTTCTTTCTTTGGCCCAGCAGGGCTCTGCTCTGGGCACTATCAAAGGTTATCTTTCGGCCATCTCCGCCTTTCTTCGGCTTCCAGATCAGCCTTCCTTGTTTAAATCTCCGGTTGTTAACCGTTTCCTGAAAGGCATTACGCACACGTTTCCTCCCGTGCCGTTCATTATGCCTCAATGGGATTTAAATCTTGTCTTGACATATCTGATGTGCACTCCCTTCCAGCCCCTTCATACCTGTCCTTTGCGTCTTCTCACTCTCAAGACTGCTTTCCTGGTGGCTATCACCTCTGCCAGAAGAGTGAGTGAGCTCCAGGCTCTTTCTTTCAAACCTCCTTTCCTTTCTGTTCATCCGGACAAGGTGGTTTTAAGGACCCGTCCTTCTTTCTTGCCAAAGGTTGTCATGCCCTTCCACATCGGGCAGACCTTCACTTTGCCCACCTTCTTTCCGCCTCCGCATCCTTCAAAAGAGGAAGAGAGGCTCCACCGTCTGGACCCAAAACGTGCGCTCTCGTTCTACCTGAAGCGCACTCGACAGTTCCGGGTGGAGGACCAGCTCTTTGTTGGCTACACGGGCGCCAAAAAAGGTCGGGCTGTGCACAAACGGACCATCTCTCGGTGGGTCGTTCTCTGCATCAAAGCCTGTTACTCGTTGGCTAAGAAGGAGCCTCCTGTGGGGCTGCGTGCCCATTCTACCAGGGCGACAGCAGCCACTACTGCCTTGGGACGCGGCGTCCCCTTGCAGGATATTTGTCAGGCAGCTACGTGGGCCTCGCTGCACACGTTTACCAAGCATTACTGCCTTGACAGTCGGGTCCGGAGAGACGGCTTCTTTGGCCTTTCTGTTCTCCGTGACTTTCTGGTGTAATCCCTTTGCAGACCCTCCACCGGGGTTGGTATTACGGGGGTATCTATTCTAAGGTAAGGAATCTATCACTAACGTGTCTTTCAGATGCACAAGTTACTACTTGTGTAACAATATATCTGTAAGAGACATTAGTTAGTGATAGATTCCTACCGCCCACCCATCCTCCCCGTTCTGCGAACTGATTTCTAAGGTTAAGGTCATCCCTTTCAGGGCCCTAGTTTCATGGCACCAATGGTCAGTTTCTTGCATGGCTCTGCGTTCCTGGCGCGGGAAAGTCGTGTACAGAACTGACGTCAGCACGCATGGGTGGCGCCTAAGTAGTCTCCGTGACGTCATCTCGGCGCTTACGACGCCAGCGACGGACGCGGAGCCGCACGACGCCACCTACTGACGCGCAGGGGTACTGCTAACGAAAACTTTTCCGGATCCAGTCTGACGCCTGGGGATATTCTAAGGTAAGGAATCTATCACTAACTAATGTCTCTTACAGATATATCGTTACACAAGTAGTAACTTGTGCTTCACAGTTCATATTTCTTCTGGTGCTTCAGGAGGAGAAGGATCCATCCATTCCTTCTCAGTTGGACAGGGCCCAGGATATACAAACAACAATGTCTCCGAGCACACAGAAATCCAATGTTGAGGTTGTGGTTTCAATTGTCTTTTATTCAAACATATTAGACACGCCCCCTCGCCAACACGCGTTTCGTCTATTGCTGTTCCAATCACAGCAGACATCGTCAGGGCTTTGTATCTAAAATAAAGACGTATTCTATTCAGGAGGAGTTTCTCTATAACTACATCTATCCGTCACCAGGGTCACAGACCCTAAAGTTTTCACCCAAGAGTGTGGTTTTTACCTATCGAGGTCATTCATAGGTTCTGAATGCTGTGCTTAGTGCCTAATCCAATGGCAAACACCTTTCATCGGTGAGGTGCCTCGTGTTTGAGAGGGGGAGGCATTCCTGACTCATGCAAGGAATTGTATTCTCTTTAGTATTATTGTGCATGCTTTTATATATTACAATGGCTTCAATTTTGGTTAGGAACTACTGATGGGTGGAGGAAGGATGTGATATCATACTGACTCGATGTTATTGAACTATTGTGTATGTATTCCGATCGGTGAATTCCACATAAGATTCACTTGTGTTCTGTGGAAGACGATAGTTATATTGTTTTATTATAAATAAGGCCGTATTAGCTCCTGAGTGCACACTAGTGACCATAATGTGAGAATGATCTTACGTTATCTTTATTTTCTGTTGCAAGTAATTAAGTTGTGGTAATCTACAATCAATGACAAGTGGGTATTGTCAAGTCACCAATATCCAATAGTCTGGTCAGTAAATAGCAAGTAAACACTGACAGTATTATGTTAATTTTACACATGCGTAATAGGATAAGAGTTATCCCAGAAAACTCGATATCTACCAGGGACGAGTTAAGAAAATATAGGCATGCTGGCTATGGTAATGCCACTTAATTCATAAGACATAAATCTTTGGAAAGTCACAAAACTTGTAACAACAAGCGTGAGCTGTGATGTTACTTGTAGTAATGAAATCAGCCGTCATATCCAAAAGTGAGAATTATGGTCTGTTACCGCTTCGACACCCATAAGTTAAACAAATATTGTAACAACAAGCGTGAGCTATGATGTTGCCGTCATATCCAGAAGTGAAAATTATGATCTGTTATCGCTTCGACACCTATAAGTTAAATGAGTGGTAGTCCAAGGGCTGAATTAAGGTTTCGTGGCAACGGGCGCATCCCGTAATCGGCATATTCCACAGAAACAAACTGGGGATTTGCTCAAGCGCGCAAGGTATAAAACTTACTTGTAGCGATTCTGTCAATATCGTTCTCTGTATCATCTCGGGTCCGCAGAGTGCGCGCGTCCGGCGTGGTGGTTGGCCGCCATCTAAGTTTACCATTAAGTACTGTAAAGATGGATGACGCCTATCACAACGGTTGTGTTCCACTATTTTCTAAGAAACGGTGGTGGCCATATTTGAATATGTTCCAATGCGGCGTGTATTGTCTATATTTGATTGTATTAGTCGTGTGGGGGGCTGGATCATACTCCTACAGTCAGTATAAACGATTAGAAATCTCTGCGTAATATTCTACTATGGGTGCACTATCATCTTCCCCGATGTTACGAGGTTGACGGTGTCCATTAACAATGATGAAGAATCTCGATCTTCGATGTAGGTCGATGGCGGCCATATTGGAATATATTCCAATGACAAATATCTTATCTACTGGGGTTGCATGCCTATTCTTCTGATAGATATGTGATTCTAATCAGGGATTCGATATAGATCAAGGTGATTGTAATCATACGTGTAGAAAATACTGTGTGGGTTTCTATTATAAATTAGCGATCAATATTTCAATAAGTATAGTCGAGGGCAGTATAAGAGTCATACTCGGTGAATCTAAGTTTTGTAGGACAATGTAGTTCATCCATGCGATTCCTATAGTAATTCGGTCTGCAACTTAGAGAAGTGTGACCATGCATCCTTCCTACACTATATACTGACGGGTGTTCCTTATTGCTATGAGTGATTACATGCTGTCCATTAAGTGGGAGGTGGGGATCTATCTCTTAAAAATGAGGGTCTATCTGGGAGGCGTGAAGAAGTGCGTGAAAGGACCAGTAAGCTCCAGAGAAGTGGTGTATAGGTCTTATACGGTCTCCACATATCAACTATATATTCACAGTCTTTACATGAACATTTCGTCACAGCATGATAACATATTTATTTACAGATTACCCTATTCATACAATAATCCCTAACCCACACTTGAAGCCATTGTAATATATAAAAAAAATGCACAATAATACTAAAGAGAATGCAATTCCTTGCATGAGTCAGGAATGCCTCTCCCTCTCAAACACGAGGCACCTCACCAATGAAAGGTGTTTGCCATTGGATTAGGCACTAAGCACAGCATTCTGCACCAATGTATGACCTCGATAGGTAAAAACCACACTCGGGAGAAAACTTTAGGGTCCTTTGATCCTGGTGACGGATAGATGTAGTTATAGAGAAACTCCTCCTGAATAGAATGTCTTTATTTTAGATACAAAGCCCTGACGAAGTCTGTTGTGATTGGAACAGCAATAGACGAAACACGTGTTGGCGAAGGGGCGTGTCTAATATGTTTGAATAAAAGACAATTGAAACCACGACCTCAACATTGGATTTCTGTGTGCTTGGAGACATTGTTGGTTGTGTGTGAGGGAGTCCCCTCTCGGATCTCTGCTGTCACCTTTCAGTAAACCTAAATTCTGTTACTTTCTTGATCCGCCCTGGGTTCGACCCAGGCCTGACTTCAGCTCTGCGGTATTGTGAGTTGTTTTTAGGGAATATTTTATTCATTTTTGGGCCTGGGAGATTTTTATATCTGACCATCAATGGTCACCAATTGTCCCCATTACTGACGGCGAGAAGAAATCTCTATTCAAACGCTTTGTTTTGTGTAAGATTTAGGCTGAGGATCCTCATTCTCAGTGCATTTATTGCCTTTATCCTAATCCTAAGGCAGGAAGATGTGATATATGCAAGTCTTTTACCTCTAAGACTCTTAAAGACAGAGAAAAGTGGTTGGCAATATTTCTTATAGATAAAGAGAATGTACGCCCTTACTAAATGGTGGATGCTCCCCCTTCAGGAGAAGATTCTGTGAAAAGTGTCCCTCCAAGCACTTACACGAAGGCAGCGCAAAAGAGGTAGCTTATACAGTTTCTTGAACTGAACTTGTTTGGTACAGCGCTTGGAGTCACCACATCAAGTACTGGGAAGTGTGTGTCTAAGCATAAGTCTCACCCAACAATGAAAAAGAGGAAATCAGCAAAAAATATGCTTTTAAAGGTACTTCATCGACGACGGCTATGTAATTGTCACTCGACTATATCCCTGCCGCTGACGTCGAGCCTTCCCTCTACAACTCTGTCGACAATAAACCTGTCATCAAAGTCGAACCAATCGTCTATGGCACCGTCAACGGCACAACTACTATCGACAACATCTCTACCTTCGTCAATACCATCAACAGCTACCTTACCGTCGATGGCAAGCTTTAAGAAACCTAAATTTTCACCTTTGAAAGTGCACACTTTTCCCAAGTCCAGCTGTTAGTCTGACCAGGAAGAGGAAGCGAGTGACTTTGCTTCACAGATTACTTATAGTCTGATGCAATTAGACGTAAGGTATGTCCCAGATTTTGAAGAACAAAATCCTTCAATGACTATGATTATCAAGGTTCTAAGCCTCAAGTCCGTCGATATTCTATAGGAGAGTGACCTCCTGCCGATTGCAGAGAACCAGATGTGGTTCAAGTGCCTATGCCGTTTTTTACTACGTTGTAGCAGATAATAGAGACTTTTAATAAGTTGCTGCCACAAAATCAGAATAATACTCCTCAGGCGGGGTTACGTACTGCACCAGTTGTACCACCTCTTTCTCATTTACCAGTTTCACCACCTAAGCAACCTTCACCACCAACTCCTTCTTCACTTCCAAAGGAAACCTTCTGCTAATCCTAAAACTAGCAATGAGGATTCCATTAATTAAATTCATTCAGATATGGATGAAGAGGAAGGTGAGCTTCCTCAGGACAATGGAGGCCAAGATGATCATGGATTGAACTTTGATCTCCCAAGTGGAATGGATAAGAAGCCAAGTATACAAGATTTGTCAGATGATAACTCTAAATTCCACTCCTTAATAGAAAGAGATGCCATGAATTTCAACCTACCATTGGAGTCCAAAGACCAAACCTGTTTTCTATATGACTTCAAAGTACAGCCACAGAAATCTGCAAAGTCTATACCAATTTTAGATTTTGTTTGGTCAGAAGGGTTAAAACCGATGAAGAAACCAGCTTTGGCTCCAGCTGTAATACCTCATCTGGAGAAGAAATAAAAGGCTTTGGATTCGGCTCCAGCTTGCCTTACTGATCATACTAAACCAGATTCAGTTATTTCATCAGTGGCGCACAATAGAACTAAGACCCCTATTACACCATCATCTGGTCCACCAGGCAAGGATAGTAGAAGAATTGATAATTTAGGTAAGAGAATTTCATCTATGGCAGAAACCTCAATTAAAACAGGCAATACTCCGGCAATTCTAGGCTGTTATGATCGCCAGATGTGGCAGAACATTGCTCCTTTAGTAGAGCTTATACCCAAGGATAAGAAAGAAATTGCACAAGCTATCCTTTTTTTTTTTTTTTTTAAATATGATTATAGTATTTCGCAATAACAAGTGAAGCCAGAAATTTGATACATTGCCTATGACTGGAAAGGTACTGTACATAAGCATAATTTTCACCACTGCAATGCATAGATCAATATAAAGCAACATGGCAAAAGGTATGGCATCAATAACATAGTACCATTCATGGGGGGCGAGGGTGTGAGTGACGTGCGGGTGGTGTCCAGCAGTCAGTAGGTGGTAGTGGTGACAAAGATCAAAAGGTGTAAGTGCAGGTGTGGGTCACCGATGACTCCCCAATGTGTGGTTGCAGTCAAGTGGTAGGTATGCATGAGCCACGTATGCCCATCTGTAATTAAGGCGGGCATTTGCTTTAGTCCTGCATTACTTACACCCGGAAGTGCAGGCTGCAGCAGTGTTCTTGGACGCGGCAAAAGCCTTCGATTCGCTTGAATGGCCCTATCTCTTTAAGGTATTAGAGCGGATGGGATTCAGCCCCCTTTTTAGGTCTCGCCTACGCAGCGCGCATGCGCTGCATAGGAAAAGACCTTTTGAAATCGATTCAGTTTTGCAGTCAAAACGTGCACGCATTGCATTGCTTTGAATGGCAACGCGTGCACGTTTGGCATTCCTTGCGGGAGCGAGCTTTCAAACCATCTGTTTGTAATTAACAGATGGTTCCTGCTCGCTCCGCAAGAGAAACAGCCGCAGGCCCCCTCCTCTCTCCCCTCCCCCGCTGCCTCTCGTCAAACTATTTTTTTTTTTTTTTTTACTTTGAGCCGAGGCGCGCGCGCTTGTTTTCCTTTGTTCCTGTGGCGCTCCGTTTCTTATGTTTTTCTTTCCTTTCACGGGAGTTCAATGATACTGCTTGTATGCACTTTCATGTGTTAATTTGAGTGAGTTGCGGTGTATATCACGTTTTGTTTGTTGTTTTCACTGCTGAACGATAACAGACTCTGCGACGTTGTGTTTGTTGTACCTAAAGCTCCTCTTTCGGGGCTCAGTGATGGTGACTTTCAACACCTTGTGTTGTGTTCATTTTGATTGATGAAGGTGTATATGCCACCTTGAGCTGTTTCTTTTTCCTTTTACTGCAATCAACAAGAGCGACCCAACTCCTTTGTTTCTTCCTCTCGGGGGGATTCAATGAAAATAGCTTACAAAGACTTTCATGTGTTTATTTAAGTTAATTCCGGACACTTTCATGTGGTCTTTTACACTAATCCCAATGTATGCCACGTTGTTTTGCATTTCACTGCAAATGGTGCCGACGCTCTAACATTTTATTTGTTTTGTTCCTCTCTTCCTCGGGACTCAATAACAGTCACTGTTAATTTAAATCCCCCCAGCCCCCCGATTTCCAAATCACTGACCTTCCAATTCTCCATGGGTCATGGTTTAGGGTTAGCCTAAATCTGCCCTAATTCCAAACATGACACCTTCCGCATGCACTACACACATCGGTCTGTCGTTTTTCTCGTCTGCGTTTCTGGACTTTCCTCTAACCCCTTCCCTTATTTTCATTACAGCCCTGACACACATTCCTTTACAAAAACCCTTTTGCTCACGTCCTGTTTCTTAATGCGCCGCACACCTGCAGAGTGATCTTTGCACCCGCACTCCAAGCAGTCTTTACCAATAGTGCGGCGCTCCTCGCAGATCACTCTGTTAAACTTCCCAAAATTGCGCCACCACGTCCACCACCACCACGTCCACCGCCAACACCACGTCCACCACCACCACCACGTCCACCACCATGTCCACGACCACCACGTCCACCACCACCACGTCCACCACCACCACGTCCACCACGTCCACCACCACCACGTCCACCACCACCTGGATCGCGTCCTACCTTCGAAACAGAACTAATGTCATCCATACCCCACCTTTCTCGTCCAAACCGTACTCCACAAAAGCAGGGGTCCCTCAAGGTTCTATCATCTCGCCCATGCTTTTCAACATTTACATGAAGTCATTACCAGTACTGATCAATCAATTTCACCTCATGTGCTATAACTATGCAGATGACACGCAAATACTCCTTCAACTGGAATGCCCAAAGACATTGAAAAATCACCAATTTTCAGCTGTCTCAGAGCCGTGGATCAGTGGATGACTTGGAGCCATCTCAAATTAAATACTTCAAAAACGGAAATACTCACGTGTGGCGATTGGAAACATTACAACCCGCTTGCCGCATGGCCTAATGAACTGGGATCACCACCTAAAGTATCGAAGGAAGTAAGAAACCTCGGAATGACCATGGACTCCAAGCTGTCGATGAATGCCCAAGTGGACAAACTAGCTAGATCAAGCTTTGTCACTATAAAAACGCTGCGACAAATTTTCCCTCATTTGGGATTTCCGCACAAGGTCCAAGCTACCATCTCCCTTGTTCTGTCCAAACTCGATTACGCCAATAGCCTCTACCACGGATCACCTTTAACAACCATGAAAAGGCTACAACAGATTCAGAACTCGGCTGCCAGACTACTCTTGCATATCAAACCGCGAGACCACGTCTCCCCTGCCTTGAAAGCCCTGCATTGGTTACCGGTTGCCAGAAGATCCACGTTCAAGCTGCTTTGTATCACCCACATGGAATGGGACCGCTCTTCATCAGGAATAAAATCACCAAACACATTCAACAGAGGAACCTCCGCTCTAAAGGAGCATCTCGCCTCAAAATCCCAAGATACAAGAAAAAAACCATGGGTGGCACATCCTTCTCTGTTCAAGCAGCCAAACTATGGAACTCTTTACCCCCAACATAAGATCCACCGACAACCACCTTATCTTCAGAAAACTACTCAAGAATTGGCTCTTCCCCACATAAGCACCATACGCAAACAGAAATTTGCATCATATCCCTCTGTATATAAGCATTTGTTTTCACTATAGACATGTACCTATCTTTGTGTATTGCTTTGTATAAACATGTAGAATAATTATGTTGTTGAGAGAAAAAAATAAAATAATAATAAATAAATATCATCTTTGGTCTACATGTACTTCCATTGTGCATCTATGTACCTTCCATGTACTTGGATCTGTGTCTGTTACTTTTCTCCTGAAAAAGCATATCCAATGCACTACCCTATTTCTCATCCTGTGCCTCTATCAATATCTTTAATCTACATATACTTACCTCCTTTATGTATCTATATACTTTCAATGTACTTATGGATCTATATATTTATCACTTTCTTCTAATTTAGCATTTCCAAGGCACTACCCTAGTTCTCAGCCTATACTTATCTCAATATATCTTCTAGCCCAACCTTCTGACTCATCTCAAACTTCTTTCTACTACTCTTTCCAATGCACTACCCTATCTCTCATCCTATACATTTATCAATATATCCTCTACATCCACACTCTCATTTGTCCCAAACCCCATACCACTACTATGATCCCCAAAACAACCCTTTCTAGACTCTCTCCTACTCTACCCCTCCTTGCATCATCTGACACCTCTTTTACTATACCGATCCCCTAAAACAAACCTTTCTAAACTCTTCCCTCTGACTCCTCCCCTCCAAAACTCCCTTTTACTCATCCAAAAGCCTCCTCCTACTGCCAAGACATAAAAAAAATCCTTTACTCTTTTATCCCTCCACTATCCTTTTCAATCAAAATTAACAGACTAACATGTTCAATTCTCAAATTCCATTTTCAACTATACTAATTCACCACTAATCCTTTATGGGTTCCAGAGTAGCGTGCTACTCGCCAATAAAGCGTCTCAACACCCCCATCAGGGTTACAAGCACTATATAAATGCAAACCTTTTCCCTTTCTATCCTCCCCAACCCTTCTCAATCCAAATAACGGACTAACATATCCACCACTAAAATTACTTTCATGTTTCACCATACTAATTCAACACTAATACTTATGGGTTCCAGAGTAGCGTGCTACTTGCGCTTCAAAACCCCATCAGGGGTAGCAAGCGCTATATAAATACAAACCTCTTTCCCTCTTCTATCCCGCCACCTACCCTTCTCTACCCAAATAACTGAATAACATATCCACTACTCAAATTACTTCATATTTTACTATACTAATTTTCAACACTAATCCTTAATGGGTTCCGGAGTGGCGTGCTACTCGCCAGAAAAGCGCTTCAACACCCATCAGGGGTAACAAGTGCTATATGAATGCAAACCTTTCTTCCCTTTTTATCCCTCCGCTATCCTTCTCACTCCAAATAACTGACTAATATCCACCACTGAAACTACTTTCATATTTCACCATATTAATTCACGACTAATCCTTTATGGGCTTCCGGAGTAGCGTGCTTCAACACCCCATCAGGGGTAACAAGCGCTATATAAATACAAACCTTTTTTCTTCCTCTATCCTTCTGCTATCATTCCAAATCCAAATAACTGACTAACCTATCCACCACTTAAAATGTACTTGCATGTTTCACTATACTAATTCAACACTAATCCTCTATGGGTCCCGGAGTAGCGTGCTACTCGCCGAAAAAGCGCTTCGACGCCTCGTCCGGGGTAGTAAGCGCTATATAAATGCAATTACAATACAATACAATACAATACATCCACCACCACCACGTCCACCACCACCACATCCACCAGCACGTCCACTACCACGTCCACCACATCCACCACCACTACCACGTCCACCACCACCACGTCCACCACCACGTCCACCACCACGTCCACCACGTCCACCACCAATACCACCACCACGTCCACCACCACCACGTCCACCACCACCACGTCCAACACCACCACGTCCAACACCACCACGTCCACCACGTCCACCACCACTACCACGTCCACCACCATGTCCTTCACCACCACCACGTCCACCACCACATCCACCACCACAACCACCACCACGTCCACCATCACCACGTCCACCAATGCCAACCATGTCCACCACCACCACCACGTACACCACCACCACGTCCACCACGTCCACCACCACCACCACGTCCACCACCTCCACAACCACGTCCACCACCACCACGTCCACCACCACCACAACAACGTCCACCACCAACACGTCCACCACGTCCACCACAACCACGTCCACCACCACCACGTCCACCACCACCACGTCCACCACCAACACGTCCACCACCACCACGTCCACCACCACCACGTCCACCACCACCACGTCCACCACCACCACGTCCACCACCACCACGTCCACCACCACCACGTCCTCCACCACCACCACGTCCACCACCACCACGTCCTCCACCACCACCACGTCCACCACCACCACGTCCACCACCACGTCCACCACCTCCACCACCAATACGTCCACCACCACCACGTCCACCACCACCACCATGTCCACCACCACTTCCACCACGTCCACCACCACGTCCACCACCACCACGTCCACCACCATCACGTCCACCACCATCACGTCCACCACCATCACGTCCACCACCATCACGTCCACCACCACCACGTCCACCACCACGTCCACCACCACGTCCACCACCACCACATCCACCACCACCACATCCACCACCACCACATCCACCACCACGTCCACCACCACGTCCACCACCACCACGTCCACCACCACCACCACGTCCACCACCACCACCTGTGACAGGTAAAGTGTCACTGGAGGGCAGGGGTAATAGTGTCAACCCCGGCTGTACATGGGACATTTAAGGATGCATTGGGTGCGAGAAGACGGGAATAGGGGCTAGAAGTATTACATCAGACCCAAGATACATTTTGAAGAGGCGCAATGTCACAGGGGCTCCCGTAAAAGCACTCGCAGCATCTCTACCTCACAGTGGATCAAACTATTATACACTGAGCCCACAGCTAGGATACGCACTAACGGCCTACTATCTGATCCATTCCCGATAACGCGGGGTACGCGGCAGGGGTGCCCCCTGTCCCCCCTGTTGTTCGCTGTAGCGATGGAACCACTAGCTGCACGCATTAGACAGCACCACATGGCAAGGGGGATAGGTTTCAGCTCTAGGAGCCTTCTGATATCACTCTACGCAGATGATGTCACGTTGTATATTCTAGATCCTGCGCAGAACTTAGACGTCGTTCTGAGGGAATTCATTAAATTTGGAGGATTGGCCGGCATCTCTATAAACTGGGCCAAGTCAGTGATGTTTCCCTTAACAGACAATACCAGGGCTGTAACTTCTGAGTTCCCACTGAAATGGGAGGCTGAGAAAGTGAAATATTTGGGAATTTGGATAAGTCGGGACCTACAGGAGGTGTGGAATTTAAATTATGGTAGAGCCATAACTTGGCTGGAAGAAAAGGTAGCTCTAAGGGCCAAGCTTCCTTTATCATTGGCAGGGAAGATCGCACTGGCGAAAATTGTATTTTTACCTAAATTTTTATACCTTTTTGTTAACCTACCAATTATACTCACTCAACCTTTTTCAGAACACTACGATCATTGATGATATCTTTGGTATGGGCGGGCGGACAAGCTCGAGTATCGTGGGAGCTGTTGTCCCTTCCGTTAAAACAAGGAGGCCTGGGCGCCGCAGACATGAAACTATATGCACTTTGCGCACAGGCACAATTTCTGCATTACTGGATTTACCCGACGCCCTTCCAACCACACGTAGCTGTGGAGAGGGACGCAGTAGCGCCGGTTCCTCTTCAAGTAGCATTGTACCAAGCATATCGTCGTCCTACAGATGGTATTGACACTCCCGAAACCCTAAGGTGGGCTTGGGATGGGCTACGGAGGCGTGCGGGTGCCCAGATATTATATGCTCCTTCAATTCCCTTAGCACAGAATCCAATGTTACCCAATGTCAAAGACGAGATCAGCAAAACAATTGCGCAAAAAATGAAGCTACACACGTTTGCGGATCTTTATCCAGGGGACACTTTCAGAGATCCCCCAGTGGCAGAAGAAGGCCAGAGGGTACCATTTGGGGAATTATTTCTTTATCACAAGTTACGTGCTGCTTGTCGCGCATTGCATAGCGATTTCCCAGCCCCACCCCCCCATTATCAGCCCTAGAAAACCTACTTCACTCACCATCGCCATGTAAACTTATAACCAGGCTTTACACACACATGCAAACCACAGCCCCTGTGACGACACCTAATGCATTGCTGAGATGGAACGCGGAGCTCACACACACACTAACTGAAGATCAATGGGCATACTGCTGCAATCAGTTAAATGAGCTGCCCCTGAACTATAGGCTACGGTTGATTAATTTCAAATTTCTCCATAGATATTACAGAACGCCTATGAGCTTACACCGTATGGGGTTACGGGATGATAACTGCTGTTGGAGGTGTGGGTTGGCCCCCGCTTCCTTCCTACATATGGCATGGGAGTGTTCTTCACTCGCTGAATATTGGTCTCAGATTTTTGTGGCTATAAATCAGATCCCGGGTATTTCCTTGTCACCATCCCCACTGTTGGGGCTGCTAGGTTATGTTAAGGAAACACATGTCAAAAAACGTAAATTACATGCATTATTGCTGCTCTTCGCTAAACGCCAAATTGCAGTTCACTGGGGAGGAAGAGGAAGCCTAAAACCATGGAGTGGATTAGAGAGGTTACGTATAGTCACACACAGTTGTCCGCATTCTGGAAACTGATGCCACTCACCTCGAGACCCCGGGACATATGGGAACCGTTTATCGCATGGGCTCGGGAGAAGACGAGTGGAGATGTGACTGCTGTGCTAAACGTTGTCCACACTGAGGAGGTATAACTAATACGGTATAAATATTGATATGTGGATGTGACGGGTATTGCGGGGCTGGGATAGGACTTGGATGTAGTATTAAGATACTACCGCCTCTAAATGTCTACTGCTAAATGATTATTACTCCTGGTGATATCAATACATACCGTTATAGTGGGCACATGATGGCTTCAGATTAATGTAAGTTTTTCTGATAAGCTGAATGTCTTGCATATGTACACCTGGCATGTTTGTTTTTTGCATCAAAATGTATACTGCTTTTATTTTGAAATACCAATAAATAAAAGTAAAAAAAAAAAAAAAAGGCGGGCATTTGCAGGTCTCAGCCATCCACTTCAGAGCGGGCGCAAATCGTTCTCGGCTTCAGTATTCGTAATGCATACATCCCAGATCCTACCTCCTACTCTTGCCCTACCTGTGGCACGTAAGGAGCGCAGCACGCTTGATTCCACTCACGCCCAGTGTAATGGCGTGTTCAGCCACTAGCCAGTGTCTGGACCGTCTGGGTTTTCCACTGCATCGCAATCTGCCGTTTGAAGAGGACAAATGCTAAATCAATAAAGCAGTGCAGGTGTTTATCACTCTTGGCTCAAGGACGAATGCCCAAGAGTCAGGACGCAGGGGCCAACGTGTGGTCCAATATTTCAGCCACAGTGGTCATAACCTAGACCTGCGTGTGCTGTAGAGGGGGACAGTCCCAGACCATATGAAAGAACCCGGCCTCTGCTAGTCTACATCTCGGGCACTCTGGCACAGAAGCAGGGTACATTTTTTAATGCGTTGAGTGGAGAGATATGCTTGGTGCACATAATTAAGTTGTGTGAAGTGGAATCAGGGATTCCAAGAGACTTCTATGACACTGTGGAGCACCCGTGTCCAAGCCTCGTTGTTTCATTGAGTCTGTGCTTTGCTTACATTAGCCAGATTGTCAGACACCATGGCTCCATAAATAAGTGAGATGGCCCGGCGTATGCCACCGCGTGTGAGGAGCATTTGAAGGGGCAATGATTGGGGTGGCTTTGTCTCGCCAGTCCCCAACGTATTCTAATCACGTGTAATGGCTTGATTTGTCAGGAAATGCCCAGCTGTTACATTATATGTGTCCGTTATAACCTCAAAGGTCATCAGGAACCTATCTTGGAAAAGCTCACCCACTAAGTTGATCCCTGCCGTCCTCCACGGCGTCAGGTCGTGTTGACCAGCTAGCCCCCGTATGCCTGGTAGATGTGTTAATAAGACCGAAGGCGAATAAGGGATGGTGGGTGCTCGGCTGTGTTTAAACCGCTTCCAGCACATCCTTGTCGCTGCCATCAAGCTCGAGCCCCGTCAGGGTGGACAATTATGATCTGAGAGGTGTAGACGCTCACGGCCCGAGAGGACAGCAGTGCGCTCAGCAGTAGGGTGATTGTCCAGCCAGCATAGAGGCCACTGTAGCTGGGCTACCGCATAGTATAGTTCGAAATTAGGGGCGCCCATTTCCCCCGCAAGGAGTGGGCGTTGTACTATAGATAGTGCCACCCGTCGTCATCCTGCACCCCATAATAAGCGTAACAGAAGGCCATTCAGCTCCCGGAAGAAGCTCTTGGGGAGTACTATACGAGCTATCCTTAAATGGCAGTTAACCTTCTACTGCATTATTGATGCAGCAATGGATGCCTCAAACACTGGTTTCCACCAATTTGCAGGGGGTACTGTTCAAAGAAGGAAGGTTGGTTAAAATCCACAGCCTTTCATTCTGAGGTTCAATCATGGACGCCAATCCACCAAAATCCCTGGGGTAGCGGTTGTGACCAGAGTTGCCCTTTAACCACCCCCAGTTACATCACAGGAATTGACATCATGCAAACCTTCACCTAATATCATCCTAGGAAGTGATGTCACATGATATTTTACTCTGATGACACCATAAGAAGGGACATCACTGCAGTTACAAATCATGCAATAAGTGCAAGGCTGATAAAGAGGTTAGGTACTGTCTTTATGATCTCCCTCTTACCTACTTCTCTCTGATCCAGATGTTTCTTTCTCATCCATCTGCCTCTTTATCAAAGTACCCACATCTTCCCCTCAACTCTCTCTCAACGTGTTCCATTTCTGTTTCTGCTCTCCTCTCTTGCAGCTGTTTGTCATCTACATATCACCTGTCAGTCCTCCCTACCGCTCTCAGTTATTTGTATCAAAGCTGCTATCTCTTTATCTGCCCTCGCTCGCTGACCTGTCTCCTCTCTCTAAGGTATTGCAGAAGTTTCTTTGTTCCCCCTCACCTATCTAATACTATCTCTCTTAACAAAGTCTTCCCCACCTGTCTCTCCCCTTTCACTCCTTCTCTGAAGTGTCTTTCACCTGTCTCTCACCTGACTCCTCATTACTTCTCCCACCTCACCCATCTCTTTTGCTTTCTCGCCTCTCTCTCTATATATCATCTGCCTTGCACCAGTCCCTTTACCTTTCTCTCTCATATACCTGTTACCTCTCTATCATCTCTCTAGATTATTTACCCCCTCTCTCAGCAGTCACTTTTTAATTTCTCACCTGTCCATTCCCTCTCCCCTCAGTTGTTTCTATTCCCTCTCTCTCACCTGTACTACGTCTTTACCTTTGAGCTCTCTCACACCAGTCTTTCTATATTATCTTTCTTACATCTGCCTCCTAGTCTTTGTGTCTGTCAACTGCCTCCTACTCAACTACCTCTCACCTATCTCTTAGATGCCTCTTTTCACCCTGTCCCCTCGCTGCAGTGTTTTTCTGGCCTGTCTGTTTTTTAGACCTTTTCTCACAGCTGTCTCCCCTCTATATCTTTAATGCGCCTTTCTCATTTATATGCCTATCTTATTTCTATCTTTCCCACGGTCTGTCAGCAGTCTCTTTTTCGCCACTCTGTCTTAAACTTCTCTCTGTTTCTCTCATATCTGTCTGTCTCTATCTCTCCAACATATATCTCTTTGTCTCTATTGTATCTTTCTCATCTGTCACTTCTCTTTCCCTCAGTCAGCTGTCTTTTTCGCATGTCTGTCAAACTTCTCTTTTTTTTCTCTGTCTCACACCTGTCTGTCTCTATCTCTCAACATATATCTCTTTATCTTTACATCTTTCTCAGTTGCTTTTTTATTTTTATTTCTCTCTCACACTTGCTTCTGTATCTCACTTATCTTTTGTGTCTTTTTCCTCTCTTCTGGTCCCTCTGCTGCTCCCTCGTTCCCCTCTTAACACTTCTTTTCTCTCTACTCTCTGCTGTATTTCCCATCTCCCCTGGCATGTCCAGACAGCAATAGCCATGGAGTCGGCTTTTGCTGGGCTTTCTCAATCAGCAACAATAAATCTTGTTGCAAAGTTTTTGTTTTTTTTACTTTCACACTGTGCTAGGTTTCGTTTCTGTGCAGTGTAGCTTCACTGCTGAATGTTTTTTTTTTATTGCAGGCAACATGTTAATGCTGGTTGTGAGTTCAAAGAAAAAAAGCTCAGGAAAGCCCATTTTAGCATTCCTGCCACTACTTTAACAATCTCCTAGGAAAGGGGTCGCAAGGGTAGTTAGTATCAGAGGTCGCAAGGGGCAAGCTAAATGACGTCCATGGGTTCAATCTACGATTTTGGACATGCCCTTTAATGGCCTTACTCTTTTTGGTAAGCATGTTGATGAAGCCCTGCAAGGTCTTAAGACTCGGTGATACTGCAAAAGTATTGGGACTTTTTCAATACCGTAGGTTTGGACCATCTAATTTTTGCGGCTCTTGAAGATCTCAAAATTTCAGTGGCCAATTTAGCCAATATAGAGAGCAGGGACGCAAATACTGATCTCAAAGATAATCTGCATACGATCAAAGATACTTCTATATTTGGAATCAAAGACAACCTATGGGGGATCTCTAGGGAAAGAGAGCAATACCTCACAATCGCGTACCAGTAAGAATCAGAAAAGTGCTTGACTCGCTGACTTTGCCTCCTCTTCCACCCGGAACTCAGATGTTGGGAGGAATAATTTCCTTTTTTGCTGCGGCGTGGGATGAAATAACATCGGACAAGTTGGTGAGACAAATTGTATGTACAGGTCATATTTTGGAATTTGTACAGAGGCCACCAGTATATCCTCCCAAAAAGGAACATCATCTTCATGTAAAGTAGCTTCAAGAGGAAATACTCATACTTCTACAGAAGGGAGCCATAGATATTGTCCCCAAATCAGAAAGAAGTCATGGGTTTCATTCCAGATTTTTTCTAATCAAACAGTAGACAGACAAGTCAATGGAGACCAATTCTGGGCAACTAAACAAATTTCTGAAGAAACAATCATTCTGAATGATTACCCTTCAACAAGTCTTCCTGATGACTTGTTGATGACTTTATGACCTCTCTGGATCGTTGGGATGCATATTTCCATATTCCAATTCACCGAAGCCACAGAAAGAACCTTAAATTCTTGATAACAGAAGAACATTATCAGTTCAAGGCTTTAACTTTCGGCCCCAAATTAGCGTCTCCAATATTTACCAAATGTCTTGCTCCAGTTGCTCTCTTCCTCAGGCAAGAAGGTCATCAGGTTTTCCCATACCTGGACAATTGGCTCATCAAGGCGCCATCAGAGGAAGAGGCAAGGAGTTCTGTGGCGGCTTGCATCAATCTCTTCCATAAACTGGGCTTCACATTAAACAAGGAAAAATCATCCTTAGAACCCGGACAAAAATCCAGTTCCTCTATGCGTTACACGATACGCAGTTAAAGCCTTTCCTATAACCGGCAAGGGCAAAGAAGTTGCTGATTATGGCAAGGAATATTTCTGCAAGACTCTGTCACAGTGCGACAGTACAAATCCCTGTTGGGCCTAATGGCATCTTGTATAGGCCTTGCCCCATTTTGCAGACTTCATATGAGGCCTGTCCAACAAGAGCTGGACTCACAATGGAAGCAGGTTGGAGGATCTTGGGAAGACGTAGTCCAGATCACAAGGCGACTCAAGCAGGCATTGCTGTGGTAGATGCTTCCAGCAAATCTGAATGCAGGACTTTCTTTCCTACCTGTATCAGACAGGATGATCATTACGACGGATGCTTCCATGGATAGATGGGGAGCTCATCTAAAGGAACTCTCAACCAGAGACCTATGGTCGGCTGCTGAGAAGACACTTGACATCAATCAGCTGGAACTTTGGGTCATATGTCTAGGCCTACAAGCGTTCCTTCCCAGACTAGTAGATCAACCAGCCCTAGTCAGAACAGACAACACAATGTCTATGTTCTACATAGCCGAACAAGGACGAACACAGTCCCGATCCCTCTCGAAAGAGGTTACTTCTGTGGAATTGGGCCATTTCTCATGAAATCAACATATCCGTGGAACATCTACCAGGCTGCCAGAACAATCAGGCGGATGCACTCACTCGACAGCTTTCAGATTGTCACAAGTGTGAACTAGATCAGGGCCAAGTGGGTTACATATATTGAATCAATGGGGTCATCCCACAATTGATATGTTCGCCCTTCCGGACAACAGCAAATGCCAGTGCTTCGTCAGCAGGTTTTGGCATCCAGTATCAATGGGCAATGTCCTTTCAATAAGTTGGTCCAAGATCTCTGCTTCTGCATTTCCTCCTTTTCCCCTGATCCCCAGGGGGTTGAAGAAAGTGAAGATAGATCATTGCACTCTGGTCCTCATAGCTCCGGCATGGTAATGCCAATATTGATACAGCGAGCTACTGCAGTTATCAATACGTCCAGTCATCCTTCTGAAAGTACATCCCAGGATTCTTTCCAGACATCACAGAGCGATTCTCCATCACAATCCAAAATCACTGAACTTGACAGCATGGTACATGACCACCTAGAGTTTGGTCATTTGGATCTACCAAAAGAATGTAGAAATATTTTTGGTGCAGGCCCGAGCTCCAGTGACCACAAACACCTACAACGCCAAGTGGAAGCGTTTCTGAATATGGTGCAGGGATAATAGTCATCATCCACTAAGAATAAAACCTCATCAAATCCTTCCGTATTTGTTGAGTCTAGCGAACACTGGTCTTAAATATTCTTCAGTCAGAATCCTTTGGGGTGCAGTTTCCAGATTTAGGAGAACTGAGCAATCAGAGTTTGTAAAAGGTCTCTGAAGAGCATTTTCACCGCTTCCTCATCCACCAGCTACATGGGAGCTTATTACTGTCCTCCATTAATTGATTCTGCCTCCTTTCGAACCAATACATAAGGCACATTTGAAATTTGTCTCATAGAAGAAAGCGCTTCTTTTAGCTTTGATATCTGCTAGAAGCGTGGGAGAGATTTAAGCACTCATCAAGGAACTTTTCCTTAGATTTGCAAAAAACAAAGTAATCTTTAGAACGAATCCCAATTCTATGCCCAAGGTTTCTACTGACTTTCATTCGAATGAACCTGTCAGTCTTCAATCTTTCTTCCCAAATCCATCATCTGCAACAGAAAGGTTGATACATTCACTGGATTTGCGTAGATGCATCAAGTACTACAAAGACAAAATGAAGGACATATTTACTTAAGATCATTGTGTCTTTTGGACAGACAAGATCAGGTCACCCCCATCTAAGCAGGGGGTAGCTTGTTTGGCTCTAAGGCCTTTATTTCCTTCTGTCATGCCAGGGCCAAGCGCCCACTCCAGGAAAGAGTGAGGGAGCATACCACCAGGAGTATGGCATCAACATCTGCGGTGCAGCTACCTGGAAGAGCCAGCACATGTTCAAGAAGCACTACTGCCTACACGTGGATGCAGAAGTTGACGCAGCAGTGGGACAGGTAGTCCTTAGAAACCTGTTTCGGTAAATGTGAGCCTGCTTCCCACTTTTGTTATGTATTATAATGTGTACTGCTTGCTATTCTGATTCAAGCATGTGAATATATAGGAAAGATCCAGTGTTGAAGAAGAAATTAACCAATTACCTGTAACCCCAGTTCTCCAACATTGATATCTTTATTTATTGTTACTGGAAAAAATAGTTAAATTCTTTTTATTTTAAACTTTGAAAGAAACACTAAGATATGTTTTTGCTTAAAATACATGTTGACACTGTTGCAGAAAATTATGTGTTTCCACCAAATCTGAGGGCTGATATAGGAAGGTAGGATCCTTCTAGCATGGTTACCCCCACTTTTTGCCTGGTGGCAGTGTGTTTTTGACTAGTCTGACTGGGATCCTGCTAATCCGGACCCCAGTCACTGTGCTTCCTCCCTAAATTTGACTATGGTAGGTACTCCTATACCTCCACAATTGGCTACTAGTGTACTCCTGTAAGTCCCTAGTACATGGTACTAAGGTACACAGGGCATAGGTACACCAGAGATCTCCCATGGGCTGCAGCATGTATTATGCCACCCATGAGAGACCACTCAAACTGTGACTAAAGGCCTGCCATTGCAGCCTGTGTAAGCTGGTGCTAGCACCACTTGCGACCGATATAAGTTTCCTTATATCTGAGGTCACGACACTAAAAACCTATAATTCACCCCTAAGGCAGGCCTTTCAATCCTTAAGGCAGGGTGCTGGGTAATAAGTGTGAGGGTGCCCCTGCATGAGCAGGACACCCCCACAAACCCCGGAGTCAATCCTCCAGGCTTTGTAAGTGCAGTCAGCCATTTTGATACATATAGTGGCCAGGTGTCAGTACGCGATGCTAACTATATAGTGGCTGTGCCGAACCTGGGCATGTTTTGTATCAAACATGTTGGAATCATACCCCAACCCCGTTATCAGTGTTGGAGGTATGATTCCATGCACTGGGGGGCTCCTCCGGGAAGCCTCAGTACTCCCGGTAACAGCCTTCCAGGGTCTGCCAGCAAACTAGTGCTGCTGCCGACCCCAGACACGATTCTGCCCTCCTGCTGCTGAGCTTGAGCAGGGGATGGTAGAACAATAGGTTTCCTGTCACAGGGAGGTGTGACCACCTCCCAGACAGGACTTAGTGTATTGGGCTGGGGTGGGGATGCTTGCCAACTCCACCAGACTGCTTTGCAGGGCACATTTGGTGCCCTCCTTGCATACTCTAGTTAGAACCAGTTCTGGGAGCCCTTGGCTCCCTCTCTGGTGCGAAACTGGAAAAAAGACATGTGATTATCCTCCCCTCTGTTTAGCCCCTCCTCTGGGATGGACCCCTAAGTCGTCCTAACACCTTTCTTAGGGTATAAAAGGGATTACCTGTGGGTGGGTCCTCAGATTCATCGTGGGACAAACCTCAAGCCTGAAACCATGTCACTCTTCAACCCTCTGGACACTTGGACTTCGCCTGGAACCATGACTGCATCAAGGAAGACTCCTGCTGCTCCTGGTCTCACTGTTCTGCAAGTCTTCATCATCATCTGTGTCTGTGCTTCTTCCAGGATCTTCAACAGACCTGTGGGCATCAAGGACACCCGAAGTAATCTCCCTTGGAGTGAAGGAGTCCCTCCCCTGCATCTGCAGGCACCGCAACAAAGCTGACCGGTCTGCTGCTCCTGACGTCCCACGGACTTTGAAAGGCTCAGCAACACAGGTGGTGGTTCTGCAGCTCCCTCGAGGCCTGACCTGTCCTCTCTGCAATTTTGAGGCCAGTATCCCTCGTCTGAACCGCTGGGACCGAATCCCTGTGCACCGTGTCAACTTGCCTTTGCCATGACTTGTTGACTCTGCACTCCAGAGATCTTTGGGCTATAAGAAGCTCCAGCATCTCTTCCTGACAAGATCTTTGTCCTCACTGCATCCTCTTCACCGTGGCCCTTCATCTTTGGTGAACTGCTCGAGGTCCTCTTGCGACTCCTGTGCCTGTGGCTTGTGGGTCCTCTCAGGGGTCTTCTCTTGCTTCAGTGGGCCTCCCTGCTTGCTCGTGGCCTGCTCTGACTCTCCTGCCCTTGGTGAGGCCCTTTGACCTTGCTGGTCCCAACGTTGCTCCTTCATCTTTTTCAACGCCTGTTGCTGCTGCCAAGCGTTGTTGGTGCTCCCGCCGGACACCCACCCCCTAGTTCTCAACTTCCGACGTGGGACAGCTCTTGAACGGCTCCTGGTCTTCCTCAGCATCGCCTGGTCCTCACAGTTGCAGCGACAAGGTCACCGTCATCACTCCTGCATCTTCCGTCATCGGTGGGCATTGTTCTTCCGAGGCTCCTGGTCACCTCCGAGTGCATAAACTCTGTCCCCTCTGCTTGCATGTTCTTCTCTTCAAGAATCTACCCCTGGAATCCACGGACTCTTGCACAGACTTCAACACCAGCGGACTCTTTACTGAAATCCTCCATTGTGGTCTACGGCGGTTTCTGACGTCACTTCGCACCTATGCACCCGGCTTCCCTGGTGTAGGTATCCTGGTTCCTGGGGTATCCATGGGTGGGATGACTCTCCAACCTTCTGTCTTCTGCACCGATTCTTCAGGGTCCACTGGGAAGGTTCCTTTTTCTCCAAAACTGCAACAGTGACTTTCCAGTTGACTTCTATTGAGTACGCTGCTGTGTTTCCACTCTGCGCACAGCCTCTGTGGGGTTCCTTGGTACCTCCCTTGGGAGGTTCCGTGTGTCCCCAGCTCTTCTGATTCTCCGGGTCCAAGTCCCGACCACTGTGTATTGTTCTTACTTACCTGTTTACAATTGAAGTATTGTGTGCGTTTGTGTTGATATCTTTGGGTAGGAGATATATCAATGTGTTAGTGAGTGTTGGGTAATAAATAGACATATTTTTATAACTACACTGTGGTTCTTTTTCATTTAACCTACACTACATGATTAGATCTGGTAAAACATGCTGCTTTACACTCCTTCTGGACTAAGCCTGAATGCTGCTCTCCACAGCTACCACT
Source organism: Calotriton arnoldi (assembly GCA_963921515.1). Lineage (NCBI taxonomy): Eukaryota > Metazoa > Chordata > Amphibia > Caudata > Salamandridae > Calotriton > Calotriton arnoldi. Next base: position 1,902,147 of record CAWUFW010001554.1, read on the forward strand.
TGGAGAGCTTTCTAAGGTTGTCTTAGACCACTAAAACCACCTTAAGGGTTGTCTGGATTAGTGCAAGGTGCTTCACCATATGTGCACCATATACTAAGCCAGCCTCCTACAGCTGACATAGGACAATATCAAAGAGCGCAATTCTTTTTTAAAAATATCTTTATTGGCAAACTATAAAGAGATACAAATACCAACCATTTTTGAAACATATATCAATATGGCATACATTACAGAGTTACAAACCTAGTCGCCAAGATTATCATTGATATCTTTTATACATTCACATGCGACCCTCACTTCTCCTCGGTCAGCGATTCATCTCTTATTATTCCCACACTTCGGCTTTTCAAATCTGAACTGTGGAGGCCTCTAGGGGGAGTAGGAGAGCTCAAGATTCCACCTCATTGGCTGAAGTTTAGGTGCTTCCAAATAAAGTGGATGTACTACTAAATGTTCATCATTGTTTCAAGCCTATGGCCTTTTTACACTGTATACTGTATATTCACACTGTATTCTGCTATTTTAATGTACCGGGGATTCCCAGCCTGACTACAAGGAATGATTCAAGCATGTGAATATTTAAAAGACATCAATGTTGGAGAACTGGAGTTACAGTTAACTAACTGATTTCTTCTCCGGAGACACGTGCCTCCTTTTTGCCAAAGGTAGTGACACCTTTTCACAGTGAGCAAACTATCACCATTCCGGCATTCTGTGCTTCACCTCATCCCTCTAAGGAGGAGGAAAGATTACATTGTCTGGATCCTAAAAGAGCTCTCCGCCTTTACATTGATCGTACCAAACAACACTAAGTGGACGATCAGCTGTTTATTGGATTCTCAGGCACACAGAAAGGCAGACAGTGCAGAAGAAGACAATCTCCTGCTTGATGGTGATCCTCTTGCTATGCACTGGCATAGAAGCAGCCTTCAGAAGGCCTGCCGGCTCCTTCCACCAGAGCCAAGGCTGCTATCACTCACTCTATTGACCTGTGTAGTGCCTGTCTTGGACATTTGTCAGGCGACTATGTGAGCATCTTTTCATACTTTCATGAAGCACTACTGCCTGGATAGCCAGGTCCACAAAGATGGGCATTTTGCCCACTCTGTCCTGCAGGACTTACTGGTTGAGCCAGTTCACAGATCCACCACTTTGGAGGTACTGCTTCGGTATCCATTCCATGGTGAGGAATCTGCGGTTAGAAGTCTCTATCAAAAGAACAAGTTACTTACCTTTGGTAATGCTCTTTCTGGTAGAGACTGTACCCGTAGTTATTGTTCATTAACCTTGGTTTGTGGTCATGTTTAGTTCGAAAAGCATCAGTTATGGGGCTGTGATTTGGTGGACCTATTCTACCTTCTATAGATTCCCTTAGAAGGTGTTCTTATGCTTTGACTTTGATTACCAAGGAATGATTTTCACAAAAATTAAGGGCTGATTGATTACATTTTAATTTAGTATGACAATGAAGTGATCGGTGACATTCGTTACTGTGATTTCTGATCGTATCATGGCTCTGAATCGTGATGCACAGTGATTCCGTGTGCTGACTCTGTTGTTCTTCATACTCTTGGAATTTTCTTGAAACTTTATTTTTGAGGATTATGCATTTATAAGAAAGGTTATAGAGACTGGCACATAGCTAGCTCAGACTTCCTGGTCAGTTGTTGCAAGTGGTGTACGAACTTCCTGCTTTAGGCAGTCAGAATTTCTTTGTGAATCAGCAGGTGGAGATTTTTGTGATGTTCGGAAGTGATACATCTGTGTGCAGTCTGTCCTTACTGTAGTAGGCTGGGCCGGGTTCTACGAATAGATTTGATGCTTTTGTCTTGTTAGTTAACTTGACCACATCCTTGCATTCCAAATGAAAGATGAAGCACAGCAGCAACACAGAAAAAAGTTTTGGCAAGCTTCTTCAAGCATGAACTCAACTATGGTTAATTATTTTGACGTTGGTTCATAGTTGTTTTTTTCACAATCGAAGAATAAAACACCTAACAAACATAATGCTTCTGCCCACAGTACCCTCAGTCTTCTGGTGGCAACAGTGTGTAAGCCTATGCATGGATGGTAATCAAACTGTCGTTCTTAAAAACAGGTTTTTTTATGTCGACATTACATTGTGTCATGGAATTAGAAATGTATGCTTTTGTGACTGATTTGACATGCAACGTTTTATCTTAGAGTGGTGTTACTTGAATCAATCTATCATTTCTATAGTAGGTTGCACTGGCTTTTCAAAAATTAAGTTTCCGTCATTTTTATACTTCAGTTGTAAAAGGCAAAAGAATGGTTGCATCACCTCGAGTCCAAAAGGACCCTTAGCCATTACCAGGATGGACAGAGTATGATAGGTTGTTAACTCAGGCTGATAGGCTGTGGTGTTTTCAAAGGGAAGGTGCACAGTGCACTATTCTCAGTTCCCCTTTGTTGCAGATTTAGGTTTTGCAGGACCATGGCTGTTCTCCTTTGGGGATTAATACCAAAGCTTTGCAGGTCATCATTATGTAATTAATTCCACACCCTTGCAAATCACCACCGTTTTCACTATTCCTCTAGGCTAGATTGGAGTTGCAGTGGCCCTCTTTCTATCCTCTCATTTATATTGTTAAGGATGCTAAAAGAATCTTTCTAAGATTAAAAAGAATGGAAAAGTAATCCGTATGCGAAAAACCTATTCATGGATAATATGAAGTATGGCTGTGAAAGAATGTCCATTAGAAACAATTTTCCCAACAGGTAAGTTATTTGCCTATTACAGATCATTCGTGAGTACGAATCTGACATAGAACTTGTCACAGGATTTTTCTTTTCTAAGACTGGCTTACTAGAGGATTTCTGCAGACTTTGGGTTCAGAACCCAGTGGGGTCAGCAAGAGGTTGTGATGATATGAATGAATCGCCTCTTGGACAATATGAATAAATAAATTAGAATGAACTTACCCATTTTGAAAATAAAGGTATTAGAGGCTCAACACTAACAAAAATAGATTAGCATCACATTGAATAAATCTCAGAAAAATCATGGCTATGAATGTGATGTTTATTTTGTTTTCCAGGATCCCACTTCTGAGAAATTAGGCATATTTAGACAATTAAGATTAATCCAAGCTTGGTGATCTATACATCTTTTACCAGCTGTATAATAATGGTGGTTAACTAGCATTATTCAGTGATCCCCTAGTGAAAAAAATATTATTTTGAAGTGTTTTGCTTACATTTTCTCCTTTTGCATTATGACCAGTTACGTATTCGTTGCATTGTTGTGAAGTAATGCATGTATTGTGTTTTTGCTTTGTTAGATCCAACCTTGAAGAACCTTTCTCAGGAAGTTATTGAGCTGCTAAAGAGCTTAGTTGGGCTGGAGACTTTCTCCATTGCTTTTGCTGCGGTTCAGAAACAGGCTAATCAGAAAAGAGTTACTAGAAAAAAAGAAAAGGCCCTGCAGGTAAGCCATGGTCTGATGAAGTTCTATTTTGTGGGGTGATATTACCTACTCTACATATCCAAGCCTCTTTTAGTTGTTCTGGTTTTCATCTGTTTCACAAGCCCAACGCCTCACCAATAGTCTTTCCTACTTATAGAACCAATAGTTCCTTTTTAACCTCCAATGTAGTGAACTAGAACATAACATGTTTTTTTTCTGATTTATTGAGTAGATTATTGCACAAATCATCCATCTGCGGTCCAGATGGTGTCAGGCACAGGGGCTTATATTAAATGTGGTTTGTCTTTCGGAATGATCTCAACCCCAGCTTTGTGACATCATACCCCATGTATGTACTGCCACCCCAACAGTGTGCTTCTACCACATAACACAGGATTACTACCACCTCCATATAACTTTACTACTACCATTTAGCACTTCTCTGACAACAAGCAATGCAGCAGACTACCACTAACAAAACACACTGTAGTGTTTTCATAGTTATGGTAGGTGGTGCCGGCTTCATCATGACGCTGGAATCAAGGTTGTAGCCATACACTGCCAACCTTAGCACGTGACATAATTTCCATTTTTTACTGCGATCTTTGATGCGGATTCAGAGCTCTTGTCAGGTTTCTCCTCATAGTTTTCTGTTAAGAATTTTGCTATGATTCTTTAATTCAGTGTGTTACGGATGTCTCCCCACTCCCACCGTTGTAGCAGCTCCAAACAAATGTCCATCACAGACCCGCATGAGTACTGTCTGTGGTGCCAGACCTCCAGGCTTGATGCTCCTTAAGGAGTGTGAGGCATGCTGTTCATGGCCTACGCCTGAGAAGGCCACAGTTAGATTTGATGGCGTTCTTGGTCCAGATCTAGGTCACACTTTCACTCTTCTCCGTTATTCAAGTCTTCAAGGGAGTAAAAAAGAAGGCACAAGAAAAAGAAGAAACAGAGTTACCAAGACATCAGTTGAAATCGAAAGGTAAGTCACCTCAGCATAATCTGCTTCTGGCAGTCTTCTTCTTCAGAGCTGGAGTTGGAGGATATCACCCCACCTCAGGAACTTCTTCCAGGACCACCAATCGTGGCCTCAGAGCCTTCCCCAGGCCCGACCGCCATATATTCCGCTAGCAACACCGGAGCTGAACTACTCCTGAGTTTCCTGCGAAAGGAGCAAACCACCCACTATTTTTCCATGCTATGTGGAACATGTTCTGCGTGCTTCGGCCCTCTCTGATGTGTCTCTTTGTCCTAAGGGACCATGTGGGGCTCTGTTCAGGTTCCTGCAGCCAGGTTCTTCTCCAGCATTTTTGAGGGGGGGAAAGGTGGGGGGAGTTTTATATAGCGCAAACTTGACAGACACATTCATTTTTGTTGGGCACAGGGAGATTAAGTGATTTGCCCAGAATCACAGGATGTTGAGTGTCCCTTCCGAGACTCGAACCTGGTTCCCCAGCTTCGAGGTCGACCGCTCTAGCCATAAGGCCACATCCTCTCACCCAACTCAGCATTGAGTGTCCGCATTTTTCCATGAGGAACTGTTCTGACGCAGGTCCGATTGGTACTGCCAGTGCCTCTATCACCTTCACCTCCACATTCACATCTGCCTCAGCCAGCATCCGCTCCTCAGCAAGAGGCACTGACTAGCCCAATTAAGGCCCATTACTAAAGAAGAGAGTCTCAAAGATTGGTACAAGAGGAGGAATACAGGACTGGAAGAAATACTTCCCAACAAGCCTTTTGACAGAGAATGCATGAACTCTTCGTGTCTGATGCAATTCCTCTACAAATACCAGAGGGATAAATCCAAGACTGAGATGACAGTAGTGACCAATTGTTCTCACCTCGTTCTTTAGAGACTACTGACTACCCGGCACTGCAAAATGCCACTGATCCAGACACCTCCCAGGATATTAACACTGATGCCCCAGCAGGCCCAGCACCTGCGGAGATGGCGTTTTTCATTTGGAGTTTAAAAAGGCAGCGGAGTGCCTAGAACTGACCCTGCTGTCGATGGACCTAAAATCCAGTAATCTGACAGACGTTCTGCAGTCTGCCTCTTCATCAGCTGAGGCACTTATGCCGTTTAACAACATTCTAATGGAGCCTCTTAGTTATGCATAGGACCAATCAATGTCTACCCCAGCAGGGAACAGATCTTTGGCACATAAATACAGGCTAGCACCAGGAGATCCGCCATTGCTTATGGCCTACCCATCACCAGAGAGCCTTGTGGGTCAGGCTTCATTGTGTGGTAATATCCAACGCACCCACCTGATAGAGAGTCCAAGAAGCTAGAGTCCCTTGGAAAGAAATTCTTTTCAGCTGGAAGGTTGACACTTTATTCCCTAAATGCTGCATGCCTTTTGCAAAGATACTCACATACCTTATGGGACACAGCAGCAATGATGGTACCCAACCTGCGGGTCTACCTCAAAGACTATTTTAGTGAAGTGGTTTGTGATGATTAAGATGCATCTAGACACATAAGAGAAGGATGGGACACAGCTGATTCAGTGGCCAGGGCCATGCGCTCCTCTTTTTTTCTTCACTAGCATGCCTGGCTGAGATCAACAAGGTTGTGGGGGACATACAAGCCACGCTTAGGAATATGCCATTTGACCCGGTGCTTCTCTTAGGGGACTAAGTGGACTCAGCCCTGGAGTTTGTTAGAGCCGAAGAGCCACAGCCTAATCCCTGGATCTAGAGCCAAAGTGCCACAGCCTGTTCCCTGGGTATCCTGTCACCCCAGAAGGATTACCAGCAGCTAAGAAAGTTTTGCGGCTTCTCCAAGGGATTCCAGTTTTGCCAGTATGAAACTGCTCCGGTGCTTCAGCAGTAACAACTAAACCCCTTGGTCAGACGGGGCAGGAGCAAAAGAAGAGGCCAGCAGTCTCAACAACTCTCCCCCTCATCCCACTTCTCTTCCACACCACCTTGGAAGCCTATTTAGCTTGTCACTGAAGGAGCTGCGTCCTGTCGGAGGACTGATTTCCTCTTGTCTGCAAGCCCGGAAAGGCTTAACATCTGACCAGTGGGTCCTTCAAATTGTAGAAATTGGGTATGCCCAACCTCTCCAGCAAGCTCCTCCTCACATCCTGCTTCTACAGACCTTTTATTTAGAGGAACATCTGTGCATACTGCAGAAGGGGATGGCAGCCCTGCTGCAGAAAGAAGTGGTGGAGTTTGTGCCAGAGCAGGAAATTGGGCAGAGGTGGGACTCTCTGTACTTCCTGGATTCCAAGAAGGACGGATGTCTCCGTCTGATCATACACCTCAGGCTCTTAAATTTTACCTGCACAGGGATTAGTGCGAAATTCTGTCCCTGCTTCTTCTGGTGCGTGAAGCGGAAAACTGTATGGTGTCCCTCAATTTCCAGAACCCGTATTTCCACATTCCGATCCTGTGATATCGCAGTAGGTGCCTGCATTTCATGGTAGGGTCCATTCATTACTACATTGCGTTTTGTGACACATTTCAGGAGGTTGAATATTTTGGTATTCCCATATCTCGACAACTCGCTGCTTAAAGCGAGCTTGCCACAGATGGTGTCACACCACTTGTGGGCAACTGCATCCCTGCAGTTCAACTTGGGTTTTTCCATCCATCAGCATACCCAAGTCGTACCTAGGCCCTCTCAGCGCCTCATGTTCGTAGAGGCACTAATGAGTGCGATACCGGAGTTTTCGCTTCTCTACAGAGAATCCTGGGCATTCAGGTATGAGGGAGCTCATATTCCAGTTGCGACGGTTCTCCGCCCACTGTCTGTTAGCTTCCAGCTCCTTATCCATGAATGTCCTGTGGTGATGCCTTTGCTGGAAGAGATTCAACATGAGGGAGATCTTGCAGACACCATTGTGAATTCTAGGATCACTGCGGCTGACCTACCCTGGTGGTTGGTGTAGGAAGCTGGCTCTGTATATACTATACCAAAGTAATGTATAGTGTGCACAGTGTCCAGTGGACCCAATGTTAGTCAGTGGAGACTGGGTGCACCAATGAGAGGTGCTGGTTGCAGGTAAGTACCTGCGGTTTCAGGGCACAGGCCCCAGGGGTTTAGGCAAGCACAGCGGGGCCACAAGGCAGCATCAAAGCTACACCGCCAGAGGCACAGGGGCAGCCAGGTGCAGGGTGCCAGCACAGCGGCTGGCGTCCAATGCAATCCTATGGAGATTCTTCTTTGTGGACAAAGGCTGCAGGCGTCGAACCGAAGGGTGCAGGCAGAAAACCAGCGACAGCCCAGGCAATTTGGGATGTTGGGGGTCACAGGGGCACTGCTGGTCAAGCTCCCCAAAGCCCAGGGACTGCAGGTGCAGGGGTCCTTTTAGAAGTCGGATTTCTTCTCACCGGGCCGGTCACGGTTGGGGGGACCTTTCAGATTCACACTGCAGGCGTCGTCGTGGAGGATGGGAGAGGTCAGCCAAAGCTGGATTTGAGGTCAGGATCGCTAGGGAGACTTCACTGGACAGGTGAGCTACTCAGACTTGGGCCGTGGGCGTTGGGTGCATTGTGATCAAGATTCGCGGTTCCAGGTGGCATAGAGTCCTTGGAGTGGATTTCTTTGGGACAGGTCCGCTGTCCACAGGACATTGAAGTCTTTTTCGAAGGCAGCAGTCCTCTCAGAGTTTTCAGTGGTCATTGTCTGCAAGACAGGTCGCCTTTTTGTTGCAGGCTCTTCGAAGCTGGAGACAGGCCGGTAGGGCTGGGGCCAAGTCAGTCGTTGTCTTCAGGCTTCTCTGCAGGGTCAGCTTCAAGGATGTTTTCTTTCTTCTATGGTCATCGCAGATCTGAAGATCAAGGTTCAGGGGTGCCCCTAAATGCTGAATTTAGGGGCATTACAGGTCCTGGCAGGTTGTAGCCAATGGGCTAATTACCTTTAGGGTGGCTACACCCTTTATATGTCCCCTCCCTTTGGGGAGGAGGCATCCCCTAACCTGATTGGCTAAAATACTTCACTCCAACATGGAGGATTTTCAAAGGAGGGGGTCACTTCATCTCAGGACACCGTAGAGGTTGTTCTAGCTGAGAAGGGGACACACCTCTCCTGACTACTAATTTTCCCACCGACCTTGCAGCCAAGAGTGCGGCTTGGTCAGGGGGGCGAGCATCTTCACTGGCTGGAGAGGCCCTGGCTAGCATAACAAAGGGCTGTAAACCTTTGAGGCTCGCCGCCATGAATGCTGTTCCTGTTTTGGGATAGGTACAAAGCACCTCCACCCCAAGCAGGCTTCGTTCCTTACCCACGAGAGCACAAGGGCTACCACATCAGAGGGTTAGAAACATGTCTGTGTGTGGCAGGCTGGTGCAGACCAGTCAGCTGTACACTAGGGAGTTGGTTGTTTTTCTGGGGGCATCTCTAAGATGCCCTCTGAGTGCATTTTTCAATAAATCCAACATTGTCATCATAGTGAGTTTATTGTGCTGAGAAGTTTGATACCAAACTTCTTAGCATTCAGTAAAGCCATCATGGAGCTGTGGAGTTCATAATGACAAACTCCCAGCCCATGTACTCAATATGGCTACACTGCACTTATAATGTCTAATAATGGACCAGACACTGTAGGAGCATATTGCTCGTGCAGCTATGCCCTCACCTGTGGTATAGTGCACCCTGCCTTAGGGGGAACTTTCCTATGCCACAGGCAGGAATGTGTGCCACGTCAACTTTTAGGTTTTGTCTGCACAAAAACACACAGTCTGCAATGGCAGTGTATATGTTTAATCCGAAAGGTGTCTGAGGGTGGCACAATGCATGCTGCAGTCCTTGGAGATCCTCTCTAGTCACGTGGCCCTTGGTACCACTGGTACCTTTTACAAGGGACTTATTTGTGGGCCAGAGGTGTGCCAGTTGTGGAAACAAAGGTACAGTTTTGGGAAAGAACACAGGCACTGGGAACCTGATTAGCAGGAAACCAGTGCACATTCAGTCTAAGTGCATCAAATATCGGGCAGAAAGTGGGGGGTAACCATGCAAAAAGGGGCCCTTTCCTACAGTTGGCAAAGAAGAATCTAACTCAAGGGATGTCCCTTTATGCCCCTCCAACTGTGGCCATGGTAGTAATGGTTGTATCCACCCTTGGGTGGGGAACTGGACATCAGCTGCGTTTGGTCTCCAGAAGAGCAGGTAGTTCACATCAGCCTGCTCCAACTGACAGTGATTCGGCGGAGTCTCAACGCCTTCCTCCCTTCCCTTCGCAATCAACCTATCCAGATCTTGACAGACAACATGACCGTGATGTGGTATATCTGAAAGAGACACGTTAGTGACAGATTCCTTACCTTAGAATATCCCCAGGCGTCAGGCTGGATCCGGAAAGTTTTTGCGTAGCAGTACCCCTGCACATCGGTAGGCGGCGTCGTGCGGCTCCGCGTCCGTCGTCGGCGTCGTGATCGCCGGGATGACATCGCGGGCAATACTTAGACGCCGCCCATGCACGCTGGCGTCAGTTCTTTCTTTTTCCGTGCCAGATCCGGATTGAGCAGTGCCCCAGTCACTTTTTGACTGTATCTTTTTTGAGACTTTTTGTCCCAGTTTTCGAGTCGTTCCGATTCCGAACGGTGTCAGTAGGGATGCCCGGCTTCAAGCCATGCGCGGTCTGTAATCGCATGATGTCGATTACGGATCCACATCGGGAGTGTCTCTTCTGCCTGGGGCGCGGCCACGACCCCACGTCGTGCCCCGAGGGTCGGTCCCTCACCCCGAAGACTTTGCGAGAGCGGTCTCGAAAGCTTCTCGAGGCCCAGCACTCGACTCCGCGCCGCTCGAGGTCCCGGGAGAGGTCGAGGGGCCGGTCGCGGAGCCATCGTTCATCGGGGTCGAAGTCTTCGTCGTCAGGTAAGGCGAAGCACAAGAGGTCTAAGAAGCGTCGCTCTAAGACCTCCCCTCGCCGGTCTCGCGACTCGGCGGAGGGTCCTGTTGGTACCGCCCCCGCGGCTCCGGGGGTACCCGTCGAGCCGACGCCGGCCTACCCGCCTGTTCCGGGTCCGACGTCGACTCCGGCCGACATCCAAAACTTCTTGTCGGCCATGGCTCGCTTCTTCTGGCCTCAGGGTTACCCCGGTGTGCCTTCGGGCCCCGCGGGTCCCAGTGGGGTCCTCCCTCGGCACCACCGGCGGCTCCGGCCCCGGCGCCGCAGGACCCCCTCGGATCCAGGCCTGGATCCCGATCGACGCCGGTTGACCTAACCACACCTCCACCGGCGCCGACCACTCCGGTACCATTCCCGGCGCCGTCCGACGTCCCGGACGATGTCGTCCCCAGTTTCTCCCCGGAACCGGACACGGCGCCGGAACGGCGTTGGCCGACGCCGATTCCGACGCCGATGGGACCTTTCTTCCCTCATGTCCACCCTCCATACTTTTCACCTGTCTTGGAGGTCTAGGAGGACTGGGAGGGGTCGGAAGACCCTCTCACGGCTCAGTGTTAGCCTTATCAGGACTGGGAAGAGGAACCGGGTGATGCCAGTGGCCTGGACACCTCTCCAGACCTTGGCATGCTGTCTCCTCCTTCCGTGGCTACGGAGGAGGGAGCAAGTTATGCAACGGTGTTGCGTAGGGCAGCTGAGGCCCTCCGTCTCCAGCTCCCTACAGTGGCTGTCAGGACTAACCTCCTGACGGAAGTGCTTCAGCCGGCGGCTACCTCTTCGGAGCCACTGCTGCCGTTCAACGACGCACTTTCGGACGTTCTTTTGGGCACCTGGTCCAGGCCCACCACAGGGGCTCCTGTGGACGGGAACATTGCCCGACGCCATCGCCCGACCCCGGGCGACCCCTTGTTCCTCTCCCAACACCCCACCCCGAGAGCTTGGTTGTCCAAGCCTCTACCTCTCAGAGCGCCTTCCCTACGGCTCCGCCGGACAGGGAATGCAAAAAACTGGAGCAATTTGGGAAGAAGATGTTTTCTTCCTCCAGTGCTGGCTTGCGGTCCGTGAACACCGCTTGCCTTTTGGGCCGTTATTCCCACTCTCTGTGGGATTCGGTGGCGCAAGTGCTGCCTCAGTGTCCTCAGGAGGTCCAGACACAGCTCACCCCTGCTATTGCAGATGGGAGGGACGCGGCAAAGTTCACAATCCGATGTGGCCTAGACACCGCTGACTCGCTGGGCAGATCGCTTGCGACGACAGTGGCGCTGCGCCGTCACGCCTGGCTGAGGACCACTGGTTTCTCGGGCGATGTCCAAAACACCCTTATGGACATGCCCTTCGATGGTATCCGCCTTTTTGGCAACAAGGCAGACAGCGCGCTGGAGCGCTTTAAGGCCTCGCGGGCTACTGCCAAGTCCTTGGGCCTCTCCGCCTCGCGCCCTCCGCAGCCGTCTGCTTTTCGCTCCTTTCGTGGAAACGGAAGGGGCGCCCAGTCACGTCCATTCCCCAGCCACCGGCCCGCGCAGCAAGCTCCTTCGTGTGGCCGAGGACGTGGCTCCCGCCGAGGCGGGTCGGGTAACCAGCGTGCGGGTCAGGCCACCGCCCCGTCCGCGGCCTCCAAGCCCTCCTAGTCCATCCTTTCAGGCCCACAGCACGCCAGTGGGGGGCAGGGTCCGCCATCACCTTCCCCACTGGCGTACCATCACCTCGGACAGGTGGGTCTTGGACATTGTCCGAAGGGGCTACTCCCTCCCCTTCGAGACTGCCCCCCCCAACCATGCCACCTCAATACCACCGCATGTCGGGGGATCACTTGGTGCTTCTTCAGCAGGAAGTTGCGGCCCTCTTGGCCAAGGGGGCCATCGAGCACGTTCCGACCCCAGAAGTAGGGCGTGGTTGTTGTTCCCACTACTTTCTGGTGCCCAAAAGGACAAGGAGGACATGCGTCCTATCTTGGACCTCCGGAACGTCAATCGCTTCCTCCGGAAGGAGAAGTTCAAGATGCTCACCCTAGCTCAGGTCTGGACTGCCCTCGACCCTGGAGACTGGATGGTAGCTTTGGACTTGCAGGACGCATATTTTCACATCCCCGTCCTGCCGGCCCACCGGCGTTACCTGCGGTTCACGGTAGGCCACGAGCATTTTCAGTTCATCGTGCTCCCCTTTGGCCTTACCAGCGCCCCTCGGGTGTTCACGAAAGTGATGGCGGTGGTCGCAGCTCATCTGCGCCGGGCAGGGGTTCCAGTCTTCCCCTACCTCGACGACTGGTTGCTGAAGGCGGGCTCGTCCCAGGCAGTCGTCTCCCACCTCCAGACTACGGCCGGACTCCTGCACTCGCTGGGGTTCTCCATCAACGTGCCGAAGTCGCACCTGATTCCTTCTCCACAGCTCCTTTTCATCGGAGCAGTTCTGGACACAACGCAGTTTCGGGCCTATCCTCCCGAACGGCAAGTCCAGGATATTCAGGCTATGATTCCGATCTTTCAGCCTCTATCCTGGGTTTCGGTACGGATGACCCTGAGGCTGCTGGGCTTCATGGCCTCCTGCATCCTGCTGGTCGATCATGCCAGATGGCATATGCGGGCTCTGCAGTGAGACCTGAAGTTCCAGTGGGCGCAGCATCAGGGGAACCTGTCCGATTACGTTCAGATCTCGGAGGGGACTGCACGGCAGTTGCAGTGGTGGCTCTCGAACCGGCAATGGGTCACGGGCAGATCCCTCTCCCTTCCCCAGCCAGAGCACACAGTTGTGACAGACGCGTCCCTTCTGGGATGGGGCGGTCACATGGGAGAGACGGAGATCAGAGGCCTCTGGTTTCCGGCGGAGTCCCGGCTCCATATCAACCTTCTGGAGCTCCGGGCGATCCGACTTGCACTGAAGGCATTCCTTCCCTCTGTCAAGGGGAAGGTGGTGCAGGTGTTCACCGACAACACCACCTCCATGTGGTACTGCAACAAACAAGGCGGGGTGGGCTCGTGGACCCTATGTCAGGAGGCTCTGCGTCTCTGGACATGGCTGGAACATCAGGGCATGTCCCTGATGGTTCAACACCTGGCAGGTTCTCTGAACGCCAGGGCGGACGAACTCAGCCGCAGGTGCATGATGGATCACGAGTGGCGTCTTCACTCGGAGGTGGCGCAAGGACTCTTTCTACAGTGGGGAGAGCCTTGGTTAGATCTATTCGCCACCGAAGAGAACGCGCAATGTCATCAGTTCTGCGCGTTGGAATTTCCAAGGCGGCACTCGCTCGGCGACGCTTTTCGTCGCGAGTGGAGTTGCGGTCTGTTGTACGCCTTTCCGCCTATACCACTTCTACCCAGAGTGTTGAAGAAGATTCAGCGCGACCGGGCCCAAGTCATCCTTGTGGCTCCGGACTGGGCTCGAAGAGTTTGGTATCCCGAGCTACTCAGTATGAGCGTCGATCCCCGATCCGTCTGCCTCTTCGGGAGGATCTTCTGTCGCAGCAGCAGGGACGGTCCTCCACCCGAACCTGTCCAGTCTCCACCTCCTTGCATGGAGATTGAGCGGCGGCAGTTGATTCCTTTCGACTTGCCTCCCGAAGTTTGTGATGTGATTCTGGCAGCCAGGCGTCCCTCCACTAAGGTGGTATACGCCTGCCGGTGGAACAAGTTTGTGGCATGGTGCACAGCAAAGGCTGTGAATCCTCTTTCTGCCCCTCTTTCTGAGGTTCTTCTGTTCCTTCTCTCTCTGGCTCAACAGGGTTCTGCCCTGGGTACCATCAAGGGCTATCTTTGTGCCATTTCGGCCTTCCTCAGGCTTCCTGATCAGCCCTCCCTTTTCAAGTCCCCTGTTGTTAACAGGTTCCTAAAAGGCATTACACACCTCTTCCCTCCTGTTCCGTTTGTGATGCCTCAGTGGGACTTGAACTTGGTTCTTACTTTTTTAATGTGCGCTCCCTTTGAGCCTCTCCATAACTGTCCTCTTCGTCTTCTCACTCTGAAGACAGCCTTTCTGGTGGCTATCACCTCCGCTCGGCGGGTGAGTGAGCTCCAGGCTCTTTCTTGCAAGCCCCCCTTTCTGTCTGTCCATCCAAACAAGGTTGTTCTTAGGACGCGTCCGTCCTTCTTGCCAAAGGTGGTTACTGCTTTTCACATTGGGCAGACCATCACTTTGCCCACCTTCTTTCCGCCTCCGCATCCTTCTAGAGAGGAAGAGAGGCTCCACCGTCTGGACCCAAAACGTGCGCTTTCATTTTATCTAACCCACACACAACAGTTCCGGGTGGACGACCAGCTCTTTGTTGGCTACGTGGGCGCCAAAAAAGGTCGGGCGGTACACAAGCGGACCATTTCCCACTGGGTCGTCTTGTGTATCAAGGCCTGTTATTCTTTGGCTAAGAAGGAGCCCCCGTTGGGCTGCGTGCCCATTCCACCAGGGCGACAGCCTCCACCAGGGCGACAGCCGCCACCACGGCTTTAGGACGTGGTGTCCCATTGCAGGACCTTTGTCAGGCAGCTACGTGGGCCTCGCTGCACACGTTTACCAAACATTACTGCCTTGACAGCCAAGTCCGGAGAGATGGCTTTTTTGGCCGTTCTGTTCTCCGAGACTTCCTTGTCTGATCTTTGTTCACAGACTCACCACCGGGGTTGGTATTGCTGGGGTATCTATTCTAAGGTAAGGAATCTGTCACTAACGTGTCTCTTTCAGATGCACAAGTTACTAACTTGTGTAACGATATATCTGTAAGAGACAGTAGTTAGTGACAGATTCCTTACCGCCCCACCCATCCTCCCCGTTCTGCGAACTGATTTCTAGGGTTAAGGACATCCCTTTCAGGGCCCTAGTTTTCAGACACCAGAGTCAGTTTCTTGCATGGCTCTGCGTTTCTGGCGCGGAAAGTCGTGTACAGAACTGACGCCAGCGCGCATGGGCGGCGTCTAAGTATTGCCCGCGACGTCATCCCGGCGATCACGACGCCGACGACGGATGCGGAGCCGCACGACGCCGCCAACCGACGCGCAGGGGTGCTGCTACGCAAAAACTTTCCTGATCCAGCCTGACGCCTGGGGATATTCTAAGGTAAGGAATCTGTCACTAACTACTGTCTCTTACAGATATATCGTTACACAAGTTAGTAACTTGTGCGTTAACATGAAGAGATGAGTGGGTTCTCTTCTTCTCTGTCGAGATATGGTGAGACTCTGGACAGCGGCTCACCAGCATGAGATTTGGCTCTCCACCAACCATGTTCCCAATCACAGGTGATGTCACCACCCAGAGGTGCTACAAAACATATTTGCCAGGTCTGATGGCTTAGTGGACTGGCGTCCACTGCAGGGGCCTGTGTTCGACCTCATGGTCACAGGTTCAAATCTCGGCGGGTCCACTCAGCCTTTCATCCTTCTGAGGTCAATAAAATGAGTACCATTGAGTTGGGTGGACCTCTTTGCCACTTACAGCAACACTCGTTGCCTGCAGTTCTGTGCCCTTCAGTATCCGCTGCAGTGATCTTTGTGGTATGTGCTTTGATTGAGGTAGAGCTTTTCCACTTCATTATGTGTTTCCTCCCATACACTTGATTTCTCGGGTTCTGGGGAAGGTTCACCAAGACTGAGCCCAAGCCATTCTAATCACCCTGGTCTGGCCCAGGCGAGTGTGGTATGCAGACCTTCTGAGACACTTCCTGTGCCCTTGCTCCATGTACCTCTCAGGCCATACCCTCTATCCCAGTCAGAGGGTCATTTCAGCATCCCAGTATCTAGAGTCTCCACCTTCATGCCTGGAGATTGAGTGGGACCATCTGAGCTCCTTTCAGCTGACACCTGAGGAGGTTAATGTGATCTTATCTACTCATCGTCCCTCCACCAAATCCATCTATTCTGGGAGGTGGAACAGATTTGTTGCTTGGTGTGCAGAACAGGACATGGATCCCTCGAGGGCTCACCTGTTTTGGGTCCTCCGATTTTCTTTCTCTCTCGCTAGTTCAACAGGGCTGCACAGTGGGAATCATCAAGGTATACTTAGCAGCCTTGCTGGCTTTCCTCTGACTCCCGGCTCAGCCATCCCTCTTCAAATCGCATATAGTGATGAGGTTTCTGAATTTCATATGCTTCTTTCTGGACAAACTTGTCCTCAGGATTAAAGCGGCTTTACTCCCCAAGTGGTTAGCCTTTTCCACCTTTGGCAATCTTTTATAGCTCCTTTTGCCCCCCACACCCTGACACCCTCGCAAAATCCCATCAGCCCACCAAGGAGTGGGAGCAGTTATATTGGCTGGAACACAAGCTGGTGGTCAGCTACTACATATACCACACAAACGAGATTAAGCCTGATGACCAGCTCTGATGACACCTACTGGCATAATAAGAATTTTCCATAGCCGGTTGAGCGCCTGGGATATTTGAAAGGACAGGAATCTGCTGGAAAGTATAATATTCACCTGAAAGATCGAAGGTAGGTAATTTTTTCTTTTGGGATCCAGCATTGAAAAACTATTGTCCTTTCGAAAAATAATTATATCAGCTGTATTGGAAAGTGGAAAGCTGTCGCCTAGTATGTTTCTACTTTTAAAACGAACATCTACATAAAAACAAAGCTTTCTGGAAGATTTTTCATAATCGCCAATGATTGCCAATCCACCAATCACTTCTATAAACACCTGAATCTAATTTAATCTTTTCTTCCCTTTAATGTGCCTTTCCTCGTGTGGAGGAGACATTGCATATAGCATGAAACTTCCCATTGCCAAGATAACTTGGCACACACAAATCTAAACATTTTTATTCTAGGCTCATCAAAATGTGGGTGAAACCTCTACTGTATGCTAATTGTCTGCTATTGTATAATGCAAACCTGAATCCAACTGCATACCAACCTTAACATAAACAATTTCCATCCTAATGCATTAATAACAACATGGCATCCATGCCATCAACCAGCTCCTCATTCTCCTCTGGCTGTACACTAGTGACACTACCTCAGCATTCCAAATTGCTTACTTTTGCGACATGTCAATGTCTACCACAATTATAGCAATCATTGTTTACCACAAGTGGGTATTTTAGATGCTATAATGCAAGACACCACCATGCTTGTGGTTTGTATATTAAGGACGGGACAGAATTGCTCACTCTGTGGACCGTTTTCAGTGTGTTCAGAATGCTGCTGGCGGCATGATCTTAAAGATACCCCATCGACAGTCAGTACCTAAACATCTTAAACAACTTCATTGGCTGCCTGTGAAAAAAGGTCTTTTCAAATCTTTGTTTTCACCTTTTGAAGCATTTTACAGTACGAGTCCTAAATATGAGCGTAAGGCTTACCCTCTACTGTCCTTTAGGAATATTGATTGACTTATGGGCATTTACTGACGACTCCCAGGGTCAGGCTTCCTAAAAGAGGAGGCCGCTCATTCATCCACTTGTCATCCAAGGCATAGAATGCTACCCCTCAGCCTTACAGCATTTATCAAATAAGGACTATTTTAGAAGACAATTGAAGATGTGGTTTTGCAATGTGCACTAATTTATCTTTCTACCTCCTGCCGTGCTGCCTTCTTTTTGCGCCGGGATGCCCTTTGGCTGCTGTGCGCTGTATAAATCTGTTTGTTCGTTCATTCATTCATCTTGTAATGTGGTTCCCAATCAAACAACTTCATTATCTCCATTGGTAGATATGAAGAAAAAACTTCTAATCTTTATGATATCATAGCTAGTATTACATGGAGACACAAATGCACCAACGCATGTTTCACAACTGTAAAGAGTACTTAGTCACTTCCTCTGGGCTTCTTAATGAATCATATGCCGACATAGCCTTTACTTTCTAAACAACCATGGCCCTTTTGGGGGCGCGCTTACGGAAACACCTAAGACGATATTGAGCATGCACATTACTCTTATATGAAAACTGTGTGCTCAGTTTTGTCCATAACAAAGACCCGGATGCACCTCAGAGAGTTCTAGTCACCAAAAGGGAAAGCATTGTGTAGATAAATGCCCCTATCTGAAAGAGACACGTTAGTGACAGATTCCTTACCTTAGAATATCCCCAGGCGTCAGGCTGGATCCGGAAAGTTTTTTGCGTAGCAGTACCCTTGCGCGTCGGTAGGCGGCGTCGTGCGGCTCCGCGTCCGTCGTCGGCGTCGTGATCGCCGGGATGACGTCGCGGGCAGTACTTAGGCGCCGCCCCTGCGCGCTGACGTCAGTTCTTCTTTTTCCGCGCCAGTAAGCGCAGATCCGGGAAGAGCAGTGCCCTAGTCACTTTTTGACTATCTTTTGTGAAATTTTTCACTGTTCTCTTCAACGAGTCTTCACGACTCCTAAGGTGTCGTAGGGATGCCCGGCTTTAAGCCCTGCGAGGAATGTGGTCGTATGATGTCCATCACGGACCCCCACCTCGAGTGTCTCTTCTGCCTCGGCCGAGGCCACGACACGAAGTCGTGCCCTGACTGCCGGAAACTTCATCCGAAGGCTTTGCGAGAGCGGTCTCGAAAGCTCCTTGAAGTCCGGCAGTCGGCTCCGCGCCGCAGCAAGCCCCGGTCCCGGGAGAGGTCGAGGGCCGGACGCGGAGTCCCCGCCGTTCGTCGGAATCCAAGTCTTCGCGCTCCTCCGGTAAGTCGAAGCACAAGAAGTCTAAGCGGCGTCATCGCTCTAAGACTTCGCCTCGCCGGTCGCGCGACTCGGCTGAGGTCCCTGTCGGCACCGTCCCCGCCCCCGCGGCCCCGGACGTGCCTGTCGAGTTGCCCCCGCATTACCCGTCCTTCCCGGGTTCGGGGGCGACTCCGGCCGAGTACAGAAATTCCTGTCGGCCATGGCCCGCCTCTTCGG
This sequence comes from Calotriton arnoldi, assembly GCA_963921515.1. Taxonomy (NCBI): domain Eukaryota; kingdom Metazoa; phylum Chordata; class Amphibia; order Caudata; family Salamandridae; genus Calotriton; species Calotriton arnoldi. The sequence goes on from CAWUFW010001554.1 coordinate 1,921,232, forward strand.
GCCTCGAGGTCCCTCCGGTGCGCCTTCGGGCCCCGCGGGCCCAGATGGGGTTGCTCCGGCGTCGCCGTCGACTCCGGTCCCGGCGTCGCCTGTCCCACCAGCCTTCGTCCCGGCCTCGGCTCCGGCCCCGGCCTCGACCCCGGTTCCGGTGGTGCCGCAACCTCCATCGACGCCGGTTGACCTAACCACGCCTCCGCCGACGCCGATGTCCCCGGTGCCGTTTCCGACGCCGTCCGAGGCTCCGGGCGGCGTCGTTCCCCGGTTCTCCCCGGGTCCGGACATGGAGCCGGACCGGCGTCGCCCGGCGCCGGTTCCGGCGCCGATGAGGCCTTGGGTCCCTTATGTCCCTCCTCCTCCATCTTTTCAACCTGAGGAGGACCAGGAGAGCTGGGAGGGGTCTGACGACCCTCTCACACAACAGTGCGAGTTTGACCCGGACTGGGTTGAGGAACTTGGGGATGCCAGTGGGCTGGATACCTCCCCGACTCTGGCATGCTGTCTCCTCCCGTGGCAACGGAGGAGGGGGCTAATTTTGCAACGGTGTTGCGTAGAGCTGCTGGAGCCTTAAATCTCCAGTTGCCTACAGTGGCCGTCAGGACTAACCTCCTGACTGAAGTGCTTCAGCCGGCGGCCTCCTCTTCGGAGCCTGTGCTGCCGTTCAACGATGCACTCACTGACGTTCTTTTGGGTGCCTGGTCCAAACCCACCACAGGGGCTCCTGTGGATAGGAACGTGGCCCGACGCCATCGCCCGGCTCCGGGCGACCCCCTGTTTCTCTCCCAACACCCCACCCCTGAGAGCTTGGTTGTCCAAGCCTCTGCCTCCCAAACAGCCTTCCCTACCGCCCCTCCGGATAGGGAATCCAAGCGCCTGGATCACTTTGGGAAGAAGGCTTTCTCTTCCTCCAGTGCTGGCTTGCGGTCTGTTAATACCGCTTGCCTCTTGGGCCGATACACCCACTCCCTGTGGGATTCGGTGGCTGATGTTTTGCCGCAGTGTTCTGAGGAGGTCCAGACACTGCTTACCCGCGCTATTGCGGAAGGGCGTGATGCGGCTAAGTATACCATCCGCTGTGGCCTTGATACCGCCGACTCGCTGGGCAGATCGCTTGCAACGACGGTGGCGCTGCGTCGCCACGCCTGGCTGAGAACCACTGGTTTTCAGGGGATGTCCAGAATACTCTCATGGACATGCCCTTTGATGGAGTCGGTCTCTTTGGTTCAAAGGCGGACCATGCGCTGGAGCGTTTCAAGGATTCACGGGCTACTGCTAAGTCCCTGGGCCTTGCTGTTGTGCGCCCTCCGCAAACGTCTGCTTTTCGCCCCTTTCGTGGCCACGGAAGGGGCGCCCAGTCACGTCCACAGCCCGGCCAACGGCCCGCGCAGCAAGCGCCTTCGCGTGGCCGAGGACGTGGATACCGCCGTGGCGGTTCGGGCAACCAGCGTGCGGGTCAGGCCACCACCTCCAACCCGTCCGCGGCCTCCAAGCCCTCCTAGTCCCTCCTTTCAGGTGCACAGCACGCCAGTCGGGGGCAGGGTCCGCCATCACCTTCACCACTGGCGTCCCATCACCTCGGACAAGTGGGTCTTGGACATTGTCCGAAGGGGCTACTCCCTCCCCTTCGAGACCACCCCCCAGCCATGCCACCTCAATTCCACCGCATGTCAGGGGATCACTTGGTGCTTCTACAGAAGGAAGTCACGGCCCTCTTGGCCAAGAGGGCCATCGAGCATGTTCCGACCCCAGAAGTAGGGCGTGGTTGCTACTCCCACTACTTTCTGGTGCCCAAAAAGGACAAGGAGGACATGCGTCCTATCTTGGACCTCCGGAACGTCAATCGCTTCCTCCGGAAGGAGAAGTTCAAGATGCTCACCCTAGCTCAGGTCTTGACTGCCCTCGACCCCGGAGACTGGTTGGTAGCGTTGGACTTGCAGGACGCCTATTTCCACATCCCCGTCCTGCCGGCCCACCGGCGTTACCTTCGGTTCACGGTAGGCCTCCAGCATTTTCAGTTCACCGTGCTCCCCTTTGGCCTTACCAGTGCCCCTCGGGTGTTCACGAAAGTGATGGCGGTGGTCGCAGCTCATCTGCGCCGGGCAGGGGTTTCAGTCTTCCCCTACCTCGACGACTGGCTGCTGAAGGCGGGCTCGTCCCAGGCAGTTGTCTCCCACCTCCAGACTACGGCCGAACTCCTGCACTCGCTGGGGTTCTCCATCAATGTGCCAAAGTCGCATCTGATTCCTTCTCCACAGCTCCTTTTCATCGGAGCAGTTCTGGACACGACGCAGTTTCGGGCCTATCCTCCCGAACGGCGAGTCCGGGATATTCAGGCTATGATTCCGATCTTTCAGCCCTTATCCTGGGTTTCGGTACGGATGACCCTGAGGCTGCTGGGCCTCATGGCCTCCTGCATCCTGCTGGTCACTCATGCCAGATGGCATATGCGGGCTCTGCAGTGGGACCTGAAGTTCCAGTGGGCGCAGCACCAGGGCGACCTGTCCGATCACGTCCAGATCTCGGAGGGGACTGCAAAACAGTTGCAGTGGTGGCTCTCGAACCGGCAATGGGTCATGGGCAGATCCCTCTCCCTTCCCCAGCCAGAGCACACAGTTGTGACGGACGCGTCCCTTCTGGGATGGGGCGGTCACATGGGAGAGGCGGAGATCAGAGGCCTCTGGTCTCCGGCGGAGTCCCGGCTCCATATCAACCTTCTGGAGCTCCGGGCGATCCGACTTGCACTCAAGGCATTCCTTCCCTCTGTCAAAGGGAAGGTAGTGCAGGTGTTCACAGACAACACCACTGCCATGTGGTACTGCAACAAACAAGGCGGGGTGGGGTCGTGGACCCTTTGTCAGGAGGCTCTGCGCCTCTGGACATGGCTGGAACACCAGGGCATGTTCCTGGTGGTTCAACACCTGGCAGGTTCCCTGAACGCCAGGGCGGACGAACTCAGCCGCAGGTGCATGATGGATCACGAATGGCGTCTTCACTCGGAAGTGGCGCGAGGACTCTTTCTACAGTGGGGAGAGCCTTGGTTAGATCTATTCGCCACCGAAGAGAACGCGCAATGTCATCAGTTCTGCGCGTTGGAATTTCCAAGGCGGCACTCGCTCGGCGACGCTTTTCGTCACGAGTGGAGTTGCGGTCTATTGTACGCCTTTCCGCCTATACCACTTCTACCCAGAGTGTTGAAGAAGATTCGGCACGACCGGGCCCAAGTCATTCTTGTGGCTCCGGACTGGGCTCGAAGAGTTTGGTATCCCGAGCTACTCAATATGAGCGTAGATCCCCCGATCCGTCTGCCTCTTCGGGAGGATCTTCTGTCGCAGCAGCAGGGGACGGTCCTCCACCCGAACCTGTCCAGTCTACACCTGCTTGCGTGGAGATTGAGCGGCGGCAGTTGATTCCTTTCAACTTGCCTCCCGAAGTTTGTGATGTGATTCTGGCAGCCAGGCGTCCCTCCACTAAGGTGGTATACGCCTGCAGGTGGAACAAATTTGTGGCATGGTGCACAGCAAAGGCTGTGGATCCCCTTTCTGCCCCTCTTTCTGAGGTCCTTCTGTTCCTTCTCTCTCTGGCCCAACAGGGTTCTGCCCTGGGTACCATCAAGGGTTATCTTTGTGCTATCTCGGCCTTCCTCAGGCTCCCTGATCAGCCCTCCCTTTTCAAGTCCCCTGTTGTTAACAGGTTCTTAAAAGGCATTACTCACCTCTTCCCTCCTGTTCCGTTTGTGATGCCTCAGTGGGACTTAAACTTGGTTCTTACCTTTTTAATGTGCGCTCCCTTTGAGCCTCTACATAACTGTCCTCTTCGTCTTCTGACTCTGAAGACAGCCTTTCTGGTGGCCATCACCTCCGCTCGGCGGGTGAGTGAGCTCCAGGCTCTATCTTGCAAACCTCCCTTTCTGTCTGTTCATCCAGACAAGGTTGTTCTTCGGACGCGTCCGTCCTTCTTGCCAAAGGTGGTTACTGCTTTCCACATTGGGCAGACCATCACTTTGCCCACCTTCTTTCCGCCTCCGCATCCTTCCAGAGAGGAAGAGAGGCTCCACCGTCTGGACCCAAAACGTGCGCTCTCCTTCTATATTGACCGCACAAAACACTTCCGGGTGGATGACCAGCTCTTTATTGGCTACGTGGGCGCCAAAAAGGTCGGGCGGTGCACAAGAGGACCATCTCCCGCTGGGTTACCTTGTGCATCAAGACCTGCTATTCTTTGGCTAAAAAGGAGCCTCCTGTTGGGCTGCGTGCCCATTCCACCAGGGCAACGGCTGCTACCACGGCCTTGGGCCGCGGTGTTCCGCTGCCGGTTATCTGTCAGGCAGCTACGTGGGCCTCGCTGCACACGTTTACAAAGCATTACTGCCTTGACAGTCAGGTCCGGAGGGACGGCTTCTTTGGCCGTTCTGTCCTCCAGGACTTCCTTGTCTGATCTTTGTTCGCAGACCCACCACCGGGGTTGGTATTGCTGGGGTATCTATTCTAAGGTAAGGAATCTGTCACTAACGTGTCTCTTTCAGATGCACAAGTTACTAACTTGTGTAACGATATATCTGTAAGAGACAGTAGTTAGTGACAGATTCCTTACCGCCCACCCATCCTCCCCGTTCTGCGAACTGATTTCTAGGGTTAAGGACATCCCTTTCAGGGCCCTAGTATTTTTCAGACACCTATGTCAGCTTCTTGCATGGCTCTGCGTTCCTGGCGCGGAAAGTCGTGTACAGAACTGACGTCAGCGCGCAGGGGCGGCGCCTAAGTACTGCCCGCGACGTCATCCCGGCGATCACGACGCCGACGACGGACGCGGAGCCGCACGACGCCGCCTACCGACGCGCAAGGGTACTGCTACGCAAAAAACTTTCCGGATCCAGCCTGACGCCTGGGGATATTCTAAGGTAAGGAATCTGTCACTAACTACTGTCTCTTACAGATATATCGTTACACAAGTTAGTAACTTGTGCTACAGTATTAGAGCACTGTTCCCCCAGCCAGGTTCATTTTGAACTGCTCATGCCTATCATTTATTATTCTCTATCACTCTATCTGAGATCCCTTTACATTCCATTATAGGGATCAACACATTAACCCCTAACCATGAGCCTTATTACTTGCAGCTCTTTGTCTGATCTAAAATGCCACACAATCTGCCTTTCTGATCATGCTGCTTTGGCTCCCCAGAAAGCCCATTCTACTTTCAGATTTGCCTGTCCTTTTGACAAAGTGATAATCGTGGCATACCCAGCTATCATGCAAAATGTGAATTGGTCTGAAAAGTACAGTCCGTATGATCTAATGTCTGGAAATTCCTAAATTAAAGAATGTAAAAATTCATTTTATGGATGTACCAACCTTGTCTGTAACATGTTCATCCAACCTCTGGACAACTTCCTAATGTTTCAGGTGAGAAAAATATGTACATTATATGTATTCTAGACATTCCTGCCAAATGAACACAACTACTTACCTTACCAATTTAACCTCTCCCACTTACCAACAATCATCTTAGTCCTCACTTAACTTTCAACTACAAAGTTAATCAACAGATCCAGTACTTTTTTTTTTTATAGTTCTCTCACTCTGTTCTTGCATCTTAGTTGTGGTTTTTTTTTTATAGTTCTCTCACTGTTTTCTTGCATGCTAGGCTCCATACTTTATTTCATCTATGATTAATAGATGGTGTTAATTTGACACTCATACTTTTGTTTATCAATGTTCCTGCAGATTGTTCATTTTGATTTTTGGAGGCTCTACAGGCAGCAGAATAGATCATGAAATTTTAAAGCAAACCACCCCTAAGGTATTGTTGATGCATCAGCCATGGATGAATGACACAGAGAGCCTTAAAAATACCTCCAGCTGAGGCCATAGAAGTTTGTTTTGTTGTGCACTATAGCTGCCTTGATTCAGAGCATGAGCTGGGCCATTAATTGACTGATGTATTTTTTACTCCTTTTCTTCAAGTATGGAAAACTCAACCATCAGTGTCTTCCTAAATCATCAGCTTTTAAATTGTGCTCTGAGTGTGGGAGGTAAAGGCTTGTTCTCTTCCACGTTTATTTGGTGCCTTGGTACTGAGCATGATGCAAACCCTTGTAGTCTGTGCACACTCATGCATCTGACATCAGTCAGGGAGAGGGAGGTTGAAGCTCTTTATGGTCTCTCATGAACATGAAGGGGTCAAAATCTCAGGCTCATTTCTGAGGTTGACTCGCACCTTCTCAGAGCAGGTCTCCTTTTGGAGAACAGTTGCTATGCCCTAGTGACCATAAAAACTAAAATGTGAACTGTTACTATTCCTGCTCATATTGGTGATCGCAGTCAGGGATAGTACCATTATAAAACAGAGTAGAAGTGGGCCAGTTTATTCATTCTATGTTCCTTTTTCAATTCTTCAGAGGATCCAATCTCAGAAGGTACATTAGCCTTCCTCAGAAGCAAAACCCAAATAAACAGAGGCCTTCAATCAGTGACGTATCTTTTTACCTACAGCCAACACCATAAACCCATGACGTACTACCAGGAGCTTCTAGCATTTTCAATGGAGCTTACTCAAGCCATGGCTTCTTTGGCCTTGGTTTGAGCCTGTCCATACTTGGACCTGTGCCGACAATGGTGGCAGAGCTCCTACTTTCAAGGTGACAGATTTATGCCACTCTCTGATTCATACAGAAGAAGGACAACATCATCGTACTCGATAACTTCCCTGTTGGGTTCAGTGCTGGAGGATTTGAGAGAGGCACCAAAGGATTCCACATTAGACGTAACTCCTTCCCCTCACACAGATTTCATTATTTTAAAAAAGGGAAGCCGACGTTTTTTATGTCCTTTTCCAATGAACATAACCCAATTGAAGAGGTTACTTGTGTAGAGACTTTGGCCAGATATGTCCCTTCTCGAATCAGACTTTGATGCCTTGCTTTCTTTATGACCATAATCTGATAAGAGTGAGGATGATGAGTATGTTTGATAATCTTCTGCCACCAGGGCCAACTTGAAATTGGTTTTCACTTTGATTTGCTGAATGCCAGCAAGATTAACTATTCCTGCTTACGTCTGTGGTTTGAATAGCACCAAATGCATTGGAGACACCCTTTCCATTCACAGAGATCATGTAGAATTTGTTCACCAAAATTCTTGGAAAACTCAAAACTCTAAGCTTCTCTTACCATTTAATGAAGCTTTGACTGGCACATGTACAGGTGCCTTGGAAAGTTTACAGTCAGTAATTGCTGTCCTTAGGTCAAAGCTTTGGAATGAGAGCCAAATAACCCAAAATGTATTTCAATGCTTACTACTCCAAACACTTCCAAAGGTAATTTCTAGGTTGATCAGCACCTTGGCTTAAAAAGATTAGGTCTCACTCTATAAGAGATAGCACAGAAATTGGTCATGCTGCAACTTGGATGCCTACCACATCTGTTCAGTAAACACTGTTGTCTTGATTCAAAGCTATGTTCAGTGTAAAAGAGCAGTTTTGCAGTCTATTTTAGTTTACATAAGGAATAAACGTGTAGCTCTCAGACCCTCCTGTTTTTATGGTTGTTGTGTCTATGGCAATCTTTCAAGATGTGGGAAGGAGTCTCCATTAGAAGAGCAAGTTACCTTTCTTCAGTAACATTTGTTATGATAGGTGCCTTATTGTCCCTCAGAATCATCCTCGCCTTCCGCCTCCTCTCACTGAAGGGTGTGTTATTCTCCTGTAGTGTGTCTTCTGTTCATCAAGTTGTTGTCTCTGGTCTTTTTTGTCTTAGCCTCTCTGAGGTATGGAAAATTAAGGAGAACTGACTTTAATGGCACGGCATCAGCTGCTCTACATCACCTAGCACCTTATGGTGCTGCGTGTTATCACTATGGCACCAACCACAAATCTGTTTAAAATTTTCAGGTCCAATGTGCTTCCTGGAGAAAAAGACAATTGGGAATTTGCCAGTAAATCACTTAACCATGAGGAAAAAATGTTACCAATGGAAAGTAATTTCTCCTTTCTTCCTACAGGCTGTGGCAAACCCTGACATTGCTGCCAAGAGGAAGTTAAAGAAACACAAGAATAAACTGGAAGCAAAAAAGAGGAAAATTGAGTTTTTGCGACCAGGCTACAAGGCAAAGAAATCACGGAGTAATACACTTAAGGATCTAGCAATGGTTGAATGAAAGGTTTCAGTTGAAACATATGTGTTTCATTTCATTGTGATGGCTAAACCAACCAGCTTCTGTAAATACTGGACTTCAGAAATATGGATTCATAGTATTCAGCCTTCGACCTGGAACCTCTTTGGATTAAATTGAGAAGTGGCCACTGCAGTGACTGTGCGGAAGAATAGATTGAACGTATTAATTATTGTACAGTTTATAGTATCAATATGTATTTTTTAACTTAAATGTGCATAAAGAACCTCTTTACACAGCCATCAGTGTAATTTTTGTTTGCCTTTTGTTTTAATTGGTTTTAGAAGATACCGTACTAAGACAGGTTATTTTTATCGGCCCTGGAAAGCCAGTTTAGAAATTATACTTCAGTTGGGCGTATGCAAACAGAATATTGTCGATTGGTGGATATATCAATTGTATCTGAAAGAGACAATTAGTTATAGATTCCTTAACTTTAGAATTACCCCAGGCGTCAGACTGGATCCGGAGAATTTTTTCGTCAGCAGTACCCCTGTGCGGCGAAAGGTGGTGTCGGTCGGCTCCGCGCTCGTCGTTGGCGTCGTGGTCGCCGGGATGATGTCGCGGTAGCTACTTAGACGCCGCCCTAGCGCGCTGACGTCAGTTCTTTATTTTTCCGAGCCAGCCAGCGCAGGTCTGGAGAGAGCGGTACCTCCAGTCACTTTTTGACTGACTTTTTTGCGACTTTTGTTGACACCGTTTTTTGAGTCTATCGACTCCTGGTGCACGCAGGGATGTCCAGTCATCCTCGGCCCGGCTTCAAGGCTTGTGACACCTGTCGCAAGCTGATGTCGGTTACGGACCCGCACCGCGTGTGCCTGTGGTGCCTGGAGCGCGACCATGATCCCAAGTCGTGCTCAGACTGCCGGACCATGAATCCGAAGTCTTTGCGGGAGCGGTCCCGAAAGCTTCTCGAGGCTCGGCAGTCCGATCAGCTCCGTTCGAGGTCCCAGTCGCGTGGGAGGTCGAGGGACCGGTCGCGGAGTCACCACCACTCGTCATCAAAGTCTTCGCAGTCCTCAGGTAAGTCGAAGTACAAGAAGAAGTCGAAGAAGCATCGTCGCTCTTCGACTTCTCCCCGTCCGTCGGCCGACGCGACGAGGGATGCGGAGGGTGCCCGTCCCGCTGCTCCGCTTTCGGAGCCTGAAGGGTCGACTCTGTGTTTCCGTCCCTTTCCGGGATCCGGAGTGACCCCTGCCCAGCTTCGGAGTTTCTACAAAGGGATGCATGCCATCTTTGGGCAGCCCGACTCCGCCGGCGCGCCTTCGGGCCCTGTGGACTTGGCTGGGGGCCCTGGGCCTTCGACGCCAGCGGCTCCAGCACCACAGGGTCCCCTTGGATCCAGAATGGCACCGGTCGACCTTGTAACACCTCCCCCAGCGCCGATTACACCGGCACCACGTCCGCACCTGCCGCCGGTTGTGTCCCCAGCCGGCGTCGACCCCGGCCTCCACCCTGACTTGGACACGGAGCTGGACCGACTTCGACCGACGCCGGATCCGGCGCCGAGCGGTACCTTTGTACCTCTGTTCTACCCTGGTGTTCCCTACAGGCCAGATTGGCAACCAGAGGAGGGTGAGGAGGATTGGGAGGGGTCTGTAGACCCTTTAACTGACCAGTTGGATGAACCGGACTGGAGAGAGGAGTTGGGCGAAACCAGTGGTCTGGATACCTCCCCAGAACTTGGTATGCTGTCTCCTCCTTCCATGGCTACTGAGGAGGGTGCTTCATACGCAGTGGTGTTGCGTAGAGCGGCCGAGGCCCTCAACCTCGAGCTACCTACTGTGGCGGTCAGGACGCATATCCTGACGGAGGTGCTTCAACCGGCAGTAGCCTCTTCGGAGCCCCTGCTGCCTTTCAATGAAGCTCTTACTGACATCCTTTTGGGCACCTGGTCCAGGCCCAACACAGGGGCTCCTGTGGATAGGATGATTGCCCGACGCCACCACCCGGCTCTGGGCAACCCCTCTTTCCTCACCCAACACCCCACCCCTGAGAGCTTGGTGGTCCAAGCCTCTACATCCGAAGGCGCATTCCCTAATGCACCACCTGATAGGGAATCCAAAAAGCTGGACAACCTTGGGAAGAAGATGTTTTCTTCCTCCAGCTTGGGACTGCGATCGGGGGAACACCGCATGTCTGTTGGGCCGTTACACCCACTCTGTGTGGGTACGGTAGCGCAGGTGCTGCCACAGTGCCCGGAGGAGGCCCGGGCCGTGCTCTCCCGTGCAGTCGCCTAGGGGAGAGACGCAGCCAAGTATACCATAAGATGTGGACTGGACACCGCCGACTCGCTAGGCTGGACAATTTCAACGTCGGTAGCCCTTCGACGCTACGCCTAGCTGAGGTCCACTGGTTTTTCCGGGGATGTCCAGGCTACCTTGCTGGACATGCCTTTTGATGGCCGTCGCCTGTTCGGCGACAAAGCAGACAATGCACCAGAGCGCTTCAAGGACTCCCGGGCTACGGCCAAGTCCTTGGGCCTCTCCACCCGCCCTGCGCAGTCTGCTTTCCCCCCCTTTCGTGTCTACGGAAGGAGTGCCCCGAAACGTTCCACTCAGAGCCACAGGCCGGCGCAAGCTGTCCAGCCCCTGCGCAACCGGGGACGTGGGACCCAGCATTGTGGGTCTGGCGGCCAGCGAGCGGGCCAGTCCACCAGCACCCCTTCTGCAGCAACCTCCAAACCCTACTAGTCCGACCTTTCAGGGCCACCAATCGCCAGTGGGCGGCAGGATTTGCCATCACCTCCCCCACTGGCGCACCATCACGTTGGACAGGTGGGTTTTGCAGATAGTCCGAAGGAGCTACTCCCTCCCCTTCGAGAATACCCCTCCATCCATGCCACCTCAGTACCATCGCATGTCGGAGGATCATTTGGCCCTTCTCCAACAGGAAGTTACGGCTCTCTTGGCCACGGGAGCTATTGAGCGAGTTCCTGCCCCAGAAGTAGGTTGTGGTTGCTATTCCCACTACTTTCTGGTGCTCAAGAAGGACAAAGGCCTGCGTCCTATTTTGGATCTCGGGAACGTCAACTGCTTCCTCCGGAAGGAGAAGTTTAAAATGTTGACACTAGCTCAGGTCCTGTCTGCCCTCGACCCTGGAGACTGGATGGTAGCGTTGGACTTGCAGGACGCTTACTTCCACATCCACGTCCTGCCGGCCCACCGGCGTTACCTGCGGTTCACGGTAGGCCACGAGCACTTTCAGTTTACCGTGCTCCCCTTTGGCCTTACCAGCGCCCCTCGGGTGTTCACGAAGGTGATGGCGGTGGTCGCAGCTCATCTGCGCAGATCAGGGGTTCCAGTCTTCCCCTATCTCGACGATTGGCTATTGAAGGCTGGCTCGCCCCAAGCAGTCGTCTCCCACCTCCAGACTGCGGCGGACCTCCTGCACTCGCTGAGGTTCACTATAAACGTGCTGAAGTCGCACCTGATTCCGTCTCAGAGGCTCCTTTTCATCGGAGCGGTTCTGGACACGACGCAGTTTCAGGCTTATCCTCCCGAGCAGCGAGTCTGGGATATTCGGGCTATGATTCCGATCTTTCAGTCTCTATCCCGGGTTTCGGTCAGAAGGATCCTGAGGCTGCCTGGCCTCATGGCCTCCTGCATCCTGCTGGTAGATCATACCAGGTGTCATATGCGGGCTCTGCAGTTGGACCTGAAGTTCCAGTGGGCACAACATCAGGGGAATCTGTCCGATTGCGTTCAGATCTCGGAGGGCACTGCACGACAATTGCAGTGGTGGCTAATGAACCAGGATTGGGTCAGCAGAAGATCCCTCTCCCTTCCCCAACCGGAGTTCACAGCGGTGACAGATGCATCACTTCTGGGGTGGGGCGGCCACATGGGAGAGGCGGAGATGAGAGGCCTCTGGTCTCCGGCGGACCAGGCTCCACATCAACCTTCTGGAGCTACGGGCGATCCGTCTTGCGCTAAAAGCATTCCTTCCCTCTGTCCGGGGAAGAGTAGTGCAGGTGTTCACGGACAACACCACTGCCATTTGGTACTGCAACAAACAGGGCGGGGTGGGGTCGGGTCGTGGACCCTATGACAAGAGGCTCTCCGTCTCTGGACATGGCTGGAACATCAGGGCATATCCCTGGTGGTTCAACACCTGGTAGGTTCACTGAACGCCAGGGCGGACGAACTCAGCTGCAGGTGCTTGATGGATCACGAATGGCATCTTCACTCGGAGGTTGTGCAAGGTCTCTTTCAGCAGTGGGGAGAGCCTTGGTTAGTTTTATTCGCCACCGAAGAGAACACGCAATGTCAGCAATTCTGCGCGTTGGAATTTCCAAGGCAGCACTCGCTAGGCGACGCTTTTCGTCGCGAGTGGAGTTGCGGTCTTCTATACGCCTTTCCGCCTATACCACTTCTGCCCAGAGTGCTGAAGAAGATCAAGCGCGACCGGGCCCAAGTCATTCTTGTGGCTCCGGATTGGGCACGAAGAGTCTGGTATCCTGAGCTGTTACACATGGCCATCGATCCTCTGATCAGACTGCCTCTTCAGGAGGATCTTCTGTCGCAGGAGCAGGGGACGGTCCTCCACCTGAACCTGTCCAGCCTCCACCTCCTTGCATGGAGATTGAGCGGCGACAGTTGACAGCCTTCGACCTTCCTCCCGAAGTCTGTGATGTTATCATGGCAGCCAGACGTCCCTCCACTAAGACGGTATACGCCTGCAGATGGAACAAATTTGTGGCATGGTGCGTAGCAAAGGCTGTGGATCCCCTTTCTGCCCCTCTTTCTGAGGTTCTCTTGTTCCTCCTTTCTTTGGCCCATCAGGGCACTCTTAAGGGCTATCTCTCAGCCATTTCAGCCTTTCTTAGGCTTCCTGATCAGCCTTCTCCTTTCAAGTCCCCTGTTGTTAATCGCTTTCTTAAGGGCATTACTCATCTTTTTCCTCCTGTTCCCTTCGTAATGCCTCAGTGGGACCTGAACTTGGTTCTTACTTATCTTATGTGCGCTCCCTTTGAGCCGCTACATAACTGTCCTCTCAGACTTCTCACTTTAAAGACTGCTTTTCTGGTTGCCATTACCTCTGCTCGCAGGGTGAGTGAGCTCCAGGCTCTTTCTTCAAAACCTCCCTTTTTGGCAGTTCATCCGGACAACGTTGTCCTTCGAACTCGACCCTCTTTTCTTCCCAAAGTGGTTACTTCTTTCCACATTGGTCAAACCATCAGTTTGCCCACCTTCTTCTGCATCCTTCCAAGGAGGAAGAGAGGCTCCACCGTCTGGATCCAAAACGTGCGCTTTCATTTTATTTGGATCGCACTAAGCAATTCCGGGTGGATGACCAGCTCTTTGTTGGCTACATGGGCGCCAAAAAAGGTCGGGCCATGCACAAACGGACCATCTCTAGGTGGGTCTTTTTGTGCATTAAAGCTTGCTACTCTTTGGCAAAGAAGGAGCCTCCAGTGGGATTGCGCGCCCATTCCACCAGGGCAATGGCAGCTACCACTGCTTTGGGACGGGGAGTCCCCCTCAATGACATCTGTCAGGCAGCTACGTGGGCAACTCTGCACATATTTACAAAACACTACTGCCTGGACAGCCAAGTCCGGAGAGACGGCTTCTTTGGCCGTTCTGTTCTCCAGGACTTTCTGGTGCGAACTTGGCTCGCAGACCCACCTCCGGGGTTGGTATTGCTGGGGTATCTATTGTAAAGGTAAGGAATCTATAACTAATTGTCTCTTTCAGATGAACAAGTTACTTACCTTCGGTAACGATATATCTGTAAGAGACATAGATTAGTTATAGAATCTGATAGAGACATCTAGCCGCAGATTCCTTAACTTAGAATATCCCCAGGCGTCAGACTGGATCCGGAGAATTTTTTGCAGCAGCACCGCTGCGCGCCGGGGGGCGGCGCCGCATGGCTCTGCCCTGACGTCATCCACGGACATGACGTCAGCGGAGCCATATACGTCCCTCCTGGCGCGCTGACGTCAGTTTCCTTCTTTTCCGCGTCCCAACGCGGATCCAGAAGTAAGCGGTTCCTCTGGCCTGTTGTTTCAGGCCTTCTCGACGCCTTCGGCGTCAGGGAACAGTGTGCGATGCCTTCGGGTTTCAAGGCGTGTGAGACCTGTACGCGGCAGATGTCAGCGACGGATCCGCACGCGATCTGTATGTGGTGCCTAGGAGAGCACCACGACTCCGAGGAGTGCGACGCCTGCCGGCAGATGAAGCCGAAGTCCCTGCGGTAGCGCCGGATGAAGTTGTTGACCGCCCGGATGACCCGCTCAGGGCCTTCGCGCCACCGATCTCCATCTCGAGCTGGGGCTCCTGTTCGGGTCTGGTCACGGAGTCGTTCCCGCGGACGTCGTTCGCCTGCCGCAGGTAAGCACAAGCACAAGTCACGGAGGTCGTCGACCTCACATAAACGTGACGACGGGGCCCGCTGCTCCCGGTCCCTACCGGGCGCGGGCACCCAGGAGTCGGTTCCCTTATACCCGTCCTTTCCGGGTGTTGGGGCGACTCGGGCCCAGATGGAAGCCTATTCCAAGGCTCTTCACTCCATCTTTGGGTCACCCCCTCTCCCTGGCGTGCCCTCGGGCCCCACAGAGGGGGTAGGGACTCAGGTCGGGTCCTCGCCGGCGGGTTCGCCCTCGGCGCCGGCCGAGGTCCTCAACTCCGGTTACGGAGTCGCTGCGACGTCGGGACACGGCCCGGAGGGGCCTCTCAGTCACACGTCGAGCCCTTCTGCCCCGTCTCCGCATAGCCCTTTGGGGCTCCCTGCGCCGACGTCGGATGCGGCTGTAGCACGGAGCTCGACTCCTTGTCGACATCCTTCCTCCCCCCAGGTCTCAGTAGAGGGCGAGTCGACGCCAGTCCGAGTCACCCTTGGTGATTGTCGACGTCGGTCGACGCCGGTGCCGGTCCCTGTTGTTCCTCTGTTCGAAGAGGATGAGGACCCGGAGCACCCAGGGTTGTTTCCACGCTCTCGGCTCCGCTCTCCCCCTGGCCAGTGGCCCTTTGCTCGGCCTCCGGCTGCGGCGTCTCTCCTTTCTGCGGGACACGTTGGTCTTCAACTGCCCCCTACAGATGGTTTGTTATCGCCACTTAGAATGGCTACAGAGGCTAGCGCGGCATTTACGAGGGCTGTTCGCAGGGCTACAGCTATTTTACACCTGCAACCCCCCTCAGTCTCCTTGCCTTCTGATCCATTATTGGATCTCCTCCACCAGGATGCAGTGGAGCCCTTGCTGCCTTTTGGCGGGTCGTTATTTGACACCCTGCTTGGCACGTGGGCACGGCCCTCCTCGGGAGACCATGTGGATCGGGCCATCGCACGCCGGCATTGCCCGGCTCCAGATGACCCTGTCTGTTTGTCCCTTCATCCTAAGGCTCACGGCCGGGTGGTCCAGGCGGCTTTCGCCTCGCAGCCTTCCTCTCCTCTCCCGTTGCTACCTCCCATTAGGGAGTCTCGTTGGTTGGAGACATGTGGCCGCCAAATTTTTGTGTCCACTAGTTCGGGCATCCGTGCTCTGAACACGTCTTGCGTGTTTGCATAGGCTACTTTTGCCCTTTGGGACTCGGTTGAGCGTCTTCTGCCCTCTCTTCCAGAGGGGCCCCGTGCTGACCTGGATTGTCTCCTTCATGATGGCCGAGAAATGGCACAATTTACCATTCGGTCGGCTATGGACACCACTGACTCTGTGGGTCGGGCGATGGCCAGGTCCGTTGCTCTGCGTCGCCATGCCTGGCTGCGTGATGGCGGTTTCCCTGACAATGTTCGGGAGAGTCTTCGGGATTTGCCATTTGATGGCGTGTCCCTTTTTGACAGTCATGCGGACTCCGCAGTCAACCGCCTCATGTCTGGACTCCCATGACTTTGTGTTTTCTAGTCCTTTTGTGGATTTTTATTTTCCGGTGCAGTGTTGTCTCTGCTTGTTCTGGGCCCTGGGTTCATGACATAATACCCAGACGGCCTGTACGGCTTCCCGCCGTTTTTGCTCTATTTAGTGCAGCTGGTCAACTGATTCTGCTTTCTTTTCACTCCTCTGTCTGAGTCCGTGCTCAAGAGGTGCCCCTAGCTGGGGTTGAGGCTTACCCTATGCGGGGTATTCGTTGGCTATTGTATAGCTGTCTTCCTTACACAGAAGGCTTGGTAGGCTTCTGTGGAGTCTAATTTAAAGGGGTTGTCCTGCGGGTCAGACTGTGGTCTCTTTCTGTTGTTGTGGACCCTTCCTTTTCCTTCTTGCGGCCCACAGGTTGGCATCGCTCTATTGCCTATCCGTTGGGGTCTGCGGTTGGTCCGTAGCACTCCCCTGCATCTGTAGGTGCTCACTTTCTCGAGGTTCTGCCTCGCCTGCCTCTTCCAGGAGTGTCATTTCAGCTTCGCCATCCTTGTCTATGATGGCTGCCCTTATTGTCAGCCATTGTCCCTTGGACCACCTTGTTCTGTTCCATTCCGGCACAGTTCGTCCTGCCCATGGACGACCTCAGGGCGGAGCCTTGTGGCGCTGTCCCCAGGCACCCAGGGCTGACGCAGCACGATTTTTTCTGTGCTCTATGCGCGTCAGGTGGATGCTCCCTAGTATGTACGCTTTCCTTACGCTTTTGCGATGCTGGTTTCTACTCTCCTCTCTCTGGGATGGGAAGTACTTTCTCGTAGTTCAGACCTGTCTGGACTTTGTCTATGGACGGTGGCATCCTTGCCACGTCCGCCAATACTGTACATTGCCTTGTGCCCTACTTTCCTGGGCACTTCCCAAGCAAGAATTTCCTCTTCCCCTGCTGCTTTCTGCGCAGGAGTTTGTCACACTTCAACTTCGGGCTGCTGCTGCTGCTCTCTGTGGAAGTGTTCTCATCAGGACTGTCTTGTATGTACACTTTCCAATTTCCTGTTACTCTATGTACGTTTAGGACCGACTCTTTCTTGTACTGCTCAGTCCCCCGGTCTGTCTCGCGGGGGACTGTGGCTCCTCCCTGCCGGGTGGCTGATGTCGCTTACGGATCTGGACATTGCTCTGTCCGGTTCTGCTGCAGCATAGCTGGTGGTACCTATGGTGCGCTCTTGTATTCTTTTAGAAAACGCATCCTTCATGGCTGTGTCCTTTCTGGATGTATATTCTGTCCGGCGCTCTACACTCCACCAAGGGTCACGCATGCTGGGGTTTCCTTGCTGCGGTGTCCGTGGTCTTGCTCTCGGCCTTCTCTTGGGAGCAAGCCTTCTGTGTGTGTGTCCAGCTTGCCGGATCCCTTTCGCCAGTTGACTACCTGGTGATGCATCTTTCGCATCTGGGCTGTTCTTGCTGCGTTCCATTGGGCATTTCCTTTTATGTAGTGTCGTTCTAGCGGTACACACGGTCTGCCCATGTATCCTTCTGTCCCCCGCATGCATGTCTCTTCTTGTAGTCATGGTTATATGTCTTTCTGCTTGTTGACGTCCGCCTCTCATGTCTTTTTGTGAAGGGGGTGATTGCGCAATAGCAGGTCTTGTGTCTCTGGTACGACAGGCTCTTTCTGGACATGGTCAGAATCCTGCCACTGCTGTCCAAGTTTCCTAGCTGGTACGCTTGCAACAGTGCTTCTTCCACTGTTGTGCATGCTCGACCTGTATGCTCTGACTCGGTCATACCGTCTTGTCCTCTCTCTGGGTCTTTGTCTATTGCAGATCCATCGGATCTTGCAGATCCATCGGCACCTATAATCAGTTCACCTTCTTTTGCGGAAGTTATAGACCCTCACATTCTGCACTGACGTTCTGGCTCTCTTCAACCCTGTATAAACGAGAGGGTTTTCATACCGTCCCTGGGTGGCTTGTGATGCCTTTGCCTCCCATTGTTTTCCGCTCCTTACAGAGCTTACTGGTCTGGTGTTGGCCACGCTGGCATTGCTGCCCCCACTGTGTTTAGTCAACTTGTTGACGACTGGGTTCTCTTTGGAACTTGGTGGGGTTCAGTCGCAGACCCGCCTCCTATGGGGTATGGCTTTGGTATCTATTCTAAGTTAAGGAATCTGCGGCTAGATGTCTCTATCAGATGAACGAGTTACTTACCTTCGGTAGCGATGTATCTGGTAGAGACACAGTCTAGCCGCAGATTCCTTGACTGCCCCCTATCCTCCCCGCTCTGCGAGGAACCTTTTCAGGTTGGGTTTTATGCACTCGCCTCCTTCCGGGTGGCTTTTGTCTTCCTGCGGGGTGGCGTCTTTCACCTCCCTCCTCGGTAGGATAATTCATTCTGTTTTACTTGTTCTACTCCACCCATTCTCGTGATTGGGCGGTAGGTTCAGGTATCCTTCTACATCCCTACACCCTGGTTCTTCCAGTGTGGGGCCTATTATTGTTCTTCTTCCCTCCCTCCTTCTCCATTGCTTGGGGTCTCTTGACCCCACTACAGTCAATTGGTTTGGGGTCTATTTGACTGTGCTTCAGTCCATAGATCTCTTACAGGGGATACAGCATTCCTGGTGTTGCCGACCTGTGGTACATAGTCATTACTTATGTGGTTCCGGTCTTATTGCCCTTCACTGTTAGGTCTTGAGATTGCAGGCTTCCTGTCGCCTGCCTTGACATTCTTTTCATATGTCGTTTTGCCTCGGGGAGGGCATAGCCTTCGCTTTTGCGGGGCTGTTTCTCAGAGCGGTGCTCTGCTCATTCCCTTCAATTGCTTTCAGTATACAGTGCTTGTCACTGTCATTTATAGTGATGCTTCTCACCATTCGATTCTTTCTGATTTTTCATCTTTTTCGCACACTGTTCCCATACTCTTACAGTTTTTGGTGGTGGCTCCGCGTTGTGGCGCGGAAACGTTTATCCGAAGAAAACTGACGTCAGCGCGCCGGGAGGGACTTATATGGCTCCGCTGACGTCATGTCCGTGGACGACGTCCGGGCGGAGCCATGCGGCGCCTCCCCCCGGCGCGCAGAGGTGCTGCTGCAAAAAATTCTCCGGATCCAGTCAGACGCCTGGGGATATTCTAAGTTAAGGAATCTGCGGCTAGACTGTGTCTCTACCAGATACATCGTTACCGAAGGTAAGTAACTCATTCTTCCTTACCACCCCACCCATCCTCCCCATTCTGCGAACTGACTTCTAGGGTCAGGGAATCCTTTTCAGGGCCCTAGTTTTGTGCACCAGTGGTCAGTGTCTTACATGGCTCTGCGCTTCTGGCGTGGAATGTCGTGTAAAAGAACTGACGTCAGCGCGCAAGGGCGGTGTCTAAGTAGCTACCGCGACGTCATCCCGGCGACCATGACGCCAACGGCGAACGCGGAGCTGACCGACGCCACCTTTCGACGCGCAGGGGTACTGCTGACGAAAAAATTCTCCGGATCCAGTCTGACGCCTGGGGGTAATTCTAAAGGTATGGAATCTATAACTAATCTATGTCTCTTACAGATATATCGTTACCGAAGGTAAGTAACTTGTTCGTCTATTTGCTTTACCATATCCACATTTTAACTGTTTCTATATTTTGAAGACAGGTCGTTGGGAATGTCGATTGGTACTGTTCTAAGCATTAGTTTTATTTATTAATCTATTTGGACTTTTATCGTGCTAAACATGCCGTTGATTGTCAGCTGTCAGCGATTTCTGTGGTTTATATAGCAACTAATGGGGGACCACTTCTTCCATAATTTTCACATTTAACAGATTTCATGGATTACAGAATGTGGCTTCATGCAGATGGACAGTGACCCATTGAGCATTGTGTGAGAGGTTTAGTTGGAGGTGCTGTTAGAATAATTTGGTAAGATTTTATGAAAAGCTATATTTTGTTTGCTATTTTTATGTTGACTGTGAGAAGTTGGTCTGGTATATGCTGTCCACTAATTAAAGTGGGCACCTTGCACCAGTCCAAACGACCCTTATGATGTATGAGGGCTAAGATAACCTTTAGAAAGCTATCCTAGTGGTAGCTGTGGAGAACAGCCTTCAGGCTTAATCTTGAAGGAATGTAAAGCAGCTTGTTTTACCAGAACATCACCTCCTACATTGACTAAATGAAAGGAGAACCAACCACACAGTAGTTACATAAAAATATGTATTTATTAATATAACACTCTCTACTATCTTCTACACGAGGATAGAACACAAAGCACACTATACGAGATCAATAGAACAGTAGTAAGTAGCACAATACACAGTGGGCTCCAGGGGGAGACCAAACCATATACTAAAATAGTGGTATAACAGTCACGACTGAGATCAAGACAAGGTCTGGAGCACGTAGAATCGCTGGCACCCCAAGGAACCACCCAAGGTGAGTAGACGAGGACCCCACGGAGGACGGGTGCAGTGTGTGAACACGACCGCAGGCTCCGTACAATTCTATGGGGAAGTCGCGGTTACACTTTTAAAGTTTAAGGACCCTTCTAGGAAGACTTCGAGCGAACCTTTTGGAACTTAAGAGTTTGAAGAGCCACCCCACCCCACCCGTGGATACCGTAGTACCCGAGTTACCTATCCCAGAGGAGCCGGGTGCATAGGTCTGAAGTGGCGTCGGAAACTGCCGTCGTTCTCAATGGAGGGCTGTGAAGAAGTACTGCTGCCGTGAAGGTGAAAAGGGTCCAGTGGAATCCAAGCCTGGATTCGGGAAGGGAGGAACCTGAAAGCAGAGGGGACAGAGTCTGGGTCACTTCAGGGTAACCAGGGGCTCGGTAGACGAATGCCCACCGATGTCGTGTGCTTCAGGTGCGAAGAAGGGATGCTTGACTCTGAAGCCACGAGGACCAGGAGACTTCGAGGACGGCCAGGAGGTGAGCTGTCCCACGAAGGATGTCGAATGCTGAGGGGTCGGTGTCCGGCTGGAGCACCAACAAGCCTTGGCAAAAGCAACCCATGAAGGAAGGTCAAGCAGGTTACGGTGTGGACCAGCAAGGTCCAGGGGACTCACCAAGCAATGGAGAGTCAGGGCACGTCTGGAGCAACCAGGGAAGCCCAACAGAAATCAAGATGACCCTCAGAGAGACCCACAGGCCGAAGGACCAGGAGTCGCGAGGGGACCTCGGGCAAGATTGCAAAGTACCAGCTCACGGAGCACTCAGTGCGAGGAGGCCGGAGTTCTTTGGTGGAAATACTGCTCAGGCTCAGGACTACACGGAGTCCAATGCACAAGTTCGGGAATCGGCAACAAGCATATGTAACTGCAAATGGATGCGGTGCACAGGGGTTCGGGTTATGCAGTCCCCACGAGGGATACTGGCCTCAAACTTGCTGAGGGAGCAGATCGACCTCAGGGACCTTCAGAAACACACCTCCTGTGTTGCTGAAATCTTCAGAGTCCGCAGGAGCTCAGGAGCAGCAGACCGGTCAGTTGCGTTAAGGTGCCTGCTAGGGCATGGGAGTGACTCCTTCACTCCAAGGGAGATTCTTCAGTTGTCCTTAGTGCACCACTGGTCCTGCACGGAGCCTGTATGGAGCAAGGGCACAGACAAAGCTTTGGACGGAGAGTGAGACGAAGTCGGGCCCAGTCGAAGTCCAGAGTGTCCAGACGGTAGAAGGTCAATGGTTTCTTCTTGTAGAATCTTGTCCACGTAAAATCTAAAATCTTACAGCCAGGTAAGCCCTTATGTACCCACGGGAGAGGGTTGGACAGATTTGGGGGACCCTTCTAGGGGAGGGTCAGGACAGAGGGGTGGTTACACCCTTTTCGCGCCAGAGCAGGAGCCCACTGCTCCCAGAACTGGTTTGAGCTGGACTATGCACAGGGACACCAAATGTGCCCCGGGTGCAGACTTTCAGGCACTCTCAGAGTGCACCCACCCAGCCCCAATACACTAAATGCTGTCTGGGAGGATGCCTATTGTGCTGCATTCCCCCGCTCCAGCTTGGCTCAGCATCTGGAGGGTAGAAGTGTGTCTCTGGTCGGCAGCATCCATTTTGTGCTGAATGGGTCAAGAAGGCTGGCACCGGATAGACCAGTGACTCCACGAAGCTCGCTTCTGAAGGGTAGAATCATACCTCCCACTCCGGTTACCGGTGTGGAGGTATGATTCCAAGGTGTTTGATACCAAACACGATATGTTTCTATGCAGCCGTTTTCGAGATAGCATTTACCGCAAGGTTATAATGCACCTCTACCTATATGTCCGGCTGAGTCACAGACAACCCGGGAGAATGGTCTCCGAAGGCTGCAGAGAGGCTCTGCTCATGCAGAGGCACCCTCTCACATAAAACCCAGCAGCCTGCCTTCAGGATTGATAAGGCCTGCTATAGGGGTGACTTATAAGTTTTAAGTGTAGTGACCTATAGATATAGTGAACCTATATCTAAAGTAAGTGGTGCAAGCACCATCTTACACAGGCTGCTGTAGCAGACCTGGAGTTCCATTTTGCATGGCCTCTCGTGGGTGGCATAATACATGCTTCAGCCCATGGGAGACCTCTGGGGTACCTATGCCCTGGGTACATGGGTACCATATACTAAGGACTGATAAGGGCACCCCAGTATCCAATCTGGAGTGTACCAAAGTACATGTCACAACCAATTTTGGGAGAAAGCAGATAGACTGGGTCCTGATTAGCAGGATCCCAGTCAGACTAGTCAAAAACCAACAAAACACCAGGCAAAAAGTGGGGGTAACTATGCAGTCAGATCCTACCTTCCTACATAACCCCCCCCCCCAAATGAAAGGAGATAAGGCTAACCTTGCCCAGTTGAGACTTTATTTCCTAAGTGGCCATATAGGGAAGGTCCTGCACTAGCATGGATACTCCCTGTCATATGGACCACTAAGGAGTCCCTACCCTGAAGGGTTTTGGATGCTCTCCAAAATTTGGGATAACTACCTGTAGTTTGCTTTGGTAAAGAAATAGGCTGGTGGGGTGCCTGAGTAGGGAAGTGAGGCCCTAAAAGGGTTGGTCTCCGCTTCCTCAGAGCACTGGTCACCATGGAGGCCTTTTCTTTCCATGACTGAGTTATATCTGGCCCTAGGGTCAACCTCTGGCTGCCTACAGCTGGGGTTTGAGTCCCCCTGGTTGGAACAATGGAGGGCCAGGGAAGGTTTGGGACAGTCTATTCCCAGGTTTTCCTTTGCCCAACAGAGTCCATCTGGGGGATGTCACTACCTAAGGGTAAGAGGGTTCCCTCAGAAGGTTGAGGAATATTCACCTGGCTAGTGCTACTAGTCTGGGTGTCTCTAATCTGATGATGATGGGATTCCTCTGTGACATCCCTGACCTCTGCAGCCCTAGGCTGACTGAGGCTGGGTAGAGAGGGGCAGGATACCTGCTCCAGACTGGGCACCTCCTTGGAAGGGTCCCCTGCCCTCAGTGGTTCTGCCAGGACAGGCCCGACCACCTCTGGGGCAGTTCCTTCACAAGGGGTAGGATCAGTTCCCTGAGGAAGCTGACCCTTACCTATAGTCTGGGGGGAGGAAAACTTTTCTTCCTTCCCTATGCTCTCTGGTGGAGCAGAGTGGGCCACTGTTTCAGGCTCCACTACTCAAACATTTTCCTGGGGTTGGACTGAGGTCCTAGGGGTCCTACCAACTTTCTCAGGGAGGTCTAACATTTCTAAATGGGCCTTCAGTTCTACTTCAGCCCAGGCTGAAGTTTCTAAATCATTGCCCAAAAGGCAATCTACAGGCAAGTTTGGGGACACTGCCACTCTCTTGGGACCAGTGACCCCTACCCAGCTGCGATTGACTATTGCCATGGGATGATCTGTCCTTACACCATTAGTGTTGGTCACCTGGTACTTGAACGCAGGTAAAAGCTGACCTGGTGGCACCAGGGTTCCTGTCACCATGGTGACACTAGCCCCTGTATCCCTATAGGCTACAGCTTTCTGACCATTGATCAGAGGCTCTTGTCTGTACTTGCCCAAGGAATTGGGACTGACAGTAAAAGTGGCAAACCCCATGCCACCATCACAGACTAAAGTGGCCTGTGTGGGGGACCTGGCTAGGCTAGGGTCCACCTCAATTCCCCAAGAAAACCCAACTAAGTTTTTGGGTGCACTACCACCACCTGGGGGATTACTACCTGTATGTAGTACCAGGAGGTGTAGAAGTAGTGTTTGGAGGAATATTTTCCTTATTGCTGACCTTGGGGCAAATGGCATCATTTTTCCGGTGGCCTGGCTTCTCACAGACAAAGCAATACGGTTTCTTTTCAGGGGAGGAAGGAATTTGGGACCCAGCCCCAGAAGAGGATTTTTGGGGCCCTTCAGAGGACTTATCTTTTGATTTATCCCCACCTTTCTCTTGGGTCTTGGAAGAATCTTTCTTCTGGCCACCACCCTGGTTATTTGGTTTCACCCTGATTCTGACCCATTTATCTGCCTTCTTTCACAATTCTTGGGGAGAAGTCAGATCTGAGTCCACCAGGTACCGGTGCAAAAGCTGGTTTTGACAATTATTAAGGATCTGCTCCCTCATAATCAAATTGTACAATCCCTTGAAATCATTCACTTTGCTGCCAAGTAACCAGCCTTCCAGAGCCTTAGTAGCACAATCTACTAAGTCTACCCAGTCCTGAGTCTGTGTCTTCTGGGTGTCTCTGAACTTAATCCTGTACTGGTCAGTGGTTAAGCCAAACCCATCAATGAGAGCACTCTTCAGGACTGAATAGTTGTCAGCATCCTCTTCTCTAACAGTGAGGAGCTTATCTCTACCTTTTTTGTCAGCAAAGGAGAGCCACAAGATAGCTGCCCACTGCTCTTGAGGGACCTTCTGTACTTTACAGGCCCTCTCTAAAGCAGTTATCCATTTGTGGATGTCATCCCCACCATGGTAGGGAGGGACTATCTTGCTCAGGTTCCTATGGTCATACGTATATTCCTTAATCCTAGGGACACTGTTGCTGCCACCATGGGACTCTAGTCCCAATTTCTTTCTAGCCTTCTGGAGTTCTAAGGATTCCTTATCTAGGGCCAATTGCTCTTGCCTGAGCCTAAGCTTGACTTTCTCAAGCTCTAGGAATTGGCACTGTCTTTCATAAGAGCTATCTCTCTTATGAGATATGGAGGTCCCTATAGAATGTCCTGAATGGTCAGATTCTGCAGAGGGGGATCTAGATCTCCTGGGTAAACTCTGCCCTCTTCCTGGAGGAGTAAAGAGAGGGCCACTGGGGCCTTCTCCACCCTCTTCTTGAAGATCTAGGTTGTCCAGGTTGGAATCATCCTGATCCTCCTGGCCAGGGTTTGAGTCTAGGTCAAAAAAGGTGTCACCTCCTGACCTGTCTTCATTCCCTGCCCCACCCACTCTTTATACCTCATCTGACCCTGGGGTCTTTCTAAGGTCATCTAAGAGTAACACCTCAATGAGACGTTGGGTGTTGGCATTTCTCCCCGTCTTCAGCTTCCTAGAAGCACACATGGCTTTCAAATCCTGAAATGTAAGACCATTGTATCTAGAAGGCAGAGAGCCACTGGCTACTCCTTTAGAAGACATACTAGTGTGGTGTGGTGTGGTGTATGCACCTACCTAGCCTAGTGGGAACTAAACTCTCTTAGGTTGGAGAAAGGGTGTGCTAGACCCTTAACTTACCCAACCCTAAGTTCAGTAGAACTTACTTATTCTAATCTTTAAGTATTATATGTGCCTGAATACTTTTAGTGGTTTTCAGTTAATCAATACAAAGAGATTTATCTGGTAAAACAATGCAGGCTTGAATCCCAACCGCTGCACACCAATGTGAGAAGTTGGCCTGGTATATGCTGTCCACTAATTAAAGTGGGCACCTTGCACCAGTCCAAACGACCCTTATGATGTATGAGGTCAAAGATAACCTTTAGAAAGCTATCCTAGTGGTAGCTGTGGAGAACAGCCTTCAGGCTTAATCTTGAAGGAATGTAAAGCAGCTTGTTTTACCAGAACATCACCTCCTATATTGACTAAATGAAAGGAGAACCAACCACACAGTAGTTACATAAAAATATGTATTTATTAATATAACACACACTACTATCTTCTACACGAGGATAGAACACAAATCACACTATACGAGATCAATAGAACAGTAGTAAGTAGCACAATACACAGTGGGCTCCAGGGGAGACCAAACCATATACTAAAATAGTGGTATAACAGTCACGACTGAGATAGAGACAAGGTCTGGAGCACGTAGAATCGCTGGGACCCCAAGGAACCACCCAAGGTGAGTAGACAGGGACCCCACGGAGGACGGGTGCAGTGTGTGAACACGACCGCGGGCTCCGTACAATTCTATGGGGAAGTCGCGGTTACACTTTTAAAGTTTAAGGACCCTTCTAGGAGGACTTCGAGCGAACCCTTTGGAACTTAAGAGTTTGAAGAGCCACCCCACCCGTGGATACCGTAGTACCCGAGTTACCTGTCCCAGAGGAGCCGGGTGCATAGGTCTGAAGAGGCGCCGGAAACTGCAGTCGTTCTCAATCAAGGGCTGTGAAGAAGTACTGCTGCCGTGAAGGTGAAAAGGGTCCGGTGGAATCCAAGCCTGGATTCGGGAAGGAAGGAACCTGAAGCAGAGGGGACAGAGTCTTGGTCACTTCAGGGTAACCAGGGGCTCGGTAGACGAATGCCCACCGATGTCGCGTGCTTCAGGTGCGAAGAAGGGATGCTTGACTCTGCAGCCACGAGGACCAGGAGACGTCGAGGACGACCAGGAGCCGGAGGTGAGCTGTCCCACGAAGGATGTCGAGTGCTGAGGGGTCGGTGTCCAGCTGGAGCACCAACAAACCTTGGCAAAAGCAACCCACGAAGGAAGGTCAAGCAGGTTACGGTGTGGACCAGCAAGGTCCAGGGGACTCACCAAGCAATGGAGAGTCTGGGCACGTCTGGAGCAACCAGGGAACCCCAATAGAAATCAAGATGACCCTCGGAGAGACCCACAGGCCGAAGGACCAGGAGTCGCGAGGGGACCTCGGGCAAGATTGCAAAGTACCAGCCCACGGAGCACTCAGTGTGAGGAGGCCGGAGTTCTTTAATGCAAATACTGCTCAGGGTCAGGACTGCACGGAGTCTAATGCACAAGCTCTGGAATCGGCAACAAGCATATGCAACTGCAAATGGACGCGGTGCACAGGGGTTCGGGTTATGCAGACCCCACGAGGGATACTGGCCTCTAACTTGCTGAGAGGGCAGATCGACCTCAGGGACCTTCAGAAACCCACCTCCTGTGTTGCTGAAATCTTCGGAGTCCGCAGGAGCAGCAGACCGGTCAGTTGCGTTAAGGTGCCTGCTAGGGCAGGGGAGTGACTCCTTCACTTCAAGGGACATTCTTCAGTTGTCCTTAGTGCACCACTGGTCCTGCACGGAGCCTGTATGGAGCAAGGGCACAGACAAAGCTTTGGACGGAGAGGGAGACGAAGTCGGGCCCAGTCGAAGTCTAGCAAAGTCCAGAGTGTCCAGACGGTCGAAGGTCAGTGGTTTCTTCTTGTAGAATCTTGTCCACGTAAAATCTAAAATCTTACAGCCAGGTAAGCCCTTATGTACCCACGGGAGAGGGTTGGACAGATTTGGGGGACCCTCCTAGGGGAGGGTCAGGACAGAGGGGTGATTACACCCATGTCCTTTGTCCAGTTTCGCGCCAGAGCAGGAGCCAACGGCTCCCAGAACTGGTTTGAGCTGGACTATGCACAGGGACACCAAATGTGCCCTGGGTGCAGACTTTCAGGCACTCTGAGTGCACCCACCCAGCCCCAAAACTCTAAATCCTGTCTGAGAGGTGGTCACACCTCCCTGTGACAGGATGCCTATTGTGCTGCTTTCCCCCGCTCGAGCTTGGCTCAGCAGCAGGAGGGCAGAAGTGTGTCTCTGGTCGGCAGCATCCATTTTGTGCTGACCGGGTCTAGAAGGCTGGCACCGGATAGACCAGTGACCACACGAAGTTCGCTTCTGAAGGGTGGAATCATACCTCCCACACCGGTTACCGGTGTGGAGGTATGATTCCAAGGTGTTTGATACCAAACACGATATGTTTCTATGCAGCCGTTTTTGAGATAGCACTTACCGCGCGGTTATAATGCACCTCTACCTATATGTCCGGCTGAGTCGCAGACAACCCGGGAAAATGGTCTCCGAAGGCTGCAGAGAGGCTCTGCTCATGCAGGGGCACCCTCTCACTAAAAACCCAGCACCCTGCCTTCAGGATTGATAAGGCCTGCTATAGGGGTGACTTATAAGTTTTAAGTGTAGTGACCTATAGATATAGTGAACCTATATCTAAAGTAAGTGGTGCAAGCACCATCTTACACAGGCTGCTGTAGCAGACCTGGAGTTCCATTTTGCATGGCCTCTCGTGGGTGGCATAATACATGCTTCAGCCCATGGGAGGCCTCTGGGGTACCTATGCCCTGGGTACATGGGTACCATATACTAGGGACTGATAAGGGCACCCCAGTATCCAATCTGGAGTGTACCAAAGTACATGTCACAACCAATTTAGGGAGAAAGTAGATAGACTGGGGTCCTGATTAGCAGGATCCCAGTCAGACTAGTCAAAAACCAACAAAACACCAGGCAAAAAGTGGGGATAACTATGCAGTCAGATCCTGCCTTCCTACATTGACGAGTAACAATGGAAGATCTTTTGAGCAGACTGAACAGTTGTGGTGTTTTATCCAAATCGAGATTTGCAATATCTTGGCAGCATATTGGGTGTTTCTTTGGCGGATGTAAGTATCAATGACGATTGGTTGTTAGGTTTTCTGGACAGGTATGAGGGAGACTGTGCTCGCGAGGGTTGTCCAGACCAGTCGGATTCATCTGGATTATCCTTGCAGCGCCCATTGACAGCTTATTCTTCAATGTTAGTATCCTAGGTATAAGTGCTGCAACTCACCTTAGTTATCCATTTCTCATGAATACCAAAATGTTGAAGAGTAATTGTTTCTTGAAACATTCCCTTCTCCCCTGATATCTGAAAACCTTCCCTACACGACATGCGGTCATCAAGGTTTTCATCCTTTGAACATGTTGCACCCTAGAGGGAAGTGTCTGCTGTAGGCAAATATAATACATTTAAAAAAAAATCATAATCACTAGCAGTACCATTCAATCCACATATGTAGTATTACACTTCACCACTTCTCTACTGCCTCTGATTGTAATGATTGGTGATTTCAAGTCTTTTTTCCAGAACACTTAATAATCTTATTTTTGCACGTTTCACTTTTTGTCTTGGTTTGCATGGAGCATGAGTATTTCAAACAAGGTGAGTTATGTTCCTGTCAGTCCCCAGTCGCCCAGAAGTTACTAGCTTTTAGAAATACACCACCACTTACCACCTCTGGAAGACTGCTTTCTCTGGTGTCTGTTCACCAAAATGTTTTCTATTTTTCATTGAATGACTTCTAGTGGAACATATGTCTTCTATAACAGTCCTTACTGTTCCAGATTAACTTAATAGAGCTACTTTGGGGCTTTTTGTGTTACTGTGATATCTTAAACAAAAATTTCACTCATTGAGCCTCTACAACCCACTGCTAAACTTTTTACTTTTGGCCCATGTGTACTAAATCTGCCTGTTTTGATTTCAATCAAAAAATGTCCAATCTAGGATTTATTTGATGAAGACGATTATCAAACCAAAGTTCATATCTGGGTCAGCAAACGTAATGCTAATAATAAACAGTTTGAAACACTGAGCGGCATGCTAATGCCAGAATATTAATTAGACAAGATCAGTTTGCCCCCTGGGAATTGTATTCTCCAGAATTAGTGAGTCAATTTATTTTTGTCAGGAATTAACATATACTCGGGGGTGTCAAATAGTCACTAACACAAAGAAAAATAAGGTTGGGTTTGCACGTATTCTAAAGACACTCGCCAATCAACCATAGCAAGACAATTTCCTTGGGGTAGACATTCCCAGGCATGGAATCCATGGATGACAGGGACGTGGAGACTAGAACAGCTCTTTGCTTTACACAAGCAACCCTCCATCAGAACATTGCTTGTATTTCTCTCTCTTCCCTCTTTTTACCCTTCGTAGGGTAATCCTTGGGCTGACATCTAGGCAGGCTGGGAGGTCGCTTCATTGGAGAGTGTGTACCATGTCCAATCCTGAGAAACCAGAAGCCTAACAATGACTGCCTTGTGAATTGCATATTCTCCTGCAGCCTTATTTCTGATGGATATTTCTACCTGCAGATTCCTTACCTGCTGAATATCCCCAGGTGCCAGACTGTATCCGGACACGTTTCATAACTCTGCTACACCGGTGGTGGGGGGCTGGTACCATCTCTGCACTAGAAATGACACAAAAATGACATCACTTGCCCCATATGCCGTCCACCCCAATGAATTGCACATTTCGATGTGGATCTGGAGCTGCTCTTCGTACTTGCTGTTTTTTACAGGGTACTTTCTAACATTCTTCTAAATTTCTCTCCAGTACAGTGCAAGGGATTTCACTACTTAATAAGTCCGGTTTCAAACCCTGCCATATTTGTAATGGACAGATGTCAATTTGAGATCCACACGAGTTCTGCCTGGGGTCGAAACACTACTCTGTCATCCAACAAATGAGGCATCCTGCCCCCTAAAACCATCAAAGAGAGCAAGACCAAACTTTTTATGCCCCACCCTGCAACAGCTCAATGCCAAACACGCACAAGGTCTGGTCTCCTTTGAAGCCAAGCCTTTCCCTTGTCAATGCCATCCAAGGAAAAGAAGAGAATGCACAAAAAGAAGACGAAACATGACAAAAACTCCCCTCAACACAGGTCCAAGTCAAAAAATAGGTCACCCTGACGTACTCCCCATCCCCCTGCAGAGTCCTCCTGTAGGTGGAACTTTTAGATATCACTCCATCAGAGAGCCTCCTCCGGTAGTGCTTTCCTCTCCGGCATATGCCCTGGGACCTGTTCCAGACCCTTTACCATTCTCAGTGTCGATCCAGAGTTCCTTGCACCAGGATCTGATCCGGCTCAGTTTCTCAGCACTGTGATGGCTCTTTGTATGCTGAATGCATTCCTATCTGGTGTGTTTTAGGCCCCATGGGTCTGTTTGGTGCTTTCATATGGTCCACCTTTTACGCCATTCGATGTCAGGGTTTCCCGTAGTAGGCCCCTCTAGTGATGTATACACAGGCTCCGGTGCCAGTGCATGCCCCAGTGCCGATACCAGCACCGCTATTAACACAACAACACGTTTAGTGCCTCTTGCAATGGCTCCAATATAAGACCCCTTTCAAACCAAGGGCATCATTCATAGATCGAGGAAGGAAGCCCAGAGGCTAGCAGAGGAGGTCAGCCTGAGCCTGTGTAACAACAACGCTACCAGTAAATTATTTGGTTGTTGTTTGGGTCAGACTCTGTCTCCATACTGAGCCGGACCATATAGAATTATGACAAGGATGGCAGCAAACTTGCTACACCTACCATCTTTGGACACTGCTGATCATCTGGCCCATCAAAATAGCAGCAGGTAGGATATGCCACCAGAGACTGAAATAAGAGTGCCACACAGGCCCTTCTCCTCCAGAGGTCACGTAATTTCATGTAGTGTTGAGAAAAGCAGCGGCGGTTTTAGAGCTTCCATTGCACACAGTGGGAGCCAAGGCAAATATGTTAACAAAGGTCTCCAGGCAGCCTCCACAACATCAGAGCCTTTGCTGCCATTCAGTGACTCCTTACTTGAGCCTATCAAGGCTGCAAGGGACAAGCCCTCATTGACCCTGCCAGTAAATAAGCTGATTGTAAGAACGTATCGGCCCGCACATGCTCATTTTCCTTTAATTCCACCCCTTACCAGAGAATCTGGT
The DNA here is from genome assembly GCA_963921515.1 of Calotriton arnoldi. Classification (NCBI taxonomy): domain Eukaryota; kingdom Metazoa; phylum Chordata; class Amphibia; order Caudata; family Salamandridae; genus Calotriton; species Calotriton arnoldi. Next base: position 1,953,036 of record CAWUFW010001554.1, read on the forward strand.
GGTGTAGGCCCCATCTTGCATAAAGCAGAATCCAGGTGCGTTATCTATGGCTCTTCCTGGTAGGGAATCCAAAAACCTGTAGGCAGCCAGTAAAAAGTATTTTTGCCCAGCAGCTTGGCCCTTAGGTCTATCAATGCAACTTGTGTGCTCACCAGGTACACTCACACATTGTGGGAAATGGCGATTTTGGTGGCCCAGAGCCTCCTGGACCACAGTAGGGACCACTTTGCAGGAGTGGTGAGTAATGGCCAAGACACACTGTTCTAGATTATCCAGACAGGCCTGGACACAGTAAACTCTGTTAGGGCCCTAAGTAGCCCTGAGGTGGCACGCTTTGCTCCAATATACAGGTTTCTTCAGGGATGTGCTAGGGACCTCGTGGACATGCCATTTAATGAGGCTTGCCTGTTCGGAGACAAAACTGATTTGGCTTTGGAGGGGTTCAAGGTGGGGAGGGCTACTGCTCGTTCCCTTGATCTCTATTCTCTGGTGCAGGACTACAGTGAGTTCTGGAAGCTTCAAGGATTCTCAAAGCGCTTGTCTTTTTAGCAGCACTAGCCCCATCAGCCAGTCCAGCAGCCCAGCCAACTACTGTGCCAATACAAGGGCACAGGGTCAAAGGAAAAGGTTGCCTGCACCAAAAAGCCCTCCTCCACTCATCCTTTTCCACACTGGCTAGAAAGCATTTTTTGCTTCCTGTTGAAGGAGCATGTGTGACCAGTTTGAAGCAAGGTATCCTCCTTTCCACAGACCTGGAAGGCCAGCACATTGGCCCAATAGGGAAATGGTAGAAAGGGGGTATACCATACTATTTCAAGAGGATCCTCTACTCAGTCCCTTCAATTAGAAGAGCTCCTGCAGCAGGAAGTGGAGCACTGCTGCAGTAAAGAGCAGTTTAATCAGTACCTGAGCAGGAAATTGGACAAGGTTGCTACCCCTGCTACTGCCTAGTTTCCAAGAAGTATGGCAGACCTCAGGCTCTTGAACTTTCACCTTTGAAAGGAAAGATTGAAGATTCTGTTCCTGGCTCAGATTCTTCTGGGAGTGGGAGACTGAAAGGTGCCCCTTCAATTGTAGGATGGGTATTTTCACATACAAATCCTTTAGTATCACAGGAGGTACCTTCATTTCATGATAGGATCAACTCATTATCAGTTTGCAGTCTTCTCATTCAGGTTAATATCTTCACCAAGGTGATGGTTGCTGCTCATCTGAAAAGGTCGAGGATCTCCATACTCCTGTTCCTAGATGACTGGCTGCTCAAGGCCCGCTCACCATGGATGATGTCTCCTCACCTGCAGGCCACAGCTTCCCTGCGCTTCAACTTGGGCTTTTCCATCAACGTTCATAAGAGTGACCTAGAGCATATTCATTGACTCATGTTCATTGAGGCAGTACTAGACACAACATATTTGCAAGCCTTCTGTCCACAGAGGATCTGAGACATTCGAGATATAATTCCAATATTTTGGGAAGGAGCTCCCGTTCCAGTCCTGATGGTTCTTTGCATGCTAGTTTGCAGTCTTCCTTCATCCTCCTGATTAAGTAAGTATGCTGGCACATGAGGGCTCTCCAGTGTTGGCAGTGGTTCCGGCATAAGGGAGATCTGGCGGACACCATCACGATCTCTCAAAACACGAGATGGTCCTGGGTTGGTGGTCGGTAGAGGAACACCTTTCTCAAGGGATGTCCTTTCACCCTCTTCCAGCAGTGACCACAGTGGTGACACATACCTCCACCGTCTGGTACGTGTGCATCTGGAGGAACTGAAGATCAGAGGACTCTGGTTTACAGAGGAGCAGATTTTTCACATCATTCTGCATGAACTGTGAGGAATTTACCTAGCCCTTAAATCCTTCCTTGCTTCCCTTTATGGTCAATCTATCCAGATCTTGATGGACAGTACGATCGCCATGTGGTACATCAACAAACAGGGATGAGTAGGGTTTCATTTTCTTTTTGAAGCTCTGGGTGTGGGCACACCAACGTAAAATCTGGCTAGTTACCATCCATCTGGTCGACTCATTGAACATCAGCGCCCCCAGTCGCAGTTGGTGTCATCATACCCACCACAAATTACGTCTTCACTGGGAGGTGCTACATAACATCTTTGCCTTGTGGGGCATTCCTCAAGTGAGTCTGTTCATCACTCATGAGGATACCTACTCCCCAGAGTTCTGTGCCCTCCATTATTTATTGCAAGGAGCCTTGGGGCAGAACAATGAGAGCTGAACTGCCATAGGATGCTTCATACTCTAAAGGGAAATATTGAATCTTTTAAGATCATTTTCAAGGGGCACGAAATGAAGAAGGTGCAGGAACGTCAATATGTTGGATCCTAATTGAGGCATCCTTGTCACTCCCCTTTAGAGGACTCTGTAACCTGCATGTCACTTGTGAGGGGATCTCCGAGGAGTTCAGACTTTCTATGCAAACAGAGGTTGAACAAAGAGGTTTCCTGTTTTTCAAGCAGGTGACAGCATTGCCTCCTCAGACATTAGGTAAGCATCTTTGAAAGAAGGTCAAGGTCCTACTGCTTAAGTCACTGGCTTTGATAGCAGAGCCGAACACAGTGGTACCTTTCACACCATGAGGCATTGCTGAATTTGGTCTCGGAGTTTCCTCCTTTAGAACAAGGAGGGTAGGACACAAGGTTCCACTATATGTGCCATGGTCAGGTGATAAGATGACCAATGTAGCTAAATGTAGCAGATTTTACATGGATGTCCAGGCCAAAGGGCTCAACATGCCCTTCATTCATGGAAGCCATTTCGGCAAGGATATTGACTTTGCACTCTGCAGCTGTAAAACCTGATACTGAAAACTGTTATGGATGCCCTTTCACGAGAAAGCAAATGCCTTTTAGGATTTAAGACATCAATTCTCATGCATACAGAATTTTTAAGGCTCATCCATTTCCTACTATGGTGTGCCATCAGTCGTACAAGGATCACCAGAGCTTCTCATCATTGCACCTTTCAGATAAAAGCAGGCAACAGAAACAAGCATATCTTCTTCCCAACCAGCATATAGCCAGTGCTCTCTAGCAAAAGTAGCATCTTCCATTGTGTGAGAAAATATAAAATGTCCTAGCTAACATGAAGTAAAGTTTCAATTCTATTACGGACACTGAGGCGAAGATTATGCCTTACTTTCTTCATTGTTTTTCCAGCAGCCATGTAAAAACGACATCAACATTTTAAAAAAATTAAACTTTCCTAGAACTCCATGGAAAACAACATCTCATTGTCCTATCAGAGTCCAGTCTCCTCTTCAACTGAGTGTGCCACTTCCAAGAGCCCCTCTTACTTTGGGCGACAATCCAAATCAATAAGTGTAGATTACTCCTGGATGGAATTTTCATTACATGTAATACAAGAAAAACCTGTTATGTTATGTTAAAAATGATTTATAAAGCGCTCGTACACCGGTTGGTTTCATGGCGCTGAGTACTAGGGGGGTGCCGACCCGGAAGCAGTTCATTAGTATGCTTGGATGTATAGCCAGGTTTTGAGAGATTTTCTGAATCTCAGTAGGTCAATGCTTGACCTGATTTCCAGCGGGATGGAGTTCCACAGACGGGGGGCCAGAGTTGCAAACCTGCATCCCCCTTGGCGCTTCAGCTTGAAGGTAGGGACAGTCAAAAGTTGGAGCTGGGCCGAGTGGAGGTTTCGTGAAGGAGTGTAGCGAGAAATGAGGCGATCTATGAATTTAGGGCTTTGGCCGTTCAGGGATTTAAACACCAGGCAGCCAACTTTGAATGTGCAGCGTTGGGGGATAGGGAGCCCGTGCAGCTTCCTAAGAAGGGGGGAAGCGTGTTGCCACCTGAGCTGTTTGTATATCAGTATAGCCGCTTGGTTCTGTACCATTTGTAGCCGTTTTGTAAGGCCAAGTGGTAGACCAAGGTATATTGCGTTGGCGTAGTCTAGACGTGATAGGACCATGGCTATCAGGACCTGTACCAGAGCTGCTTGGGTCAGTAGCCTGCTTATCTTTCAAATTTTTCGCAACTGAAGGAAACAGGTGGAAATCACTGAGCCTACATGAGATTTTAGGGAGAGGTAGTTGCCTATGGTAACCCCTAAGCTTTTCACTGAGGGGGAGGGGACAGGGGGGGACCTAATTTGTTTGGCCAGTAATGTGGGCCCCACTGATTGTGGCCACCACCTGTCAGAACCAGTTCGGTCTTGCCTGGGTTTAGTATCTGATAGAGACTACTAGCCGCAGATTCCTTAACGTAGAATTATCCCCAGGTGTGAGACTGGATCCGGAAATTTTTTTGCCACAGCATCCCTGCGCGCCGGGGGGGGGGGGGAGCGTCACCACACGACTCTTCCCTGACGCTGTCCGCGGACGTGACGTCAGCGAGGTCACATAAGTCCCACCCCGGCGCGCTGACGTCAGTTTCCTTCTTTTCCGCGTGCAACGCGGATCCGGAGTGAGTTCCCTTGACCTGGTGTCAGGCCTCTTTTAACGCCGTTGCGTTGGGAACAGTGTGCTATGCCTTCGGGTTTCAAGACGTGTACTTCTTGTGCGCGTCAGATGTCGGCGATGGACCCTCACCCTATTTGTTTGTGGTGTTTGGGCGAGCACCATGATTCTACGGACTGCGACGCTTGTCAGCATCTCAAGCCGAAGTCCCAGCGGGAGCACCGGATGAAGTTGCTTTCGGCCCGCTTGTCCAGATCGGTCTCGTCACAGCGTCCGTCCCCTCCCTCGGAAGGGTCCAGAAGCCACTGATTCCGGTTGCGGCATCGTCCTTCACCGAGGCCCCACGGGCGTCGCTCGCCCGCCGGTAAGTCTTGCAGCTTGTCACCGAGGCATTGTCCTCGTTCTGCTGAGGGCGCGGGTTCCTCTCGGGACGTGCGCCCTCGCCCGTCGCCAACCTATCCGCCGTTTCCTGGCATTGGGGCGACAAGGGCCCAAATGAAGGCCTACGCTACGGCTCTGCAGGCTTCTTTGGGCCCCCCTCCTCTTCCTGAGACGTCCACAGATCCCTCGCCGTGCACGGGGCCTTCTGCGGACTCGGCGACGCGTTCGGCTTCAGGTTTTGGAGGTGTGGTGTCGTCGAGGTGCGGCCCTACGGGAATCCCCTCTTCAGCCCACGGCGTCCCTGCCTCGCCGCAAAACCCCGTGGGGTTCCCTGTGGTGTTGCAGGAGATACCTGGGACTCACGGCTCGTCCCCGAGTCCCCCTCGGTCCTCTGGGCAGGCAGCTGTCTTACCGGAGGCTGAACCGACGCCTTTCCGGCGCCGACGGCTTTCCTCCCCAGCCCTGGCGGCGCCACGGGTGGAGGCCAGGACCCGGGGCGCCTCCCTGAGTCTCTCTCGGACCTCTGCGCAGGCGGCTGCCTCGTCGGAGGTCGAGCCGGCGCCTTTTCGGCGCCGATCTTTGGCCGCTTCGGCTCCGACCCCGCCCCTTTCTCCTAGGATGCATGTGGTGGTGGAGGTCGACTCAGCACCCCTGGTGGACACTTCGACGCCGATCGAGGACACACCGGTGCCCATGGCGGACTCTCCGGCGCCGTCCCGGCGTCGGAGCGTCGACTCTTCTCCGGATGTTCCTACCTCTCCGGAGGATTGTCATCTCCTTGTCTCCTCTTCACCGGAGACTGGACGCCGCATCGTTGCTTTTTACCCGGAGGCTTCCGGGGCGGGTTCTATGCCGTCTCCGCGTCCACAGCCCCCGGACCAGCTCTTCCGCACCTTGCAGTTGGTTGCCCCGCAGGCTTCTCCGCCTTCTCCGGAGGCCCCTCAGGCACCTCACTCGTCCGTGGGTCCTCCATCCTTCAGGGGCTGGCCGTTTCTTCCTCCGGCAGGGCACGGACGGCTTAGTTTGCAGCCTTCGCCCACGGAAGAGTTGCTCTCTCCCCCATGTCGCCCTACAGAGGCGAGTGTAGCCTTTGTCCGGGTCATCTTCACGGCCACCGGCGTCTTGCAAATGGGCGACCCGGTCGCTCCACTCCCCACGGATCACTTGTTGGAGGTTCTCCACCAGGGCTCTGGTGGAGGGGAACCGCTTCTTCCCTTTGAAGCTTCGCTCCACAACTCTCTTCTGGGGGCCTGGGGGCGTCCTGCTACGAGGGATCCGGTGCCTCAGCCGCTCCTCCACCGCCACCGTCCTGCCCCGCACGATCCAGTCTGCCTTTTTTCCCACCCATCTGCCCAGGGCCCTGTCCTGCAGACTGCTTTCCCTTCTTTGCCTTCAGTGTTGCTCCCTCCGTCACGGGAGGCCCAGTGGTTGGACTCCTGGGGGCGTAACATTTTCGCTTCCACTAGTGCTGCTCTGCGCGCGCTCAACACACTTTGTGTGTTGGCCAGGGCTACCTCTGACCTCTGGGATTCCGCGGAGTCCCTTCTGTCTCGCGCCTCCCACGAAGGTGTCCGCGCTGATCTGCGGCACCGTGTGCTGGATGGTCGGGAGTTAGCTGCCTTTATTCTCCGTTCGGCCTTGGATGTCTCCGATTCTCTCGCCCGCGCTATGGCGAGTTCTGTGGCCCTCCGCCGCCATGCTTGGTTGCGGGATAGCGTCTTTCCCGAGAATATTCGGGAGCGGCTTGTTGACCTGCCCTTTGATGGGATTCTTTTATTTAACACCCACGCGGACTCCGCTATTCAGCGACTCCTTGCGGGGCTCCGTCCTCCTCCCCCTCCGTAAGCTTCACTTGTCGGTCCTCAGGTGTCTTATGGGAGGCGTTTATCCCACCTTTCTCTTTGGGACTAGTGTTTCGGTTGGCCCCTCTGTGTGTGGCTGGGAATGCCTTCAGGGTCCTTAAGTGGGCCCCTCTGTACTTTTGGCTGCGGGTACAGCCCTTTAGCTTTGTGGTGTGTGTTTTTTGGCTGTTGGTGAAGCCGTATGGGTCCTCAGGTTGGACCATCTGTGTATTCTTTTTTGGCTGATTGGTAAGCCGTCTGTGGTGATACCCACAGGTCTTTTCTGTTCTTGACCTCTGCTGCAGGTTTTTCCCTAAGAGGTGTTCCCCTGTTTTGTTTGGGGCTGTGTCATACCCTAGGTGGGGTACTTGTTGGCTATGGTATAGCTCTGTCCTATGCTGGGCGGGTGTGGATCCCTTCTCGGGTTCCTCGCGTTTCCTGGCGTCACTGTATTCCGCTTGCTGCGGTCTTTTTTCTTCAGCCTTAGCGCAGCTTCCGCTGCTCCAGGTTCTGTCCTGCTCAGTATCCGATGGTGTTTCGATCCTTCTTCTACAGGGCTTGCCTGTCGTACGTTTTGCCCTTTGTTCCTGCGGGATATCTGCCTCTGTGCGTTTTACCTTCCCTCTTCAGCCTCTGGATCGCCAGACCGACTTTTGTCATGCCGTCTACTGCGTCGTGTCTTGGTGTTTCCACCTTATTATCCGACGTTCGGCCTGGTCCTCTACCTTGTGTTCCAGGGGGGCCAGGATGTTCCTGGTGTTCTCCTGTGTTCTGGTTGACGGCTTTAGGTCTGTGCTACATTTTCTCCTCTTTTTCTTTTGGCCGGTCCCACTTCTCTTCGTGGGCCGGGTTGTGCCACTGGGACGGTCCTTCTCTGGGGCTTGTTCTGGGGTTCCCTTGCCTCTGTCTTAGTTTTGCGCTCGGCTTGTTCTGGGCACACTACTTCATAGTCCGTACCAGCTGCCTGCTGCGCACGCATGGACGTTATGGTCCACCCCTGTGGGCCTCGGCGTGTACCCTTGTGCTCCTGTCCGTTGCTCTGCTGGAGCTTTGCGCGACTGTGTCTTCCTTCTCACGTATGCGCTTCTCGGCTGTGGGGCCGTTCCTGCCTTGTCCCCAGCCTCGGGGCTGATGCTCGTTCAGCTATTTCCTTCGCTGTTTGTGTTCTCCTGAGGCGGGCTCTGCCTCCGTTTCCACCTCTTCTCCTTGGATTTTGCGGGTGGTTCTTTTCTTCCCTTGGTGCCGTCTGTCCCTCCGGTTTCTCTGGCGGACGCCCTTTGCCCCTCGGGTAGGCGTGTGGTATCCTGGCCTTCCCTTCTTGTTCTTCTTTACTTCTGCTTGGTGGGGGCGGGTCCGTCTTTCCTGTCCCCATAACGCATCCCCTGTTTGGGCCCTGTGTTCTTCCAAGCTGGTGAGATTCTCTCGCAGACCCTCCTCCCCTCTGGGTATGGCTAGGGTATCTATTCTACGTTAAGGAATCTGCGGCTAGTAGTCTCTATCAGATGTACAAGTTACTTACCTTCGGTAACGATGTATCTGGTAGAGACGATTCTAGCCGCAGATTCCTTCACAACCCGCCCTTCCTCCCCGTTCTGCGAGGACCGTCAGTTTGGTCTTCTGCACTCGCCTCCCTCCGGGTGGCTTGTCTTTTGCGAGTGTCCTCTTTCACTTCCTCCCTGGCGGGATGCTTCGTTCTGTTTCTTTGTTCCTCCCCTTCCTTTCTGGTACTTGGACGGTGGGTTCACGTGTACTTCTGCACCCCTCCACCCTGGTTATTCCAGTGTGGGGCCTACTCATACTCTTCTCCTTTTCTCATTGCTTGGGGTTTCTGGCTCCTCTGCAGTCCTCTGGGTTGGGGTCTCTTGGCTGTGCCTCAGCTCTTAGCTCTTACAGGGGATGCGACACTCCTTGATGGTGTTGTCTTGGGGTGATTTATCGTTACTCCTCTTTTCCGGCTTGTTGCCCTTCACTGTTATAGATTGTGGGTGCAGACTTTCTGTCGTCTGTTGTGGCATTTTTCACATGTTTTTTCTGCCTCCAGGGTGGATATCGCCTTCGCTTTGCAGGGTTGCTTCTCAGCAGCGGTACTCTGCTCTTTCCCTTCCATGACTTTCAGTGACACAGTGCCTGGCACTGTCCCTCATGGTGCTGTTCTTCACCATTCGCTTCTTCCCTTTCACTTTTTTTTCGCACACTGTTCCCATGCTCTCCCAGTTTAGTTTGTGTTGGCTCCGCGTTGTGGCACGGAAAAGTTCACCCAGGAAAACTGACGTCAGCGCGCCGGGGTGGGACTTATGTGACCTCGCTGACGTCACGTCCACGGACAGCGTCAGGGAGGAGTCGTGTGGTGACGCTCACCCCACCCCCCCCGGCGCGCAAGGATGCTGTGGCAAAAAAATTCCGGATCCAGTCTCACGCCTGGGGATAATTCTACGTTAAGGAATCTGCGGCTAGAATCGTCTCTACCAGATACATCGTTACCGAAGGTAAGTAACTTGTACTTTAAGTGATTGTGGTCCATCCAGTGACGAATGAATTTCATGGTGGACTGAAAGTCCGATATTGACTGGGGGAGTTATCAATTGTGAACATTAGTTGGAGGTCGTCGGCATAGTTGAAAGTGACCACTCTTCTTTCCTTCAAGGATCTGATCAGTGGGAGAAGGTAGAGGTTGAACGGGTGCGGGGAGAGCGAGGAGCCCTGTGGGACCCCGCATGTGGTTTTGAGTTTGGGGGCTGTGAACTGGCCACTACGGACTGCCAGAGTGCGGTCTTTCAGGAAGGAGTTGATCCATCTAAGGGCTGGGCCCTGGACGCCTGCCTCACTGACACGGTCTGCCAATATATCATGGTCGACCGTGTCAAATGCGGCCGAGAGATCTAACAGCACCAGGGCCTGGGGAGTGCCTCTGTCAGCCTTTTCTCGTAGGGAGTCCAGTACCGCCAGTATCACTGTTTCCGTGGAGTGGGCTGGACGAAAACCCGCTTGGCGTGGGTCGAGGAACTGAGTCTGTTCCATGAAATTGGACAGGCATTTTGCAACATGGGCTTCCAATACCTTGGCCAGATAAGGGAGCAAGGAGATGGGGCGGTAGTTTGCCAGCGTCTGGGGATCGGCCCCTGGTTTCTTTAAGAGGGGGACCACTATAGCCTCTTTGAAGGCATTAGGGACCCAGCCCTGGGACAGGGAGTTGTTTAGGAGGGCGAGAACAGGGTCCGGGGAGGCGGTGAAGGCCGCTTTTAGGACATGAGGGGGGCAGTGGTCCAAAGGGGAGCCAGATCTGACTTTTGACAGTAGGTCGCGCAAGGTCTCGGTGTCAATGTGCGGAAAAGAATCGAGGGAGTGGGGATTCCTGGGCGTAGGAGGGGAGATTTCTGGAGACATATGGGTGGGAATACTGGCTTTGATGGAGACTATTTTATCAATAAAAAAGTTGTTCAGAGAGTCGCAGAGGGCCTGCGACGGCGTGGGTTTTCTTAGTACTCTCTCTGGGTTGGACAGTTTGTCTACAATTGCAAAGATTTCTTTAGCTTGGTTGTTTGAGGTTAGGATTCTAGAGGAGAAATGTGCTGCCTTAGCTGTGGAGATTGCCTTTTTATATTCCTTCAAGGCCATTAGGTAGGTGATTTTTCCTGCATGTGAATAATTCTGCCTCCACTTCCTTTCTGATTGGCGGAGAGTGAGTTTTTGTAGTTTTAGTTCAGGGGAAAACCATCTCTGCGCCTCATGACGGCGGGTTAATCTAATTTGTTTAAGTGGGGCATGTTCATTGCTGGCCGCTAAAAGCCAAGCCGAGATAGTCTCCTCATGGAAGTTGACATCGGGTGCGGGGTGGGGAGCTGTGTTGACCAGTGTGGCGATAAAGTCGTTATCGTTATAACCTGTGTTAACCGCGACCATGTTGGCATCCTCATCTCGTGTATACCTTAAATTAGCAACACTTTTCATACAAAAAGACCATTTACATCTGATCTGTAAACCATACATGAATATACCTGCGGAAAAAATGCATACTCTCTTAGGAAGAAACCATATATCATGGAGATTACAATACATTCTCCATGCATTAAACCATTTTTTCTTACACTTTCCTTGTCTTCTGGTATGAAAAGTCTGAGGACCAATCCGTTGCATTCAAAATGTCTTCCAATAGAGCACCCAAAGAAAAAACTTTAAAGGCCATTGCCCCTCTTGCAAAATGTGCTCCAAAGTGGTTGCCATCTATTCCTGTTTCTTTCATTACCCGTCTGACCAACCTGCTGATGGTGGACGGAGAGACTACCTTATAAGGTTTCATAAGCAATATCAATAACTGTTTGTTCCTAGAGGGACGAACTTCCAGAGTCATGTCCTGATAAGCATCTGACTTCACAAAGTTTTGGTGAATCATCAAATGGTGGGTATACAATTATCTTAGAATTTAACATTAGTTCTTTTAGAAATGTGGAAGGTATCCCCATCCGGGGTGAATACCCTGCCTGTAATACCCAGTACACTGACTTAGGACACGCTCCTGCAAGAGATCAGGCAAAGAAGCATAGCCAATTTTCTCTGACAGTTCTTTCCTGGATAAGTAGCTGTTATTCTGCCAAGAAAAGAAAGAAAAAGGTTCAATACAACTCTGGCATCCCAAAACGAATAGTAACTAGGTTCAGGGGGAAGGGAAAGTAGTATCCCTCTCCCTGACCAAAGGATGTTCACCCACCGGAGTCCCATCAGTAGGAATGTATCCTGCGGAAATTGCAGTTTCAGCCAATGATGCTAAAAAAAATGTAGGCTATGGACAACTTTGGACCCCACAGGATCCACATTCCTTTGCAGGCACCAACATAACCATCTTGATCGTGTCAGCCTGTAGCGCTTGATGGTGCCATTATCACCATGCATTGGAGATGAAACTTTTGGCATGCTCCAAAAGGCCAGAGACTTTCCAGCATTCCCTAAACCCTCCCAGCTATCAGATATAGTGTGCCTTCTTCCACTAGGGGGTGAGGCTTCTCTATTGGATATAGCAGAATCTCTCGAGCTTGGGGAAGAAGGATTAGAAAATTCCAAGAAAGTTCCATTAGAACTGAATACTGCACTTGAAATCTTCATGTTGGGGTCAGTAGTACAATGTCTGCCCATTGCCATCTCACCTGCACTGAGACCCTTATGATCATTGACTACGGAGAGAAAGCATATCCGGACACCTTGCTCCTGTCCTGGAGAAATGCATCTGTAACACTTGCCCCCGGGTCCTGCCTCTAGCTAAAGTATTTTCAGATCTGGTGAACTAGACGAGAGGCAAAGGGGTTCACGGAGAAAGGGATCTATCCATTCTTGATTGCTTTGATTTGTCATACCTCCAGTTTTCACAGCCTCATATCCCTCAGGTATCTTGAGTGCCAATCTGCTATTTCATTTGATTTGCCAGGATGATGATCTGTTATCACCGATATTTTTTTGTCCACGCAAAAATGCCAGAAACTCTGTGCCACACTTGCCAGGACCTTCAGTCGCATTCCCCCCCGGTGGGTGACAACATGCTGAAACATTGTCCATATTGATGCACACAGCACTGTGCTCGATCCTTGGTCCAAGAATGAACTGCTAAGGATCCAGCTAGGAGTTCCATGCAGTTGATCTGTAGTTGTAACTCTTGATCTGACCTTTTTATGCCGGTAGATGACGCCCCACATCTGACTCTCCAACCACTTCCGCAAGCGTCCGATTCAATGATTCTAATGGCTTGATTTGATGACTTCCATTCCAATCCTCCATGTGTTGTAGCCACCAGTGTATCTCCTACTTGGCTTCCGAGATAGGGGGACGGCTCAGAGTATGTTAAGCTCTTCTGGAGATGATGAGCTTTCAGTCTTTGCAAAGCACTGTAATGCAGTAAGCTGGGTAATATCACTTGTTTGGATGACTACAGTAGCCCCACATGGCAGGCGCTCTGGTGGAGAGATGTTAATGGTTTTGATAGGATTTGGCGCAGGCTGATTCACATCCCCATCCGAAACTCCTGGGGAGCCGCCCCCCTCCAAAGGATGGAGGAGTGTTTTCCATGATAGATGACTGGCACTCCCATGGCCAGCTTTCTAAGTTTATGACTCGGATGTAAGACTGTTCCGGGGAAGTGAGGGGTGGGGGTGATGTCAGGTAATGGGAAAGAAACTTTTTTAAGCTGTTCAAAAGCATCTTTATCCATGCCCTGCTTGTGTTTCTCTTTTGCCTGGCTTTTGCAGGAGTGCCATGGCATGGCCCTTGAGGTTCTAGGACCGCTGAGGGTCTCAAAGGATCTTCACTCCCAAAGAGGGGTTCATGATAGACTTTAGCGAGCTGTGCGAAGGCATGGCTGGATGCACTTGCTGCGTTACTCAAGTAAGGAAGGGAGGTAGAGAGTGCGACCGCAAGACAAGAAGGAAAATTACCGTGACGCCCGCCCATGCCCTCTAGCAGCCGGCAAACCGGGCCATGGGCATACTGCTCAGTTTACAAGAGGAAACCGCTTAAAGAGCACAAGGAGCGTTTCCACGATGTCCGCTAAACTTTTGTTTAGCGAGGCACAAATTTTACACAACAAAAGTGTATCATAGTTTTAAGAGACTAAAAACACGAATGTGCTATGCTGCTGGAGCAGCGAAGAAAGAGGAGGTCCAGGAAGTGCCATACTCAGTTGAAGAGTAGACTGGACTCTGATAGGACAATGAGATGTTGCTGTTATGTTATGTATGAAAGGTATTACTGACTTGAGGTGTACTTGAGATGAGGATGCCTACGTAGTCAAGGTTAACACAGGTTTTTCTTGTATTTTACACCTAATGAAAATTCCAAACAGGAGTAATCTACACTTATCGATTCTGATTGTTGCACGAAGAAAGAGGGGCTCCGAGAAGTGACCTACTCAGTTGAAGAGGAGACTGGACTCTGATAGGACAATAAGATGATGTTGTTCTGTTATGTTATGTTATGTTAATGACATTTATAAAGCGCGTCGATTACCCGGAGGTGTCCTGGCGCTAGCTTAATCTTCTGAGTGCCGTAGGCGGAATAAAGAACGTTGTGACCGGATCATTGTGAAAAGAGCCATGTTTTTAAGCCCTTTCTGAAGGACAGAAGATCCATGGTGTTGAGTCCCTTGAGTCCTGGGAATGTTCGTTTTTTAGGTCTCGCCTAGCGACGCAGCGTATGCGCTGTTCGCTTGCGAGACTATTGTAGTCTGTTTTGCTGTAGAAGCTCCACCCATGCTTCTCATTGATGCGCGTCAAAAATGCGCGCTTTTGATTCGAAGGCAGGCATGTTTGTTCCCTCCCTGTCTCCTGTTTGCCGTGCTTACCCGGACAGGAGATGTGCACGCGTACGGCTCGCGGGGTTTCAGCACAACGCGTGCATGGCGCGCTTTCACTTTCCCTCCTTCCCCCCGTCGGGCCCCTCCTTCTTCCATTGTGTGCCAGTGCTGGTCAGAGCCTGAAGCGCCGTGCCTGCCCGGACAGGAGATTGTGCACGGGCACGTCGTCTCGCGTCTCTTCCGCCTCGTTATCTGGTGAGTTCATTTTGTCTCATTGCCCCTCGCAGAACTGGGTTTGTGTCCCAGATTCTCCTAAGCATCCCGTGCCTCCTTTTTCGCTCTGCTGCACTTGCTCGGCCCGGTGACACCACCCTACCACCCCACACACACACACACCCTCCCACTATCGCCACGCTTTGTCGGCGCCACACTCTTGTCTCCCCCATCTCGGTTTCTTGCTCTCCAAGCTCTTCGCCTGACCTCTCTCTCTCCTGATCTGGTGCCTGGTTTCCTCCGCCTCATCTTCTCTTTCTCCACACTCATTCCCTGCTCTGCCTATCTGCGGTATCACTCTACTCCATGCTTTCCGCACTCCCTGTCCTCCTTGCCCCAGCGCTCTTCTGCTCCTCTCCTCAGCACACCCTTTGTTTCTGGCACTGGTTTCCCCGAGCTTCGAATCTATGCAGCTATAGAGCTCATCACGTTGGCGGTCTCTTATCTCCATGCACAGGGACCGGCTCCCTCTTCAGGGCTGACGTGCAGCCACCGTCCCGTTATCTGCTGCAACGGGGTGAGGCAGGGGAGGGGTGGGCAGAAAAGACACAGGAGCGGAGAACGTTTAGTGTTGTTTCAGCCTGTCGTTTCTTACTTCGGTACTCTATCTCACCCAGGGCTTCTTGTAGTACCGGCTAAGAGTCCTGCTCGTTGAATGCCTCTGGACCCTCACCCGTGGTACATCACAAGCGGTCTCCTCTGTAGCACTCGCTATGTGTTCTATAAACACGCTATGGTTTCCATGCATTCTGTTCGGGTGTTTTTTTTTTTTGCCAGATCCATTGGTTTCACATGGAGCACCCAGCAATGCCAAAATCCCTGGATGCTGAATGCAGGGTCTACAGTAATTCACCAGGGCTCCCGTAGTTCACCTGTTGCTCCCCTGGAAGCTGTGCTCCAGAAGTCAAGGCCCGCTCTTGGGAAACCTGGCACCAAAACCAAATGCATTGTAAATCAGTCATCTCATTCCAGAAATGTTGATTGATGTCCAGCCAGTGTTGTTTGTGTTAAAAGGAAAGCAATTTAATTATTCTTGTATTAACATAACAGTTAAACAAGCATTTGCAGTGCAATATGTCTCACATTTGCAAGAGTTTGAGCTATTGGCATTGTAAATAACAATGCTTATTGTTTATGTGTATGTTTTTAAAACTGAAATAAAAGGCAGTGTCATCTACAATGCCAATAGCTTAAACTCTCGCAAATGCGAGACCTATTGCATTGCAAATGCTTGTTAATGCTGATGTCGCTTTTACATGGCTGCTGGAAAAAGAAAGTGAAAAAATAGTCCTGATCCCTGCCTCCGGTCCTGACGTAGAATCTCACTGAACAAATTGGAGCCAGGATCCTTTGTACCGATCTTGCATAGGAGTTCACGATACATCGGCCACCACTAACCCCAGTCATCTAGAAAGTATTAAAAGATGAACTAAGTATTTCTTAACAACTTTATAAGAAAGCACTGTACTTCTAAATGGTAACTTTCAAAGACATTTTAACCTATCGTCAAAATGGGAACTGTGCCTGCTCTTTACACCTGAGGGACTTTTATTTGTGTATCCCAATTGACAAGAATAAGTGCACATTTGTAAGGGTCAAAGTGGGACAGTTTGGTCTCCAGTCTGTGTGATTATTCTATGCAAAGCTATGAGCTTGTTGCACAGACAATCAGATGCATTTTTAAGTTGTCTGCTTCAATTCGGGAATGGAGTTTAGCAGTGGACATTAAATAAATCCTTCTTGGAGTAATGTTTCTCTTCCTAGGTGCCCACCTAAGCTCAGGTTTGTGCTGATTGCCACCAGAGTATACCGAACTTAAGTGGTTGGCCCAGATTTCTAATGAGTTTTGAAGATTGAAAGCACTCATGTCCAAGAAATGTATGCCCTTACTAGTTACCTTGTCATCTTGTAACACCATGGTCTCATTCTGATGGTTGAGGTTGCTAATTAAGCTGGAGGAACTACACCTCCAGTGGCCACAGAAGAGCGATTGCCTCAACAATCATCACAAACAATCAACATAAACAGAATGAGATCAGTCCAAACTTTGTGGGTCCTGTGTTCTAACCAAACAACTGGTTATGCCCGTTTGTCTTCCCAGCCACAGCTCCAATCCTTGAACGAGGATCCGGAACTCCTCTCCATCAGTTTAATGAGTTTTCAATGTGCAAGGGAATAATGTCCACACCTAAAACAAAAGTGTTCAAACCGTGCCGTGACTGTCATAAACAGATGTCTGTGACAGACCCACGCGATGTATGCCTCTGGTGTTTGGGTTCAGGGCTTGACTCCAAGTTGAGTGAAGATGTCCCTCATGCACCTGAAGGCAATTTGGGAATGTGAAGTGAAGCTATACCGTGCCGAACATCCAAAGAAGCACACAAGTCTCAATCTAAGTCAAGGACATGGACCCATTCCTGCTCTCAAGGCCGATTCAATGATAGGTTGAATCAAGGTCATCCAGTAAGTCGAAGTCCAAATCAAATTGGGAACACAAGCAGGCAAAAAGCGTAGGCTCTACATTATCCTGCTTCTCTTTATCTAAAGAGAAATCTGGAGGGCACCAAGCTGCCACCTGATCTCTCTCCTGATCTATGATTGCAGAACCGATCCCATAGTTGATATCGATGCACCCCAGGTTCCCTGGTTCATCGGTGTTGCTGCAGTAAGTCGAGGCCTTTAGGGAAGCCATGCTGTGTATTTCTGGCACCCTTCGGCTCCTTCTGGCGCACCTTCAGGGGCCTGATTTTCTTATGCACCATCCTACTCCTGAGAGTTTGGAGGTTCAAGCTTCCATCAGCAAGATGAATCCTAATTCATTCCTCACGACCACCACCCCCCTCCCCAACAGTCAAAAAAGATTGAGGTGTTTTGGAAATGAATGATGTCTTTGGTCAGCCTAGCCCTGAGGTTGGTCAATGCAGTTTTCCTACTACATTGACCAACCTCTGTGGCATGGCCATTAAGATCTTGTGTGTGGTCCCGGAAGAGTTTAGGGCCTCCTTGGCTCAAACCATTCAGGATGGTAAAAATGCAGCCGAATACGTGATTCAGGCTGATCTAGATACTAATGATTGTTTGGGCCGTGCAGTCGGCACTAGTGTGGTGCTCTGTCTCCACACTTGGATGAGATCAAGAGGCTTTTCTGGAGATTTGCAAGCTTCCCTTGTGGATATGGATCCTTCCTTTTTGGTGAAAAAGCTTGTTCCACCTTGGGGTGCTTTAAGGAAAACTAGAAATGTGTTCATAGGGCCTTTCAAAGCCAGCCAGACCGTTTCCTTATTAGCTTCGGTCCTTATGAGGCTACTGCAGAGGCTTGGCATATAGGCATTGCCAGGTCCCCTCCCCACTTCTATGTTTGCATCTATCCACAAATCTCCATGTACCCATCATCCACTCTCAAACAAGCACATATGCATTCACCTATACTTCCATCCATCAAGCCCTGCAACCCCACCAATTTACCTAGCCACCCATTCTATGTACTCTGGCTGTTTAATCATCCTATCTGAAAGAGACACGTTAGTGATAGATTCCTTACCTTAGAATATCCCCAGGCGTCAGGCTGGATCCGGAAAGTTTTGCGTAGCAGTACCCTTGCGCGTCGGTAGGCGGCGTCGTGCGGCTCCGCGTCCGTCGTCGGCGTCGTGATCGCCGGGATGACGTCGCGGGCAGTACTTAGGCGCCGCCCCTGCGCGCTGACGTCAGTTCTTCTTTTTTCGCGCCAGCAAGCGCAGATCCGGGAAGAGCAGTGCCCTGGTCAATTTTTGACCATACTTTTTGGTGATTTTTTCACTGTTTTTTCCAACTTTAAGGTGTCGTAGGGATGCCCGGCTTCAAGCGATGCGGCGCCTGTGCGCGGATGATGTCCGTCACCGACCCGCATTGGGAGTGTCTCTTCTGCCTCGGCCGAGGCCACGACACCGAGTCTTGTCCCGAATGCCAGGCCCTCAACCCGAAAGCTTTGCGAGAGCGGTCTCGAAAGCTCCTCGAGGCCCGGCATTCGGCTCCACGGAGGCCCCGGTCGCGTGAGAGGTCCAGGGGTCGCTCGCGGAGTGCACACCGGTCGTCGGCGTCGAAGTCTTCTTCGTCCGGTAAGTCTAAGCACAAGAAGTCCAAGAAGCATCGTCGCTCTCGGACTTCGCCTCGCCGGTCTCGCGACTCGGCTGAGGCCCCTCCCGGCACCGTCCCCGCCCCCGCGGCCCCGGACTTGCCTGTGGAGTCGCCCCCGACATACCCGCCCTTCCCGGGTTCGGGGGCGGATCCGGCCAAGGTACAGGAGTTCCTGTCGGCCATGGCCCGCCTCTTCGGGCCTTCAGGCCCCTCCGGTGCGCCTTCGGGCCCCGCGGGCCCTGATGGGGTTGCTCCGGCGTCGCCGGCGGCTCCGGCCCTGGCGTCGCCCGTGCCTCCAGCCTCGATCCCGGCTCCGGCTTCGGCCCCGGCCTCGATCCCGGCTCCACAACCCCCATCGACGCCGGTCGACCTCACGACACCTCCGCCGGCGCCGATGTCTCCGGTGCCGTTCTCGACGCCGCCCTGGGCTCCGGGCGGCGTCGTCCCCCAGTTCCTTCCGGCTCCGGACATGGACCCGGAGCGACGTCGCTCGACGCCGGCTCCGGCGCCAATGGGACCTTGGGTCCCAAATGTCCCTCCTCCTCCTTATTTTGAACCAGAGGAGGACCAGGAGGACTGGGAGGGGTCTGATGACCCTCTGACGCGCAACTGTCAGTATGATGAGGACTGGACAGAGAGTCTAGGGGAGGCCAGTGGTCTGGATACTTCCCCTGACACTGGCATGCTGTCTCCTCCCGTGGCTACGGAGGAGGGGGCCAATTTTGGTACGGTGTTGCGTAGGGCTGCTGGGGCCTTACGTCTCCAGCTCCCTACTTTGACGGTCAAGCCTAACATCTTGACAGAGGTGCTTCAGCCGGCAGCCTCCTCTGCGGAGACTGTGCTGCCGTTTAACGACGCCCTCACTGACGTTCTTTTGGGCGCCTGGTCCAAGCCCAACACAGGGGCTCCTGTGGATCGGAACGTGTCACGACGCCATCGCCCCGCTCCGGGCGACCCCCTGTTTCTTTCTGTCCACCCCACTCCTGAGAGCTTGGTTGTCCAAGCCTCCGCTTCCCAAACCGCCTTCCCTACCGCTCCTCCGGATAGGGAATCCAAACGCCTGGATCAGTTTGGGAAGAAAGGTTTTCTTCCTCCAGTGCTGGCTTGCGGTCCGTTAACACCGCTTGTCTTTTGGGCCGATATACCCACTCCCTGTGGGATTCGGTGGCGGATGTTTTGCCCCAGTGCCCTGAGGAGGTCCAGGCACTGCTTTCCCGCGCCATTGCGGAAGGAAGGGATGCGGCCAAATACACTATCCGTTGTGGCCTTGACACCGCCGACTCACTGGGCAGGTCGATTGCAACGACGGTGGCGCTCCGACGCCACGCCTGGCTGAGAACCACTGGTTTTTCAGGGGATGTCCAGAATACTCTCATGGACATGCCCTTTGATGGAGTCGGTCTTTTTGGGTCCAAAGCAGACCATGCGTTGGAGCGCTTTAAGGACTCACGGGCTACTGCCAAGTCCCTGGGCCTTTCTGCTACACGCCCTCCGCTGCCTTCTGCTTTTCGCCCCTATCGTGGCCACGGTAGGGGCGCCCCTTCACGTCAGCAGCCCAGCCACCGGCCCGCGCAGCAGGCGTCTTCGCGTGGCCGAGGACGTGGATTCCGCCGTGGCGGATCGGGCAACCAGCGTGCGGGTCAGGCCACCACCTCCAACCCGTCCGCGGCCTCCAAGCCCTCCTAGTCCCTCCTTTCAGGTGCACGGCACGCCAGTAGGGGGCAGGGTCCGCCATCACCTTCCCCACTGGCGCACCATCACCTCGGACAGGTGGGTCTTGGACATTGTCCAAAGGGGCTACTCCCTCCCCTTCGAGACCACCCCCCCAGCCATGCCACCTCAATTCCACCGCATGTCAGGGGATCACTTGGTGCTTCTACAGAAGGAAGTCACGGCCCTCTTGACCAAGAGGGCCATCGAGCATGTTCCGACCCCAGAAGTAGGGCGTGGTTGCTACTCCCACTACTTTCTGGTGCCCAAAAAGGACAAGGAGGACATGCGTCCTATCTTGGACCTCCGGAACGTCAATCGCTTCCTCCGGAAGGAGAAGTTCAAGATGCTCACCCTAGCTCAGGTCTTGACTGCCCTCGACCCTGGAGACTGGTTGGTAGCGTTGGACTTGCAGGACGCGTATTTCCACATCCCCGTCCTGCCGGCCCACCGGCGTTACCTTCGGTTCACGGTAGGCCCCGAGCATTTTCAGTTCACCGTGCTCCCCTTTGGCCTTACAAGTGCCCCTCGGGTGTTCACGAAAGTGATGGCGGTGGTCGCAGCTCATCTGCGCCGGGCAGGGGTTTCAGTCTTCCCCTACCTCGACGACTGGCTGCTGAAGGCGGGCTCGTCCCAGGCAGTCGTCTCCCACCTCCAGACTACGGCCGAACTCCTGCACTCGCTGGGGTTCTCCATCAATGTGCCGAAGTCGCATCTGATTCCTTCTCCACAGCTCCTTTTCATCGGAGCAGTTCTGGACACGACGCAGTTTCGGGCCTATCCTCCCGAACGGCGAGTCCGGGATATTCAGGCTATGATTCCGATCTTTCGGCCTTTATCCTGGGTTTCGGTACGGATGACCCTGAGGCTGCTGGGCCTCATGGCCTCCTGCATCCTGCTGGTCAATCATGCCAGATGGCATATGCGGGCTCTGCAGTGGGACCTGAAGTTCCAGTGGGCGCAGCACCAGGGCAACCTGTCCGATCACGTCCAGATCTCGGAGGGGACTGCAAAACAGTTGCAGTGGTGGCTCTCGAACCGGCAATGGGTCATGGGCAGATCCCTCTCCCTTCCCCAGCCAGAGCATACAGTTGTGACGGACGCGTCCCTTCTGGGATGGGGCGGTCACATGGGAGAGGCGGAGATCAGAGGCCTCTGGTCTCCGGCGGAGTCCCGGCTCCATATCAACCTTCTGGAGCTCCGGGCGATCCGGCTTGCACTCAAGGCATTCCTTCCCTCTGTCAAAGGGAAGGTAGTGCAGGTGTTCACAGACAACACCACCGCCATGTGGTACTGCAACAAACAGGGCGGGGTGGGGTCTTGGACACTTTGTCAGGAGGCTCTGCGCCTCTGGACATGGCTGGAACATCAGGGCATGTTCCTGATGGTTCAACACCTGGCAGGTTCTCTGAACGCCAGGGCGGACGAACTCAGCCGCAGGTGCATGATGGATCACGAATGGCGTCTTCACTCGGAAGTGGCGCAAGGTCTCTTTCTGCAGTGGGGAGAGCCTTGGTTAGATCTATTCGCCACCGAAGAGAACGCGCAATGTCATCAGTTCTGCGCGTTGGAATTTCCAAGGCGGCACTCGCTCGGCGACGCTTTTCGTCGCGAGTGGAGTTGCGGTCTGTTGTACGCCTTTCCGCCTATACCACTTCTACCCAGAGTGTTGAAGAAGATTCGGCACGACCGGGCCCAAGTCATTCTTGTGGCTCCGGACTGGGCTCGAAGAGTTTGGTATCCCGAGCTACTCAGTATGAGCATAGATCCCCCGATCCGTCTGCCTCTTCGGGAGGATCTTCTGTCGCAGCAGCAGGGGACGGTCCTCCACCCGAACCTGTCCAGTCTACACCTGCTTGCGTGGAGATTGAGCGGCGGCAGTTGATTCCTTTCGACTTGCCTCCCGAAGTTTGTGATGTGATTCTGGCAGCCAGGCGTCCCTCCACTAAGGTGGTATACGCCTGCAGGTGGAACAAATTTGTGGCATGGTGCACAGCAAAGGCTGTGAATCCCCTTTCTGCCCCTCTTTCTGAGGTCCTTCTGTTCCTTCTCTCTCTGGCCCAACAGGGTTCTGCCCTGGGTACCATCAAGGGTTATCTTTGTGCTATCTCGGCCTTCCTCAGGCTCCCTGATCAGCCCTCCCTTTTCAAGTCCCCTGTTGTTAACAGGTTCTTAAAAGGCATTACTCACCTCTTCCCTCCTGTTCCGTTTGTAATGCCTCAATGGGACTTGAACTTGGTTCTTACCTTTTTAATGTGCGCTCCCTTTGCGCCTCTGCATAACTGTCCTCTTCGTCTTCTGACTCTGAAGACTGCCTTTCTGGTGGCCATCACCTCCGCTCGGCGGGTGAGTGAGCTCCAGGCTCTATCTTGCAAACCTCCCTTTCTGTCTGTTCATCCAGACAAGGTTGTTCTTCGGACGCGTCCGTCCTTCTTGCCGAAGGTGGTTACTGCTTTCCACATTGGGCAGACCATCACCTTGCCCACCTTCTTTCCGCCTCCGCATCCTTCCAGAGAGGAAGAGAGGCTCCACCGTCTGGACCCAAAACGTGCGCTCTCCTTCTATATCGACCGCACAAAACACTTCCGGGTGGATGACCAGCTCTTTGTTGGCTACGTGGGCGCCAAAAAAGGTCGGGCGGTGCACAAGAGGACCGTCTCCCGCTGGGTTACCTTGTGCATCAAGACCTGCTATTCTTTGGCCAAGAAGGAGCCTCCTGTTGGGCTGCGTGCCCATTCCACCAGGGCAACAGCTGCTACCACGGCCTTGGGCCTCGGTGTTCCGCTGCCGGTTATCTGTCAGGCAGCTACGTGGGCCTCGCTGCACACGTTTACTAAGCATTACTGCCTTGACAGTCAGGTCCGGAGGGACGGCTTCTTTGGCCGTTCTGTCCTCCAGGACTTCCTTGTCTGATCTTTGTTCGCAGACCCACCACCGGGGTTGGTATTGCTGGGGTATCTATTCTAAGGTAAGGAATCTATCACTAACGTGTCTCTTTCAGATGCACAAGTTACTAACTTGTGTAACGATATATCTGTAAGAGACAGTAGTTAGTGATAGATTCCTACCGCCCCACCCATCCTCCCCATTCTGCGAACTGATTTCTAGGGTTAAGGACATCCCTTTCAGGGCCCTAGTATTTTTCAGACACCTGTGTCAGCTTCTTGCATGGCTCTGCGTTCCTGGCGCGGAAAGTCGTGTACAGAACTGACGTCAGCGCGCAGGGGCGGCGCCTAAGTACTGCCCGCGACGTCATCCCGGCGATCACGACGCCGACGACGGACGCGGAGCCGCACGACGCCGCCTACCGACGCGCAAGGGTACTGCTACGCAAAACTTTCCGGATCCAGCCTGACGCCTGGGGATATTCTAAGGTAAGGAATCTATCACTAACTACTGTCTCTTACAGATATATCGTTACACAAGTTAGTAACTTGTGCTTACTGTATATGACGACAGAGCCATAAATCCATCAATGCAGTCAACCAAAATTCAATTGTGTCTGCATGTGCTTATGTGTGCTATCCGACTGTGTATGTGAATCTGGTTATCTGGGTACCATTGTGTGTGGTCTCTTACTCACTCTCACTACTTCTTATTTCTGCACCCTTCTACACTTACTGCTTCCTACATACTTGTACTCTGAACTCTCCTACTTACTCTACTTCTCTTCTATTCTTACTCCTACTTACACCTATTCTTAATCCTCTTCTTCTACTTCTTACTCTCACTATTACTCCTACATGCATTTACTTACTGCATACTCTTAGTTGCTGCATACTATCAAAACTACGCTCTCAATTAGACTAGGGAGTTGTTCGAGACTACTGGCGACTCAGTTAACTCCACAGCATGTGTTAATGCTATCTTTCTTTCAAAGAAGTTTTGTTCAATCTTTTGGATCGTTTCATAGATAAAACGGTTCACATTGTGTGGAAAAATCCACCTTTTCGGGGTGGTCACCACCAATTCTTTGCCTTTTACTGGACCCCCATTGTTTTGCTGGCTATAGAACTCTGTGCACTTTACCCCCGCTAACCAGTAGTAATGTGTTTGTGCTCCCCCCTTTAAACATGGTCGGATTGGCATATTTAACTGTCCTATAAGTCCCTAGTATATGGTACAAAATGTACCCAGTGCTTGAAAGTTAACAGCCACTAGTGGACTGCAGCACCTGTTGTGCCATCCACCATAGTGGCAGTGCATACGTAGCTTCAGGCCTACCTTTGTAGCCTGAGTGTAACAGTGCAAAACATGCACTATGACCTGTCAGAATAAACTTGACAGGTTAAAGCCTTCTTTTCAAATATCAACAAATCACCTCTATGTAGGCGTTGAGCCCACATGGCAAGGTACATGGTATTTACAAGCAGAACATTTAGAAATTTAACATGTCCTCACAGTGACTAGTACCCAAAATCTGTTTTCATTGTAGGATGGGTG